>OZ020509.1:24251876-24862146 GCA_963971375.1 Platycheirus rosarum | reverse complement strand
CTTAATTCCACTTCTTATTTAGTTTAGTGGAAATTTTACGACCCTTCGAATGTGTTTTAGTGTTTGTTCTTACCAAATTTTAGTGTTTTTCCTGTTTTTCTATTTCAATTAAACAAAGAATATACATATATAAAGAAAAATTTAAACGAATTACAACAAAAATGGTTTCTAAATCATTTCAAAATTCTCAAATGTAAGTTTATGTCTTTCATGTGTAATGTAAAACAAAAAATGGTTTGTGTGCCGTAAAATATAAAATTAATAATGGTGTTTCTAGTTCGTAAGTACTTGTAGATATTTATGTATGGCTGATTGAATAAACATTTCCGAAAATAAACAAAAACACACACAGCGGGGCTTATAAAACAAACTATACTTCTTCCTTTTTAATCGACGATTGCTATGATCTCGACTGGGACCATAACTCTTCGACTCTACTGGACTGCTTAATCTTAATTTGGCACCTGTAGGTTTCGCCGAGTCGACCTCAGAAAACCTTGTATTTATTGTTCACCGTGTAAGGCTAACAAAATGTAGGTTATCGTATGGTCGTTGCTTTTGTTTCATCCTGAATTTATAACTGCTATTACCTTTTTATCTGGGTTTTCGGAGCTTCTTCTTCTTTCTACTTGGGAGTCTGAGCTTAGTTTCAGTTTGTCATGCCAAAGAAGGCATATATATCTAATATTTATTAGATTTCTGAAACCTTGCGCTGAAAATTCTCTCTTGAGAGCAATGTCAAAATGTAATTTTATAAGAGTTCCAAATTAGTCCAGGAAAAATAGACAAAAAAAATGCCAAAGAAAGGAAAATAATTTGTGACGATCATTGGTAATGGGGCTCTTTATAAACTAATAGAGTTTCACAGTTACGAGGAGTCAAAGTTCATGAAAATGCGTTTTTTTTTTAAATTGCTCAAAAACGGTTTATTTTGGAGAAGAAAATTGTTCCACAGACTTGTAGCTGAGCCACAAATGGTCTTAAGAGTTTTGTCGGTAGCATTTACCGTAAAAAGATACTGCAGTTCAAAGAATCGCAAGTATCACCCGGGTAATTTAATTAAAATGTTTGGGATGATTTTTTTTGAAAATTACTCAAAAACGGTTTGATTTAGAGAAAAAGTTTGTAAATCAAACTTGTAGATGAAGAAAAATAGTGTTAGAATTTTGCCGTTAAAAAGTTACAAAAATTCAAAGAATTTAATTTAAATTTTTGGTGTCTCAATACTTTCAACCAATCAGAGAAGTTGATGGGAAACTTTATAACCCAAGACCGTTTTTTCGCTTACCATAAAATTTATATTTAAAAGTATTTAAAGTTTATTTTGTAATTGTAATAAAGGTTGCGGTTCTAATTGTGGTTGTCGAAAAGCTGAGTTAAGTTGTTCTATAGTTTGTGGTCAATGTCATGGACAATCGTGTACAAACTCTATTCAAATTGATATGATTGAAGAGGACGTTAATGATGAACCATTACTAACCGTGCCAGACATTGATTAATAATGTTGACACATTTTGTTTGTTAAACGTTTTTTTCTAAAATAAACCGTTTTTGAGTAATTAAAAAAAAAAAAACAATTTTCATGACCTTTGACCTCTCGTAACTGACCTAACGGTCATTGGATCGGATTTTAAAGTGTCCCGTTACCAATGATCGTGCCAATTTTCAGCCTAGAACTAATTTTTATCTTGCAAAAAGCTAATTTTCCTGGATTTAATATAGTCGAACTTGTTTGGCGAGCACTTTCACAAACGATTGACTCAGCCAACACATCCAATAATGTACTGGGTTGCTTGTTGCTTGGCTCGTGGCTTTTTTAATAAAAAAGAATAACATTTTTCGGCCGCAGTCAGCTAAGATCAAACAATTGTTTCCCAAAAGCAATGTCGATGTTTTTTACTTCATCAATACATAGTTGTGTTTTATTGGTAAGTATATATAACCAGCGCAATACAATTGTATACGGCAAAAAACAACAAACAATTATTGTCGATTATTAGGTTAGTGAAATTAGTGAATATAATATGTTGAGGTAAAGTTTTGAAATGCTTGGAAAGAAATGTCAACCACCTGGAATGTAGAAAAAATCTTTACTTGAAGGTTGGCAAGATTTTATTATTAAAGGATATGTTTGTTGAGTATCATGATACAAGAAAACAAGATAGCGCCTTCCCACATTTTGACGTCATCATTGACCCAAATTGACTAAATTAAACACCATTTTTGGAAAGGATCTAAAGTGTTAGTTGACTTAAAATGTTTATTTAATCAATCAAATAAGACATTAGACAAAACCTGCATCAAATGAAACTTAAATAACTTTCCAGTTTTTTTCCTAAAAACGGAATTGTATTTTGTCAACAAGGGTCACTGATGACGTCAAAATGCGGAAGGCGTTATATTGTTTTCTTATATCATTGTTGAGTTATATCCGGATGCATTTCTGCCCAAGCACTGATTTGAACTGAAGTTGAACTTTTCGCAATTGTCAAACTCGGCTCTAAGCTATGCAACACAATTTCATCTTTTAGATATCTTAAAGGCCACTTTCAGAAGAGCTTTCAACTCTTTAAACAATTTTAAAGAGGACATTAAAAAATGCTATACAGTGACCTGCAATTCGACAAGGATACTAAATATAAAAATCATACTTGTTCGATAGAAAGGGGAGAAAATGTACAGATCTTCATGGTTGAAAATTATAGGAAATACGAGTCATGAAGATAATATTCGTTTTTAACAGAATAGTTGTTTTCCTTTGGTTTATTTTTGGCTATATGTCTGTCTATTTTAATTTTTTTTTTCGGTTTAGTATATTAAACCAGGCACTCGAACTATGGACCATTTCCTTCTCTTATATTATTGATATATATTGGTCTTTTTCTACTTTTCTTCAAATCTGCAGATGCACATCCATGTTAAGCCTCATTAAGACCCAGAAGTTACCAAGGGGTGCAGCCAAATGTATAGAACGAAGAGTTCTTATTGTATTCTTCGCAAGAGCTCATAAAAAGAATTCTTATAGTGAAAAGTGTATAGAAGACACAATAATAAACAACATTTCTACCTTCAAGTACAATTTTTTTTCTACAGTCCAGTTAGTTGACAAGTTGCAAGTTTAGCCGCATAATTGAAGTGCGAAAGAGAATGAAATAGAAATAGAGCTACCCAGATATGCAAGGGTAATAAAAGTAATAGTTTCTCCTTGCATGTTTTTGACGTTTCTCTTTTCTCAGTTAAATTTATCCGCTCGTTAAACTCCAAAATCGGGGTTGTTGTGTTTATTAACAGGGCTGTTTTATAATTTTATTATTATATAATATATAGTGATGGTAGTGCCCCCTGGCTTAGTGGTTAGTGTGTCGGACTGCTAAGCGAATGAGCGTGGGTTCGAATCCAGCTCATAGCCACCTTTTTTCCGGGGTACTGCCTCTTGCGAGGAACTGACAAAACCTCCAAGAGTAAAATTTGTCTCGAAAAAGTGCCTTTCTGTAGCCGTTCGGACTCGGCGGTAAACTGTAGGTCCCTTCCATTCTTGCAGATTAACAACACACACACAGGAATGGTTGAGAGTATAAGTCACTAGGCCTTGGCTCCTTAAGGAGCTGTCGCGCCAATAAATTTAATTATATTAATATATAGTGAGGGCACACTCTCTTAGTTCTTATTATGGTTTCTTTTGTCTGTGTTACGTACCTTACCAAATTGAAAAGCCTAGTATTACACGTAAACGTTTAGTTCGTGTGATAAGGGAAATTTGTTCATTTACAAATATCAATGAACAAAAGAAAAAATGCTAAAAAGAAAAAAATATTCGAAAAAATTGAGACGGAGTTAGATCTGCCGGCTTGGCTTCGGTTCGGTAAGTTTGATATTACACGATGAATCCAGACAAGATGCATTCGACATTTCGAACAACGTGAGTTCAAAAGAGAAAAAAAGATTGGTTCTGAAACGCATGCGGCAGAACAAAACCCGCCGGGTATCGTACCTATATTTTTCGTGAATGAAGTTGATTCATGTATCTAAATTTGCCTCGTAATACAAGACTAATCAGTTGATTATTAGCTTGCGTTTTTTTTGGCTTATGAAGACATGGAATGAGTGGATGACCAGAGTTGCTATACCTTATATATACAAAACAAAGCGTTGAAATTGATAGGAAATAGAACTGTTTCTGTAACAATTGCCCCTCTCGAACAACGAACACCGATGCAATGTTTAATGTCTTTCCTTATTTAATTGGGTTTTTTTTTTAAAAAAAATATTCAGTCGAGGTAGCCAGATACATGCCTCCCCCTAAAAATTTCAACCGTAATACTCGTCTCATATGGAATGCTCATCAGTTCACACTTCGGACGTACCGTAAAATATAGAAATTCTTGTTTTAGCCGAACAACACGAATTCGGAATAGTTTACCCGGTGAGGTTTTCCCTTGCTATTTCAATTTGCAAGCATTCAAAACCAATGTTAATTGACACCTTCTGTCCCTCTTTCCAAATGCTAACGCAGTGCTCTAAACATTTATAAGAGCAACACAAATCCCTTGTGTCCGTGATAAAAAAAATGGCGCTCAACGTAAAAATCTAATTATTTATTCTATAAAATTTTAAGTTTTTGACTGTTTTTATAAGTTGAGACTTCGCTTGAGTTTTCCTGGCACTATGGAAAAACATGTAATATATTTTTATTCGAAAATGTATGGTTATACGAAACACCCTGTACACATTAGTATTGAAAGATAACTATTTTATTATCTTTCAATAATTTTAAAGATTTTTGTTCTCGGAAACAATTTATATTTAACATACATCATGATTTTCAATTTCCATGAACATTAACTGAATATCTAAATGAATCGTCAATATTTTATTTCCTATTTTAATGAAACATTTGTGATGATGCCAAGTGATTGCTCAAACGAAGTGATTTATGCTTGAAATTTTTTTAAGTATAGTTAACTCAGAAACCCACACAGAAACATAATACGAACATACTTATTAATATACTTCAGACTTTTGAGATATATGAAGTTGACATTGATTGATTAATCATTATAAGTACACGGCTTGTTAGGCGCAACCTAATAAGTAAGTATTTAAATAAAATCAAAACTCTTGGCTGCGTAAACTTGAATGATTACTTTCGGCATTAAATAAGATAAGTACAAATGTACGTGACTTTTTCTCCAAATCGTTATCGAACTGCGTGCTAAAAAAAAACTTAATTTAATCATCAATTTGGCATCATTTTGTTTATTTTGCCAACTGAGTAAACTAATCTTCTTTTAAAGGTCTCAAAGCCGAAGCTTTGTTTGTTTAATAAATGTGGGAAGAATTTATAAAAATGATAATATGTAATTAAAATAAATTATTTTAGATCTTGTTAGTGATTTGTAAGTGATAGGTTATATTTCTCCAATGATTCATCGAAAACATTTTTGTTTAAGTCATTGGTGTTTTTTTTCTAGCTTTTGTTAAGTCATTAACAGGTCGAGTGTGTGACTTTTTTTCGAGGAATTTGAAGCGTGAATATTGTTTTATTTTAAAAACTGTGTGACACGACAAGCACTTAAAAATAATGGAGGAGTTAAGTCACGAATGCGGTTATCAATTTCAGGAAACTCAAAGAAATACCTTCAATAAACCTTTAATAATAATTAAAAGCAAAGTCCATATTCCATTTAAGTACTAACCTCGTTAAAGTTTTTTTTTATTAAATCCCTAAAAGACAGATTCGTCCGTTAAACAAAATTGATCCAGCGATTGCGAAAGCCGACGTCCTACATATCGCAACATCGCAGCCACATGGTCCCAGCACGGGACAAAAAAATATTTTTCGATAAAATTGAACATAAAGCGATAAAGCAACACTAAGAGAGTCTGATTATCGGGTTGGCCCCCGTGAAATACCTATAAATCCAGCCTATGAACTTGGTGGTAGTACACACAAATTGTTTTTCTTCCTTCACCGGAAAATTAAATAATTTCTATTACGCAACGTAACTTGTTCCATAACCGTTTTGTTGCTACGAGTAACACATTCCATGTTCTAATGAGTTGTCATCAATCCTTAGCATTATATATTATACACTGCCTATAATTATAGTACTCTCATGAAGCATCATTTTTTTAATTGCTGCACGCACAAGGTGCACGAGTGGCGCGTAATTGTAATTTCTTTTCAAACTATACTTTTCATTTTTACAGGAAGATTGCCGTTACATCTTGCTAGACTGAGCTCAAATGAGGCTTAAATGTACTGCCTGATTTGACTCGAAAAATGCCTTTTTTTAATTTCTACCAAATGCTTCGCGTACTGGCAGTCTTGTCTGTGACAACAGCAACGAATGAACAATCCTTTTCAACTTTACATCTCCTCAAAACATACCTAAGATCAACAATATCAAGCTCGGCTGAACGGTTAAGCTTTGCTCAATAAAAAGATTTTTCAATTGGAATTTGACAACTTTGACCTTTTTAGGCATCGCTAAGACCATTTCTTAGTGTTTCCGATACTGCATTCACAGCAACACTTTACCTGGAGCATTGGGCAACAACTAGATCTCACCATCCCCCTTTTCGTAGTTAAATGTCTAAACTGTGGCCACTATCGCAAATTCCGGAACTGAGCTACTGTCAAAACTGTGGACGTTGGTCTTGGACTGTCAATTCGCCGTGCAACTTGAGGATTACTTAAAGCTCTTAATTTGTTATGTTTTCGTCTGGTTTCCTCAGTACAGCTTGATGTCATCATCCACTTTTGTTTTTGCAGTCTTACCCCACTGTTCATAGTTGGAAATGGAATTTATCCACCAGCATTAAACAAAATAATAAAAGAAAGGATTAGAAATGTACTGCCAGCTATGTTTATTCTATTACTGGTGTCTTGGTCCCATCCGTCATCGACTGACACAACACTACCCAGATAGTTAAACTGCGTCTCCTTCTGTTGTTGGATTCGGTCAGTGTTATTGTTTTTTTTTTAGTATTAATCTTTAAACCCACTGCCTCCCATTCTGATGTGGCGAATGATACATTCGGTTAATAACACCGGTGTTATTTCACTTGAAATCACCACTTGAAACGCCAGTTGCCTCACTCACTATTCCCCGAAAAGCTGTCCATTGTGCAGTTGTTATAAGGCTCTTTAATTATGGCGATCATATTTCTAGGTATGCCTCTCATACCTAGTGATCTCCAGATGTATTCTTGATCAACGTGATCGAAAGCTTTTTCAAAATCGAAGAACATCCCACACAGCGGTGTTTGGTACGATTCGCAAAGTGTTCCGCTACAAAAACTGGCTTTATGCATCTTGAGTGTAGACTCGATTCTGGACTTAATTCGCTGTAGAATAATAGTTGCCATCAATTTTTGCCAGACAAAACGCAAGCTATTGCAGGTGACTGAACTGAACATAACTTAACTGACCTACTATAACGTTACGAAATATTCAAATATCCTTGGTCGAAAAAGGAATTTCCATTCATTATCCAAAAAATCTCAATTCCTCCTCGTCATAGCTCCTTAATCTGCTGACGTCTTTCTTGTTTCATTAGCGAGTTTTCTTATTGCAACTCCTTGAGTTCCAATGGTTAGTTTATTTAAGGAAGTTTCTTGTTTGATTACTCTTTAACATAGTTAACCAGAAATGTAATGCGCCTCCTAATTACTTCGTGCGAATGTGTTTATTTATGTTTTCCACACCAAAACGTGCTGTGTGCTTATAATTACTATTCAAATAATTTTATGATGTGAGAACGTGAAATAATTCTAGAGATTAAATAAACCAAAATATTTACTCAGTTATTTCTTCAAATAAAATCCTAGATTCTAAAAATTTTCCTTCCCTCACTTGGCTGATAGTTAATTCACCCATTTTTAATGAAAATACACTCAAATTGTTCGTGTTGCTGAGCTAATATCTCTACGCGAGTAACTTATCAATAACGTATAGAGTTTAGAGTCAATGATTTTTGCTGATTTGTAATCTTTTCCATTTAATTTTTCGTTACAGTTTTGACGATGACAGCTTTGTACAATTACTAACAATAGTAATGGACACACTCCATGTTACATCGAGCAACAGTATTCCCAGCAACACCACCCGAGTTCACAGGCATCATCATCAAACGCGTAAGGACAGTAGCATACGATCATCCAGATCGCCTTCGGGCAATCGCAGCGCTGTCGATCAAAGTAATTAGACTGCCTCATCAATATTATCTCTCTCGCTCTCACACACAAAAATACACTCGTTTGCTGCTATATCTGTCATCCATGAACACGAGCAACTCACTTAACGGCACTATTGTTGTTTTAGTTCGGTTTTTTTATTGTTTAATTTTTAATTGTAATTAATTTGATTGGCCTCATTAAAAGTTGAATTGTTCAGTAGTTTCTGTTAAGCAATACTATTCATATTTTCAAAAACAAATTTCTTTTTTTAAATGCACAAGTTCGAATTTGAATCGATTTTTTGTTCAATGTTTTTTAAAAGTGTGTTTTGGACAAAAAACCAATAATTTTGGTAAATTTTCGTTACTCGTTCGTTATTTTTTTTAAGTTTTGCAACCTTCTGTGTTTTTCTTGCTTCATTACCTTTATTGTTGTAAGTGTGTTCAGACCTTAAAAAAAACAAACTCTTCTGTGCTTGTTAATTGGTGTTTTTTTTCTGAAGTTAATTTAAAAAAATCAAAATCAGACAATCAATAAAACAAAAATAAAGAAATCCAAAAAACTAATGAAATTTTCATTAGTGTCAAGAGAACGGGATCGTGATAGTGCTGAACCGTCTGCTTCGTTGTCGTCGGTAGGTGGCGTTACTGTTGTTGGAGGTAGCAGCAGCGGAGGTGGTGGTAGTAGCAGTAGTGCTGCAACAGGTGGCACGGTGACTAGTGGAGGAGCTGGTGGCACTGCTGCCACCTCTACCGCAACTGGAAGCGGTGGAGGTGGTGGTGGTGGCGGAGGAGGGAGTGGAAGCGGTGGTATCAGTGGCTCAGCATCAGGTGCATTGCGGTTTCGAAATCAAAGCCCATCAAATCGGCGCAGTCGTGAACGTAATCGCAGAGAATTCAACCGGAGTTACGGTTCAGACCAGGGGGGCTTGCTGGTATATGGAGATTTGCCCTTAGAAGCGATGGGGTCAATGGAGGATTCAAGATTATCGGGTAAGTAATTTTGTAACATAATTTGAAACATGTTTACACATATGTTACATATATTGTCATCAAAACATGGTTCTACATGTTTTCTGTATAGACCCTGTGTAGGATACGAACATCATTTCTTTGTAGAGTCAACCACTACATCCAAATTGATTCAAAAGTGAGAAACTATCTCAAGAAATTGTTATACATTACTTTAATGAATCCAGTGTTTCCCCATAGAAGCTGAATGGAGCTTATCGTATCCCAACAATTAAACATCGAATCATCATCATCTTTGGCACAACCGAATTCTCTCCTGGTCTAATAAAGTTTTACCCTGGCTTTGTTATCGTAGACGGCTTTAAAGTCTATAAAGAGATGGTATATTGAATAAAATCTTCAAACCCTGTATTTGTGTCTACTCTGCACCTTTGCCTTTGTTGTTGTATCTCAGAAATTTCGATTACATCTCTCCCAAGCATTTTTTTATTAAAAAAAAACATTTAATTAAACTAAACATTGAAATTCGTAGTTGTTAACAACTGCTTTGTCTCAATTAAGCTGATAATTTGCACAGAATAATTTCTAATAAAAAATAATAGTCATAGCTTCAGACATGAGCTCTGTTTCCGTACTCACACGAATCTACCCAAATCTACCGAAAAAAGGATTTCTTTACTATTTTATGGCACGAAAATATCAGAGCGTTTGACATTTTTTCATTTCCCCTCCAGCAAGAATCAACCGAACAATTTAGCTACTGCACTTTCTTGCTTGTCAAACACGAAATCAGCTCAGATCAGATGGAAAAAAATATTGAGTTTGAATTTAAAAGCCTGAATTGTGAATTGATTTGTTTCATTTTGTTTGTTCGATTAGCTTTGTTCGCGTACTTTCTTTAAACAGTTTTCATTCGTTTTTACACGTTTACTTTATCCCAAAAAGCGTTCGCGTACTGAGAGATGAACTAGAGTAAAATGACAGCTACAATTTTCTTTTAAAAACAGTTCTCAAAAACTATAGCATTGTATTCTTTTCCCAAAAACAATCCGACTGGTTGAATACCGCATTTGTTTACTTTTGACTCCAGCTTACAGCTGGAAAAGCTATTTCCTCATAAAAATGTGCACTTTTATTTCCATTTAAACTCTATCCAATGTTTCTAAACACTCGCACTGTGTCCAAATATTTAATAGATAATCATATGTTCATAACTCCTGAAATAAAAATATTTTTATTTCTTAATTATTATGCTTGTATCATATCACTTTTATTAAAAAGTTCTGTAAGTTGAGCCAATTTAATGAACTCTGAGTGTATTCAGTAGATACAGTGCGTAACCACACGTCAATGTGAACTCAAAGAAAAATGAAGATAAGAAAGCAAAGTAAAAGGTGTTTTATCACTATTTAGTACGAACACGGTGACGGTGAGTCTTATCACCGGTTCTCATTTTTCAACATATGTACATATTTCTACTGGCTTTTAGTTTGATTTAACTTTTCGCTCATTTTGTGAGAAGTACGAATTCAATATACTCTGCTATCGCTTAAGGCCTTCGGAGGCACAAGTAACAATTTTCCTTATGCTCGTAGCTCTGCTCTACCAACCGCACATTCTTCCAATTGCATATATTTACCGTAAACATTTAACATTACTTGAACTGAACATAAATATATTTTTTCTATCCAATAAAAGGTAACGAAGACCTGTGTCATCAATCTTTTGTCTCAGATGAGCCCGATAGCAATACACCAGCACTCCTTACCGATAGCAATACAAAGCATCACCGACGCCACGAAAGGACAACTAGCCTGCAGGCCATAGATAGACTAAGTACAAAAATTCAGTGTACAAAGGAATCGATTCGCAAAGAACAAACTGCCAGAGATGGTGAGTAATGCTTGATTGACTAAACTTTCGTTTATCTTCTCATTCAATGATAACATTATTTTTTTTTTTTGTAGATAATGTCAATGAATATCTCAAATTAGCTGCTAGTGCTGATAAACAACAATTACAACGAATAAAAGTATTAAAACTAGCGAATAAAGAAAACATACATAATGTATTAAAAATAACTTTTTTTTTGAAAAATAATTTTCCAGGCAGTGTTTGAGAAAAAGAACCAAAAGAGCGCACACACAATTGCCCAACTGCAGAAAAAACTTGATAGCTATACTAAACGGTCCAAGGATATACAAAATCATCAGTATCACAATAAGAGCCAACACCGACAACCGCGAGCAGTGTTACGAGATGTTGGCCAGGGCTTGAGGTAAAAGACTGGATGAATTTTCCTTTAAATGCTAAAATTCCTAACTGTTTTGCAGAAATGTTGGAGGCAACATTCGTGATGGTATTACTGGATTTTCTGGTTCGGTAATGTCAAAACCAAGAGAGTTTGCACATCTAATTAAAAATAAGTTCGGAAGTGCTGATAATATTAACCAAATGACAGGTAGGTGTAAAATGACTTTAATAGTTGATTGTATTCTTAAAAGTTTGCAATATAACTTAAGTAGGATTTTTGCATTTCAGCCAGGCATTTAGATGCAAAAAAAAACTGTTCGAATACAAAAAGTAGTACTATTCCGCTTGAAACAGTTCAGAAGAGACTCATTCAACACAACTATGGTGTTGTTTTTCTAGAGTAATCATTATTATCTTCTTTCTTTTTGAAATCCTTTTATCTAAGCCAATGCCAGAATTTTTACAAACCTGGCACACAATTAGACACTAAGAACTAAAAGCTTGACTCAACAATTTATAATAAATTTTAAACACAAGTCAAGACCTAGTATCTTATGCTCTCAAACATTAATGTACTTATCTCATGAATTTACAGTAGCGTAGACGTAGAGGACAATTTTCTTTCGAATCCGAACGGTGACATGAGATGCCATTTTTGAAGACAGCTTTTCATATTCGTTCGATGATTCACGTCCTTCGCCTTCGGACGTGCAATCGGAACGGTACCGTATGCTAAGCTCATTAAACTCTGATTTATACAGCATTGTCAAATGGGGCAATAGAAATCGTGTGGAGTTTAATGCTTCGAGTACTCATCAGTTCACGCTAGCCCAATTTTGGACCTACCGTGAAATACAGAGATTCTTTTTTAGCCGAACAACAGGAATTTGGAATAGTTTACCCGTTGAGATTTTCCTTTGATATTCTAATGTATAAGCATTCCAAACCAATGTTAAGGCTGGGTGTACCTCAGACCAGAACTCAAAACTCAAGTAAACGTACTTGTATGTATTGGTGCACAAATAAAATTCTCTTTTTTCCGTGCTCTAAGCTCAAAGGTTCATTCAGACTTCAGATGAGGAGCATGGACGTTTTAGTGCCTGGCCACATTGACGGAAGCGCGCAATTGCATCACTGCAAACTCGGGGCTGCACACTGAGATAAACTGACACGAGAGGAACGTCTGGAAAATAAAACACAGCTTTTCTCTACAAAGAAAGATTGTGTCTTATATTTCTAAATATATTTTTAATGTCTATCTATACGCATATATTTTTTTTAATGAGTAAAAGCTCTTAAATCAATACAATTCAAGTGAATCGTATGAACCTTCCATCATGGCGATAAAATGCAAATGAATGTATCGGTCAAAAATGAAACGATATGAGAAGGAAACTTGAGTCACTGTACAGAGTTTTAGAGGCCAGTTATAGCTATCATTGAAATGCATCATTGAAACAAATCATTGGAATTTTTTTGAGAGATCGGTTATAGCAATCATTGAAATTTTCTGTCATTGGAAAAATGTTTCTGGTTGAAATACACACGAAATTTTTTTTCGGATACAAATCTGTCATTGGAACTGAACGAAATTGGAATTCAAATCAGTGGAACAAGAAAAGAAAACAATCAGCTGACACGAAAAACGAATTTGCATCAGGAAAACGGATAAGGGCTAGTTATAGCTTTCATTGAAATGCATCATTGAAACAAATCATTGGAATTTTTTTGAGAGATCAGTTATAGCAATCATTGAAATTTTCTGTCATAGGAAAAAGTTTCCTGATTGAAATACACACGAAACATTTTTTCGGATACAAATCTGTCATTGAAACTGAACGAAATTGGAATTCAAATCAGTGGAACGAGTTGTTCCATTTTCTGTCAAAAAACAATCAGCTGACACGAAAAACGAATTTGCATCAGGAAAACAGATAAATACATTTTTAATAAAAAATATTTGAGCAAATTGGTTTTTTCTTGTTGAAAAAAATTCTTCGTATCATTTGCTATAGATTGGTATATCATTTGTGTTACTAATCAAAGGAAAACATGTAAAAAATCGGTTTAAAGTTTTTCAATGATGCATTTCAATGATAGCTATAACCGCCCCTTAAAATAGATTAATTCGTGCAGATTTTGGATTCTTTAGCCCATCTCTTTCCTTCTTATTAAAAAATCATTCCTTCTCTTTTACATTTTGATTCAAGTTGCATGTGCGCTTCCGTCAATGTGGCCAGGCAGTTAAAACGTAAATATTCCTTCTCTTCGTATCGCACAGAATATGAATGTGCACTTTTTTCCTTGCGTTTATTTGTTTTCGATCCTCAGCAGCGATGATGACGACGCGACGACCACGAAAAAATGAAATGCATGGGCATGGGCACTAACAACAAACCTACCTACCTCTTGGCCTGGCTCAAGAAATAATTAGAAATGAAATTACCTTTTTGGTTTTTTGTGATGTTCTTCCTTTCTGTGGCTATCCTAGTCCATAATGGTGTGCCTAGGAATTTGTTGTATTTTTTATTTTCAATTAGCTACCTGAAAAAAAACTGGAACTGGAGAGCAAAATTAGTTCAAATTGATATGATAATTGCATCGTTGGCCGGCCTATATTTTTTTCTTATTTTGTCTGCTAGAAGACCGGCCTAGATCAATTTTAACGTTTGTCAACGTGTTTTTGACGTTGAACGAAGATCTTTTGTAAATTTTCGTAAAATATCAAGACAGTTTTTTTTATTATTATTATTTATTTGGGGCCAAATCGTATAATGGAAAATGAATCCATATTCTTAGACTTACAAGAAATCAAAAAAAAGAAGAAGAAAAAAAAGAAAATGGAAATATAACCCTAAACTAAATAGCTGAATAAGACACTATCAATAAAAAAAAATGGGAACGACTGGGTGGCAGGTACTTGCTCCTATGTGCTTAACCATATTGGAAGGCAAGATCTTTGATTGAAACAAGTAACATTTACGTACAAAAATAACACGTTCTGAACTTACAAATAGTGTCAAAACTACAACCCTTAACGGTTTTTAGTAAATATGGAGTATGCCAAAAATTAATTTTATTTGAACAAAAAAGTTATTCTAAATGTTGATATGCAGAATTAATTTGGCTATCTAAATCTTCTCAAATATAAAATTTGACAGAAATCCAAAAAGAGCCGTTACCAAGAAAGCCAAAAATTAAAAAAACCGTTATATGATATGTACCGTTAATAGACTTTTTGGTAAATTTGGTTCTGATTATATAAGAGCTAATACCAACAAAAAAAATCCTCAAAAATGTTCATCAAAATGGTTGGAGCCGTTTTCGAGAAAAATAAGCTTTCCTTAACGGCCATATAGAAGGCCCCGTTATTTTAAGACCTAAAAACAAAATTTAAATTTCCCCTCTGGGGAATGCCAAAAGAATCACACACACCAAATTTGAGGTAATCGCTTAAGCCGTTTATTCTGCATCTCGTTATACATACTGACAGACAGACAGAAATTGTTTGCCACTTACTTTCTTCTCTATGATCGTAATGTCATGTTTAATTGTTATATCAATTTTTTATATTCACGAATCCTAAACTTGCTTATAGTCCCTATGATCGCAAGTAAAAATTGGAGAATTTTATAATTTATTGGTTAATCCTACTTCAGACCCAAGACAGACCCCAGCATAGGGGGTTGTAAGGGGCAGAATATCCTTCATAAAAACGGGACTTGTCCAGGATAAACCTAATTATACTAATTTACTGTAGGTAAGGTTGGGTTTATACCTTCTAATAAAAAAATTAGTAAAGTTTTTTTTTTATACAGGGTGTCCTTTCAGGATTTTAGAGAATATATTCTAAGAAAAAAATTGTTCCTCAGTAAGGGCTTTTCTCCAATTTTTATATCATTTATCAGGGATTTAAGAAAAGGCTTCCTTTGGTGTACCTTAACCCATGTTAATGATAATTGCCCTATTATTACAAACGATAGAAACTTCGTATAGGACATTATTTTTAGAAAA
This sequence comes from Platycheirus rosarum, assembly GCA_963971375.1. Lineage (NCBI taxonomy): Eukaryota > Metazoa > Arthropoda > Insecta > Diptera > Syrphidae > Platycheirus > Platycheirus rosarum. The sequence continues at coordinate 24,846,727 of OZ020509.1, read as the reverse complement.
ATACTAGCCTTTGTAAATGCGTTTAATTAAATTTAACATCTTATATCAGGTTTAAGATATACAGTTTTTAGCCTGTTCCATTTTTCTTAAACTAAGATAAGATATCAAATTTATTTAAACGCATTTACAAAGGCTAGTATTTTTCTAAAAATAATGTCCTATACGAAGTTTCTATCGTATGTTCATCAAAATGGTTGGAGCCGTTTTCGAGAAAAATAAGCTTTCCTTAACGGCCATATAGAAGGCCCCGTTATTTTAAGGCCTACAAATAAAATTTAAATTTCCCCTCTTGGGAATGCCAAAAGAATCAAACACACCAAATTTGAGGTAATCGCTTAAGCCGTTTATTCTGCATCTCGTTATACATACTGACAGACAGACAGAAATTGTTTGCCACTTACTTTCTTCTCAATGATCGTAATGTCATGTTTAATTGTTATATCAATTTTTTATATTCACGAATCCTAAACTTGCTTATAGTCCCTATGATCGCAAGTAAAAATTGGAGAATTTTATAATTTATTGGTTAATCCTACTTCAGACCCAAGACAGACCCCAGCATAGGGGGTTGTAAGGGACAGAATATCCTTCATAAAAACGGGACTTGTCCAGGATAAACCTAATTATACTAATTTACTGTAGGTAAGGTTGGGTTTATACCTTCTAACAAAAAAATTAGTAAAGTTTTTTTTTTATACAGGGTGTCCCTTCAGGTTTTTAAAGAATGATTCTTGGATATATTCTAAGAAAAAAATTGTTCCTCAGTAAGGGCTTTTCTCCAATTTTTATATCATTTATCAGGGATTTAAGAAAAGGCTTCCTTTGGTGTACCTTAACCCATGTTAATGATAATTGCCCTATTATTACAAACGATAGAAACTTCGTATAGGACATTATTTTTAGAAAAATACTAGCCTTTGTAAATGCGTTAAATTAAATTTAACATCTTATATCAGGTTTAAGATATACAGTTTTTAGCCTTTTCCATTTTTCTTAAACTAAGATAAGATATCAAATTTATTTAAACGCATTTACAAAGGCTAGTATTTCTTCTAAAAATAATGTCCTATACAAAGTTTCTATCGTTAGTAATAACAGCGCAATTATCGTTAACATGGGCCAAGATACACCAAAGTAAGCCTTTTCTTAAATTCCCGATAAATTATATAAAAAATTGAGAATAGAATATACCCGAGAATTATGTCCTCAAATCTTGAAAACGAATTAAGGGACACCCTGTATAGAAGAGCATAAGTAAGAAAAGTAGACATATAATTATCCACAAATATGTAAAAAAAAGCCCCATTTCTAAACTCCATAGAGTTTCTGCATAGAAAACGAAATGAACGTACAAAAAATTCACAAAAGAAACAATTCAATTTGCATCATACCTTAGTGTCTTGCTTTTTTCCACCTTTCCTTTAAAAAAAAAAAATACAACTCGCATGAGTGTGGCACCAAACGCCTCCCTTTTCTGTAAAATGGTCCATAAACCAAAAAAAACTGTCACACCAAACAAACAGACCCACACAAAATACTTCCCACCGCAATCACCCTACCAATAATATGAAATATGTATCCTTTCACCCATCCGTCAGTCTCAGACGAAAATGACAAATGAGGCAACCAAAATCAAAAACTGAAAAACAAAAAATATCAGAACCAACCAGGGTAGAGACTAGAGAGTAGAAATCAGAACACATGTAATAACAACAATAGAAAATAGAAGAGAACAAAGTAAAAGAGCTGAACAGCACCAAATTCTGCTGCGGAAATCGTTCGAACTACAAATTTATTTGTGTTCGTTAGCAATGAACTTTCTATGGAAAAAACGCATATTAGACCATTTTTTAAAAATTAATATAAAAAAACTATTATTGTTACATACATTTTCGATATAAAAAGATAAAATGTTGAAAAAAATTAAAAAAATTAACCAAAATTATTAGAACGTTACTTTATAAAGTTAATCGATATTTTAGCTTTTTTAATTAGTGATTAGAGTGTTAAAAAACAATATTTAAAAAAAAACTGGTCTTACTCCCGAGCTTGAAAACTCAGCTTTCAGATAAAATTAATAATAAAATTGAACTTCGAAAACCATAGAAAACAAACATTCACAAAGATTTAAAAAATAACAACAAAAATCATATTTTTTGCCTGGAGGTGTTAGTTTTGCTGGTACAGTAATAAAAACTTTGATGTATGCGGACGACATTGTCATTTTTGCGGAGACTCCAAATATGATGCAAATAATGATTAATAAATTGCAATTGTACTGCCGTAATTGGGGTCTTACAGTTAATAATGATATTTCGAAATGGCACAGGACGATATGCAAGGGAGGAGAAATGGATGTAGGAAAATGTAGAGCTTGAGTTGGTGAGGGAATATAAATATCTTGGAGTCATCATTACGCCTCAGATGTCGTTCAAAAAGCATCTGCAGGAAAAGCTTATAGAAGCAAAAAAAGCCATCAACTGCAACTGGAGGGGGGTCCTTGGGAAAAAACAGATAACCCCGAGTGCTAAATATAAACTTTTCGAAGCAGTTATGAGGTCAATGATGTGCTATGCTGGTCAAGTATGGGGGTTACTTCAATATGAGAAAGTAGAAAAATTACATATATGCTACATTTGGAGACCGGGGTGTCTCCGCTCTACGTCTTTTCGCTCAAGTTGCATTTGTTCTACATTGCAAAGGTTATGGCTCTTCCAAATCACCGTCTGCCAAATATTATCGCAAAATATCTGCTATCACGAAAATCACAGTTCTTCGAAAAATGGTGACGGCTTGGAGTTCAGCACGAAATCCAGTTGGTAGAAAGAAATACTGGTGATTGGAAAGACATCTTTCCAGAATTGTTGGGAAGGATTGAAGATTTTTTCTTTGTTAAATTTAAGGAGTCAGCCCAACGGAGTTGTACCAGAAACATGTATAAGCTCCTGAGATACGACCTTGGACCTAACAATTACTTCAACGACCGATACGCAATAGAAACAATCTCTTTAATTTTCAAAACCAGAGGAGAATTACTACGATTGAACTACATACCATACGGACCTGATGGAAGTACGGAATGCAGTTTATGCAATCTTCGTGCGACAGAAAATGTTCTCCATTTTATAGGAACATGTCCGATCCTGCAGGCAATACGGAGACAGCATTTGGGGAAAAACTATTTAACTGTTGATGAAGCTGCAAATGTCTTGAATGGTCAAGATTGGATAATGTTATCAATCTACGTTAAAACAGCCCTTAACTACAGAAATCAAATTTTAAATGAAGCTTTTTAATAAGAAAAACAAAATATGTATTTTTATTTTTTGTTGTGATCATCTTAAAGGAGTCTAATCTTTTCAATTTCAATTTTACTTTGATCTTTATTATACATAATGTTTGAATAATACTCTTTTTTTCTGGCTGACGGCAAAAGCCAGTGCTATACTTGTGAATTTGTAAATATATGTAAACTTTTGTAAATTATCAAATAAAATCACATTCTACTACATCTACTACTGCAACAAAAATCAAATTTTTAAGTTTTTTTTTTTGTTTAAAACTGAAAAAAATTAAAAATATATGAACGATACATTTATATCTTTTTATGATCTCTAACTTACAATTTTGGAAATTAAGAAATTATTATAATGAACATTTTGAGTCTTGTATTTTAACTTAATATTAAAATTTATTCAGTCATCGACTATCACTCGAGCCGACAACATCGTTATCCGTTTAGTTCTCGTTCTCGTTTTCTTTTTCTGGTGATTCTCCTGCTATTTCTATAGCTTTCCCACTTACTCTCACTAAATTGATTTTTTTTTTAAGTGAAAAAAAAAAAAGCTCATAGTTAAAATAAAATAACAACTATGGCCTCAGGGCCACGTGGTATACTTGAGGGCAATCAATTCAGCATTCTTAGTGATGGAATGCAGTTTGAGCCCAAAAACAAAAGACGCAAAAGAATTGATAATACTCTTCTCCCTAACTCCTCCAACTCAAACCCAAAATACATTGTTATATCTCCCACCGACCCTGAAAAACTCCTTAGCAAGTTCAGTGTTTTTCTCCTCAAAAAAGCAATTGACAGTATAAGCACAGCTTATGAAAGCATCTCCCAATTACGTGATGGAAGCCTTTTAATATTAGCAAAATCTGAAAAGATTGCAAATATATTCTTGTCCAAACGTAAACTCTCTAATCTTTGTGATATCTCAGTCAAATTACATGATCACCTTAATTCATGCAAGGGAACAGCATATGCTCCCTGTCTGATTAATGTATCTGAAAAAGAAATCATCGAGGAAATGAGCTCTCAAGGTGTAAAAGATGTTTACAAATTCATCAAAAACATAGATGGGATTGCAACCCCGTCTGGCCTCGTCTTATTTACGTTTGACCTATTCCGTCCACCCTCTTCAATAAACGTCGGATGGTACAATATAAAGGTAGAAGAATACTATCCCAACCCCATGCGTTGTAAGAAATGTCAAAGACTTGGTCACACGACCAAACACTGCAAGAGCGAACCTTTATGTGAAACTTGTAGCCTTACGCCCCACTCGCCTGCAAAATGCACACGGTCATCTTGTATCAATTGTAAGGGTGATCATCCATCCTCATTTAGGAAGTGTCCAAAGTTTACAAAAGAAAAAGAAATCCTTAAACTTAAAACTATCAATAAATGCACAATGGCTGAAGCAAGGCATCTCTTCAATGAAAATTACCCAGCTGAAACTTCCAACCCAACTTACTCCGATGTTATTAGAAATGATTCTCAACCTGAAATCGCCCAAACAGCCCCAACAGCAGCTTCCAACGATTGTAGTCGTATCTCTACAACCTCACATACAACTCAACAATCAAACGAAAACACCTCTAACCCACCCCCCCAAAATGCTCCTAATCCAACAGAAAAACCACAACCAAAAAACAAAAAAACTCCAAATGATGATATTACTCATCCCTCCTCCTCTAATTCAACTGCAAATCAATACATTCAAACCTCTCAAAACACAACTCTACAATCTCCTCCCGTAATACCCAAACGCCTACAAACTAATCCACAAATCTCCACCCCTTCCTCACCTTTTACCACCTTCACACAAGAACAAATAATTCAAAACAACTACTACTTAAATAATCCCGAACGAATCGATGATGATGACGACATATAAAAACACAAATAACTCCAACAAAAACGACCCCGGTGCCCGGGGGCTGTGGCAGTCGAGCTCGAACACGAGCTCGCTTGTCCCGGCCCCCGAGCATCGGGGTCATACTTCTCAACCCTCAACTTCTCATCAAATGAACTTCACACAATATGCACACTCGCATACTGTGCAGAAGTACACTCCCACTCAAGATAGAGCTGAACTTAAGATTCTCCAGTGGAATCTGAAAGGTTACGTAAATAATTACGACGAGCTTAATATCTTAATAAAAGAAAACAAACCATCAGTTATATGTCTACAAGAGACCCATTTTCCATTTGACGCAACACCTTTCCCCCCAAAGACCTTTAAATCCTACTTCAAAAACCTCCCTTCAAACACTACTGCAAGGCAGGGTATTTCCTTGTTAGTAAAAAACGACATACCTCATAGGGAAATCCCAATCACTTCCACCATAGCTTGCTCAGCTGTTGAAATTACCTTCCCAGTAAAAGTATGTATTATAACACTCTACATTCCACCTCATCAAACTTTCACTAAAAATGACCTTGAATCCATACTTAATCAAGTTTCGCTCCCAGTCATCTTAGCAGGTGATGTTAACTCATGGAACATTCTTTGGGGATCCCCCAGCACAAATCATAGGGGTAGGATAATAAAAAACTTTCTTTCAGACGCTAACCTTTCCATCTTGAACGATGGCTCTCCAACTCACTTCTCTACCCACAACACCTTCACGCATGTCGATATAACCTGTTCTTCGCCTGATCTTCTACCAAAATTACACTGGCGGACCATTGACGATCTTCACAATAGTGATCACTTCCCAATAATAACAACCATTAACCTCAACCACAATTTAGGACATTTCAGGCCTACTCCAAAATTCAAAACCGACTCAGCAAACTGGCAGGCTTTCAAAGTTCTAGCCTCACAATACGTTTGCAACACAATCCCTTCAAAAAATCCAAACAAAGAAGCGGCTATCATACAAAAAGCTATTAGGTATGCTGCAAATGTAGCGATTCCGCAGACACACCCAAAACGATTCCAAAGAACAACTCCATGGTGGAACACGGAACTCGCAGAGCTCCGAAAAACCAAAATGGCAGCTTGGAAAACTTTTAAAAAGAATAGCAACCAAAATAATTTAATAGACTTCAAAAAATCGAACGCCAAATTTAGAAGACAACTAAAAATATCTAAGGCTAAAAGTTTCCAAGACTTCACATCAGCCATTAACCCTGATACCCCAACAAACAAAATCTGGAATGACATTCGACATCTTACGGGTAATCCAACACCACTCACAATAAGCTGCATGAATACCCCGAACGGTCCAATTTCAAATCCAACTGAAATTGGAAACTATATAGCACAAATTTGGTCAAACTATTCAAATGATTCAACGTTTTCAAATCATTTTAAACATTTAAAATACGACACTCCTATATATCCTATCTAAGCACAAGCTGTTAAACTACTGCCTCTATGCAGATGATGTTTATATACTATGTAAAAGTCACAAAATAAAAGACATGGAAACTTTTCTTACTAACGCACTCAAAGATATTTTAGAATGGGGCATCTCCTCAGGATCAAAACTCTCATTATCAAAATGTAAGGTGCTGCATGTATGCCGTAAGCATATATGTACACCACTCTCAATAAGTGTTCAAAATGTCGAAATTGAAAATGTAAAAAACCTCAAAATATTAGGACTTATATTTAATAGTAGATACAATTGGCGCAATCACTGTTTAAATCTTAAAAAATCCCTAGCTGCAAGATCTAACATTGTTAAGTATTTATCAAGTAAGAAAAGTAGCGTACATGTTAATACACTTTGCAATATAACTAAACTATTAATCTTAAGCAAAATTGACTACGGCATCTTCATATACGGCAGATCCTCAAAAACAACACTCCAGATCATAAAACCAACTTATCACCAGGCGGCAAGATGTAGTGTTGGCGCTTTCCGCACCACACCTATCAAAAATATCCTGGCAGAGGCTGGCCTTCCTACTTTCGAAGACCGTAGAGACAAAATTACGCACAAGATATATGCTAAACTGATGTTTTCATACAATTCGCTAATTGATAAAGAAGTCAACCTCACATTAAATCGGAAAAGGGGCTACAGAATACCGTCGGCCCTTTCCACAATTCTTCAAACCGGTAACACTGAATTTCCAAAACAAGACCTACTTAAAATGAACAACACAGCTTATTTGCAACCCCCTTGGCTCATAGACCCAAAATCCTTTGTCATGGACCTAGCTTCACATGAGAAAACCCATACTAACAACGAAACATACCGAAAACTATACCTAAGCATATCATCTGAGCTCAAGGCTAAGGACTGGAATTTCATGTTCACGGACGGATCCAAAACCAATGACGGTACATCTTTTGCAATAGTAAATGAAGACGGCAGTATGCTACGCCTTGGATTACTCCCACCTGCAGCATCCATCTTTACCGCCGAAGCTTTTGCCATTCTAGTTGCCACACAAGTAGCTATGAAAGTGGGCACCAAACAAGTCATATGCACCGACAGTTTATCTACCATTCAAGCTATTGCGAATACCAATAACGACACGGACCTCATCAATAACATCCGAACCTTGTTAATCAAATCAACCCATCTCATCAAACTGATGTGGACTCCAGGACATGTCGGCATCCGAGGTAACGAGCTAGCGGACGAAGCTGCGAAAGTCGCAAGCAAATCACCACTGTACATTCATAACATATACACAAAAAAGGACCTTATAAAAAACCACCTGGAAAAAGTAACAAGTGCTGAACAGAACGAATGGCGCCAATACCAACACCATTATGCAATAATTAACCCAACCAAGTCCTCCCCCAACTATCCAACTAACATATCGAAATCAAAGATTACGAACTTCATCCGACTACGCCTTGGCCATACCGCTGCGACCCATCTCCATATCCTCAAAAAAGATCCCCCTCCCATTTGTCCTACCTGCCACACTACATCTAGCCTTCAACACCTGCTGAACGACTGCAACAAAATCAAATCATCGTTCAACAAAATTTCAACTGAAAATGACATCATTGATTTATTAAAATTTCCAAATATAACCAACATATATAAAATTAATGAAATCCTATTCGAAACAAACACTAAAGTATAAATTTCTGTTATCTCCAGCTTAATATTTTTAATGTGTACTAAGTCTTATTGAGCGGGAGGCCATTGCAGCTAGAAGCTCGTTAATTTATATATTAGCATGTAATTTATTACTTGTTTAATAAAGATATAATAATAATAATAAAATAAAATTTATTTTGTTAAAATATCTTTTTAAATAAAAAAGTTATCCGCCAATTTGTTAACAAACATCCATTTATTTCGAGGTACACCCAGCCTTAATTGACACCTTCTACCTTCTCTCCCCTCCCTATCACCGAATGCTTGATCAGTGTGCTCAACCGATAAATTCTTCCAGCCTCCAGTTTTGCACGTGAAGTGAGCGCCACCGAAGTCTCGGTCTTCCTTAATGTGCTTTATATTCCGGGTGGAATCCACTTCATATAACCAGCCATCAGATAAGTTTGACTTTTACTCTTTTGAATAGGCCTGTGTCGCTTTACAGCCCTTATTATTCCAAGTTGTATCTACTTCTTCACTCATGTTTATGCGTACAGATCCAAAAATCACCGTATAATTTTCACTTATCTCTGCTGAGATTATATTCATCGGGTATGCTAAGTGACTTTTATTCTCAGTCATTCCTGTGTGTGTGTTGTAAATCTACAAGAATGGAGGAGACTTGCAATTTACCACCGAGTCCGAACCGCTATATGGGAAGCACTTTTTGAGAAGAGGATTTGTCAGTTCAGTCTGCAGAAGTGGTTTTTCCACTTATTTTGCTTGCAGGGTCGATCCATATCCGAAGTCTGGAGTTGCTTCGAAACTAAAATTTTCGGCCTGACATCGATAGTAACCCTTTCAATTTAATTTACGATTTTTTTATCTGGGTGTCGCTAAGTTTTTTTCCATGTAGGATATACATTTTGGAGATTCATCTTATTCTAACTGTTTAAACCTCCATCAGGTATGACGTATTCAACTTGTTTCCTTATTTTACTTTTAACGCTTTGTAAGCTTTATAAGCTGTGGTTTAGGATTCTCTACCCTGCCTTGAAGAAATCAAACAGATTTTTAGTTGGTACTCCCATTACCAAGTTTTAAAAACCGTTATTCATGTTTATGTTTCTTGTTTTGTTTTGTTTTTATTGTTAGAAGCTGAACTGAATGCCCTCAACATGCAAGTGAATTCTTCAGATGTTTACGCCACATCAACGCCCAACAATGCTAGCAATATACCCGCCCAATCAACAGGATCTGGAAATACAGGAGGTGCTGGTAGTGGGAAATTTAATAGTGACAATGGTAGCGAATGCAGTAGTGTTACCAGCGAAAGTATTCCAGCTGGGTAGGTTGAAAAGCACCGAAACATAAATTTGTATTTACAATTTTTTTTAAACTGAATAGTTCTGGGAAAAGCCAATCAGGAGCCAGCCAATATAATGTTATTTATAAAACTATTTTAACACAACTACAAGAAAGAAATGAGGAGCTTGAAAAGCTCAAAGAAAGAGTTGAACGATTAGAGGTTGGTTTCAGAATATTAAACAGAAGTTTTTAAAAATGTTTTCAACTGTTTACTTTAGAACACACAAAAAGAGTTCAATAATTTGACAGCAACCCTGGAAAGTGAACGATATCGTGCCGAGGGATTAGAAGAACAAATCAATGATCTAACCGAATTACACCAGGTAAAATAATTTTAATCAAGCATCGTGTGAGAATCATGTTCTTTTTTGTTTCTGTTTGTAGAATGAAATTGAAAATCTCAAACAAGCTATAGCCGATATGGAAGAGAAAGTACAATATCAAAGTGATGAGAGACTGAGAGATGTAAACGAAGTTTTAGAAAATTGCCAAACCAGAGTAAGTTTTTTTTTTTTTATTTCAATTTTATGTGTACAACTTTTTAATTAACTAATTTCTTTTTTTCAGATTTCTAAAATGGAACACTTATCGCAACAACAATATGTGACAGTAGAAGGAATTGACAATTCGAATGCTCGTGCACTTGTTGTAAAATTAATTAATGTAGTTTTAACTGTGTTGCAAGTAGTCTTACTGTTAGTGGCAACAGCCGCTGGCATTATCATGCCATTTCTAAAAACAAGGTAAGCAAGTTTCGTTATGATCAGCAAAAGTCTAATTTCATATGCAAAAACAGTATTTTTTTTTCAAAAAAACATTACTATGTACATTGTATTTACATACTTCCATTAGTTAAGTCTTCCTGATGATTTCTTAACAGATTCCTAAAGTTGATACTCAAATCGGTATCAACTCAGTTCTTCACACACGGGCCAAGTCCTATTCCTTTCAATTGGGTGCCGAATATTAGTTAGGACTTGGCTAGCTCCTCAAAAACAACTTGCACTTGATTATTATACCAAGTGTTAGTAGTCAAATTGGAAGCAAGTAATTTCTTCACAGAAGTCTTAAGGTCTAGTTTTATTTAATTGGGAACGAGAAGCGAGAACTATTTAGGACAGGATATTAGTTAGAATTTTGATGCCACCGAAATCTCTCCTGTGGGAAGGTGCCAGTAGACGTACGAAATCAGCATCGCATCAAACTTCAATGTAGGCAAACATTTTTAACACCAAAAACACATTTTTATGGGATATTTCCCTAGCAAAATGCCATTTATTTGCGTTTTTTATTTCAAATTAAGCATGTATAAGTCTTTAGGACTTCAATGTGAATCGACAAAAGTGATGTCGTAACATAACTTTCGTTAGGTACCAGAGCTAGAGCTGGTCCTAGCTGGACCAAGTACTAGGCTCGGCTGTTCTGACTCAGTGGAAGAAATCGGTCGTTGGATTTATATTTTGCTAATATAGACATCGGCATTAAAACAAATACATAATTCGTGCGATAACCTGAAACCTGGCAAGCCAGTCACAAAATTTTTAGAATTTTAGACTGAAACCTGAACTGAAGAAAAGACTTTCAAGGTTAACTCACGTAGAGCTTCAGTTTGTTAATACTGTTCTGATTTAAAACAATCAGAGGTGTCCTATGTTGAAGACAGACATAAGTCAGACATCTTTGCTTATTGATGAACTAAGCAATTGGGGCAAAGGATGTTGGCTAAGCGTAAAACGTTTAAAGACGGGAAAGTATATGTATATATATATATAGTCTAGTACAACTTTCTTTGTTTCAGAAACCTATACAGACAACTATATGTCTCACCTGAAACAACTGGCTAAAGAATGCTTAACCTTATAAGTCAAACCCAAGATAAATCCAGTATTAAACGGTCATTGTAATGGGGCATCGCAGTGACCCTCTGACGCCACTGTGACGTAGTAATCTGTCCTAAAAGTGTCATGTCGTGTGATAGTCATTTTAAATGCGGTTATCGCGCTGACAGCAACGATAATAGGCACGCGGACACTCATTTTTTTGGTCATAGCTGTGACTATGGGACACGCTGACTAATAGCCTGTCACTGCGATGACTGTGTCCCAACGCTAACACGGTAGGAATTTCATTTTTAAGCGTTCGGAGTTGAACACCCTTTTATTCAACACCTTTGGTGGTGCTATCAGATTTTCAATTTCGTATACGCATAATTCGAGTTGACGGCCAGATGATGAACAAAAGAAATTTGCAAAATTCTAACAAAATCAAAAAAAATTATCAATTACCACTAAAAAAAACATATTTGGGATTTGTTTTCAATTTTAAAAATAATATTTTTCCTAGAACTTTTATTCTTTAACGTGAAACATCAAAGTTTAACCCTAAAAAATCTTAAAGGCCTTCAATGCCCGGACTAAAAATAAGAACTTTCAAAAAAAAACAATTTGTAGCAAATTAGGGCAAATGTTAATAAAAGAACCCATCACAGATGATGGAACAAAATATTTGCTGTCTAAACCCAAAGCCAAGCTGAATTTCGGATATATTTTGACCTGTTTAAATGATTCTTTTTCTCATATGTTTCTCCTTTTGGACAGACACGTACGTTGACGTGCACTGATCTTAACTATCCTGAATTTGTCCATTACTTTCACAAAAAAAAATGCAGTATTATCACAAAATCAAGAAAAAAAATACCTATCCAATACCACTTTTAAGCTATTTAAAGTAATTAGCTGGCGATGACAACAAAAACAGATTATTATAAAAAAAAACTGAAGTACCAAAAATGTAAGGAAAACAAATCACGAAGAATCAATTAATTGAGGCTAAAAATGCATTTTTCCAATTTTATTTTTAGAATCACAGTAGTTATCTTATTTTGGCTAATTAAAGCTATTTTACGCGTACTAGAATCGCCAATGCTCGAAATCCGAGCACCTGCCATTTCTGTATAACGAAATGACACATTAAGTCGTTGAACACTTAATTTTAAACTAAATAATTAATTTCGAATGAATACGTACAAATCATTAAATTACTCATTTTACTAGAAATATTCAACAAAAATGAAAGAAAAATACATTATGTACATCTACGGGAGATTACCTTTCATTTGATGAATATATCATGAAGTTGCGTTAAGTACGTACCTAGAAAAGCGTACGACAAAATTCATGTTCACGTATTAATGTACAGATTTATCAATTTGGAATTCAAATAAATGCACTCGATGAAAAAAATGTATCAAATATACATTGAAAACATCTGATTTTGACACTTCCACTCCAACTTGCTTTCACTTGCTCTACCTCAGAAGCAAGTGTAGAAAATTTTGCTCTATGTTTACAGAGTGTCCCGTATTTCCCAGGACAGTCCCGTACTTAACTCGTTTGTCCCTGCTAAACTTTGAGAAAACCCCGGACGTACAACTGTTAGTGTACAGTGTAAATCAGTAGCAGGGATGTATCAAGAAACTTGAAGTTTTTAGTTGGGTAGTTCTCCGAAACTTCCCTACCTGGCCAGAAATAGAATCGTCGTTATCTTTTATCAACCAAAAGCGGAGAGATACAACTAACAATGATTGCAACTTCTTTGAGGAATTTGTTTAACTAAAATCATTTTTAACCTTACGCATTACAACAAAAACAAAACAATAAATTTTGGCCGATAAATGGAAAGAAATTTTTGAGCATTTTTGGAAGAAAAGTATAAAATTTAAAAATCTTTTACTAATTTTTGAGTTCGGCTTGGGCCTGCCAGGTTCAAATGCTCCAGTCGAAAGTTTTTTCCATAATAAACAATATTTGGACAAATGAAAAAACACAATTAAATCTGAAGCTTTTAGAGCTATGTTAAAGGTAAAATTAAACTATAGTTTGAACTCTCAGAAATTTGAAAAATATTTGTTAAGGGCAAACGAAAAAACCATCAATAAAATTTGTTCTGCAAAAAAATACCAACAATGGTCTACTTGATAAAGTCTGATTTATGATTATTTTTCATACACTTTGTTTAAGAAAGCCTGAATTTAAAAACAGATTAAATTTAAGGTTTTAGTTTTAGTTCTAATAAGCATTTTGGGTTATGATTTTATATTATTTTCTATTTGAGTTTTTTTTTTGATTTTTTACCAAATAGAAGTTAAAAAAAAATTTCAATTTTCAAATTTATGTTACGGGTTTTGGTTAGAGAAATATGGTCACCATATCTTTGTTGCTCTTAAAAACTAAATGAACAGCAAATCCAAAAAATTGAGAGCAGCTTTTTTCTACCTAGAGTGGCTTAGGCCTGGGCAGGTTCATTGAAAAGACAGTATAACACCAAATGATAGATGGCCAAAAATTACAACATTGTGTGTCTAAAATAATAATCCAGAGACTTTCAATAGGAAAACGAAGTGTATGTCGACTGTCAATCATTGGGGGCATCTCAACATCTCTTCACCACTTCTTATCGTATAATAATACGTTTTTGTACTCACATCATTGTTCTCTTCAATTTAAGCTAACACATTGGCGCAAAATTATAGACAACCTATTTTTACTATATTAACTTCACACTACTTAAAATGTTTAGTTCTGCACTAAGTTTTTCTGAATTATAAACAAAAAACTGCACTAGTTAAAATCTAATTTGAAAGTTTGAGAACCTTAAAGAATTTTGTTGTTATTGGATTTAGGCAGGGTTTGTGTGTATTTTTATTTTCAAAATGGCGTTTTGTGAGAGCGAGCTGTCATTCTCTCTGAGAGTTTAGTTTCACACTAAAAAGATAATGCAAAGGATTCCTGTTATTAAAAAAAATAGTTTCACATATAAATAGTTAGAGGAAATCCATTTTTGAATCGTCTATAATTGAGGAACTGCACTTTTAATGTTAGTGCCAAACTTTATTTTTTTAGTTTGGTATTTAAGAGTCTATAATTTTGCGCCATTGTCTCCAATTACATCTCCTATCTTTTACTCGCCTAATAGCCCAGTTGACATTCAAATCGATATATTCGTTTTGGCGTTAAAATCGCCCATAACTAAGTTTACCATAACATTAGTGGATTTCATAACAATTTCTGCGTTTTAAGATTATGTCTGATAACAGTTTGCATTCATAAAATTATTTAACCTCTAGTTCTATTCATTCATATGCAATGTTTTAAAACATGTTTTAATTTTTCAATTTATTTTATTCACAGAGTTCGTGTTTTAACGACATTCTTCTCAATATTTTTCATAATTTTTGTGATACGTCAATGGCCGGACGTTAAGGATATTGGATCCGGTCTAGTGCGACATTTAAAAGAGTCTTTGGTTGTTAAGTAAAATAATGAAAAAAACTAAATGAAATTTAATAAAAAAAACTACTATCTGCAGGGTTTAGTATACCTATATATTAAAAAAAGAACTTTTTTATTTAAAATTAAAACCTTTTTACTATACCCAAATAAATTTGCAACTATACGAAAATAATAAAACAAATTTATATTAAAAACATAGAAACTCTCATTGATCACACTTTTCTTGCATCACTTTGTGCAACTTTCTTTCTTTTGCATAAGGTGTAATTAATGAATTAATTAAATAAAATTAAAACGTCAACATAATGTAAATAAAACGAAACAATTAATTCGAAAATTAGAAACAAAATTCATAAAAATAGTGATATTAAATATTTTTGTATTATGCTTTTGTATATATTATATATAAAACAGGTAATTGTAATATTGTTTTTTTTATTTTAATTTAATTTTAATTTTTTATTTTTCACCTCTGATTAAATATTAAATAATAATACTATAGCATAGTAAGAGTATATCGTATAGCAGTTAGTGTATGTTCCTTTTTTCGTTAAGAACAAAAAAAGAATTTTTACACACTCACCTCATGGCACAGACAAACCATAATTAAAAATCTTTTTTTTATCAAATCGACAAACAAAAATGTAATTAAACAAAAGATCCACTAAGAAATCAGAATATAATATGAAATGTTTTTTTAATTCATTGCTTTATGGCAAAGTTGCTGTTATTTTGGACTGAGATATGAATTTAAATTTAAACAAAAGAACAAAAGTGTTCAAAAAGAATGCTTAAACAGAAAAACCTACAGTAAAAAATTCTACCTACAGTAATATTGTATTCGATTCCTGTCTATTATCTTAAGATCTTTTCCTATCTGAAAATTGAACAAAAGCCAATAGTTATTAATATAAAAAAAAACAAAAAGAATTAATAAAAGAAGAATTGTGCCCTCATTAAATAAATTAAAATATAAAAAGAAAATAAAGAATATTACATAAATAAACTAACGTATATTTACTTACAATTATAATGTTTTTTTAGGATTGGAGGGCGATACATTACATGTCTTTTATTGGTGGCTGCATTCATTATCGATCCAGATGTTTCGGGCGGTAGGTTGAACCCCTGCAGTTGGTAGACAGCAGAAAACTAGATCTTCCAATTGACGTCTCTTGGCGTTATACTTTCTTAGTTTTTTCTCCATTGTTCATAGTCCACATAGACCACATAACATTTTTATATCCATGCTAGAACTAGATCATAAAGATTGTTTCTTCAAGATGGCGAAAATATTACAAAATTTTTACAAAATCCAAAGAAATGAGAATTGACGATTTGAAAATAATGTGCTTGTTTTCAATTCACACGGATTGAATTGTTTGCAATAACAATTTGTGTATCGTCGTGGGTAAGTCAGTGTTCGAGTTTTTAATTTCAGTAGGTATTTAGAAAGTAAAACCAATAGCTACGAAGTGCTACGACCATTTACAGACTAAATATAGCAATGAAAAAAGCGGGGAATACAAACTAGGTGCCCGGAGCCCAATGCATTGGTTTTACTGAGCTTCCTTTTTTCATCATATCTGCTTTGACATGGATTTTATACGATTCTAGCACACCAGAACAATACTTATTATCCATAAGTCTTTCTTGTCGATCATGGTCAAGAGATCGGAGTACCTTTTAGTAAGTACCCAAGTCTCAGGTATGCGCATAACTGGTTGTATAAAATCAGCTTAGTTGTGCTAAGATTTCTAGATTCGAAGAACCTTGACAACCTATATTAGGCTGTGTTGGATTATAGCAGCCGCTGGTGTATTTCTTCTAAAGCTTTATCATGTGCTACTTTTGACCCAATGTAATTAAAGGCTTGCATTAATTTAAATTCATGCTCCACTACCTTGATTGTTGGATCAACACTTCTCGCCGACGCAGCAACTATGCATTTAGTTTTCACTTTATTAATGTGCAGCCCAGATTTTATGCCGCGCTTGATCTTGATGAAGGAATATTGTGGAAAAACGAGAATGCTTTCAAGAAAATGTTGCCAAATACGATTGATTTTTTTGTTTTTAGAGCACGACAAGTTTCGGTCTCTTCGACGATTCCTAACAAAACAAGGAACCCAAAACCTCAGCTGAAAGTTCTCGTTAATAAAATACTAGTATCGTTTTTCGCTATTGTGATACGTTACGCTGTACTGCAAACGATAATCGTTTCACATAATAAGTCCAAGCGTATTGACTTCTACTGATAATTTATTGTGATTTCGTCTGCGTAAATCAATTTCTAGATAGAATTGGTGATAGTCCTATATTTAATGTGGCAGAGTAACGGATTGCTTTCTCTAACGACAGGTTGAAGACGATGCAAGTCAGACCATCCCTTCGATTCAAAGTATTGTTGCCCATTATCCTCATACTGAAATCACTATTACGGGTGATTTCAATGTACACAATTCAAGTTGGTTTTGCTATTCTGGCCAGACAACACCCGAAGGAAGGTATGTTGAAATTTTTGCTGAGTTAAACCAACTTACTCAGCTTTTTGATGAGCCAAACCGAATTCCAGACATTACTGGTCAAGCCGCTAACACACTAGACTTCTTTCTTACCTCCTATCCTGACAAACACAAAATTCGTGTTTTCTCGCCTCTAGGCACATCCGACCATTCTGTCACTTCTGCGAATCTCTCGTTCCAACAAAACTCAGCTAAAGAGAAACTTCCTAGGAGAAACGTTTGGCAATACGGGAAACCCAACTGGAACGGTCTCAATAACTTCGTCTCAATAATAACTCGTGGTTTGATTCGAGCTGTAAAGAGATTTTCAGGTTGAAAGAGGTAAGTTTCCCTTATTTAAATGACAACAAAACCGAGGAAAACCGGAAAAACGTCCAAAAAGCTAGAATGGCCTGTAATGCTCACATTCGTATAACTTAATTTTTTGCATGAACAAAAAATCCGACAAAACATACTGCAATGTCCCAAAGGCAGTAAAAATGTAAAGAACTCCTCGTCAATATCGGTTCCTACGCTCGTCTTCAATGATACTCCTGCTATCAGTTATCAAGAAAAAGCAGATCTGCTTGCAGCCCAATTCGCTGCAAACTCAACGCTGCCAACTCAACGCTGCCAGCAATTGTTAGAACTCCTCCTGTTCTCAAGAACGTAAATGATTTCATGGGAACAATCTTCTTTCGCACTCGTACAGCCGCAAGAGTATTAAAAGATCTTAAAATACACAAACCCGCTGGCCCGGATAATATCCCCGCTATTGCTCTGAAGAAGTGTTCTTCAATGGTAGCAAAACCATTGCGTAGCTTTTCCATCTGTCCTATTCCTCTGGGGCCCTACTCTGAAATCCTATTTGGAAGTTAAATCGTTCGAAAACGCATAATTGATGCTCAGGAATCAGAGATTTGAAAAGCAATATCCGAATTTTATGTTCTTCTTTCTTCCTCATTCAACAAAAAGTAATTAAATGGATTCAAAAAGTGTTTTTTTTAATGCCGAAAATTAAGTAGGAAGGCAAGAAAATGTAAAAGTTTAAATACGCAAAAAAGTGGTTCTTCTCCGCTCGACATCCCTAACAAATAGTGAGTGCTGTGCTGAGTGAATATTTAAATTAAAAAAAAATTAAACATTCCTTCCCTTAGATTGCTAGAAGTGTTGGGCAGGATTACTTTGCTATGGCGCAAAGTAAAACATTACACATCAACATCATGAAGAAAGAAAAAAGTCACCTACAAAATTATAAATTCTATTAAAGAGGCATTTTAAATACAAAATTGAAGGTTTAACCAATTTTAGTATTCTTAGTTTTATTAAACATTTAGAATTTTTAAAGATCCACAAGTAATCCACCCGCAATCTGTCACCTAAACACTTATCGCTTTCAATTTCAATAGAAAAATTACATTGGAAAGTGCTTTCGCTTTACTTTTGGTGGAATAAAAAACGAATCGTATTTGGGAATACGAAAATAGCAATGCGCCTTCCATCAAGCCCTTTTATCGAAAATGATAGCATTTGGACTCGAAGAATCTCTTCTTCGTTGGATTAGTAATTTCCTTTCGGACCGCTTGATACAAGTTGTGTTGGACGGATTCAAGTCTGATGTTCACAAAATAAATGCTGGTGTGACCGAGGGCTCTGTTTTTCTTCGACTCTCTTCCTCATGTTCTTCGGATGTGGAACTGCAACGGCAGCGTATGATTAGTTCATTAATATTCTGATCTTGACAGCATTGTACATTGGGGAATAAGAAACTGCGTAGAATTTAATGCTTCGAAAACTCAATGTTGTCTTTTATCGTTAAAGCGAAATATACCCCAATTGCAACTATCCATGAGAAGAAACCGAACACCTCTTAGTTCTCGGTATGTGCATTACAGATCACCTTCTGTTGAATGACCACATATTTGACGTTGCCAAAAATGCTGCGAGATGTTTAGGTTTCCTTCGAAAATGCAAGAAGTTCTTCACGCCGTCTGATCTGGCTACAATATGTAAAGCATATATTCGCCCAAAACTCGATTATAATTCCCACATTTGGGGAGGTGTTCCCGTAACCCACTTGAGTTTTCTAAATAGAATTCAAAAAAGACCGACCAATAGCAGAAACATTTACATCTCTTGAGCACAGACGTAATGTTTCTAGCCTTTCATTATTTTATCGTTACTTCCGAAATAGCTTCTGCATTCTTCTCCTGAAACGATTCAACCGTAATACTCGCACCGCAAGGAATGCCCATCAGCATACCCTTGAACCCAATTTCGGACGTACTGTCAAGTACAGGGATTCTTTCTTCAGCCGTACCACGCGAATTCGGAATGCCTTGCCAGACTCTTTTTTTCCCTCCTACTTTAAAACAAATGCAGAACTTTAAAACAAATGTGCATCATTACCACCTTTTACATCCTTCCCTATTTTCCTCGCTGTTTTTAATCAACATTATAAGGGTAGTCAAAATCCCTTTAAGGGCGGGTTAATTATAAAAAAAAAACCGAGTTGATTGAACTGGACAGCAATCCGGCTACTTCAGCCTATTTCATAATCAGCTCAGTATGAGCCGATGTATGTATGGCCTTTTATATCAGATCTTCCTCTTGAATTTTTTAAATCTCCATTTCTTCCGTGAGCCCGTTCACATAAATTCTTTGAGTTAAGTTATAATAACAAACAATTTAAACAAACACCTTTTTAATTTCGATGGTAAGTTTTGACGAAAAGCAATTGTAGGGATATTTGCTGGAATTTTTTGATCTATTTGCATCGAGATTGGAGACGTCTCATGGTAAACTCAGAAGTTGGTCTGTATAAAAAATGGATATGGATTTTATTATTAAAAACGTGGGTAATAGGGTATTAAGAAGTATTGGAAAAAATGTGTAGTGTAGAGCTTACTTTAAGGTTGCACATCAAGTCTGATTCACATAAAATAAATGCTGGTGTGCCCCAGGGCTCCGTTCTGTCTCCGATTTTGTTCCTTATTTTTATAAATGATCTGTCTGTTACTTCTAATCCACTTAACTGTTCTGCTGAAGACTCTACCCTCAGCTTTTCATATTCGTTCCTTACCGTATGATAAGCTCATTAAATTCCGATTTTTACATCATTGTCCAATGAGGTAATAGGAATCGTGTGGAGTTTAATGCTTCGAAAACTCAATGCTGTCTTCTGTCATTAAAGCCACCCCCAATGCCATTGTCCATGAATGGCACTTACATAGAAGAAACCGAAAAGGTCTCAGTACTCGGTATGTGTGTCAACGACGACCTCCTTTGGAACGACCATATATTTGAGACCGCCAAAAATGCTGCTTAGTGATTGGGTTTTCTGTATTGATGCAAGAAGTTTTTTCCCCTTCTGATCGGGCTACAATTTACAACAATTTATACGCCAAAAACTCGAGTATAACTCACACCTCTGGGCAGGTGCTTCGCAAAGATCGCTACACCTGCTCCATAGAATACAAAAAAAAGCGTTAAGATTAATAAGAAATACAAATGTATCTGAAACAATTGCCCCTCTAGAACACCGACGCAATTTTATCGTTCCTTATAAAAAAAATTCACTCGAGTCTCGAAGTAGCCAGCGGCTTTCTTCCCCTTTAAAGTTTCTCCTATAATAGTTGTCCCGCGAGGAATGCTCATCAGTTCACCCTTGAGCCCAATTTCAGACGCACCGTGAAATATAAAGATTCATTTGTTAGCCGAACAACACGAATTTGAAATAGTTTACCCGGCGAGATTTTTCCTTGCCATTTTGATTTGCAAGTATTCAAAACCAAGGTTAATCGACAGCTCCTGTCCTTCCTCTCCCTAACTTACTAATGCCCGCGCAGTGTGCTCTACATTAAAAAGGAAACAAAATAATTCCTTGTGCGTGCGCTAATTATAAAAAAAAAATTGGTAAGAACTTGGTTCCTAAAATTAGAAATACAGAGTTTTGAGGTTAAATAATTTTTATTCCAATTCTTAGTAAAATTATGATTATAATAAACAAGACAAAAAGGAAAATAATAAGATACAATTTTCATAATGTTTTGTTTCGACAATACGTTGATTTTTTTGTTTGTGAAACGAACACGATCGGCGCCATTTTGAGAAGGTGGAAATTATTGCGCTTGTTTTTTGTATTTATATTAATGATAAATAATTTTTCTTAGAATGAATAATTACATTATTAGGTATATTATAATGCCATCTACTTCAATTTCAAATACATGTATTTTTGTTTCCTACTTTATTTCTAAATTGTATTTTTTCTTAAATTTTTTTTATTATATTTAAAAAAATATTTCACAAACATATTTTTCACCACACAAATGGTTTTTATTTTATTATTGATAACGAACTTGAATATTCTTTCAATACATTGACCTTAAAAAAAAACATAAAAAAATATAAATTTTAGTGTCAAGGTTTTAAAATTTTTTTTAAAACGTTTTTCAATAATTTTTTGAAACTTAGTGTGTTTATAGAACATGTAGGATTGGGTTATAGTATGGATTTGCTATTCCACGGGTTATAAGCATAATAATAATAAATCAATAATAACAATATATATATTAACTTAAATCACAATTTATATCCTTTTTTAAGACAACACATTTTTTTAAAAAGGGATGGGGTTGCTGGAAGGGACATGAGAGAGAGAGGCACTACCCCACTTGCTTTTTTCTCTTTGCTGGCTTTAGATAGTCTCAAGCTAAACTTCAAGTAAAGTATTGACGGTTCTGAGCATATGCATTGCGAAGATTTGTATTGGGTAGTGCAACCACACCGATGCCACCCTGTGATGGAGTTTGAATGAACACAGAGTCTTGTTGGCCATTTGGTTGTACATCATCAGTTTGCCTAGAACTACTACCCATAATAACGATGCCCATTAGGTCTGATGATGATGCAGCAGCAGATGGTGTTTGGGTAGCAATCGGTTCGTAAATACTCTGATGGGCTTCCATTTCGTCGTCATCTTTGAATGAACCACTCAGATTTGGATTTAAGATATTATTCGAAGCTGATTGCGAACCAGCTGCATCTGAAGAATTTTCAGGAACATTCACTGGGGCATTTGGCTCAGAACGCGAACGTGGAATTGTCCCACTACCTCTTATGGCCATTGGTGGAGCTGCTATACTAAGTTCGTTCGAAGACCGTCTATGGAAAAGTCTGAAAGTTAAAAAAAGACAAGTTTAACAAAAGCACTATTCTCCGTCGGGATCACTGTTTAATAGGAGGAAATTGGAACAAATGTGTCATAGACTTTGAAATATTATTGTATTACATTTTGGACATAAAGTTGAAATAGCAGAAGAAAATCGTGAACTCAGGCCGCTTCCTATGTTGAAATGGATGAAATCTAGAAGTGAAAGCTTTGGAGCAAAATTAAACATGCAGTTATCGAACAAAGATCAGACTAATTTCCCCATTTTAGAAGAAATCATATATCATAAAATCCAGCCCAAGACGTATAACACAAACGGTCCCATGGTATAATAATGGGTGAAGTAAAGCAAGAAACGAGTTCTTAAAGTGGCTTAGACTTTATCGTAAAAATAATGGATTTTTTTTTATAATTAACGCGCGCACAAGGGACTATTTGTTTCCATTTTAATGTAACACACTACGCGGGCATTCGGAAGATAGAGAGGGGAGAGATAGGAGGTGTCGATTAACATTGGTTTTGAATGTTTGCAGATCAAAATGGCAAGGGAAAATCTCGCCGGGTAAACTATTCCAAATTCGTGTCGTTCGGCTAAAAAAAGAATCCCTATATTTCACGGTACGTCCGAAATTGGGCTCAAGGGTGAACTGATGGGCATTCCCAGCAAGACAAGTATTACGGGCGAAACTTTTAAGGGGAGGAATGCAACTGGCTACTTCGAGTGAACATTTTTTGTAAAAGAAACGATAAAATAAGGAAAGACATGAAACATTGCGTCGGTGTTCGAGAGGGGCAATTGTTTCAACGGCAGTTCTATTTCCTATCAATCTTAACGCTCGATTTTGTATTCTATCAAGCAAGTGGAGCGATGTTTGCGAAGCACCTGCACAGAGATGGGAGTTATACTCGAGTTTAGGCCGTATAAACGCTGGGCACACCAGCATTTATTTTATGGGAATCAGACTTGAATCCGTCCAATACAACTTGTATTGAACGGTCCAGAAGATAGCTTCTAATCCAACGAACAAGAGTATTATCGATCCCAAAAGCACGCATTTTCGATAAGAGAGCTTCATGCCAAACTCTATCAAATGCCTTGGAGATATCAAGAGCAATAATCTTACTTTCACCAAAGCGATGTAAAGATTTGTTCCACTGTTCGGTGAGATATGCCATCAGATCACGGTCATGGAGAAGCTTACGATCTTCGAGATATTCCTTAAGCTGACGGCGTCCCAGTTGGCTTTCTCGTATTGCCAAACGGTCCTGGTGGGAAGTTTTTCTTTAACTGGATGGGTGGAGGATGAGAAATTAGTTGAAATGACACAATGGTCTGAAGTGCCAAATGGAGAAGTTACACTAATGGTATATTTATCAGGGTGAGGAGTAAGAAACGAGTCAAGAGTATGGGCGGCTTGCCCAGCAACATCCGGTATACGCGTTAGCACATCGATCAGTTGGGTAAGGTGATGTAACCCGGCAAAGAGCTCGACATACCTTCCTTCAGGTGTTGTCTGACCAGAATAGCGGAGCCAATTGGAATTGTGTACATTGAAATTGCCCGCAATAACGATTTCAATGCGAGGACAAAGGGAAACAATTTTCGAAATGGAATCAGACAGCGCATCAAACTCGTTACAAGTCGAATTACTGTCGAGATTTTAACTCCTGTAAATAAAACAATAATTAATGACATGCTTGCGGTCAGTAAATTTGAGCCGTAAGAAGTTAAAGTCCGTGTTGGAACATTGCCCATATTGGGGAAGGTTCTGGCAAGCAATATCATTCCTAATATAGACCACGAGACCATGATGGGAAAAGAGTAATGGCACCAAGCTATACCCATAAGCGCCACTATAAAGATATCTGCAAAGCCAAGAAAGAAAAATACTTTAAAGAAGAAACACTGAGGTTGGCATCTTGCAAAAACTCAAGCGAAGTTTGGAAACTGGCGAAAAAACTAAATAGGACAGTGAATATCATCAATCGAAATCTTAGCCCAGAATGCTTCGCACATATTTCGAGGGCCTACTCAATCCTATGGTATCAACTGTTACATTTCAATTTGCTCCCCCGGACATGAAAAACGATTTGTTTAACGAAGTCATGGATCTGGTGTTCTTCCACAATGTTTCAATGAAGCCCTTCTTTTCCCGATCCACAAAAAAGAAAGTTTAACCAACCGCGAAAATGATCCGGGCATATCTTTTAACTGCGTGGATGAATTAATAAAATTTACTCAAGGAATATAAGGCTGTATTTCGGGCAGGATACTCGACCGTTGACCAAATTTGTTTGCTTAAAAGTGTTGCAGTCATTCCAGATGAGAAATAAAAAGCTTTACACACTTTTTGTGGATTTTAAAGCGGCATTCGATTCTATAATAGAACGAAATTCATTGTTTTACAAACTTTATCAGAAAGGATTGTCGCCAAAGTTTGGAAGGTTCAAAACTTGTATGCGGATACTCTGGCATCGGTATGGAATGGAGAAGAATTGTCTGAGTGGTTTGTGACAAGATCAGGAGTGAAACAAGGTTGTTCCCTAAGCCCAGACCTCTTTTCGCTGTTCTTAGATGATTTACTGAAAGGAAGGATTACCTGGAGGTGTGGAGTATGAAAATGTTTGGAAAAAATGTATAGATGTTTGCGAACGATGTTGTTTTACTTGCCAATTCCCAAGAATCATTACAACTAATGATAAATTACCTATATCATTACTGTAAGCTCTGGAATCTAGTCGTAAATCTAGAAAAATCCAAAATAATAATTTTTAAAAAGGTGAAGGAAGAAATAGTAGAAAGGAAAAGTAGCATTACAATAATGTGGAATTGGAAGTGGTAGGCGAATACAAATACCTCGGTGTGCACTTAGCCTTAGCATGGAAAAACATCTACAGGAAAAATTGTCAAAGGCCAAAGTTGCACTCAACGCCACATGGAAAGGATGTTTCTCCAATCGTTTTATTCCCCATAGCAGCAAATATAAAGTTTTTGAAGCAGTCGTCGAGTCAGTCTTATTTTACGCTGCGCAGGTATAGGGATATAAGCAGTACGAATCGGTAGAAAAAGTCTTGAGATTTTACATCAAACGCATTTTTCAGCTTCCTTCTAATACGCCGAATTACATGCTGATGATAGAAACTAGTCTTTCACCCTTGTTTGTAAAAACGCTTGAATTCGAAGTGGACTACTCCTTAAGGTGATGAATATGCCAGATGCACTTCTTTCAAAAAAGGCAGTTTTAAAGACAATTACCAGCAAAGCAAGTTGGCACGAGGAATGGTTGGATCTTGCTCTTGAATGAAGGATAGAAGTGGATCTGATCATTGGAAACTTGGCAAAAAAGGCAGCTTTAAAGACAATTACCAGCAAAGCAAGTTGGCACGAGGAATAGTTGGATCTTGCTCTTGAATGAAGGATAGAAGTGGATCTGATCATTGGAAACTTGGCAAAATGTTTTGTATAAGATAATTGAAAAAGTAGATGAGATGTATGCATCGATATACAGATACGAAGCTGAATCTTCAATGCCCAGATCTATTTACAGACGCTTAAACCACAATCTGTCGCAGAAAAATTATTGCCACGATCAAAATAGTGTGCAAGATATCTCAATGATGATGAAGATTCGTGGAGAACTTTTAAAGCTCAACTACATGGCACAGAGGGACGATCTGTCATGCTTGTGTGAATTGTGCAATTTAAGTGTACGTGAAGACGTTCTACACTTTATTGGAAAATGTCCCATATTACGTGAAACAAGAAACCATATTTTTGGAAAACACTACCTTCGGGATGAAGAAAGCATTAGTATGTTAAATGGCATTAATTTTGGTGAATTGTTTAGCTTTTCCAAAACTGCTTTAGCTTATATTCAGATAAAGAATTTTAGGAGGACATTTTCAAAACAGATATTTACTCATTCTTATTTGTATATGTATGTATTTTTGTTGTCTCCTTTATCTTATATTTGAGAAGAAATATGTACTTTGCTTTTATAAAATCACTAAATACATACATAATTTAATTACTAGTTTATAACATTTTCAATCTGGCAGACGGCAAAAGCCAAGCTAAATAGTTTTTGTAATTTGTTTATGAATTGAATTGATTATGATTAAATAAAAAAAAAACTTATACTAACTAACTACTGGTGCTGGTAGTTATTCCACCTGTGAATTAGCTGTGTTGCCTGAGCTTTCTTGATCTTCACGTAAGGGATTGTTTGCGGCTTTGCAGAAATGGTGGATTACCATCTTTTCTTTTTTAATTGGCACAAGAGCCCAAAGGTAACATTGGCTCGGTTTAGTTTATCTGCCATATCATTTCCGTATACTATGTTCTTTGTATATACACTGCCTATAGTATTCTCATGAAGCAGCATTTTTTTAATAGCTGCACATTTTGCAATGAGCGCTGAAATCGCCAATTGGTGTGAATATAGAATAAGAACAAAAAACAATGTGTGTGAACAGTGTATTACATATCGCCAAATGTTCTCGTCTACACAATTAAGACTTGGTTAATAATTAGCCTTGAAGATGGCCAGATGCAAATGGCATTCAGGAGAGTACTATAGAATGTAATAAAATGATATGTTACAGTGTTGAAGCCCATCGAAGGGATACTAGGTTTGTTTCGTTGATCAGTTGCAGATCGTTGCGACAGCGATTAACCAGTTTGGACGTTCAGGATGTTGCTTTGATGGCCGCTTGGCTCTCTATACATGAATACATCAATTTCGATTCTAAAAGGATTGATATTTAGTCAGCAGCTAATGGCCTTGTTGTAGAGCAGTGAATCGATGTTGACAGAGTCCAGGGCTTATCAAATAGCAGTGTTCTTAACATTATTGATGGTTAGATTAGATTTATTATCATTGAGTCTTGAGAAATTATATAGCGATGTTTAATAATAATAATAATATTTTAACTAAGGTACTCTGCGTTTGAGTTTAAGTAATAAAATGATATGTTACAGTGTTGAAGCCCATCGAAGGGATACTAGGTTTGTTTCGCTGATCAGTTGCAGATCGTTGCGACAGCGATTAACCAGTTTGGACGTTCAAGATGTTGCTTTGATGGCCGATTGGCTCTCTATACATGAATACATCAATTTCGATTCCAAAAGGATTGATATTTAGTCAGCAGCTAATGGCCTTGTTGTAGAGCAGTGAATCGATGTTGACAGAGTCCAGGGCTTATCAAATAGCAGTGTTCTTAACATTATTGATGGTTAGATTAGATTTATTATCATTGAGTCTTGAGAAATTATACAGCGATGTTTAATAATAATAATAATATTTTAACTAAGGTACTCTGCGTTCAAGTTGAATTTGTAATTGCACGACACTAGTTAGAATATTAAGAAAAATAGAAATGAATTTATAAGCGCAGTAGATCTAGAATAAGTTGCCCACCTTTTCATTTAAAACACTCAGGCGATGACAAACTTGGACAACCCAAATTAAGGATTGAAGAATATCTATAGTGCGTAAGTTTTGATTAAAGATACAACATGAAGGGCAGTGCTTTATTTTATTTGGTTCAAAGTCAAACACAAAAGAAAGGGTCCTAAAGTAAAGAGTACTTAAACATAAAAAAACATTTAAATTCATTTGTATTTAATGTGATGCAGCGTTTGCAATTGAAATGTGAAATTTCTTTACGTAAAATGCAATTTTTCTGTGTACATTTTCATTTTAATGTGAGTGGCTACATTCGGAATGATGGAGCTTTTTTTTAAAAGCTTACCTTAAAATTGGATAATCCCAAATGGAACGTCTACTATTTAACATAACTTCCACATTAGGGGGTAAATTGGGTTGGCGATCAAACGGATTGACTCGGGTTGAACTATGACTGGGAGAATCGTTGGTGAGTAACACTGCAAAACAATTCTTAGTAAAACAAACGAAAACTCTATTATTTTATACCATTTTCATCATCCGAGGACATAATATCTCCATCGGTAGCAGCAGCTGTTCCAGCTGCCTCTTCTTCATTTTGGTTCAAAGTAAACGTTCCGTGATTGAACGTCGCTGGTTCACTTTGAGCTTGACGTAATAGAGGTGTAGTGTCATCATCAGAATCTGTCAAACTATCCAATGAAGATTGCCGTCTCCGACTTGCTCTCGTCTCGCCCTTCGCAAAAACCTTCCGCTTGCATATTGGACACACCCGCTTGTTTTTTGTTAGCCACGGATCTATGCAATTACTATGATATGCTGCGAAGAAACAAAAATTAAGATTTAATTATACTTTTATATAAATAAAAAATATATGTGTCCACTAATATGAGCTTTACCATGAGCACAAGGTAGCACTCGAAGTCTTTCGCCTTCCGTAAAATCATCTAAGCAAATAACACACATCTCGTACGGCTGGCCTTTTGTAAATTTGGTAATTGGAATTTTTTTTAGCATAGTCTTTGGTAAACGATGAAGTCTCAATCGTCGCTCTTCTCTGACACATTTGTATATCATGTAAAATATCTAAATTTCGAAGTTATATATATTTAAAAATAAACGTTAATCTAAAGTTATTTTTTTAACAGACCATTATTAGAAAACACAATCCAATTAATATTGAAAAAGGTAGAATTAATTGAGTGTTGATATTGAAAGGCAGATCATCGTTAATAACCAGTCGGGATTCCGTATATAAGTATGCATTAATAAGGTTAATGCCAGTAGAATAAGCAACAAATACTGCTACTATATCTATATCAGTAGAATTTTTCGCGCTCATTGGCTCTAAATGAAAAAGAAATATTTGTTTGTAACTTAAAATAATTTTAAATCAAACTCGTCTTATTGCTTAAATCTCTGTCATAATCATAAACTTAGTATCAATAACTATAAAAGACATTCAACACACTGCTCCCTTATTTTTTTTAAATAATTAAAGAAATTTGAATGTAAGTATTTTTAAATGGTAAGTGATTTTTGTGCCGCCTGTTCTAATGTTCGCAGTTTAAGAAAGAATTTCTTTCACGTGTACATCTACACTGTTCCTTACAGGCCAGCATTTTTGGCATTAAGTAAAACTCAGGTTGAAATAAATACTGATTTATCAGAAGTTGCTCTACATGGGTATAGCTTGGTGCCATTACTCTTTTCCCATCATGGTCTCGTGGTCTATGTTAGGAATGATATTGCTTGCCAGAGCCTTCCCCAATACGGGCAATGTTCCAACACGGACTTTAACTTCTTGTGGCTCAAATTCACTGTCTGAAAACATGTATTTATTTTATTTACAGGAGTCCAAATCTCGACAATTATTCGACTTGTAACGTGTTTGATGCGCTGCCTGATTCCATCTCGGAATTTGTTTCCATAGCACTGTTATCATTGCACTGAAATCGTTATTGCGGGTGATTTCAATGTACACAATTCCAATTATATATAGCCTTCCTCGCTAGTGACACTGATGCCAGTGCTGAAATGATCACAAATGTGATTCTTCTAGGGATGCGTGCTTTTATTTCTAACAGAGTTAAAAGCATCAAGCCTAAAGAAAAGTCCTGGTTTTATTCTGAGTGTAAAGAAGCTATCAGGCTCAAAGAAGTAAGTTTCCGATCTTACAAAGCCAACCCTACAGAGGAAAATCGGAAAAAGCTCAAACAAGCAAGGAACTCATGCAACTCCGTTATTGAAAGAACCAAATTTTTGCATGACCAAAAATTACGGCAAAAAATTCTGCAGTATCCCAAAGGCAGTAAAAATTGTTGGTCATTTGTAAAAAATATTAAAAATTATTCAACATCTTCGGTGCCAACGCTCATCGACAATAACAAACCAATTGTTTACTCTTCAGAGAAGGCAAACTTGCTGGCCGCCCATTTCGCTGCCAGTTCCACGCTGCCTCACAGCAACGTTGCCCCTCCTGTACTTGAGAATGTAAATTTTTCTATGGGACAGATTTGTTTCCGCACTCGTACAGTAGCTAGAGTTCTCAAAGATCTCTATATACACAAATCCGCTGGCCCGGATAGTATACCCCGATTTTTCTGAAGAGGTGTTCTTCCACACTGGCAAAGCCGCTGCGTAAGCTTTTCCATCGCTCCTACTCTTCTGGAATCTTTCCAAGAAGATACAAAACAGCATTTGTCCAGCCTGTCCCTAAGAAAGGTGACCCATCCTCCCCCTCCTCCTACCGACCCATAGCACTAACATCCCTTCTTTCTAAGGTCATGGAAACACTGATTAACCGTCAGCTCAAGGAATGTCTCGAAGATCGTAAGCTTCTCCATGACCGTCAGTATGGCTTCCGCAGCAACCTGGTGATCTGATGGCATATCTCACCGAACAGTGGAACAAATCTTTACATCGCTTTGGTGAAAGTAAGATTATTGCTCTTGATATCTCCAAGGCAATTGATAGAGTTTGGCATGAAGCTCTCTTATCGAAAATGCGTGCTTTTGGATACTCTTGTTCGTTGGATTAGAAGCTATCTTCTGGACCGTTCAATGCAAGTTGTATTGGACGGATTCAAGTCTGATTCCCACAAAATAAATGCTTGTGTGCCCCAGGGCTCTGTTCTGTCTCCGACTCTTTTCCTCATTTTTATAAATGTTCTTCTGTCTGTTACTTCTAATCCACTTAACTGTTTTGCTGACGACTCTACCCTCAGCTTTTCATATTCGTTCGATAATTAACGTCCTTCGCCTTCGGACGTACAATTGCAACGGTACCGTATGTCAAGCTCATTAAACTCTGACTTATACAGCATTGCCAAATGGGGCAATAGGAATCGTGTGGAGTTTAATGCTTCGAAAACTCAATGCTGTTTTTTGTCGTCGAAGAAACCGAAAAGCTCTCAGTACTCGGTATGTGTCAACGACGACCTCCGTTGGAACGACCATAGATCGCTAAAAATACTGCTAAGTGCTTAGGTTTTCTGTATCGCTGTAAGAAGTACTTTTCTCCTTCTGATCTGGCTACAATTTATAAAGCGTTTATACGACTTAAACTGGAGTATAACTCCCACCTCAAACATCGCTTCACCTGCTGTGATTTTTGCGTCTTACGCTACTGGCCTAAAAGGAATTATTGCGAAAAATAAGTTTTGTTATTTATTTTATGACTTAGTTTTGACATTTACCGTAACATAAGCTGTATCTGTTAAAGATAAATTAGCACTTAGGCCGCTCCCTCACTTGTCGGTGCGGCATCGTATCTCTCGGTTTGCTCGGTACACATTCGGTACCGATACATATATGAATACATACATTTCAATGAACACCTACTGATTTGTGCGATATGTGCGGAATCGGTACGGTAAGAAAGCGGTGTACCGAGTATCGGTATAGAGTATCAGTATTGTTCCTATATTTACCGCAAGGAATTTGTGTTTGACGTCTGTCGTCTAGGCAACATGTTTTATATAAACAAAAATATAAGAGAATATTTGTTGATACAAAATAATAATTTTTGAAAGAAAATGAGATCCGAGACTGCTTTGAATTTAAAGTTTTGAATTATTCTGTGCTGAAAGCTTACCGACAATTCAGGAGATGAACATGAGATCGGTATACATTCGGTAAAGCGGTAAATACCGATTACCGATGCCGCAACGACAAATGAGGAAGCGGCCTTATGCGTTTTTTTTTTTGTGGGATATTCGATTCTCTACAACTTATCTTTACAACTGAACAACAAGTTTGGCGAAATTTTGTTTTCTTGAAAAAAAATTCCATTTTTTAAAGAGAATATCTCAAAACCGTTTCATTATTTTCAAACATAGTGCCACAGTAAATTGTAAGACATTTTATCAGCTTCATTTTTCCTTCAGATTTTTTTTTCTACGACGAACCGTTTTTGAGATATGCGGGGCAACCGTATAGCGAGTTTCATTCAAATTTCAAAGATTTGATCTGAAAATCAAGATTTGCTCTTTTGAATGAAACTTGTTTCATCATTTAATCCTAGTATTGGTCATTCACTGACGAGCATACACAGTATTTGATATCATACACAAAAATACCAGGCATGTACAGTATATATATTTAAAATGCCATATTTGTATTTTCTCACTTCAAAAACACCTTTATTTGATATTTTGTATATTTAATGGATATTTGTTAATTTTTTGACTAAGCACGGGCTGGCACAAGTTCACAACAAACAACAAAAATAACAAAATATTTTCCATTTGACGTTTGACCGAAAGACTATTTACATGTATGTGTGCATTCAGATCAAATCTGCCAACCCTCTTTTTCTTGCAATGAAACTCTCGAAATTGAAAAAGATCAAATCTTTTGACAGAAAGAGCAAATCTTTTCTTGAATGAAACTCGCTAGTAGAAAGGTCCCCTTAAATCATCCCCCACCCCGCGCGGCTCCCCGATTTTTGTGTGTAGAGGGGACACCCCCTACACAATCCTGCAAAAATTGGAACTATGTGCATGGATTTTTTTGTTTATTTATGTTCAGGCTAGAATGCTGTGTTTCTTGGCTATTGAGCATGTACATATTTCCAGTTCCATATTAACTTACCCAAATTATCATTATTAAAAGAGTTATAAACAATAACTGCGTCGTACTGTGCTGCTTGGGCCATTCGTACTTTTTTTTCGAAAGTGCAATCATCTCCTCCCCTTGAATTATTTAACAAAAAAAATAGTCTTAATGCCATTTTAGTTTTAATTAAAATGATAGTATTCAAAACCTTTGAACAATAACAGCATATCGAGCATTAGGATCTGAATGAGTTGGTGGTGGTTGTAGTTCGTCGCAACCAAAAGTATTATTACCCTTTATGCCGAGCACATTCAATCCATTCGATGGTATCTCTGCTCCGAATTGAGCAGGTATTGAATAATATTCCTGCAAAAACTGAAATAAAAGAAAACAAAATTATATTTTTTTTATAATAAACTGAGTTATTTATTATTCTGTAAAAAGAAGCTTACCTGATTGGAAAAGATTCGATATACTAAAATATTCCCCCTTGATACTTGGGCTAGGCAATAACATAAAGTGATAAATAAAAATTGGGCTGACATTTTATTGCTGCAATTTTTTAAGCCGTTTCCTGAATTATATGAAGAAATACAAAATTATTGTATAAACATCAAAAATTTGCGTTAAAAGTAATTATATATTGGGGCTGGTGTTGGGTGCCTAATTTATATGCAAGATTAATAGATTAGCCGCATTTTAAAGCAATAACTGCAAGCGATGTGAATCTGAAATATAGAGAAAAACTAATTATAAAAGAGTTGTAAAGGAAATATTATGTGGCGTAAGGTAAGATTTCTTAAAATATGTATTTTAAATATTGTCTTTTGTTTTAGTTTTGATTATCTTTCATTAAGAATTATAAAAAAATTAAAGATGAAGAATTACATGCCCGCGCAGTGTGTTACATTAAAAGGGAAACAAATAGTCCCTTGTGCGCGACTTAAGTTCACTTTAGTTTGGAAAAATAAAAAAAAAATATTTTTAATTGTATTTGAAACGTCTTTATTCAGTCAAGCATTCTTACGAACTAACTTAATATAATTTTATTTAATTCTTCATGATGTATATTATTATTTCTATTTCAGCGGAATTGCAATGTCTCGCAATAATATCTTATTTCTGGACATTGCATTTCCGCTGGGAAAATTATTGTAACATGATTCTTTGATTTTATTATTTTTTGGTTTCAGCGGAATTGCAATGCCTCCAAATATTTGTATTTGTGGACATTGCTCTTCCACTGGGAAAATTATTGCAATATGATTCCTTTACTATTTGTTAGGAATGCCAATTTATGGGAATAGGAGTTTTTGTCTGAAGCGTTGGAAGCTTCGACATAACCCGCGCGTTAGTTATAAAAAAAAAAATTTATTACAATAGACTTCATTTTCATAAGGATATCTAGCATATGAGCAAGGTGGTGTAGCTGCAGTCCACTATAATTTGATTTTTTTTTTGTTAAGATTTATAAATTGAATAATAATACATATAAGCAAAAGTACGAAGTTTTGCAATAAACAAAAAGTAAAAAACAATTTGGCACAAATAAACCTTAGTAATTATTTTATTTTTTTATATTGTAAGTATATTTTTGTTGTTAAAAGGGATTATACTCTGTTCAATTTATATTTTCAGTACAGGTACAGGCCTTATGGAAGAGAGCTTTCAAATACAGTGGTACCTGCTGGTGTTTGCATCGCACTCAACTTAAGAAATTGCCACTGAAATAATAAACAGAACACCTGAGTTCCGCCATTACCTGTTTGGTCCCTGGCTGTGTGGTGAGGAGACTGATTGAAGCTTGCAACGGTTTTAAGACGGGACATGACAATTCATAACGCGTCTAAGCTAGTATCTCCTGTCCAATGGAACAATGCTAAATCAATCAAAGTTTTTCGACACCGTATGGTTAGAAAGTCTTAACTTAACCACTGATATATATGCTTTATGACATGCTTAATGGTATAAAGTTTGTTGTCAAGAGTGGCATTGTAACATCTACCACGACGTTTGATATTAAAAACGGTCTGCAACAGGGAGCGGTGAACTCGCCGAATCTCTGTAGTATTTACACCAGGGAGTCTATCTTATGCAATTGCGTATTCCGACGATTTAGTTGCGTACAGAACAGGTCAAAAAGTTGAAGTCATCAGAATTCTCTTGCAACGTGATTTCGATAAAATTCAACAGTACTGTAACGATTGGAAGCTGAAAATCAACTTCCAGAAATGTGAAACTATCCTGTTTAGAACCCCTTTGGCTGGGCCTCTAGGGATATGAGAAAGAACTGGCGTAAGCTAGTGATTTGGAATTTAAAAAAAAAAAAATGGTATTACAAAAAATTAAATGCCCTACCGTCTTAATTTTTGAGTATAATAGTTTAAAGCGACTCGTTTATGAGCCAAATATTAAGCAGAAAAAGAATGGTTCAAATATTTCAATCGCTTCCGATCGCGCATGCGTTTCGAAATTTGTCGAATAACACAAAATTCTTATTTTTGCGATACCTTTTTTTTATCATATAAACTAATTGTCATGCTATTATTTGTACAAAATATTTAAGAAAAAATTAAATTGCCACAATCAGTTAAGATCATATACGCTCTCTGAAAATTTTAACCGATTTGAAAATTTGAATATCGGCCTAGAAGGCTTTGATTTTTTTTATTCTCCCTGCCGTGCATGTTTTTGTTTTCAGTTCTCGCGGGTTACTCTTACTCACTCGTATGGTTAGTGTTGAAAATTAGCTTTTGATGCAATATTCTTCCTTTTCGGCATCTATTCCAATACTTGGACGGTAAATCAACAGGTCCAAAATCATTGAAAGGTCCAATTGGTGAAAAACTGCTTGAATGTGCAAATTATAAGTGATGCGGAAATAACTTCGTATATTAAAAGTGGCTCAGTCGCAAAATGGAAAACTGATTTCCCAGTTCACACGCAGGCAGTTGAACGTTGCGTAAAACTCGTTTCTGAAGCCTCTTCGAAAGTTTGCGGGGTAGAGAACAGAGATGGGTTTATAAGAAAAACCTTGATGTCAGGAGCAGCCATGCCAAATTTTTCGAATAAGAAAGAATTTAAAGTTCCTTCAGCTCAAAGAGAATGAAAATGAATCCTTCAACATTGAATATAATAAAGTCATAACTTTGATCAAACGCTCAAACAAAACTTATTTCTTTCCATAAAATATTCGTTCCTTAAAACTATTATTTATGGTTTAATTGAATTTATTTCTTAATTGTAAACCTTTTTTTTCAATGGAAACCAGGCACTAAGAATGAAATTTGTAAATATTATTTTTTATTAAAAAAAAAAAATTCACTTTTTTCGAAATTTCATCAATTTTGACGTTTTTACGCGAACGGAAGCCCTTGAAAAATTTGAACCATTATTTTTTCTACTTAATATTTGGCTCATAAACGAGTCGCTTGAAACTATTATACTCAAAAATTAAGACGGTAGGGTATTTCTTTTTTTTTAATACCATTTTTTCAAAAATTATCCAAACTTCAGAGCGCATGCACGATCGGAAGATATGAACCGATTTTGAAAATTTTTTCAAATCCTTTTAAGTCTTCCCGATTCGCAAGTTTTCCCCTGCTATGGCTAGGGGAGCTTTTGCCCTGACAAGATGGTTGTCTTATAGCAGCGGCCTGATAGCAGGGTGAAAGTGATTTGCTACATGGCTCTCATCAGGCCGATGATTGCCTATGGTTCAACGTTGCACCATCTCTAATGGAAAAGATTCGGGTGTTGGAGAGACAGTGTCTTCGCACTTGCCTCGGATTTTATAGAACACCAGAGTCGGAGTACAAACACTATAATTCCAATGAGGTTCTATACAACGGGGCCAATACAAACAGGATAGATAACTTTTTAATTAAGCTTATTCGCGGACACATTGCAAGGGTGATGACCTCAACTAATGGACAAATCTTCGGAGCTTACTACCTCCAAGATGAATATTTTAAAGGTTCACGTTCGAGTGGTTTCATTCCGCCCGAAGCTTTCCTATACCTTGATATTCGAGGGCTGATTCAGGATAGATCGGCGATTCCGTTGATCTACCATGTCGGCGGCAGAACAGTCGATAGGCGGCTCCCCTACCATCGAAACATAGTCGCTGGAAGCGAAGCAGAGGGCCGTGCCCGACCGGGATCGAAAGTAAGCCCTTGATCAGGTCTACCAATTCTGGTGGCTAAAGTAAAACCCGATATTTTCAGTCGACATAGACGCAATATGGTCAATGGCTGACCTATATTTATCCTTAGTATCCTTAAGTTAAGTAGGGCAGTTGCGGAGGCACCAAAAAAAATCCAACAAAAAAATATAAAAAAATCCAAAAATTACAACAAAAAATTTAAATTTCAAAAAAAGCTTGCTGTGGCTATTCCAGATTTAAGTATTATAGGTTTATATTAAGGTGGGCAAAATCGCATCGTCACCTTCCTGCGGTGCCCGCTGGATAGCCGAAAGGTGAACCAACGACGAGCGTTGGATCCATTTGTTGTAGATACCTGAGTCCCTTCTCAGGAACTAGGAGCAGGAGGAAAGATACGCTCTGAATATCCAACCACCAACACGATCTACACGTCATGCACAGGTCTCACAAGCCGGTCATGAAAGGGAAAATTTATTGTGATGAAAAATGCAAGATATGCCTCGGATGACCAAACCAACAATGTTGACGACATCTTGAGGCAAAAAGTCTTGAGCTTTCACGAAGTCAACGAGAGAGTGACAACGATCCGCATTAAGGCCAAATTCCACCACCTGAGCCTCATAAGCGCCCGTGCCCCTACAGAAGAGAAAGACGACGCTACCAAAGAAAGTTTCTACGAGCTCCTCGCCAAAACTTATGAGTAATGCCCCAAAAATGACATTAAAATCCTCTTAGGAGACTTTAATGCCAAAATTGGGAGGGAGGACATCTTTGGTATGACGATCGGAAAACACAGCCTGCACGACACCACTTCCGATAACGGACTCAGGCTCATCCATTTTGCAGCGGGAAAAAACATGGTGCTGAATAGCACGCGATTCCTACGTCCCGACATCCACAAAGGCACATGGCGATCCCCAGATGGTCGAACCAGCAACCAAATTGACCATGTTGCGATTGACGGAAGGCACTCCTCCAGCATTTTGAATGTCCGTACATTCCGAAGAGCAAACATCGATTCGGACCACTACCTAGTCGGTGCAAAGCTTAGAGTACGAATCTCAATGGAAGCTCTCAGGCGAACACCAACTACGCCGAGGAAATTCAATGTTGGAAAACTTCAATCGGAAGAGACCGCCGCTGCCTATGCAGACCGCGTATCCCTTGAGCTTGCGAGAAATCCTTCGACTGATGATATGAACCCAGAAGACCAATGGCAGCTATGTCAACAAGCCATAAGAAATGCTGCGACAGAGGTATTAGGTTTCTCACAGCCTCCCCCTAGAAACCCTTGGTTCGACTCCGAATGTGCTCAGGCAAACAAAGCTAAAACGGAGGCATAAAAGTCGTGGCTCCAGAGAGATACGAGAGCCACCAGAACTATGTTGAGCGAAGGAAGGATGAGAAACGCATACTCAGGAGGAAGAAAAAAAAACACCAGCAACGCGAAGTCGAGGAGATGCAGAGATGTTTTTGCAGAAAGAGGTGCGAAGCTTCTACAGAAGAGTGAAACAGTCTACATCAGGTTTCACAAGTCGCCCTGGGCCCTGCAGAGATCAGGATGGAAACACCATTGTGGAAACGCAGGCGATGTTAGCCATCTGGAGAGACTATTTTAACCAGTTGTTAAATGGCGATGACAGCCAAGATCCCGCCCAAAATCAACTTGTAACAGTTAATCTAGATGACGACCACGAACTGCAACCGCCCGACCAAAATGAGATCAAAGTAGCCATCACCAGGCTAAAGATGAACAAAGCAGCTGGATACGATGGTCTAAACATCAGCGCTGAAATCAAACGCAGACTAACTCTTGCTAATCGCTACTTCTTTGGGCTGAATAAGCAATTGAGGAATAAAGCCCTATCGAGAAGAACCAAGGAGACACTATATAAAACACTCATCATTCCGGTCCTGCTATATGGTGCAGAAGCATGGACCCTCTCCCAATCGGATGAAAAGTCACTTGGAGTCTTCGAGAGAAAAGTTCTGCGTAGATCTATGGTCCTATTTGCGTAAACCGAGAAGACAACATTTGGCGACGAGGATACAACGACGAACTATACGAGCTGTACAGCGACATAAGCTTAGCCAGAAAAATTAGAGTCCAACGACTAAGATGGCTGGGCCATGTAGAGCGAATGGACACCAACGCTCCAGCGAGTAAAGTCTTCAAAGCCAAACCAGAGGGAGTCAGAAGCCAAGGAGGACCTCATCTTCGATGGAGCGACCAGGTAGAAGGAGACCTCCGCCAACTTGGAGTGCGAAATTGGAGACAGCAGGCAAGGGATCGAGCCAGCTGGAGGGGCGTATTGAGCACCACACTCTAGTTGAGCCAACATAAGTAAATAAAGGTTTATATTAAGTAATTTTAAGTTTATTTTCAGTTTATTTTAAGTTAGTTTTTAATTAGTATTAGATAGATTAAAAAATCATTAAAATAAATCCAGTTTTTTTTTCATTTTCTGGGTGAAAAATTAAACCCGATATATAGAAGATAACTTTAAGTTATTTTTAGGCCGAAAGGCAATTAAAATTAAGTAAGAGATTAATTAAGAGCGCAGTTAATTAAGTTGATAGTTTTAGCTGGTTTTAAGATTTTTGTCTAGCCTGTAAGTATAGTTATTAGTTAAAAGTAAAAATAAAAGTCAATTAAAAGTAAAAGTACAATGATTAAGAAAACTACTGGACTTTTACCTTTACAAATATTAACTGGGATTAACGGATGAACTCCTGAAATAAGCGCTTTGCTAACAAACGTAGATATTGAACCTGAGTGTGAGAACTTTGATCTTATACATAAGTTAACAGATGTATGAATTCAGGTAAATGCTGGGAGGATGAAAACTAGATTATATAACAGTAATTGTACTACAACTAAATTGGAAATAGGAACAACGGTCGTATATAAAGTAATCAAAAATGGACGTCTAAGCTCGATGTACATTACAGAGGAACGTATGAAGTTATAGTCTTATTTACCAAATGATCGGTACAAGCTTAAAAGAATCGGAGCATTGATGTACATCCGCTCTATATGACCCAGCTGTCTCAGACGTTCGGCTTTTACTGTTTTGTATGTCTGTGTTAATCCATACGGGACTAAAAACCAACAGGAGAATCAACCCGACATTACGTTGTGTTCTTTTGACTATGTAAAATTCATTGGCGGATGCGAGTAATTGCATGTCTTTTGATGATCTTGAAGAAGTCGCATGACACCGCATCACCTTGTCTAAATCCTATTGTGACTTCAAAGGTGTCGGTGAACTCCTCATCGACCTTGATGGACAGCGTGCGTTGAATTTTGGAAAAATGCTGTCTTTTGTGGTGTTTAAACACCACATAAACTATGTGTAATTGGTTGTGGTTCCAACGCTCACACCCGGTTCAGAATGTTGGACAATGTGAATATGAAAAACAAAACAAAAATAATTACGGCAAACAATAATAAACGGCATCTGAGATGTATGCTTCGGATAATTGTAGGAGAAACGAAATAGAAAAAGAAGTTTAAAAATGCGAAGGGGCTTCACGAAAAAGCACAGCATGTTAAGAACCAAAACATGTCCACCACACTTTGAACCATTTAGAATAGGATCGTCAAATCCCATGAACTTATAAAATCAAGCAAACTTTTTAACTACTAAGCAATTCAGTATTCCAACTCAGTATCCCATGAAAAGCTAAAATGATGTCAGAATATAGGTACTGTTTCCAAGGATTTCGCTAATTTAATTTTAAATTCAATAATTGGTAAATTAAAACGAGAAGTAAAAACGTCAGCTAAAACTTAAACTGATAAGAATCAATCAAATACATATTCCATATTCTCTTCAGTCAAGATGTTTCGAAACGCAACAAATTGCCTGGTTAGCTCCTCAACGGATGACTAACTTTATGTAAAAAAAACACACTAAAATAAGAATGAAAATACAAAGTCAATAACACATCAACAACCATCCCATCGAGCCCCTAAAAAAAACAAGTAAAAAACAAAAATATTATTTTTTGTTATCAACCTCAAAAAGCTGTTAAAACAAAAACATTGGGAGTTTCAGTAAAAATATATAATAACTATCTAAATAATATCTATCTTAAGCAGTTAAAACACCTCCTCGGGAGTATTTTAAGCTTCTTTGGCGTTTACTTTTGAAGATTTTCTCCCATTTCTGGGTTCAATTCGTGTAGATCTCTGTACATACCACTTTTTTCACGACATGCAAATGAGACGTTCACGAGTCTATTTGATTTTGTATTCCACAGATTCGCGTGATATGATTGATATTCTATCTGTTTTTGTTGATTAACTTGATTAATTAAATTCACAAAACATAAAACGCACTTTGCTGATATTTTCTATGAAAGGTTATTTTTTCATATTAAAAAAAATTCTTGTTGAACAAATATTCTTCTTTTGTTCTCTCCTTGGGGTCTTTCGGATTAAAGTTGATTAGCAGGAATATTGTTTGCCATCACATTTTAATGTTTTGAATTTTGTTGCGCCATCAGGAGATTAAAAAAATTAAAATTTTATACGCGAATATTTTTTTGTGACAAAAGAGAAAAGTTGTTTTTAATATTTTTTCGTTTTTGCGAGCCCTGTAATTTTTTGCCTTCGAATGACAGCTCCTTTTCACCAACGGCCATATGTTTGAGACTGAGGGAGACAAATAGATTTTGTGTCGTTGTTGGTTTTTTTGGGGCTCTGTTTGTTTTAATGATATCAATCTGTAATATTTATTTTTTAATCTAGATTTCGAAACCAAAAAGATTTTCCACACATTTTCACTTTTGAAATCGTTGAATATACGGTAAAATCCATTAAAATCTGATGCAAATCTAATTTGTGAAAAAAATCATATCCAAAGCAACATAAGTCCCTAAATAGTATAATGACTAAAACACAATCTCGTTTCAGCCTTGGTTTCGTTACGGTACATTTCACACGTTTTGTGTTCGCTTTGAATAGCTTTTTACAAACTGGAGTTTGTTTTTGTTTTTTTCTGTCAAAACGTTGTTTCTTTATTCTTTCTTTTTGACAATTGAGTAAGGGGTGTAGAAAAGTAGGGGGAATGATGTAACGAATGGAAGAATACACATTTTAAGATTTTTTGTGGTTGAGCTTTGACGTTTCTCCTTTGAGAAAGAAATTGCTATACGCGGACTAAAAATAAAAACTTTTAAAATTGAAAACAATTTCCAATTATGTTTTGTAGTGCTAATAGAAGGTTTTTTAATTGTTTTTTTTAGAATTTCGCAAATTTCTTTAGAATAAAACAGCACAGTTTGTAGGAAAGTATTGGATAAATTCGGGGTAATCCACATCAGTGTACACACCAACGTACGTGTCTGTCCAAAAGAAAAATGAAGAAACAACCGAAAAAAGGAATCATGTACACGAGGTCACTGATGATTTCCAATGGTTGAACGCGTAAAAGTCAAGCGTAATCAAAGCTAATGTCGAATTCGTTTTTAAAAACTATCAATTTTTGTTTTGATCTGAGATCATTTTTTTTGGTCTCAGATCAAATTACATGTTCGTTTTTAAAACATATCAATCTTTTTTTTTATCTAGATCACTTTTTGGAAATCTGGATTTTAATCGAGCTCTACACCGATTTGCATACACACTACTTTGTATGACAATTCGCAAATGTGACTGGAGTTTGCATTTCATTTGGATTTTGTTATTGATTTGAAAGTTTTGTGTTGATAAAAGTGAAAAAAGGATCAAAAAATATTTACAAAATATTTAAAATAATTTTGTAGTATATTCTCATCAGGCACGAATACTACGTCATCATTTTCTCCCGATTGTGATATTTCGGGCATCATTGCTGCAATAGATAAGATATTTGCTTCTGACCCGGAGGTCGCCAGTTCGATACTCAGGTTGGGGAGAAATTTTTTTAACTCCTAGTACGAGCTAGAGTCGTCCGTGAGTTGTAAGTGAGAAAATAGTCGCCTAATTCTCGATCTACTGCGCCGAAAAAAAAAATTCTTTCCTATCTTTCTAATTCTTCTAACTAGAGTCGTGCAACGTCATGTTGCATTCTAATACTACGTTTTCATTAGGCCAAATGAGCTGATTTCGTATCAAATTTCCAAATTTGATTCAAAATCATCCCACACCCTCATCGCACCCTCATGCGCCCCAAGTATTTTCTTGGTGTAAAATATCGCAGCTGTCAAAATTCAAATTCAAATCAGCTGTTGGCAGAAGTTCGTTTTCAGATAAGGGAGGAATTTATTTGCAAATTTGGTGTGCTATTTTATGAT
Organism: Platycheirus rosarum; assembly: GCA_963971375.1. NCBI lineage: Eukaryota > Metazoa > Arthropoda > Insecta > Diptera > Syrphidae > Platycheirus > Platycheirus rosarum. The sequence goes on along the minus strand of OZ020509.1, from coordinate 24,803,179 downwards.
ATCAATTATTTCGTAGATTATTTTGTAGGTCTTAAGTATCTAATGTGTGTATAAACAAAATATTGCTTTCAATGGTCATTTTATTAACTTATTTTTATTTGCCACTGTTTAAAGAAAACAAATTTAAATTAAATAAATGTCAAAAAATGTGAGCTGTTCGATGTCAAACCAACACCGGAGCAGCTATGCAGTTTTTTAGCAGTTTGACTTAATGCACAATTATAAAAAAATTGGTGGAAGCAAAGGAACTCCGTAAATTATTTCATTGAGGATGTTGTGTCCTTTTTACAAAATTAAACGGCTCATCCGTTTTATTAATGATGAAGATCACATCGTTCTCATTGACACTACACATTATTCATCAAACAATTTGCTTCAATGTTCATGTTGTAATATGTTAATAAAATTTTCTATGGAAAACAATTTTTTTACCTATAACTTATTTTTTATTTGTTTACAATTCCGTTTCATGTTCGTTTTTACAAGAAAAATCTGAAATCTGAGATCAAATCTGAAAATTAAAGACGAATTCGACATAAAGCGTAATTGTGTTTTAGCCATGACAGTTTTGTACTTTTATACTTAATATATGCGAAAAAGTGATGTATTTATAGCTACACATATGAACTACAACCCTCTGCCAATGTTACTATCTTCAATGCTCTTTCAAAAACATTTTTCGGGACAACTACTACTACTACTGCAATTACATCATTACTCGAATTCAAAAGTTCTATCCCTGCTTTTGTTTTATTTCGATGCTTTAGAAACACTACGTTTTCTATTAACAACAAAACAAGTAAAGGGATTTAGTACAAAAAAAAAAATAGAACGATCATTAGAACCCCAGCATTAACCAGCATTAATTGCCCGATCCTTAAGAAAGGAAGACTCTGAACTGTGCCAGCAGAAAGGTATCAGTTTATTCGTAGACCTATTAGGTATGGACTGCTGGTTGGATGTCATTTCCATACAATATCTTAGAAATAATGAGTCGCTCGACATTATCCTCTGAATCAAACCAGAGGCCTGTTTCTCATTTACTACATTAGCTATGTTTATATAATCATCAAACAAATATAGTCATGAAGCTTCTCTCCATGTTATTTTATTGATACCGTAGCTTTGCTATATTCTTTTTTATAAATCAATTCAACGCATTTTTGCATTTTCTTTCATGTACAACGGTACAAGAACCGAGGTATTAACAAAAAGATATGACGATAATACACCGGTACATAGAACCGAGTGTATTTTAACTCTACGGCTGGTCAAGGTTTATGCACCCTGTCCAGCAAGCTGATACAAAACAGTATTGGTTTAAACATTGGTGACCCCGACGTGATTTCTACGTCAACAAACGTCGAGAACGTTTACTTGTGAGGGCGTTTCCAAGGCCTAAACACTGGCCTTCAACAAAAGCGTTACCAGGGCTTTAAAAAACACTGGTATAACGAAGCAGAGTGCCGGCTTGCAGAGCTTCCAGAGAGTTCCAGGTAGCAGAGTTCCGGCTTGCAGAGTTCCAGTTAGCAGAGTTCCAGCTTGCAGTGTTCCAGACCAGATAGCAGCTTTTACCCACTCCATCCCTTACCAAGTGGAAAGGTTCCATTCAGCACTACAGCTGTGCAGTTACCAACAACTGAATAAATCAGTTACCTACATACGATAACAACATGGAAGAGATAGAGGTTTTTAAAATAATATCCCGACAGAAGGCCTTAGCTGAGGAGCTTCAAAGGCTAAAAACCAACATTGGGAAGGACAGTGCCGAGCGCAAAACACTACAATACAAGCAGAAAAGATTGCAGGCTTTGGAAGCACTATGTGTGGAATTTCACTAAGAGTGGTCCTACCCAAGTTTAATGAGTACAAACACAACATTCAAAACTAAAGGTGTGCTGCTAAGTACAGCTATTGTTCACCTCAGAAATCAATCAGGAGAACAAATAGCATGTCGAGCATTATTGGACTCTGGTTCACAGATTAACTTAGTATCTGAAAAGCTGGCCAGATCTTTAGGACTGAAACAAATTCAAGAGACACTGCTTGTCGAAGGGATTGGTCAAAGCAAAAGGTCATCCCATGGTAGGATTAATTTGGAGATTGCTTCTAGGATAAATGGATTCGTCACCAGAATTGAAGCTCATGTACTGTCGAAAATTGTCTCACCACAACCATCGCGAGAAATTTTAACTACTAATTGGTCAACTCCGAAGAATATTGTTTTGGCTGATTCGCAATTTAATCAGCCAGGGCCAATCGATTTGCTCATAGGTGCTGAAATACTCCACCTTAGCTGTTGGTCAAATCAGCCTTGGCAAAGATCTACCAACACTACAAAATACTGTATTTGGTTGGACGGTATCAGGAAAGGTGCTCTTTACTAATGATGGACTTTTAGCATCATGCGGAATATGTTCTGAGGATGAAGCTCTTGATCAGCAGATTTAGAAATTTTGGCGTTTAGAAGAAGCCATCACTACTCCAGATAATTTCACCCAAGCAGAAAGACGATGCGAAGCACATTTTGTCCAGACATCAACTAAGGACTCTAATGGCCGTTTTGTGGTTCGTATACCGTTCAAGGAATCCCCAATTTGATTAGGTGAATCAAAGGACATTGCCTTACGGAGGTTCATAGCTCTTGAGCGAAGGCTAGCCAATTCAAAGGACCTGAAAAGCTCTACAAAGAGTTTATGGTGGAGTACCAGAAATTGGGTCACACGCAGGAAGTTAATTTTTCATCAAATAACAAAACCCTATTATTTCTTGCCCCATCATTGTGTCCAAAAGCCCGATAGTAGCACTACAAAGCTAAGGGTGGTTTTTGATGGTTCCGCAAAATCCTCATCAAACATATCACTGAACGACATCCTCTCCACGGGCCCAACAATACAAGATGACGTTTTTACGATGCTGTTGCGATTCCGCATACCAAGATTTGTATTTACCGCTGACATAGAGAAAATGTACCGTCAAATACTTGTAAACAATGAGGACCGAAAGTTCCAACTAATATGGTGGAGGAACAGCCCAAATGATCCATTGAAGTGCTTCAAGCTCAACACCGTTACCTACGGTACAACATCTGCATCATACTTGGCAACAAAGTGCCTCCAAGTTTTGGCACAAAGCAATAAGGATCGTTACCCATCCGGGTCGAAGGTATTATCGCGTGATTTCTACGTAGATGATGTATTAACCAGGGCAGATAAGTTGACCGAACTTTTGAATACCCAAACTGAGCTCCTGACTATCCTTAACAACAGCGGCTTCAAGCTAAGGAAATGGTGCGCTAACCACGAATCCTTACTAAAGGGAATACCACTCGAAAATCGAGAAACAGAATTAGACCTCAACACCAATATTGAAGATCATTTGAAAACCATTGGACTCACGTGGATGCCGAAATCTGACCAACTCTGCGTGAAAACATCTTGGTTAAAAAGGGATCGAGTGACCAAACGAACAGCTTACAGTGACATAGCACATCTATTTGACCCCCTCGGTATCATGGCATCTGTCGTTGTAGGGGCAAAAATATTCTTACAAAAATTATGGGAACTAAAGCTTGATTGGGATGCTGCATTACCTCAAGAAATACAAACAACTTGGATAAATTTTCGTGAAGTATTGCAGTCACTAAACAACATAAAGATTGCTAGGCATATATTTTCTCATAAAACGCCAAAAAGCATTCAGTATCACGTATTTGCCGATGCTTCAGAAAAGGCTTATGGTGCTGCAGCATACATTCGTTCCATCAGCAGTGACAACGTCATAAAGGTGCGACTACTTTGCGCTAAATCAAGAGTAGCACCATCGAAGAAAACAAAGTCATCTTTGCAGGCAACTATTCCCAGACTAGAGCTTTGCGCCTGCTGCCTTGCTGCCGAGCTTCTAGGGCGCTTACAAAAAGACCTTAACATTAAAAACGATGCAACATTCCTATTGACTGATTCAGAAATTGCACTAGCATGGATTAACACATCAACCTCAGCAAACCTTCCCATCTTCATCGCAAATAGGGTATCAAGAATATAAGAAAATACAATTTCTGCGCAGTGAAGGCATGTGCCCTCCTGCAGATGTACTTTCACGTGGAATAGCTCCAGATCGCCTTGAGAATTGCATTATTTGGTTCTATGGGCCAAAATTCTTACATGGTTCGACTTCAATCTGGCCACCTGTATACGACACTTACGTCTTACGATTTATCAACAACTTTAAAGAAAAGTACATCAAGTCGAGGAAGGATTTCAAAACAAGAAGAGGCCCCTTGACGGTTTCAGAATTGTGTCTATCGAAGAAGGCAGTATTCAAGCAAATGCAGCAATTAGTGATGAAAGAAGACATCTTAAATTTAAGAAATAAGGGTGAGGTTTCAGATAAAAGTTCACTCAAGTGCCTAACCCCATTTCTCAACACGAAAGATATCATTAGAGTTGGTGGACGTCTGGAAGCATCGGCATTAACATATGACGCTAAACATCCAGTACTCCTACCACATCGTCACCCGTTTACAAAAATGATACTTCATGACATTCATATTGAGAACAATCATGCCGGACCACAAACTATGCTTTCAATTGCCAGACAGGCAATTTGGCCACTAAGAGGGAAGACTTTGGCACGATCTGTAACGCACAATTGCATTAATTGCGCTCGTGCTAGCCCGAAGCTGTTGAATCAACAAATGGGAAATTTACCTGCTAGCAGAATACAACCGGCCAGACCATTTGTGAACACAGGCGTCGATTTTTGTGGCCTAGTTTTAACTCATTACAAATTAAGAGGCAAACACCCGCAGAAATCGTACATCGCAATTTTTTGCTGTTTTCCCACAAAGGCCTGCCATTTAGAACTCGTGACTGATCTAACAACTCAAGGATTCTTGGGTGCACTCAAACGATTCATGGCGAGGCGAGGACATTGCAGAATTATTTATTGTGACAATGCAACGAATTTCGTGGGAGCCAGGAACAAGCTAAAGGAGCTATCGTCCTTTATTGATGTTGAAGGTGAAAGGAGTAAAATTGCATCAACATGTTCTACAAAAGGCTGTGATTTTCATTTCATTCCGCCACGCTCCCCACATTTTGGAAGTCTAGGGGAGGCTGCAGTTAAATCATCCAAGCTTTTACTGCAGCACACATTAGCAGGAGCTTCACTCACTTATGAGGAGCTTGAAACAGCTGTTCCTCAGGTTGAAGCCATACTCAATTCAAGGCCAATATCTCCAATGTCTGAATCTCCAAATGACCTAAGAGCTCTCACTCCAGGGCATTTTCTCATCGGAGAACCCCTAATTAGCAATGTTGATCCTGATGCCTCACCATCCACCTCAGGCCCAAATGCTCGCTGGAACTTCGTTAGTAGTCTCAAGAACGAATTCTGGTCCCGAGATTATCTAAACCAATTAAAAACATAGATACAAATGAAAGGACCGCTGTCAAAATGCAGAACCAGGAAAGATGGTTATTATAAAGGACGACAATGTACCCAGTTTAAGGTGGCCACTTGGACGCATTACAAACGTTATCATTGGAGACGACAGCTGGTTCGTGTAGCTGATGTAAAAACAGCTACAGTTATTTTTCGGCGGGCCATACATAGACTGGCTCCACTTCCGATACCCATCGAAGAAAACACTGGCCAACAAACATATGAATCAGCTACAAGTTCTCCATGCAGCTCCTCAGTTCGCTTAATGGACGAGCCTGAAATTACGTCTGTTCCAAAAAAGAAACTTAGGCCCACCTTTGGATCTGCGGTTTTAACGTTACTACTAGTTTGCTGCCTCGTTCCAGGTATTAAATGTACGCCGATAAACATTCGCCCATTTAGATCGCAACCAGGAATATATTTTGAAAATCTGGGGACCTCTTCACTTACGTCAAGCAGTTGGGATATCATCGCATATTACGACATGAGCTCCTATTGGACGGAGTATCAAACTGTAAGGAACTACAGCGAGAGACTTGTAAACATCTGTCACTTGTTACCAAACAAAACAGAAACATGCAAGGGAACGATCTCCCAGTTCAACACAATAAATGAGGACTTCAAGAAGGGAAATGAGTTGTTAGCTTATACGTCTACCAATCGGAGAACTCGCCGTGGAGCGCTTAACATCGTAGGAAATATAGCTAATGCTCTATTTGGAGTCCTGGACTCTGAATACGCTGATAAAATGTCCGCCTTAATCAATAAAATTCAACAGGATGAAGGACATCTCACCAACTTGATTCGAAACCAAACATCAATTATTGACGCCACCCTTAACATAATAAGGCGAAATGAACAGGAAACAAGTTCTCGTTTTCAAGAAATTGACGCGGATCTCCAACAATTTGCTGCTTTGATTAACGGCATTAAACTAGAGCGTCATGAAGAGAAACTGCGTCAGCTATTTAATTCAATAGCACTGCAACTGATTCTAGTTTTGTCGCAGATACAAAGAACACAAGCGTCCTTAATAGATGTTATAATCGACACCCACCATGGAAAGATAAATCCTCAACTAATAACGCCTCATCAGTTACGTCATGAACTTCTGCGAATTAAAGCTAATTTGCCCACAGCCCTAAGGCTTCCAGTAGCTCAAGATGATATACTTAAATTATAACAACTCATGAGCATTCACGCAGGGTACTCACCGATCTCATCATATTCAAACTCACCTTGCCATTACTAAGCCTTGATGAATTTGAACTATTTAAGGTGACGCCAGTTGCCGTATCTATAAATGGAACATTCCTCCCCATTAGTCGATCCACGGAGTATATCATGGTAACATTGCACCGTGATCAATACTATCCGTTATCAGAAGGAGAATTTCAACAATGTTTGTCATTAACTCACGAAAATCACATATGCAATCAAATTCATCCAATATACTCTAAAGGATCAGAAGTAAGTTCCTGCGAAATCCATTACCTGAGCCATAATCAGCAATCTCCATCATGTAAAATAACGAAAACCATCGAAGGACCTCATTGGATTCAGCTTTGCTCTCCAAACGAATGGATTTACGTATTAATGAAAAGAATTACGTTAACTGTCGTCTGCAATGGAACTGCAACATCAAGCATTTTAGAGGGCTCAGGAATAATTCGAGGTATTAACAAAAAGATACGACGATAATACACCGGTACATAGAACTGAGTGTATTTTAACTCTACGGCTGGTCAAGGTTTATGCACCCTGTCCAGCAAGCTGATACAAAACAGTATTGGTTTAAACAAGCTACATCAACTAGTTACATTCTATATAAATGTTGTTGTGCTACATGAGATACATTTTTCTGTTTCACAAATTTTACTGGAAGTGTTGTATAACAAAGATATAATGTCGAATTCGTTTTTAATTTCCATTTCGATCTTAGATTTTTCTAAAAATGAACATCGAACGAGATCCAATTTTTTTTGTAGTTGTGTAAGCACCTTTTGACAACTTGCTTTAGTGATTTTTGACAATGTAGACAGAATTGTAAACAAACAGAAAACAAGTTCTTTCAAAAGTCAACTCTAGCTTTGTTCGTTGAACTTTACCCAGGGTCGCCCCAGGTTTTCTTGACAACTCCAAAAGTTGTAAAAAAAACTGGGTTTTATGAATCTCAAAAAACACAAAAGAGCTGTCAATTAAGTTACTGACATACCACAAGAAGCACTTACTCTCTTGTCGCACAATCCACAACTTCAAAAGACTCCATTTTTTCACTTCTTAACTATAATAATTCATTTTTTGTCAGTAAACAACAGCTGATCGTTACCTCAACTCGCCTAAGCAAAATACTAATAGCGAGTTTCATTCAAGAAAAGATTTGCTCTTTTTGTCAAAAGATTTGATCTTTTTCAATTTCGAGAGTTTCATTGCAAGAAAAAGAGCAAATTTGATCTGAATGCACACATACATGTAAATAGTCTTTCGGTCAAACGTCAAATATTTTGTTATTTTTGTTTTTTGTTGTGAACTTGTGCCAGCTCGTGCTTAGTCAAAAAATTAACAAATATCCATTAAATATAAAAAATAACAAATAAAGGTGTTTTTGAAGTGAGAAAATACAAATATGGCATTTTAAATATATATACTGTACTTGGTATTTTTGTGTGTGATATCAAATACTGTGTATGCTCATCAGTGAATGACCAATACTAGGATTAAACGATGAAACAAGTTTCATTGAAAAGAGCAAATCTTGATTTTTAGATCAAATCTTTGAAATTTGAATGAAACTCGCTATAAGATCGACTTCAGGGTGACTTCATGGCGCTCCCAGGTTTAAAAAAATAGAGAATTTTCTCTTGAGGGCGAGTTGAGATATTTCAAAAAACCAGTTGTGGCGAAAACTCATCGAACAAAGCTTATTACTCGCATGCACCACCGAATTTTGAATTATCGGAATATTTTTTGACTATGGAATATGTCATTGCTGTCAAATTTGCATATGCCAGAACGATTCAGAATGAAATATCTCATGCTTAACGAAACTGACATTGGCTCAAGCGATTTTGGCGTGCTTAACCGATGGGAAAACATATATTTGGCCACAAACTGGCAAATAAATAAGCAAAATAAAAATAACAAAAAACATTAAAGAGAATGCGGGTACATATAAAATTGTCTGGGCACCTCTTTCTTCTTAATGCATACATAAATCACTATCAAATCAATAGAAGGATTACAAACCCATAAGTAACTTCCCTTATTATTAATATCCACCTATTTAGTAGTAGCTCGTACTACTTTATTGCGTTTTGCCCTTAAAAAAATGCTCACTGAATGCTCTTCCAGCAGATAGTTATGTTCAGTGCTCTAATAGTTCAAGTACCACCAATTTCATTCGCACCAATAGGAAAAAAGGCAATCACGTAGTACAACTACAAGTACCATTTTGATTTTTCCATCATAGGTGGGTGCATAAAATCAAATCATAAATAAATACTCAAGACTTGAGGCATACTAATATACAAAATATTAATACATTTATTAATAAATCACTCAATGGGTCGATACAACGAAAACGAAATATTGAAATTCCTGGAACTTTACAAGAGAAGTGAATGCTTGTGGAAATGCGCTCACAAGCACTATCGAATAAAATCGAAAAGGAATGAGGCTTATGTTCGCATAAGAGACGCAATGAATTTGTCTAGTGTGTTGGAAGTGAAACAAAAGATAAAATCGTTCCGAGATACGTACGCTTCTGAAAGGATTAAAGTACGTAGATCCGCAATAACAGCAACACATCATTGTGAGGTCTACAAACCGAAACTGCGCTGGTACAATTTGGCGGATTCATTCCTAAATAATACAGAAGGAAATGCAAGATTTGTTCGTACGCCTTTTAATTCGTAAGCAGTTTGTCTTGAATTTAATTTTAATTTCAGGTGACTGTTAGAGTTTCACAAGCTGGAAACACTTCTAATGTTGCTTCGTCAGAACCACAAACCACGTATTCTAGCTTACAAGTATCTCCAGCACACATGATGTCTAATAATCCACAGTGTATGAGTCAACTCCCCAACATTCATGTTCATCGTAACTACCAACCTAACCAGCAACATTTCAGAACACCCATCGAACAACGATCAATGAACTTGCAGCAAATACCAACACCAAGAATCAAATTTGTCCCTCTTACTGAAAAACCCGACAGGAATCTCTCACAACAAAATGATGAATTTTATCATTTTGGTATGAACATTGCCATGCAATTGAAATCTATGCCTCTTATTCGGGCATTGAATGTACAAACAAAGATCCAACAACTGTTATGTGAGGAGCGAGTTGCCAATGAGCGTTGTCGTTATAAAGTTGTACTTGAAAATGATCAATCTCGATTCGAAAGACCCGTTGCATCTGGCCTTGCAGCAGAAAACCCACAGCCACAAGAATTCCAAGAAGCAGTTGTATCGTCTCCTGTTATTGAGGAAGTTGACCATGATATTAAAGAAGAATTTATTGTTGAAGAAGAGACTATGGCTGTGGCATAGCGTAATTTCTAAACTTTTAATAAATATGCGTTAGTATTCTTAAATGTAAGTTAAAAGAGAAAAAGCTTTATGATTATTTAAAAAATAGAAGGTTTCCCCTCCCTAAGATCTTCAAGACCAAGAATGCCTAGATGAAGACGTCACGCTGATGCACTATATGTAAAACCTTTCAATTAAGTCCTTTCAAACATTTTTGTGTGCCTCTTAGGTCAGCGGTAATAAAGGGAAGTTTTCTGTTAATTGTTTTTTCTTTATTTTTTACACTATGTAGGGATAAGAATTTGGATACAATTTTGGGTGTGTATTCCGCTTTGGTGACAGAAGACAGCATTGTGTTCTTTCTTTCTTCCCCATTTGATATAGCTGTCAAGATCAGAATTTAATGAATGTTAAGTTGCCGTAGAAGTTCCACATCCGAAGAGCAGAGACAGCATCAGAACGGAGCCCTGGGGCCCTATTCCTGAATACGAGTCGAGTAAGTTTTCATGTGAGATCGACAAATTGGTATTCTCGAACACGACTCACTAATTATCGGTATTCCCCAACTCGAATGTCGAACGTCAAATGACACTTGAATGATACATACATACCTATTCCTGAACTCGAAAGTGACGCTTTTTTCTGTGAGAAATCATTCATGTTTAAAAAGTGTTCGAGATCAGCAGTGATGGATGCAAAAATGTAGGTAAAAATAAAAAAAGACAAATTTTCTAATTGTTATGAATAATGAAGTGTTTGAAACAAAATTTAAATATTTTTTGGTGGTAGGTATTTGGCATAAACGACGATCTGGCGTTTGTTTTAAATTTGTGCTCCATTACTTGCAGCAAATATACAAAAATTGTTTTATAAAACATCTCTATACTTATCATATTAATTTTTGTTTGCACTTTTACGATTTAAACTAATTAATTTACTATCAAATTACATTTAACGATTAGTTCTCAAATCAAAAGATTTTTTTGTGAAACGTCAAGTCAACATTTATAGCGAGTTTCATTCAAATTTCAAGGATTTGATCTGAAAATCGAGATTTGCTCTTTTCAATGAAACTTGTTTCATCATTTAATCCTAGTGCTGGTCATTCACTGACGAGCATACACAGTTTTGATATCACACACAAAAATAACAGGCATGCACAGTTGATATATTCAAAATGCCATATTTGGTATTTTCTCACTTCAAAAACACCTTTATTTGTTATTTCGTATATTTAATGGATATTTATTATTTTTTTGGCTAAGCACCGGTTGGCACAAGTTCACAACAAATAACAAAATATTTTCAATTTGACGTTTGACCGAAAGACTATTTACATGTATGTGTGCATTCAGATCAAATCTGCCAACCCATCAGAGATCAAATCTTTCGTGTTGAGATTTGATCTAGATTTGCTCTTTTTCTTGCAATGGAACTCTCGAAATTGAAAAAGATCAAATATTTTGACAGAAAGAGCAAATCTTTTCTTGAATGAAACTCGCTATTAGTGAAGTTAGCTACAATTCAAAGGGTGTGTTCAACATTTTCAAAGTCATGTCATGTTCTTGGCTCTCACTAGAGTAGTGGAATACCGATTCTTACTCGACTCGACTGTGAGCTATCGAGTGACATCTCACTCGACTCGTATTCAGGAATAGGCACCGATTGCTAAGTTATTTTTTTACACAAATTGAGCTTGCATACTATTATTTATACTCTATACATATACATTTATTAGTTTCTCACTACTTATATTGTTCTGAAATCATATTACTTTAATAAATGTTAATATCATTTGTAAAAATAAACGAATGTATTCAAGAATATAATTAATAACCTGTACTTAATTCAAATATTTTCTTTAAAACATTTCATGAGTGGTTTGAGCCCCTCTAGCCCTCCTCTGGCTACGTGTCTGCCTGGAAGCACACTTAAGAATACAAATAAAAACTATCTGCACTTTCCCAACAAAAAAATATGATATTGATGCGAATTTCACAATAGAGTAATTTAATGTATACTGATAGGTAATACTATGGAAACGTTTTATTAGGTACTAACATTTTTGCTTAAACTATAATGTAGTAGTACCTGGCCTTGTGGCGTTCGCTTATTGGTACTAAGCAATAATGTTACATTATTGTTAACAAAAAATTATATATGTAGGTATGTACATACAGAATTACAGATTATACAAAAATAACAATTGCTCAAAGAATATAAGAATTTTTTAGCGATACAAACCAAATGCATACAAAATCTTTGTGTTTTTATCAACAATTTTGAATGAATAACTATAATCATTTAAATAATCATGATAACCCGAATCTTCGCGTTCATCGGCGGCTCTCTTCAAATATATTTTTTTATTTAATGTAGTACTGGAGAAGGTAACTTTTTTGAAGTCATTGTAGCCATATATGTACCTCCCGTACAAAGTAAAGAGTTTATCATCGATTTCATAGATGTCTTCGCTTGTCGGACATATGGTACCCCAAACTAACTGCGTTTTATTTCTTTCAATTTTAATGTCTGGTTCGGTGTATGTAAATTTAATCATCAATTCAATGTAATCCAAGATTTTTGGTTCATCCGCTTTGTATAAAACATTGCCTTTGTAAAATACAGCTTTTGCATGATAACTAGGAACTTCTTCGAGGGATTTCAAGTCCGGATGTTTATTGTAAATAGTTTCGATTTTGTAATCGCCCTTTAATTGAAATTCTTCTTTGTCATCGGCCTTAAATGTATCAACAGTGTTGCTGTACATTATATAAATGTATTCTCGACGTACCTGGGAATAAATTTAAGTTAATATGTCTTTTCTTTAAATGTATTTTATATTGTTTACAGTATCCAAACAGATTAAATGAATTCAATCCATCACCTGAAATATTGGATGAAACTTGTAAATGCGTTTGGCGGGAAACGACAAAGCTGAAAGCTCGAACGTTTAAAGTTAACCTTAAAAGTTACGTGAAGGGCGTTCTTTTATGAACTATCGTTGTTGTGTCAAACATTTTGGTTAAAGTGTCATTGTTATAGCGAGTTTCATTCAAGTAAAGATTTGCTCTTTCTGTCAAAAGATTTGATCTTTTTGAATTTTGAGTTTCATTGCAAGAAAAAGAGCAAATCTAGATCAAATCTTAACACGAAAGATTTGATCTTTGAACTCTGAATCTGATGGAGTGGAAGATTTGATCTGAATGCACACATACGTGTAAATAATCTTTTCTGCAAATGTCAATAGGGATGCAACATACAAGCGGTACATCGATGTTTTAAGAAATCAATGTATCATTTATAAACATCGATTTCGAAACATCGATGAAACCCACTTAAACATCGATACATCGTTCTTGGTAAACGATAATAGTGCCACGTGTGTCGAAAGGTCCGATCTCTGAAAAGGAAATCGTAGTGATCTCAAATTAAATGTTTGTTACTGAAATTTCATGTAAAACCAGTTTTGTGTTGGGCAACTGGTAATAGTTTTTTGTGTGAAAAGAAGAGAAAATCTATTCTTTTCTCAAAGAATCGAAACCACGCATCGTGGACGCAGTTTGAAATTCAAAATAGTGAAATGTCATTTCTATATTATACTAGCTTACCCACCCGGCGTTGCTCCATCTTACCCTAGCTTTTCTTGATACCGAAAGCGGTCCAATTATAGCCAAAAAACACAAACGTAAACGTAGTTACCAAATGTTTTCAAAATGGGCCAAGCCTTTCAAATTTAATGTTGGTTATATGAAAATATATGAAATTCCATACAAAAAAAAAAATTTCGATTTTTCAAATTTCCCGACTTTTCCGGAGGGTTTTCCCAAAAGTTTCTTTCGTAAAAAGCATTTCCTGGAAATTACAAACAACGGAAAAAAATGGAGCCAAATCAGCCCAGACGTTCTGAATTGATGAATTACTATACATTTTTCACACCATTTATATATATATAAGATTTATGAAATTGCCACTGTTTATTTCTGAGAGATAATAACAAAATAAACACAAATTCCAAGAAAGAAATGATATACATAGAATTGATAGTAGAATTTCACAAGCTACTCGAGGGTAATTTTTTAAAACAATAATTATTTTTGATTTTTAATTTTTAATTACAAAAACAAAATAATTTTGATTTTTTTTGTTATTTAATTAAAAAAATTCAAGAAACAAATTTAAAACACTTTTTAATTTATGGGATGTAACATCCCAAACTGTGACTACGCCTGACGATGGAATTTGTTCCGAAACGCGTTGCATTTTAAATAATTAAAAAACTGTGTTAAATTTATTAAAAAAAATTAAAAACAATAAAAAAAATTATTTTTGTTTGTTTTTGTAATTAAAAAATAAAAATAGTTATTGTTTTAACAACTACACAGTAGGAGATGAACCACATACATAATGGTATTTTTTTTAGGTGTGCGAGGGTGGGGTTTAGGGTTTGAAAACTTTTTTATGATTTCCGTCGAAGTTTAAGTTCTGATCGAAAAATGGTCTGCAGAAAAGTTGTAAATAATTAAAAAACCTATAATTTTACTTCACGTTATTTTTCAATATAACCTCAAATTTTATAAGATATCGGCGAAAAACCGTCTTACGAATATTTAGTTTTGCTAACTAAAATCGCATTTGATGTTTTATAAACGGAATGAAACACAACCTTCAGAATTAAAAATAGCTAGCTAGTTATTGTTTTTTTTTTATTTTAGTACTATTCGTATTTTAACTTAAGAAGTAACCGCTTATCGAGCACCGAAAAATCAGTTCATAAACATTTTTCTTATACATCGCGAAAATATCGATATCATCATCATAATATCGATGTTTTTATGAACGATGTTGCATCCCAAAATTATTCTACCTTTATTCCATGAGATAACTAAATCATGCAATAAGACTCATTAATAAAAAACAAAATGCACGGGGAATAGTAAAGTGACGTTTACCGAAAATCCCTTAAGAAAATCTAGTAAAACAAGCAAGATGCCAAGTTTCTCAAACTTAGTTTTTTTTGTATGAAAAAAACAATAATAAAGCTCACATTATTGAAGGCACCTAATAATTTATTTCAGAATAACTTTGACACATCTGGTTGTTATTCCTTCGCTAATCCACGTTCTTCGATGGACTAACTTTCCTAAGTCGATTAGTGGATATATATAATCATAAGAGAAAGGTTTTAAGTTGGTAATTTTCATAAATTGTTTTTTTTGGGTATGAAGATTCCCAAATTCACCCACCAAACTATTATCTGGGCGGGTATGATTCGTCCGCCCTTCTTAATTTTACACCCTTGTTTGCCTACCTACAGAGAGCTCTTTGTACACCAAAGGGGAGGGAAATAATGCTGCCGAGAGGTGGGCCACTGGAAATCTTGAGCAGATGACCGTTTGCGTATTGGAAGACCGGAAAACAAATTGAAAAACGTTGTTTATCATATCACTCTATACTGTTTCGATTCTTAGAACTTTTTTGTATATCACTCGCTTTGTAACGTTATCCTTACGTACGTCAAACAAAGCGTTCATAGAGAAAGCCGCATTGTGATTTGTGATACATATTTCGTATAGTCGAACTTCTCCTTATTGTCAAAGTCGGTCGTAAAGCGTGTTTGTATTTCTGCTTTTAAGTCGGGAAATTTGCAAAAAATAGAAAATTGCTTTTTTAATTAAATTTTGTATGAAATTGTTCAAATAATTGTTAATAAGTTAATAATATGAATTTAATAAGTTTGTGTATAATAAGTGAGATTATACAATTTGGTTGCGGGCTTTCATTGCAGAACATTCATTCTATCATATGCCTCTCTACTGATTTCAATTCCACTTAAATAAATCACATTAAGATTTAAAGTATCTCAGCCCCATTAATAAAAAAGCTTATTCCACCTTTATTCCACGAGATAATTAAACCATGGAATAAGAAAAACTTAGGCTAGGTGCGCATGAATGCTTTTTCCCACTGCCGATTGCAAAAACGGTGAGCTACGTCTACAAGTTAATATGTATACGCACGCATGGCCGAGTGCCCAATCGCTCGATTCAATAATCTGTAACCAGTCACAAAATTATCGCCGAACGTCGCAAAAATACAATTAGTTAGTTGTGCCATATTCTAAGCACGTTTTACGATTGACACATTAAACAACTTTGCAGATGAATGCAGATCGGATGCTATAATAAAGATGAATCTTCATACTTCCTATAATCTTCATACATGAAGATGATCTGCATTTTCGTTCCACCCTATCGCACAAGTATGATTTTTTTATGTTGTGTCTTTCTTTTTTACAGATGTCGATGCAGATGAAGATGAAGGTTCATGTAAAGCCGAAAACAGATGTGCAGAGGGGCTGCATGCATCTATGCACACAGCGTTGTCCCTAAAACAGATGTGCATACTTTTCGGCTTTAATTCCAAAATGCAGCGTTACCACTGGACGTTTTTGAAAAGTTTCAAATAAGTGACATTGAAAAAGAAAAGTTTCCTTTAAAAATAATGCAAATAAAATAAAATTTGTATGAATATATAATTTGGGGAATAAAAAATTTGAACGAATCCGACAGAAATTATTTTGATTAAAGATTTTACACTTAGAAGTATCATTGTTTTAATATTTTAACCAATGATTTCAGGTTAAGGTATATAGGTTACAATTATTTACCTGTATATTACTTTATTTTTGTTTAAGGTTTTTTATATAATCCGACTTCTGTACGACAAAAAACTGTCAACAAATTGTATATTATTAATGTGTATATTTTCTTAAATGAAACGGCGCAGATTAAATTGTTTAGTATCATATTTATGTACCTAAGTAAATGAAAAAACTACATATAACTATAAAAACTATGATGAATTGTTTCATATCAGGGAATTTAAAAAAAAAGTAGCACAGATAGAAAAGTGTCACTGCGGTAACCCTGATTGACAAGTGTGGTATATATCAGTATTGCCAGATATATTTTATATAATTTTTTTTCGTTTGTTGTGGCTGCAATGAAACTAGGCATCCATTTTAGGAATAGAGACATCGTGCATATAAATCACTAATATATGTATAAGATAGAAAGAGTATACACTAAAAGCTTCCCATAATTTACTATAATTTTATGACATTGTTTTTGGGCACATTCGAGTGCTTCAATTCAATACCTACCTAAAGAACATAGACAAAAACCAAAAGCTACCAATTACTATCAAAATATAAAATAAGCAAAATAAGAAAAACAAATATACTATGCCATTTGCTAGAAAATTGAAGATATATGTAAAACCACATTTTTATGCAATGAATTTGCGCTATGTCTATGTCCTTTTTAGAATTTTGTGTACTCAATTATATGCATTTGACGGCCGCACACATATAATTTGTTTAATGTGTCATATTCATAGCACGTTATACGATCTAGACAAATTGTCAGCCCACATGGAAAACTTTGAGATGCACAGGTATTTCAAAACGCAAATTAATCAAAAAATATTTGGAATTAAATTTAAAACAAATAAGTAAATAAAATAAACGGATCTCAATAAAAAAACTAAAAAAAAAAGAATCAAACGAAAATGATAATTAATGTTGTTAAAGTATTTTTTTAAATAGATTTTTTTAACACTGATTGAAAAGTACAAACAAACAAAGTCACTCGAACGAATGAAACCATTCAGTTTGTAGGCGAAGAGAGACTTATCCTCTCAGTCTTGTTCCTTTTTCCTACGATTAACACGATTACTTTGGTGGTGTTTCGTAGTTTAGTTACTGTAGAATCCCATATGTGGCGGGATCCAGAAAATTTATGGTATACCCTGGGAACGCCGAGTGGGTCAGCTTATTTCATATAATCAGCATCCATATCTGGCTGTACACAATGCTGAAGCTGAAGCTGAATCTGAAGTATGAAGCGCAAAAATGAACGACGTCAAAATTGAAGCTAAGTGATGAAGCTGAGTCGAACATAATGGTGAAGTACGGAATGTCAATTTTGCTGCCAAGAATATAAAATTTATATATATATATCTTAAATGCTATCGAAATATTACTCCAAACTTGCGCCTTCTTTTCAATATTTTTATAGTTGGTGTTGGTTAAATCATATAAAATATTTTCAGCTCTATAAATAATTCCGTGTTTTTCTCACACATTTTATTTTCGTTTGATTCAGCTATTTTAAATTTCTTGAGAAATCCGAGTGATCAAGGAATTTTCTCAGTC
This sequence comes from Platycheirus rosarum, assembly GCA_963971375.1. Taxonomy (NCBI): domain Eukaryota; kingdom Metazoa; phylum Arthropoda; class Insecta; order Diptera; family Syrphidae; genus Platycheirus; species Platycheirus rosarum. Next base: position 24,784,984 of record OZ020509.1, on the reverse strand, counting down.
ATTTTCAATGGATCTGAGGAAAAGGAAATCTCAGATAGTTCAGAAACATTGAACTAGCATATTTTGTTCCTGTGAAATTTCAAGTAAAAGCTGAAGCGTGAAGCACAAGCAGAAGTTGAGCTTCTTATTGTATTCGCCTTATAGGGTTCGCGTATATTCTACAGAGCTTCATACTTCAGCTTCAGCTTCACAATTGTGTTCCAGTGAAAATCTTTATATTTTCGTCTTCCTTTTTACTTTTTTACAGATATAGATTTGCAAATCCATGTAAAGCCTCCATAAGACTGGGTGTACCTCGAAAATAAAAGGCACGACTGGGTCGCACGTATTTGCTCATATGTGCTAATCTTTTTTAAGTGCAGGCGTCTTTTTGACAAAGATTTAATTTAAATGTTTTTTATTTTTGACGTGCAACTTCTTGAGAATCGTTGTGGTTTGAAGTTTGAATGAACATATAAACTTATGATAAGATATATTCGGAAAGTGTAAAAGCAATTCGAGTATGTTTGACCCATGAATCCAATTGACACATGCGTCACGACAAAGGGATAAACACATAAATATATAGGATTGTGGATTGTTAGCTTTTGCAGTTTTTTTGTGTATTATCTTTCCACTTGTTGTTACTGTTTATAATATAATTTGCTAATAGAAAGATATAAATGACTTTTTCAGTTTAATTTTCATTTTGGTATGGACAAATTTAAACAACTGGCATAAAGATTCGTGGGAATCAGCAGTAGGGCAATAATGCTAGGTATAAGGACCTATAAAGGTCCCAATAACAATAATTTACTTTTTGAAATCAAATTAATTAAAATAGCTTAATTATGTTTGATAGATCGATAAACGTATGGTGTGGGTAGGTATTAATGGAATGTATTAAGGATATTAGGTACTTATAATAAGGTTGGAAGGAAGGTAGGTACTAAAATTAAAATACAGATTCCAACTACTGGTAAGCGAGTGGCTATAGAGATAATATAAAAAGTTAACACAGTGGTTTTGTTTATTTATAGGCAGGTGTAAACTTTTGTTTTCTCGATTGAAATTTTTGCATTCAATAGTAATCGAATAGTTTTTTATTTGTTAGTTGTTTTTGTGTGTTTATCATAGGCTTCCTTATGTATTCTGTGTGCTTTTATGATGATGAAATGCTTTAAAATAGAAGTATGTATGTAGGTTGTCACCTTCTTTTATTTGACTAATGGCTAGGGCCTAGCCGAGCAATATGAAATAAAATTTTGGGTAAAATATTAAACAAATAAAATTTTTATGAAATCAAAAAACACTATTCATAACATTTTTTGGAAAAAAGTGTTGTAAGCCATCTTATTTCTTTTGCTGTTTTCTATTTTATGAATTTTTCATTTCAAAATCGTTCGACCGGTTTTTTCAAAATTTTTTTTTTTTTGAAAAACGGTGACTATCTGTCTGCTAGTATATTATTTCTACTTAAATGTTAATTGTTTTCTTTCAAATATCTAGCTTTCCACTGTGATTACACACATTTAACCCTATTCTGTTTATTTTTAAATTGAATAGCCGGGAAGACAAGAATTATATAAAATAGATGTTTTTCCACCTCCCGCACCAGCAACAGATTGTTTTGTTCACTCATTTTCGACAAACTAGAAACTTAAATCACTAGGCAACCCGACATAAAAATCAACAGACGACTGGTTACAAACTTTTTTTTGTGAATCGCAACGAACTTTCAACCAGTAGCGTGCATCGTCCTATTTGATTACACAGGTTATGTTTCGGAGCAAACTAGTTGCTAACTCACATCGGTAATCAGTTTTGTTCGAGTTGCTCCGTGTGCATTGGGCCTTACACTTTTATTTTCTCCGTTGACTTTTTATAATGTCAGCTTTGACGTTTGTGATAGAACCTTGTTCAATTGTGATTCAATTGTTTTCAAATAAGGTGTGTTCCACTTCACCTTACATAAATTGCAACCTAATTTCCTGGAAATTGTGTGTGTGACAAATGTTACTTTATCCTTACCTTTGTTTATTTCAACGCTCTCGCTCTTACTTATAGCAAAACATACATCTGACCACAAACGGAGGAATTAAATAATAAAGCAAGCAATGAAAATAATCGCAACAAATTCTCGGTTTCTGAGTGATTGTGTTCCGCATTACACTTCTCAACTCCCTCGCCAAGATACTAAGTCACTCGGCGGCATATGCCGATTTGTATAAAAGGGGACATACGAAATAAGCCCATTTGGCATAATGAAAACATAGTATTAAGTAGGCTTTACATGCATCTTCATCTTCATCTGCATCGACATCTGCGAAAAAAAGGACACAAAATACATAAATCATACTTGTGCGATAGAGAGGGGAGACCAAAATGCAGATCATCTTCATGTATGAAGATTTTATGAAGTATGAATCTGAAGTTTGCAGATTATAGTGAAGATGAACATGTTCCTCTTTATTATATCATTTCATCTGCAACATTGTTTTATTTGTTTGGGTGACTTTGTTTGTTAATATTTTTCAATCAATGTTAATGCATCGTATTTAAAAAAAAACTTAAAAAACAAAACCTATCATTTTCTTTTGTTAAGTTTTTATTGTGATTCGTGCATTTTATTTATATATTTGTTTTAAATTAAATTCGGAATATTTTTTGATTAATATGCACTTTAAAATAACTACCCATTTCTAATTTTTCCATGTGCGCTAACAGTTTGAAAATGGCACAATAAACTGATTGTATGATTGTGGCCGTCATATGTATTTTTTGAGTATACATATTAAAATTATTATTAATTATTATATACAAAATTTACTGCATCAGAATGTGCATTTACATATAACTTCGTTTTCTAGTAAATGGCACAGAATATTTGTTTTCCTTATTTTATTTTAATTATATATTGATAGTAATTGGTATCTATTTGTTTTTGTCCTTGTTAAATGTACTTCGGGTATGTATTGAATTGGAGCATTTGAAGCCTTTAGTGTGTACTCTTTCTATCTTATATATTAGTGATTTACAAGGTGGGCAAAAAGAAATCACCCTATTGGAAGATGCTCTCATTTTTGCAAATGGCCGCCAATGTCAAATCTGTTTTGACATTTGTAGACTAGACAGATGCAGAAAACAAGTGAACAAGCCATGGAGCGATACATGAACCGATAATCTGAAGGTGGCGTTCCCGGGTCGCCTCATCTCTCGTTTTGACGATTTGCACTGGCCCGCAAGATCGCCCGATTTAAACGTTTCAGACTTTTTTTGTGGGATTTTTTGAAATCTCGTGTTTGCGTGAAAAGGCTTAAGACTCTGGAAGCCCTCAAGGACACGATTCGACACTAGTGTGAGAATCTGTCGCCCGAAGTTCTCGCTGAAGTGATGAAAAATGCCATAAAATTAGCCCGTATGGCAATCAATACTGACGGCGCCCATTTGGCCGATATCATCTTCTCGACTTTACCAATACAATTCTAAAGGTTCAAATAAACAGAATCGAAATTTTTCATTTAGAAAAAAAGAGAGCCAAACAACATCGGATGGATGACTTCTTTTGGCCCACCCTGCATATTGGTCCTATTCTAATTTTCTTCAAATTTGCAGATGCAGATGCATGTAAGGCCTCCTAAAGACACATACAATTTCGTGTGTTCGAGACCTTAAGGCTTTGAGCCTGAACAGCAAAGTCCATTCCAATTCCAACTGTCATTGTGACATTAGGTACTGTTTACTACCTTAGCCCAACATTTGAGATTTGCCATTTAACAAAATCATTATCATTAGCACGTGCAGTGTTTTGTTTTTATTGAAGTTTTTATACCAAAATGAACAAGGGTAAGGTAAATAAATTATTGACACATTTTAAAATCAAAGAAAATAACTCGATTACATTTGAAAGTTGTAAAAGTCTCAAATGTCAGCTGCTAGAACTGAACTGCCCGCAGTTGTGGTTGACTCTTGACATCAACAGACTACACTATCGGCCATAAAAATTAATGCATTTCAATATTTTTTGTTTTTAAGCAATCTCTTAACCTCTTCCTCTGCCGGCATTTTTTGTTGTTTTGTTGCCTCGTTCCTCACGACGTCTGCGTTCGTCGTATATTAAAAAAAATCTGTTTATTCATATATATTTCTTTTTGTTGTGCCCCGTGGCTTAGTAGTTAAGCTAGTGTGTCGGACTGCTAAGCGAATGATCCTGGGTTCAAATCCAGCTCATAGCCACCTTTTTTCTGGGGTACTGCCTCTTGCGAGGAACTGACATAACCTCCAAGAGTAAAATTTGTCTCGAAAAAGTGCATCTCATCTAGCCGTTCGGACTCGGCGGTAAACTGTAGGTCCCTTCCATTTTTGCAGATTAACAACACACACACAGGAATGGTTGAGAGTATAAGTCACTAGGCCTTGGCACCTTAAGGAGCTGTCGCGCCAATTAATTTATTTAATTTATAATTTATTTCTTTTGAATTAAGAAAGAAAAGTGGTCATTAATAAAATTAAATGTGAAATTAAAAAAAAAGTAAAATATGAAAATTAAGATGTTTAAATTATGGTCCATGTCCTCAAAACTTATGTACGATTATGAACACAGGCAAAAAATCAATTTCATAGGGTTAGCAAAATCAATTTGAAATGTTTTATTTTAAAAATAAGCTTGGTGTAAAAAAAAAGCTTATCGTACATTTTTTTAAAATGTTCATTTTAGTACATCGAATTCTCACACATCAGTTCTTTATATATAACAACAACACACTTGTCGAAAAGACAAGAAAAGTATGTTTTAACGTTTTTGTTGTGCAGTCTTTACAAAAAATAGTCCATGTCCAACTTAATCGATCTCTATGAAAGAAAATGTATCAATTGCAAACGCTGCGTTCCATAACGCTGTTCATACTTGGAGGTGTGAAAGCGACCATGCAATTTATGTAAAATATCACTTACCGAAAAACTTACTTTATAAACATTCCACGGCTACATCTCAACGTTTTCAATAATATCAACATTAAATGCTGTGTACATATTAAAAATATGTCCTCTATCATTGACCGTGAAAGGTACTGCGATGAATAACGCTGTTCATAGAGAAACAAATCAGCTTCATTGTACAATGGTTTTCGCCAACAATCATAGTTCTTTCATATTGTATGTTCCCAGCTTCCAAGTAAGCTGGATGAAACAGATGTTTTCCACAACTTCAACACTAGTCGGATTCCTCGGATAACTTGTTTAGATCCATTTTTCTTTTTAAAACTTAAAGTCAGTTATGCTATTTTTCTTATAGAATTTGAAGATTCTGATTCCGACAACTTTGAAGATGAAGAAGACGAAGTTGAAGAAGGTGAACCAACAAGTTGCCTTTTCTGTGTAAACCAGTCTCCTTCAATCGAGTTAGCTATTCAGCATCTCGAAAGTACTCACGGCATCCAATTGGGAAAACTTAAAGCAAAGTTTAATATGGATCAATATTCTTACATCAAAGTAATATACTTATAATCGCTTTAAAATACACTTCGAAATGAAACTCTAATTTTTTAGCTTATTAACTTCATACGAAAAGAAAAACCATCATCAGAAGAAATTTTATCAGCCAAATCGGTTCTCTGGGACGACGAAAAGTACTTGAAGCCAATAGAATATGAATCATGGCTGAGTTATGGTAAGAATTTAATTTAATGAAAATGATCCCCTATAATAAATTTTATTTTTTTTTTCTAAGATTTTGATTATATCCCCGCTGATGAAGAAGTAAATATAGAAAAAGAAACAATATCAATGGAGGAGTATAGAAAAATGCAATCTGCTGTAGCAACTCTATCCAACAAAATCAAGGAAAATGAGAGAGCACTTGAACATGCCGCCGAAAGTATATTAAAAATGCGGACAGCTTATCACAGACTCGTGGACAAAGAATCCACGGAAAAAGAAAGAAACTGTGTGTCGTCTGTGAGTGTGAAAGCAGATGAAAGTTATTTTAGTAGTTACTCTCATTTTGGAATACATCATGAAATGCTTTCGGTAAGGTTATTGTCATTAGTTTCTATCGATTCTAAAATTGTAACACATATACATAGGACACTGTCAGAACAATCTCCTACAGAGATTCTCTCCTAAATAACAAAGATTTTATCAATGGCAAGACCGTTATGGATTTAGGGTGTGGAACTTCTGTTTTATCAATATTTGCATCACAGGCTGGTGCAAAAGAAGTTGTAGCCGTGGACAACTCGGAAATCATATACAATGCCATGGATATTGCTAAGTGAGTTTATTCTACCAATGTTTCCCTTTTTTGTCTAAAATTTCTCCATTTTCGTAGAAAAAACAATATCTCGAATATTTCTTTTGTTAAAGGCCGCCTCGAAGACACTCACCTCCCTTTGGAGAAGTTTGACGTAATTATTTCCGAGTGGATGGGATATTTTCTTCTTTTCGAAGGAATGCTGGATAGTGTCATATATGCTCGTAATAAACACCTTAATGAAGGCGGACTTCTCATGCCGAATAGATGTACAATGAGTATAGTTGGATATGGCGATGAGCTTCTACACAGCAGGCAAATCAAGTTTTGGGATTCAGTTTATGGCCTAGACATGTCCACCATGAAAAAGGAGGTTCTTCATGAACCTTTAATAGATGTAGTTAGTTCGGAACACGTCTTAACAGAGCCGAATATGATTGCTGATTTGGATTTAACAACTGTGACATTGGAATATTCTAACTTTTCTTATGACTTTGCCCTAAAGTGTACGAAAAATGGTCAATTGACTTCTTTTGTTGGATATTTTGATACATTTTTTGGTGGATTACCGAATCCAGTAGAATTTACAACTTCTCCATTTGCTGAACCAACACATTGGAAACATGTTGTGTTCTTCTTTGAAAAACCTGTTATAGTGAAGGAGGGAGAAGTAGTTAGTGGAACATTGGTATGCCGAAGAAGTAAACAAAGTATGCGATCGTTAGATGTGAAAATAACTGCTTTTGGAAAACAACAAACATATTATCTTGATTAACGAGAGATTAATAAATGTGGAGAATTTTGTAAAATTCAATGTTGGTTTCTTTCCTATGTACCCCTCTAAAAGCATTACATCCCTTTCTATATTCCACACTAAGAACGTTTTAAGAAACATTCTTCATTTACGGAAGATTGTTATGATCTCGACCTGAACCACAACTTTCCTACGGCTTAAAGTTAGAAATTGTCGACAGGCCTTCAGGTTTTGAAAGGTGTCATTGCATTTGTTTGATCTAGGAGTCTTCTTTTGCTTTTCTTGTGCAATTCTACTCCTGCATAGGGAAAGAACGGCATTCGAACCCATGGCTTTTGATCATATCTGTTTACAAGACATTTTTAATACTACGCCCTTTTGACTTATTTTCTTACAGCTCACCTTTAGTGGAATCTTCCTTAAAAAAATCATTTATTGGCGCGATTGCTTCTTAAGGAGCCAAGGCATAGTGACTTATACTCACCATTCCTGTGTGTGGGTTGTTCATCTGGAAAAATGGAAAGGGACCTACAATTTACCGCCGAGTCCGAACGGCTACATGAGATGAATTTTTCGAGAAAAAAATTTACTATTTTTTCTCTGGACTCTCCTCTAAAAAAGGTGAATCTTCTTCACCCTCAAACTATCGGCCAATTGCACAAATTTCAAATGTCTTTTCAAGGTCATGGAAACGCTCATTAATTTTCAGCTTAAGAAATATCTTGAAGAACGGAAACTTTTTTTTAACTTTAACTTTTCACATAATAAATGCTGATGTTCCCCAGGGTTCTGTTTTGTGTCCTTATCTTTTCATTATAATTATTAACGACTTATTATCAACAAGTAGAAACAAGTATTCCAATAAATCGTGTTGCTGACAACAGCACATTCACCTTTTCAGATTAATTTCTAATCTAGACTCATCCTTGTTTTTGGAATGTGCAACTGCAACGGCAGCGTATGATTAGGTCATTGAATTTTAATCTCGACGGCGTCGTACAATAGGGAATTAGACATCGCGTGGAATTTAATACTCAATGCTTGTTTATGTTGTTAAGGCGAAATAAACCCCAACGCCACTACTCGCACTACTTATGAGTGGCATTTGCATCGAAGAAACCGAACACCTCCAGTTCTCAGTATGTGCATTACAGACCACATTCTGTGGAAGGATCACACACTCGACGTTGTTAAGAATGCTGAAAAGTGTTTAGGTGTTCTTTGAAGACGCACAAAATTTTGTACCCCGTTTGATATGGCCAGAATATATAAAGCGTATCCAAAGGATAAAAGAATATAGGCAAATCACGTATTCACGGGCGGCGGTTGTGTAATGGGTAAGATGCCGGTTTTAAGTTCGAAAATAGTTAAAGATTATTATTATACAAATACATCTAGACTCTAGAGCATTGCCGTAATGTAACAGTGCTCTAGGGTCTAAGGAAATAGCCAGCTACATTCTTTCCCTGAAAAATGTCAACCGTCAGCGAAGCATACCCCCATTGCCACTATCGATGAGTGGCATTTGTATCGAAGAAACAGAACACCTATCAGTTCTCGGTATGTGCATTCCAGACCACCTTCTGTGGAACGACCACATATTCGAAGTCGCCAAAAATGCTGCTAGGTGTCTAGGTTTCCTTCGAAGATGCAAGAAATTTTTTACCCTTTCTGATCTGGCTACGGTCTATAAAGCGTATATTCGTCAAAATTTGAGTATAATTCTCATATTTGGGCAGGTGCTCCTATTACACACTTGAGTTTCTTAGACAGAATACAAAAAAGAGCTTTGAAAATGATAGGCGACCGAACAATAACAGAAACATTTTGATCTCTTGAGCACCGTCGTAATGTTTCGTGCCTTTCGTTATTTTACCGTTATTTTTACAATCAATGCTCTAGCGAAATAGCCAGCTGCATTCCTCCCCTGAAACAATTCAACCGTAATACTCGCGCCGCTAGGAATGCCCATAAATTTACCCTTGAGCCCAACTTTGGACGTACAGTTAAATACAGAGATTCTTTCTTTAGCCGTACCACGCGAATGTGGAATGCCTTGCCAGACTCTATTTTTCCCTCCCATTATGACTTGCCGAACTTTAAAACAAATATTTATATTTTTATACCCCTACCTATTTTCCTAACGCCCCCGCTGTGTTTAACATAATAAGGGTAGCCAAGATCCCTTTTGCGCGGGCCAGTTATAAAAAAAAAACCGTAACTCGCTGCTAGGAATGTGTATCCATTTACCCTTGAGCCCAACTTCGGACATACTGTTTAGTAAAGAAAAGGTTTTTTTTTTGAATGAAGAAAAACAACTTATGTGTACTACCACCCAGTTCATAGGCTGGAGTTATAGCTATTTCACGGGGCCAACCCGATGATCAGACTGCTTTTAGTGGTGCTTAATCGCTTTTATGTTCAATTAATTCGAAAAACCTTTACAGATGTTCTTTGTTCAGTCGGACCACACGTTTTACCTGTCTCAACAACAACCAGACTTCCAGAAACGTTTTCTTGATATAACAACACTCAAAGTATTGCACTTAATTAATAAATACAGCGTAATTAATATTCTTATCGTATTCGTAATAAAATCATCTCATCTGTATGTATATTTTAAAATTATAACACGATGAAGGCAATTGTAGATTTAATGAAAGAAATAAGCTAAAGCTTTCCAGATAGATATGGTGAATCGTAAAGCGTTTTTTTTTGACAATGATGTTCCTTCGTTCAATTTTTCTGTTTCTAACTTTGCTTATTAGCTTTACATTGTTTCTATTAAATATATATGTAGGATAGGAATTGCGTCAGAATGTGCTCCACTCCAACTGATCGTTAAAGAAATCCAACCACACCTATTTTCGGTATACATTCACAAAAAACGCAAGGAAATCATTAGCGATGGGCCAGAGATAATTGACAATTTAAATTATTTTCCAAGCCAAGTAGGCAGTTGCAATGATTCATTCAACATGAGATCACTCAATGGACTACATTAGTTACCCAACTAGAAATAAATTCGAGTGAAGAAAGGAATATTTGGGCGAATCCGCCATTTGGTTAGAAAATGGATTTCAAAAATATAGAAATAAAAGACAAAACTTCACAGACAATAGTATGTATATATCTATTTATTTAGAACATTAAGACAGACGTGTCTGTTGTATATTTTTTATAATTTCATTCTTTTATAGAAAAATTGAGTTTTTTTCTGGACATGGAATTTTATTCTACACCCAGGCTTACAATGACATTTTAAATAAGATTTAATGTGTTTTTTGAAAATAAGTTCTATATAAAAAAAATTGTATAGCGATCCTGTGTGGGGTCGATCCAACATTCAGTGCATCGATACAAAAATGCAAACGAAAAAAATGTAATGTAAAGAACATAATAAAATCTCATGCGAACTATGCAATCATTTTACTGATTGGGACATTCATTTGGAGTGGGCTTCTTTTTGTTTCCCGTCTTCGGCTGGGCAACATCTTCTTCACCCTCGTCCTCTTCGTCTTCTTCCTCTTCTTCGTCGTACTCGTCACCATCATCGTCATCGTCATCAACGATATCACCTGTATAATAGAGCACAGCCTTGGGAATGATACGAGCTCTTAAGAAGTGACCGATTTCGAAGTCTGTAGCGAGAATTCCTTGTGATTCCTCATCAACTTCGCTCTTGTCATCTGGAACCTCTGGTGGCTTAAAGAAGTTGAAGAATGAATCGTTGGGGACCTGCTTAGTGATAGTCCTAACAGCACCACGCTCCTTATGCTTTTGCTTCTTGCGGATGGTCTTAATGGTGAGGTTCATGCCCTTCTCCCAGTTGATGTTGCAGCCCTTGCACTTGTAGATCTCGGGTCCTTCGAACGAGAAGGGGTATTCCTCTTCGATTGCTGCCTTTAGGAAGTATTGTTTGGTTAGAACTGTATTAGAGAAGTACTCGTTTTTGTCGAAGTGGAATTCCAAAGTGTACGAGTGCTCATTGTCTTCAAGATATTTGATTTGGATGTCACGGAGCTTCTTCAGTAGGGGTTCATCGTGTTCCTGCACCATTTCTGATAGAATTTCGGTGTTACGGAAGATGGTTAGCCAGAAGTTTGGTATACCTTCGACATCCTCGTTGAGAACCGGTTTGATTTCTTTCATTTTCAACGAAATATCCTTTACCTTTTCGGTGATTTCAAGATCCTCGGTTTCTTTCCATTGTGGTTCTTCCTCTGGTGGATCAACGGCACCGGCAACGATTTCCTTTCGTTTATCGAACAAGGGCTGATATTTTTCATGGTATTTCTTTTCCAAGCTATAAACCTCTTCGTAGAACTGGGCCTCTATTTCAAGTTGTTTCAACTGCATGTTTTTAAGGACAACTATGCGACTTTGGACTTTTTGGGGTAGTGACTTGACCATTTCTTGTAAAACTTGACGACGCATTGCAGCAGACATAAAATGCGGTGGAACTTGCAGCAAATTCTTCTCGTCGGTGTCGCTATCGTTACCTGACTCAATAGTAGCCACAGCTTTCATAGATTCTTTTTTGCTCATCTTCCAGGATTTGGATGGTTATATTTTTGCTGGAAAAATGATTTATTGAAATTCAGAAAAATAAGTTCAATTAAAAAATGGTGAGCAGAAAACGTGCTGCCTACTGAAGGAACCAAAAACGTAAAGACTGTCAGTTCCGTTACGAAGGTGGAACTGGAACGTAAAGTGAAAATATTTTAAAACGCAGTTATTGATGGAAGTGTTCCGAAATTTGAATGTGTGAGCGTTTATTAAAAAATGAAAGCATTCAAGTGGAATTTTATATTTAAATTATTACTGGGCAAATTATTTTGATCTTTTATAAAATTTCTATGAAAATTGCCAACAAAATTTCATTTTTTTTCTCCGCTACATTTCTGCAAAGGAAACAGTATGCTATGAAATACTCAATGCCAAATTTTCTAACATTCTATTTTTATTTCTTTCTATCAAAGTAACATAGTATACTATAAAATATAGAACGTGGAGACACCGATTGGTTGATATTTTTTATTTTGTTAAAAAAATATTTTTGAATGCTTTGAGAAAACAATTGCAATATGCTCGAATGTTTTAAACATAACAAAAACAGTTAAGCTAGTATTAGACGGTCCTTGTAATTTGTCACTGCAGTGACATTCTGACGTCACTGTGACGTAGTTTTCTGTCCTAAAAGTGTAACGTCATGTGATCGTCATTGTTTTGGATGTCCTTGCAGTGACAGGCACAGTGACACGTCAGTTTTATGTCACTGCTGGTGGGACACAGTGACACGTGGCCTGTCCCTGCAGGTCCCAACAGTGACATGGCAGGAATTTCTGCCATGTTATTATTTGTCGCAGTTGGCCGTTCGGAGTTGAACACACTTTTATTCAATAGCTTTGGTGGTGCTATCGGATTTGCAATTTCGTATACCCAAAATACGAGTTGACGGCGAGATGATGAAAACAACATTTTATTTCAAATAAATTTGCAAAATTTAAACAAAATCAAGAAAAAATGTGTATTAGCACTATAAAAACATGTTTGTAAATTGTTTTAATTTATAAAAAAATATTTTAAGCTCGTCCCTAGAGTTTTCATTCTCAAACGACGTCAAACGTGTTAAGTCAAAGTTTAAAGGCCTATTAAAAGAGAGCGCATTTTTACGCCACGTTGTAGTATACAGCAATACATATCCCATGTCATAAAAAGCGCGTTTTCCACGCATCTTCGGGTTTAACGCGGTGTCAATACGCGGCGTTGAAATAAATTACAAATTATTATTTTGACGCCGCGTTAGAACAGATTATTTTTTGAATTGTTTTGAGAATTAATGGATTTGTCAAACACAGCGCGTTTCTTACGCGGCGTTAAGATTATTTAATACAACGTTGAGATTATTTTGACGCGGCGTTTTAACACAACGTTGGAGAAATAGTTCATTTCCGATTTTGCCATGAAGTGACAAGGTTTGTAAGGAAGCTGGTATAGTAAGACCACGACTATAACATGCAAAATGCTAATATGGACTTGGTTAGCTTTTAAAATAATTTTTTAAGTGCACTTTATCCGACTATAACTTTGCGCCATTGGTGCAAAATTATAGACACTTTAATACCAAACTAAAACAAATAAAATTTGGCACTAACATTAATAGCGTAGTTCTTCAAGACGATTCAAAAATCGATTTTCTCTTAGTGTGAAACTAGATTTTTAATAACAGGAATCCCCTGCATTATCTTTTTAGTGCGAAACTAAAAACTCTCATTTTGAAAATACATACAAACCCGGTTTAAATAACAACAAAATTCTCTAAGGCTCTCAAACTTTCAAATTTGATTTTAACTAGGGCAGGGGTTTTTTTGTTTATAATTAAGAAAAACTTAGTGCACAACTAAGCATTTTAAGTATTGTGAAGTTAATGTATTAAAAATAGGTTGTACTTATATAATTTTGCGCCAATAACAACAAAATATCCTAAGGTTGTCAAACTTTCAAATTTTATTTTAACTAGTGCAGGGGATTTTTTGGTTTATAATTGAGAAAAACTTAGTGCAGAACTAAACATTTTAAGTAGTGTGAAGTCAATGTATTAAAAATAGGCGTTTTAAGTAGAGTTAGTACGTAATAAGTAACACCAGTCTAACTTTAAAAGCAGGTTATAACTTTGTAGGTACTTAATTATAAACACTTTTCAACGTGCCTACAACTAGTATCTATTTTAGGACGTGCCCACAGTGAATATAAGTCAACAAAAAAACCCAAAAAAATGACAGTTTGAGAAATAGGACACAGTTTGAAGGATTTAAAAAAAGAAATAGTATGACAGATGTAAGAAAGAAGGAAACATTAGATTACAGTTTACATTTTTGTATTTGAACTGTTCAGCAAGCAGCCACTTCTTACAAATGGAAACAGAAAAGGTAATTCAAAAATAATCAAAACTTAATTTATTTTTTGAAGCAAATTATTCGTCTTTTAAGACAGAAAGTCATAAATAATAATGAGATAATAAGAGATAAAAATGAAAAGATCTTGGAAAGGATTTGCACTGTTTTTATATGTTTTAGTTTTTCTGAACAGCTCAAAGTCTTCAAAATGAATGACAGAGGGTTAGAAGTCCATACTAAAAGATAAAATGTACTTTTCGTGGTTTTAAGTTTAGCACGAGGTAATAATGATAATCTGGGTTTTAAGTCGACTAATATGGACTTTGTTAGCTACTAAAATAATTTTAAAGTTCACTTTATCCGACTATTACTTTGCGCCAATAATATTTTTACAAGATGCATATTAAGGTATATGCGGTACTTATAACAAAAACGCAATTTTTAAAATGTTTGTATGTATGTCTGTCTTTCTGTTTGTCTCTCTTTCAGTCTGTTTGTTCCGGCTAACCCCGGGAACGGCTGCACCAATTTTGACGGGATTTTAACTGACAGATAACTAACAGTTTTACAACATTAACTAATGTTTTAAAAAGTTACTAAGGCTATTTCAATTACTAGGTGGATCCACATTTGTGGTATTGGTATTTAGTATTTATTTGGTAGTATCTTGGGGATCTTTTTCATTTTTACTCTAGTTCAAAAATAACGGTACATGCCATACAATCTTTAACAAAAAGTTTGATTTTCTCGAAAATGGCTTTAACGATTTTGATAAAACTTTCAGGGTGCAATTTTTTTACAACAATATATCTTTCAGGTGGTTGGGTGCTGTATGAATAGGGTAGACACTGAAAGGCATCAAACTGGTGATGCACGGTCGCTGCAACTATATCGTACACATCAATTGTGGTTATTTTACCTCCCCGCGGTAACCACCGGGTACTGGTCTGTCCATCCGGACATTCCTGCTAAACTTATAAGCGCGAGTGTTGAACACAGAAAAAGCCCAACCAATTGGACCAATGGTGGCGTCAACAGTCAACGAAGCAGACGCCCTAATGAGCTACTTCGACGTATTTGGAGATAAGGTCATTAGGACAATTCAATGCAAGTCAGGGCATTGAAATAGAGATGGTGGCGGATGATCCCTTAATGGGCCAACGGCAGCGCTCATATCCCCGAAGTGGGTTACTGACTCCGGATTCTCCGGTTCCTTTTGTCCAAGGAATCCAACAAAGGACCTGGCCCTCCAGGATGGGGGTTGTGCGTGGGGTTAATAACCCTGCCACGGAAAAAAGAAAAAGTTGCGAAGCGACCAATAGCCTCGGAAAAGGACGGATTTACTGTTGACGACCCGGAAAAACGAATCAAGGACAACGACCTTCGGATCCGCACGTGGAATGTTAGAGCTCTTAACAGACCACGTGCATCCAAACAACTAGCGGAGGCCCTAGACTGCTACAGAGCAGGAATTACTGCCATCCAGGAAGTGCGATGGAATGGGCCGGGCAAAAGGAGGATGAAAAACTGTGACGGTGTACTACGGTGATTGTGCAAGAAGACCACAGCGTTTATTTGGGTGGGGATTCGTCATAAGCGGTAGACTTAGGCAAGAAGTCTTGGGCTCAAGGCTAAATTCGCCAACATAAGCCTAATATGCGCTCATGCACCCATATGACGCCACTAAGGATGACTTCTACGAGCTCCTCGACAAAACCTATGAGCAATGCCCTAAATACGACGTTAAGATCGTACTAGGCGATTTTAACGCCAAAATAGGTAAAGGGGAAATCTTTGGTAGGACTGTCGGAAAACATAGCCTACACGACACAACGTCTGAAAACGGACTTAGGCTAATTGACTTCGCAGCGGCACATAACGTCACCATTGCAAGCACACGGTTTCCTCATCTCGATATACACAAAGGGACTTGGCGACACCCAGATCAAAAAACCGTCAATCAGATTGATCACGTTGCGATCGATGCAAGACACGCCTCCAGTATCTTGGATGTTCGCACCTTCCGAGCAGCTAACATCGATTTGGATCACTACCTTGTTGTAGCAAAGGTAAGAATGCGAATAACCCGAACTCCACAACAACGGAGTAATACTGTGAGGAAGTATGACGTCGGAAAGCTGCAATCGCAAGAAACCGCCAGAACCCCGATCGAATTTCCCATAACCTCTCAAGAAATCCAGTACCGCCAGCATCAAGTGCCGAAGATCAGTGGCAATACTGCCAACAAGCCATCAGAGATGCCGCAACTGATGTGCTAGGTTTCACCAGACCACCACCACGAAACCTCTGGTTTGATGACGAATGCAGGCAGGCCCATGCAGCCAAACAAGAGGCATATAAAGCGACGCTGCAAAGAAAGACGAGAGCTGCTAAGTAAGTAAGTAAGTAAGTAAGTAAGTAGTATATCTTTCAGTTAGAATGTATTTTTCGAAATTTGTTCTATAATGGTACCCCCCAAACGACGGTTTTTTTTCTTCGATTTTTTCGAGAACTTCTTAAACGATAACAACTAAATTTGATATTCAAGAAGATGAGAAGGATACTTACGTTACTTCAATTCGGAGGCGCTACAGTTTGGGACGAACCTGGGCCTCAACCAACATGCCTCTCCAGCCAGCTTGGTCTTTGGCAAGCTGCCTCCAGTCTCGCACTCCAAGTTGGTTGAGGTCGTCCTCCACTTGAGCGCGCCACCTAAGGAGAGGCCTTCCTTGACTGCGTATACTCTCTGGGATGGAATCGAAGATCCTGCTAGCCGGAGCATTGTTGTCCATTCACTCTACATGACCTAGCCATCTTAAACATGATATGCGTATTTTTTGACCAGGTCAATGTCGCTGTACAGCTCGTACAGTTCTTGGTTGAACCTTCTCCTCCAAAGCCCGTTAACGCAGATAGGGCCAAAAATCCGCAAAAGAATCTTACGCTCGAAACTACTAAGGCTATTTTCATCCGCTTTAGATAGAGTCCATGCCTCGGCGCCATAGAGCAGGACTGGGATGATTAGGGTCTTAAACAGAGTCTCCTTTGTCTTTCGAGAGAGGGCTTTGCTACTCAATTGCCTTCCTACCCCATAGAAACAGCGATTGGCAAGAGTAATTCTGACGAGATGTTGTTGTCGGGCCAATCAGGTTGCTGACGAAAGGTTTCAGGCGTTCACATTGTACGGCAGAGAGGCTCTTGTAGGCATCTGTAGATGCTGAGGTTCCATTCATCAGGCATACTTTCTTCTGACCAAACTGTAGAGTATGCACTCCACCAGGTCATCTCCGGCCGCTTTAAAAAATTCTGCGGGTAGTCCGTCGGGTCCAGCAGCTTTGTTGTTTTTGAGTTTAGATATTGCTATCCTTACTTCATTTTGGTCAGGTGGACGGAAGTTTTGTCTGTCATCATCCATGTTGAATGGTTCATTCTACCTGACAGCAGGATTTTGGTCTTCATCGCCGTTTAACAGTCTGCAGAAATGGTCCTTCCATGTACTCAGCACCGACTGTGACTCTACTACGAGGTTTCCATTCCTATCTCTACAGGCTTCTGTGCGGGTTTTTTTCCTTGGCATGTTCTTTTTACCTGTTGGTAAAACTTCCGCACGTTGTTCCTGGAGTAGCATCTCTCAATATCTTCGATCGCGCGCTTCTCATGCTCTCTCTTTTTCTTTTGGAGAAGCCGGTGTTCTTCCCGTCTTTTCTGCTCGTAGAGCTCGCAGGTCTCGTCTTTCTTTGCAGCACCGCTTTATATGCCTCTTGTTTGGCTGCATGGGCCTGCCTGCATTCGTCATGGAAGCAGAGGTTTCGTGGTGGTGGTCTGGTGAAACCTAGCACATCAGTTGCGGCATCTCTGATGGCTTGTTGGCAGTGTTGCCACTGGTCTTCGGCACTTGATGCTGGCGGTACTGGATTTCTTGACAGGTTATGGGAAATTCGATCGGCATAGGTTCTGGCGGTTTCTTGCGATTGCAGCTTTCCGACGTCATACTTCCTCACAGTATTACTCCGTTGTTGTTGTGTTCGCGTTATTCGCATTCTTACCTTTGCTGCAACAAGGTAGTGATCCGAGTCGATGTTAGCTGCTCGGAAGGTGCGAACATCCAAGATACTGGAGGCGTGTCTTGCATCGATCGCAACGTGATCAATCTGATTGACGGTTTTTTGATCTGGGTGTCGCCAAGTCCCTTTGTGTATATCGAGATGAGGAAACCGTGTGCTTGCAATGGTGACGTTATGTGCCGCTGCGAAGTCAATTAGCCTAAGTCCGTTTTCAGACGTTGTGTCGTGTAGGCTATGTTTTCCGACAGTCCTACCAAAGATTTCCCCTTTACCTATTTTGGTGTTAAAATCGCCTAGTACGATCTTAACGTCGTATTTAGGGCATTGCTCATAGGTTTTGTCGAGGAGCTCGTAGAAGTCATCCTTAGTGGCGTCATATGGGTGTATGAGCGCATATTAAGCTAATGTTGGCGAATTTAGCCTTGATACTGATTGTCACAAGTCGCTCACTTACGTGTTGAAAGCCCAAGACTTCTTGCCTAAGTCTACCGCTTATGACGAATCCGCACCCAAATAAACGCTGTGGTCTTCTTGCACAATCACCGTAGTACACCGTCACAGTTTTTCATCCTCCTTTTGCCCGGCCCATCCCATCGCACTTCTTAGATGGCAGTAATTCCTGCTCTGTAGCAGTATAGGGCCTCCGCTAGTTGTTTGGCTGCACGTGATCTGTTAAGAGTTCTAACATTCCACGTGCAGATCCGAAGGTCGTTGTCCTCAATTCATTTTTCCGGGTCGTCAACAGTTAATCCGTCCTTTTTCTTTTTTCCATGGCAGAGTTGTTAACCCCACGCACAACCCCCAACCTGGAGGGCCAGGTCCTTTGTTGGATTCCTTGGACAAAAGGAACCGGAGAATCCGGAGTCAGTAACCCACTTGAGGTTTCATCTGCCACCATCTCTATTTCAATGCCCTGACTTGCAATGAATTGTCCCAATTACCTTATCTCCAAATACGTCGAAGTAGCTCATTAGGGCGTCTGATTCGTTGACTGTTGACGCCACCGTTGGTCCAATTGGTTGGGCTCATCCGCCGTACGTCATCATTCTGAGGGGCTCGTGCAAGACTTCTGCGAATCAATCAGAACAGTCATTGAAGCAGAGCATTTTCTGTGCTCAACACTCGCGCTTATAAGTTTAGCAGGAATGTCCGGATGGACAGACCAGTACCCGGTGGTTACCGCGGGGAGGTAAAATAAGCACAATTGATGTGTACGAGATAGTTCCAGCAACTGTGCATCACCCGTTTGATGCCGTTCAGTGCTATCCATACAGCATCCAACCACCAGATGAGAAGGGTAACCAAACCAATTTGGCTTAAAAATATTTTCGAATAACTTTCTTTTTGTATTTTTTCAAAAATCAATATTTTGAAAACGGGTATTTTAATTTTTTCTTAGTTTTGTTTTTAAATGTTAGTAATTTTTGTGCTTAAGTTTGCATTTTAGAATTATTTTTTTAAATAAAAACCGTTCCTACGTACGATTTAAAAATATTACACTTTTTCACATTTTCTAAAGAAATATAATGGCGTTTAAATTTTTCCGCTGAAAACTATTTTACGTACTTTTTTCAAACAGTCAGAAAAATAGAATATTAAATAAAATTTAAATTCCTTTAATATTTTTCAAATTTTATTCGAAGCTGTGACCGCACATAAGAGCAAGTACGTGCGATCCATTCGTGTAATTTATTTCTTTTTCTGGACATTTTTGAAAAGTTGCAAACAAAAGTTACATTCAAGAAAATAATGTCCTTTAAAAATATTGTAAATAAAATCAAATATTGATGTTAGAGAATACAAATTTCAACAAATCTGACAGAAATTATTTCAATTGAAGACTTAACACCTAAAAGTTAACATTTTGTAATACGTATTTTAAGCAATGATTTTAGTTTTCAGTACATAAGTTACAATTAATAACCTGGGTATTATCTACTTTATTTGTATTAAGCTCCTGTTTAGGGTTAATAATATTATCCGACTTGTGTACTACAAAAACTGCCAACAAGTTGTTTATTGTGAATGTGTATGTTATCTTGAACGAAACGGCAAAAAAAATACTTTTTTAAGTATCGTATTCATGTAATGTAAGTGAACGAAAAACGTAACATAAGCATACAAACTATGGTGAACTGTTTTCTTTCAGGGCATTTAAAAAAAGTGGCACAGAAAGAAAAGTGGTATGTGGTAGCAAAAGTGTCACATTGGTAACGCTGATTAGACAAGTGTGGTTATATCGGTAATGCCAGAAATCTTTTATTTAAATTTTGTTCGTGTGTTATTGTGGCAGCAATGAAACTATGCATCTATTTTAGGAATAGAGATATCGTGCAGAGCGGGCTGGATGCAGACCTTGGAATGGAGGTTCCCTCATAAGAACCTGTGTAATTTAATTTCGTTACCGATTTTGATAAAATTTCATACAAACATGAACGGATCAACTTAAGTGCTTACCGTGTGAGGTCGCTTCAAGTTTCTATAACATACAAAATTCAAAAGCACTTTTAGTAAGATTCGCCCAATGCCACGCCTACTTAAAGACGACTCGTTGGTCACTAAAATACGCACGATGTGTTGGTGTTGGTGTCCACTTTTACTTCCCAGTATAGGTACTACAAAGCAAGTTTAGGATTCATGAATATACAATAAATTCAAGCAAAAATCAAACATGACATTACGATCATAGAGAAGCCTAAACAAGGCTGTCCGTTTGTGTGTTTGTATAACGATCTGCAGCCTAAACGACATACACGAATACACTCATTATTTTGGTATTCCTCAGAGGGTTTTTGAAATTCTATTTTAGGGCGAAAAACAACGGTAGGTACTTGCCATATAAATAACCCAAAGCTTATTTTTCGCGAAAACAGTTCAAAGAATTTGGAGACAATTTTTTTGGGTAGGTGTTTTGGTAGGTATCGGCTATCATTTTATCAAAACAAAATTTACCGGAAAAAAGATGTGTAATGATCAATTTTGTTGGTTTTGACACTTTTTATAAGTTAGACGTGTTATTTGTCTACGTAAATGTTACTTGTATCTTCCAAAGATCTAGCCTGCCAATGTGATTAGGCACATAAGAGCAAGTACGTACGTCCCAGTCGTACCCATTTTTGTTTAACTTATATATATAATTTCTCTGAAAAATGCAAAATTTTTGTATTTGAAATACGAGCAACCCTCTACGACCCGATCATGGTCATTTCAATATTCTCCTCAATCGTTAATGAGTCATTTCAAAATTAATAAAAATCTTTAAAAAGCAAAATCTTAAAAAAAGTAATATCTTGCTGAAGGTCCTGTATATATTGCATACTAATGTTTATTATAACAGTATATTATTTACTGCTTTTCTTGATTTTATTTGTTTTGTTTTGTATTTTTATTACCTATGGAAAATTACTTTTCGTAAATCTTTTTATTCATATTTTCTTTGGTCGAATTTCTATATTGGCAGCGACCAGTACATACATATGTACATTATGTACCTACTCTTTCGGTCTACCTAACAGCTAAAAATTACTATTCGTACTCAAATCATCAATATGATGAGACGATCACCATCATGAACTTCAACGATGCCTTTCCCTTCTAATTCTGTAAAGACATTTATCGAACACATATGCTAGCTAGCACCCTACATCTTTGTTGTACAAAGCTGCTCGTAATACTATTTTGTCATTTTCCAAAAAATAAATTTCCTGTTTGTATTCTTTCTTTTTACATAGGTATCATCTAGGTACATAGTATGTACATTACTCTTTCTTTATGTATAAAATCGAATCTGTGAATATGGTTTTGTAGATATGTATGTTCCCTATGGACTCCAAAACAGCGTGACTTATATAAATAAAGCTTGGACCAGATATGTGGCGCTGGGTGGAGATATTTACGAAAATGTAGTTGTGTATGAAATTTTCAAATCAACAATATTGAACTTAAATAGATTGACAAGTTTTGAAGACTTATGTATGTAGTTAGTTTAAATGTAGTTTAAACGAGATTAAACCTTGGTGGTTTTTATTTTAAGTTTGAACCGATAGGTGGCGGTGTTGTGAAGATCCAGATAATGTTTGGTAACCCCGAGTAACATTCATTTATGTATACACATAAATAAAAATGAAGTGTCTGTTTTAATACCAAAATAACAGCGTTTTACAAGATGCATATTATAAAAGTATATACAGTACTTATAATAAAACAATTTAAAAAATTTGTGTCTGTCTGTCTGTTTGTTCTGGATAATCTCGGGAACGGCTGCAACGATTTTGACGGTACTTTCACTGACAGACTTCTGATGTTCCAGTGAGTAACTTAGACTATTTAAATTACCCACTAGGTGGCGATGGGGTGGTATTTTTTTGAAAAATTCTTATTTATGGACCCATTTGGACGGGATTTTCACATTAACATTGGAACGGATCAACATTGTTTGCATATTCATGATTTTGTTTTGTTTTTACTTGCGATTATAGGGACTATAAGGCATAGTTTAGGATTCGTGAATATAAAAAAAATTGAGATAACAATCAAACATGACATTACGATCATAGAGAAGTCTAAAAAAGCTAGTTGCAAAAAATGTCTGTCTGTCTGTCTGTCTGTCAGTATGTATAACGAACTGCAGCCTGAACGGCTTAAGCGATTATCTTTAAATTTAGTGTGTGTGATTCTTTTGACATTCCCCAGAGGGGAAATTAAAATTTTATTCTTAGGAAAGCTTATTTTTCTCGTAAACGGCTCCAACGATTTTAATGAACATTTTTGAGAATTTTTTTTGTTGGTATTAACTATCATTTGATCAGAACCAAATTTACGTAAAAAGTCTATTAACGGTACCTTTCATAAAACGGTTTTGTTAATTTTTGGCTTTCTGGGTAACGGCTCAGTCATATTTGATATTTGCATATCAAAATTTTGAATTACTTTGAATACCTGCAAGGATGGGAATGGGAACACCGTAAAATAAATTGACACGACTATGTAGGCTGACCATGAGCAATGAGCAATACACATTCAGGTCCTGTTCAACCTGGCGTTGGAGAAAGAAATCCGTGACTCTGGCACGTCAACAAGAAGGATTATCGTCACCAAGTCCAGCCAGATATAAAGTTTACACAGACGACATTGACATCATCGGCAGAAGCCAACAAGACTCCTTTACCCAGATCGAGCAGACGGCACAAAACCTGGGGCTGCATATTAATGAGGGCAAGACAAAGTACATATGGTGGGTACGTCTACGAAAAGTGTTGGTCCAACTATCAGGGTAGTGGAGCATGAATTTGAAGTAGTGCAGTCCTTTAACTACCTTGGTAGATATATGGTGGAGGAAATACGCGGGCGGCTGCTAAGAACCAACAGAACCTACTATAGTCTGTCAAGGCTGTCTCTTTAAATCCAGAAACCTTATCAGAAAAAACAAGCTGCTGCTGTACAAGACTATGGTCTTACCATACCAGTACTCAAATACGGATACGAGAATTGGATGCTTACAAAAAGGAACTCTGATCTCTTATTCTCGTTCGAGAAGAAAGTCTTACAGAGAATCGTTGGCCGGGTGTGTGAGGGAGGACTATTTTAGAGAAGCTATAATCATGAATTGTATGAAATCTTCCTGAAAGCAGATGTTGAGGAAAAAAAGAGTTGGTTGTCTATAAAGTCGGTTTACAGACGATAATTTTACGTGATAACGTAACGTGATAACATTAACTCACTCCCACACACCCTCTAGTTAAATCCACACCCCAATATCTACATCTTCTTTCTACTCTAACAAAATTCCGCCTATTTGAATGTGAATGAAATTATTTTGGGAATTTGCGCAAGTTTGTTTTATGTTCGCCTGGTTCTTGAGATCGATTTTGGTTGAACCACAGTATCGCTGTTAACATCAGAACGAGTCTTATCAGTATGAGTCATGTTATTTCGTATGTGTGTCATCGATTTATAAAACATTATCACGTCAAAATAAAGCTCGGTAAGCTGGGCACCTGCTCGCACCTGGAAGAACTTGCTGAAGGAGGCCCGATTTGGATCCTGGTTTTTGCGCCGATGATGATGATGAAGATAATGACTCTTTGCCACCACATCAGGCACTATGTTTTATAAATCAACACAGTTACTTGGGTTCCAGGATGGCATTGATGTGATAGGAAGAACTAAGCGGACAGTAACCGGTGCTTTCACTTCTAAAAGCTATGTCACCTAAGACATAGAACCAAATACCAAATACACAAAAAAGCTTTGAAACCAATACCTGACCATTAAAACAATAGCACGCAGAGAGACAACAAAATTCCAAAACAACCTCAAACGATCTTCTTCCAGAAACGTCGGCATTTGTTATAAATGCACGACGGGAAGTTCTGTACAGATTCAGTACGACTTTGAAACTCGGCCGTTTAACACAACAATTGTGGAAGTGCGATATCTGGACCAAGTGCATAATCAAAACTATCTTCACCCAAGTGAACTAAAAAAAAAATACTCTGACTTGTTAATACAACATTTGTATCTTGTTAACAGAAAAGTGCAAAAAAATATTCAACTTAGGCATACAGATAGTTTTTTTTTAAGTTGATTAGTGTGTAACTGCTACCACTATCCAAAGATCAAGATCTAAAAGTTATCGTTAATAGTTCGAAGAGTTTGAATAATGAGGCTATTATTCTTGGAGGCAACAATAGCGGTACTGATCTGTGCCGGAGGATTCGTCAGCTCGGTTCCATTTTTCGAGTAAGTCTTTCACCTTCATACCATTCTTTTTATTTGTTTTTTTTTTTTTTTTTTTTGTTATTCTGAAGTGAGTGTCCGCACTTATGCTTGGCTTTCGTTTGCTTTTGAAATTAATGTTTTTTTTTATGTATTTAATTATGATAATCTGTTGGATACATATAGTGGGGCTGTCGGTGAAATGTGTGAAAAGAAACCTTTATTTCCAAGCGATGAGTTGGAGTTTAAAGAAAAAAGAATACAGTGATTTTAATGACAGAGTTGACCCAAAAACCTACCTAACGTTCGATGTTCACCGCAAAGCAATAACATTACGAGGAACATAATAAAATGCGATTAAAGTGCAAACAGGAAATGGGGCTTTGAGTTTTAAATTGTGTAGATGTGCCTGGATTTAAGTGGATGAAACCGGCCGGCGGCGGCAACGGCGCGGCGCAATATTCTAAAATTGATTTTTATTAAATAAAAATTAAATTGAACTTTGTGAAGAGCTAGTGATGAGAAAATTTGAAAAAGAAAGTTGAAGGCGTATCTTATCTACCTGCTCCTCAAAAGATTTTGAAAGTCATTTATGAACCAAGGTGTTGTACGATATAATTTGGAAACACCTTCTTTATCATTTCCTCTTAGGCCAATAGAAAATAAACATTTTTATCGCCGGAAGTACATTTTCTAGATGTTTAACAAGTAACCCAGTCAATTTAACCCAAAAAATGGGGGTGAGGTTACAATAATTCGTACAGAGCTGAAAATTGGTACGAATGTTTGGAACAATATTCTAAATAAAAGGTGAAAAGTCCCCATCGATCCCGCATTTGCAAAAAAATATTCAAGGTAATGTCACAAAAACAGTTTTTTTTTTGTATTTTTTAGCAAAACGGTTAGTTTTATGAATAAAATAGCTGAGAAAGAGAAAATACTGTAGATCATGTAATTATCTATAAGAAGTGCCTTGACACTTTTGTTCGTAAGCGTCACTGTTTCCGAGACATAATCATTCAAAAAGTTGAAAAGCTGAGTTCCTTCATAATAGGCATAACTAAAAGCTCATTAATTTATTTTTGTTTTAACTAAACTACAAGTCCCTTTTGTTAAATCAATTTTAAAAATTAAATTTGAATACTCTTTTTTTTTAAATACTTTAATTATGTATTATGTTTTTATACATTGAATTTTTTTACTTTGTTATTTTTTTTTCTCTTATGTATTATAATATAACTTATTTTTCTCTCTCTTTATTGTAATTTTTATTTGATTTTTATCCGGCAGACGGCTTACTAAGCCATGCTTTGTTACTCTTTAAGAACAAAATTTTGTATCTTTTAAATTTAAAAAAAATAAAAAAATTAGAATATTTGAAAATAATAGGCATAGGTACACCGCGTACATATATCACTGGAGCTACTACGCAAGTTAAAATTAACTTTTGCGCTCAATCCAAAAGCTACGAAGTTATCACGCTTTAAAAGTAAAAGAAAGTCAAAATGTACCAAAATGTACCAAAATGTACCCAAATTTGGCCATTTGTATTTCCTACACGTTGTTATACGGAGTCAATTTACGTTACAATGCACCAGAGACCAGATGAAGTTATAGGCCAACGAGTGAAAAAAGTGCCGAATTTCAGTAATTTTTACCTGATTGTGAAGGCTGCGTAGAGGGCGGAGGGCCTGGTTGTGAAATATTGTTTCGGTATCTACCGAGCATCCCAAACACCATATCAACAATTCACAACTTGCCGGCATTTTGTAGGGTAAAATCTGCACTATCTCATACCTTACTAAGTTTTAGA
This sequence comes from Platycheirus rosarum, assembly GCA_963971375.1. Classification (NCBI taxonomy): domain Eukaryota; kingdom Metazoa; phylum Arthropoda; class Insecta; order Diptera; family Syrphidae; genus Platycheirus; species Platycheirus rosarum. The sequence continues at coordinate 24,758,508 of OZ020509.1, read as the reverse complement.
ATCGCTTTTTCTCAGAAATGGTGAATCTTAAGAAAAATATGGGCACGACTTATGTGCCTACTTACATTGGAAAGCAAGATCTTTGACAGAAACAAGTAACATTTACGTTGAAAATAACATAGTTTGAACTTATAAAAAGTATTAAAACCACAATACTTAACGGTTTTTAGTAAAAAATGAAGTACGCCACCACACGTCTTAAATAACAAAGAATTTTTGAAAAAAGTATTTCGAAAATTGTAGGACGGATTTTGACAAAATCTTGTTTTTTATTTTTAGTTTTTAAAAAAAATTTTTTTTATAAATTTTGGTATGCAGTTTTTTAGAGTTTATTAATATACATGTATATTTCCAAAATTAATTTTAATTAGAAAAAAAATGTTATTCAAAATTTTGATATGCAGAATTAATTTGGCTATCTCGATCTTTTTAAATATAAAATTTGACAGAAATCCAGAGCCGTAACCGAGAAAGCCAAAAATTAAAAAAAAACGTTATATGAAAGGTTTCGTTAATAGACTTTTCCCGTGTATGTGGTTCCAATCAAATAATAGCCAATACCAACAAATAAATTCTCAAAAATTTTCATTAAAATCGTTGAAGCCGTTTTCGAGAAAAATAAGATTTTCTAAACGGTCATATAGCAGGTACCTTTATTTTTAGGGCTAAAAATAAAATTTCAATTTCCCCTCTGGGGAATGCCAAAATAATCACACACACCAAGTTTGAAGATAATCTCTTAAGCCGTTTAGGCTGCAGCTCGTTATACATACTGACAGACAGACAGACAGACATTTTTCTCGATCACTTTTTAGGCTTCTCTATGATCGTAATGTCATGTTTGATTGTTATCTCAATTTTTTTAATATTCACGAATTCTAAACTTGCCTTATAGTCCCTATAATCGCAAGTAAAAAGTGTTATTGCACTTTTTATATACATATATGTAATTACATAATCTAAATTTTTTTTGAAGGTATTTTTATCATAACTAACCGTTTTGCTACAAAATCCAAATAACCTTTTTTTGTGACTTTTGACCTTTAATAAATTTTTTTGCAGACGCGGGATCGATGTGAACTTTCACACTTCATTAAAAATGGTTTTCCAAATATTCGTACCAATTTTCAGCTCTGTGCGAATTTATGTAACCCTGAATGCCTATTTTGACCGGACTAAAGAAGGAATTACTAGGTCCTTGTTTGACTTCAACCAAACAGCTTTGGCTTGGCATTGGTAAAGTTCAACTAACAATTTTGTGTGCTGGGATTTAAACCGATTAATGTGTATTTATGACATTTAAATTGTCTATAATTCTCCCGAACAGGTCAGGTATATTTAACTCTTAAGATGGTGCTGTGAACTAAGACCATATGAATTAACGTTATAATGGCGCTAGTTCATTTTAAATGCGAAGTTACGCCATAATCCTATTTATGGCTTTAATTCACTTTCAAAAGAGAACTAAAGCCATATGCCAAAAGTTCGATTTAGGAAGTAACCTTAGTATTCATATGGAGTATTTATGTTTACGGTGCATAAAGAGTGAAATAGGAGTCACTATAAGATTTGGAGTGCGAGTTTGGGTCCATACAAAGTTTCGTTATATGCGAAAAATTCCTCAAAGTAATTTTGTATTTATATCTAACCTCGCAACCACTCAAAATCCTATAGTGACTCCAAGCAGGCGTTTAGCATGCCCCCATACCTACCTCACTGTTTAAACGGCGGCATAAGCTTTAATACATTTGTAAGCCGCTTTGAATTTCCAAACCGTTTAGTGGGACTTGTATATCACCAAGGTGGGTTATATTTTTATTATCTATACCTATACTTAATATTTTAAGGAGGAAATATTTGATTGTGTTTGTTTGTTTGTTTGCATTGAATAGGCTCCGAAACTACTGAACCGATTCGAAAAATTCTTTCACTGTTGGGAAGCTACACTATCCCCAGGTGACATAAGCTATATTATATTTTCAAAAAATAGGGCTCCTTACTTTGCAAATAAAATGGTCTAAAGCAACGCCTGGTCGGCTCTGCTAGTAAGTCATTAACGTAAAACTTTGCTTTGAAGGGCATGGTTGTGCCCGCATATCTGGAAGGCGGTATACGTCGTAGAAAAAAAAACTGAAGGAAAAATTAAGCTGATACAATTTTCTTCAATCTGCACAATATTTGAAAATAAAGAACCGTTTTTGAAGAGCTATTAGCAATTAAAAGCGAGAGAGTCGGTGAGAATAAAAAACTTTCCACTCATTTCACTCCTGGAGGTGCAATAATTATTTTGTCTACACTTATTTCTGGTGTTTAGATAGTTATGTGTACTTATTTTTGTGAACTTATTTTTGGCAATAATCTATATATGTATATAAATGGTGCGAAAAATGTATCGTAATGCTGATTTGGCTCAATTTTTCTTTAAATTGTTTATAATTGCCAGGAGAAGGTTTTTACGCAAGAACATTTTGGGAAAACCTACCAAAAAAGTCAGGAAATTTCAAAAATCAAAAATTGATTTTTTTTATGGAATTTTGTGTCTAGTTGTTCAAATAATTGTGAAAGACGACGTCTGCCGGGCCCGATAATCAACGCTCATCAACTATAATGTATTATAATGAATTCCCTTGAATACGTTGTCCTGGGGTGTGAGAGAGGATTAATAAAAGAAATCCCATTGGCGTAATCGAAGAGTTAATAAAATAAATTAATATTATTGCTGTTATGTGGGGTCACATATTGGAATAAAATTTGATAAACATTAAAAGAACTTCAAAGTTTTTATTCGATTTTTGTGATTTAAAATGTGAAAAAGTGTGATTTTTTTCGAAATCGTGGAAACGGGTTTTAAATAAAATGGTTTTTATTTAACAACTTCTTTTAAAATTAAAAAAAAAATATTGAAGAATGCAAACTTAAGCCAAAAATTACTTTCATTTAAAACAAAATTAAAAAAAATCTTATACCCGTTTTCAAAATATTTTTTAACAAAATAAAAAATAAAAATAATATTAAAATTAGTTTTCGAAAATGTTTGTATTGTTAAATTAGTTAGGCTACCTACATCTTCCTGAATATCAATGTTGGTTGTAATCAGACAACCAGTTTTCGAGGAACACAAATAAAACGGTCCTATGGGGGGTGTAATAATCCCTGAAATTGAACTTGAAACAACACACAGTCTTGTAGTTAATGATTTTAAATATCTTTATTGATATGCACACTTCGAGTGACAGAAATCGAATAATCATAGTAACGAGTAAATATATTAATATGACAAACATAGACTTCTAATTGATTTATAAATTAATCACAGTAGTTAAAGTACATTTTACAAAGGAACAGATCTCCACATCCCTTCTATATTCTTTAGCTTCAGATTCAATCCTGTGTTCTTACAAACGGAGACATCTCGAACTTCAACATCTATATCTGAAGAGGAAACATCTACCGGAGAGGGAATTGAAATATCTTGTGTAGTCGTAGCTTGTTCTGATATTGTTTTCGAAAACACTGGAATCTTCTTTACATGGCTAATGTTTCTTCTTAAGACTTTTCCGTCCTCCGTTCGAACCATAACTTCATTTGGAGTTTGCTCAATAACCTCAAACTCGGTTGAAATAAAAGTTGGTGTGAATTTATTTTGAGAAACCATATTGCGAAGTAGCACCTTATCTCCAACTTCAATCTTGCTTTGCTTCGCTCCGCGTTTCTTATCCGCTAGCTGCTTTCCTTTTTCCTTGTTGACTTTGTCAAAATCTCTTGCTTCTGAGTCGGAATTTTCTTCGCATGTATCTTGAATAGAAGGAATCTTGTCCCTTATCATCCTACCATAAAGAAGCTCGGATGGTGATTTTCCTGTTGTTCCGTGTGGTGTGACGTTATACATTAACAAAAAATTTTGAATGTCCTTCTTATAATCACCTCCATTTCCATTGGCAATTTGAAGCCTTTTTAATATAGACCTGATCATGTTTTCTACCTCGCCGTTCGCTTGCGGCCAATATGGGGGTGAAGTTATTAAATTGATGTTGTTGTTTTTGCAGAAACTTTTGAATTCATCGCTTACAAATTGTCGTCCATTACCAGCTTTTATTGATTTGGGAAATCCTAGTCGGCTAAACATTTCTTCCAGTATTGAAATTATTTCTGAAGAAGTTATTTTCTTTATAAACCTTATCTCTTGATATCTTGAATAGTAGTCTATCACAACAAAAACAAAGTCGTGGTTGGGTAGTGGGCCCAACAAATCCATCGCCACACACTGCCAAGGACTATCTGGAAATGCGTGACGTATCATAGGCACTGGTGGTATTGGGCGAGAAACTAATAAACATTCGCGACAGCACTTCACCCAGTTTGTCACGTCCTTGTCTATTGAAGGCCAGCAAACTTTTGCTCTCAGTCTACGTTTCATGACCGTCTCCCCTGGATGGCCTTCGTGAGCGAGATTTAATACTCTTGTTCGAAGAGCTACTGGTATTATAATCCTAGTGCCTCGCAGAAGAATATTTCCTAAAGCGGAAAATTCCCACCTAAATGGAAAATACTTGTTTTTAGCGGCCATGCTCCAGTCATCTTTCTTCGTATTTTCTAAGGCTTTCATAAGTTCTTCATCCGCAACATTGTTGTGTGCTATTTCTGTTATTGTTAGAGCTTGTGGAACCATCGCTTCTATAATAGCACAAATATTTTGCTCACTGAGAATATCAAATGAACGATCATCTTCAATCTTACAGAGTCGCGAAAGTGAATCTGCGATGTTATATTTCCCTGGTTGATAAATAATTTTAAATTTAAACGACTGAAGCCTTAAAACCCACCGTTCAATCCGAGCTGGTGGTTTGGATGTTGGTTTGAATATGGCTTCCAATGGTTTGTGGTCAGTCACCAACTCAAACTCAATCCCTGCCAGATAGTAGTAAAAACGTTCCGCTGCCCAAACTAAAGCTAAACTTTCTTTCTCTGTTTGAGAATACCGTCTTTCAATTGACGACAAACTTTTGCTAGCGAATGAAATGACTTGCGGATTGTCTCCTTGAAATTGAAGTAATACTGCTCCTAAGGCCACTGGACTTGCGTCAGCTACCAAACGAGTTTGATTTTTAAAGTTGAAATAAGAAAGTGTTGGTATTTTAATGAGTGCGTCCTTCAACTTCTGAAACGCCTGCTGCTGATCATCATTCCAAACGAATCTTATATCTTTTTTTATGAGTCTCCACAACGGTTCTGTAACATCTGCCAAATCCGGTATAAATTTTCCCAAATATGTCACGAGTCCCAAAAAACTTCTAGTTTCCTCTTTAGAGTTAGGTGGATGAAACTCAAGTACGGTTTTAACTTTTTCAGGATCTGCAGAAATACCATTGTTTGATAAAATGTGACCCAAGAACTTTAGTTGCTTTACTTTAAAAATGCATTTTTCTTTGTTTATAGTCACATCCCTTTCATGTAAAATATTAAGAACCTTTTTAAGTTCCTTGTTGTGATCGTCCTCCGTAAGCCCGAAAATTATTATGTCATCCAAATAGTTGAGCGTATTTTGACAGGAGACCAAAATGCTTTCCATAACCTTTTGAAATATCTCTGGAGCTGAATTGATACCGAACAACAACCTTTTGTACCGAAATAATCCTTTATGGGTTATAAAGGTTGTGATTTCTCTGCTCTCTTCATCCAGTTCCAACTGGTGGTACGCATTTTTTAGGTCCAACCGAGAGAAATATTGCGCCCCTTTCAATTTGGTCATAAAAGAGTCGAAAGTTGGAAGAGGGTAATTTTCACGCTGTATAGCAAAGTTTGCTTGGCGCATATCGATACAAAGACGTATATCACCGGTTTCTTTATAAGCAATTACTATAGGAGAAATCCAAGAACTAGGTCCTTGCACCGGTTCAATTATGTCTAACTCGATTGCCTCCTTGAGTTTAGCCTCAACTTTGTCTTCTAAAGCAGCTGGTATGCGTCGCATTGGCTGCTGGATTGGCCTTACAGAGGTATCGATTGACAAGCGTCAATCCTTTTATTTTTGGAAAGGCTTGCATAACCTCAAGTTGATTCACATCCAACCCAAGCTTCAAAACACCCAATTCAATTGCCGTTTCTCGACCCAGTAAAGATTGTTTGCCGTTTTTGATGACATAAAAAGACGCAATCATTTCTCTTCGATTATCCACACTAATAGGAGCTTCAAACACATATTTAACTTCAAGCAACTCTTCACCTGCATACGCCCTAAATCGATTTTCTGACTCTGTTCGAAGATTTTCCAAAATTGCTGAGTTTGATCGAAGTGACTCCCAATCCCTTTCACTCAATAAATTGAACCGTGATCCAGAATCAATAAGCATTTGGAGTTTATAACCTCCAATAAAACAGAAAATTTTTTCACTCATATATTCAATAAAATCGTTTGTAACTTGCAAGCAGTCGTAATCATTAACATGTTTTCCAGCAATCTCCTTTTTCCTTACATCTTCCTCTTCAACAAATTGAATTTTCGAAGTCTCAAGTCTTCGTCGTTTAAAATTGGAACTATCCCAAGTTATATCTTTACGCTTGTTTGATTTTGTTCTGCACGTTTTTACAAAATGGCCCAAGAATCCGCACTTGTTGCATTTTAAATTTTTAGCTGGGCAATTGTGGTCGTCACCTAAATGGCCTGTCCGGCCGCATCTAAAACATTCTCTAGCTAAACCTGAAAATGTTCTCTTCGTAGCAAAAACCTTATTGACTTCATTTGGTAAGGTAGAATAAGCCATTGTATCCGTCTGACACCTAATTTGCTCATGCACAAGACACATTTCCATGATTTCATCCAGAGTGTGTTCTTTTTCAAGAAGTCGTTTTTTGAGGTCCCCTAGAGCCCATACATCTATAATCTTGTCTTTTAAATTAATGTTCAAAATTTCTTGTTGCTTATCACCAAAGGAGCACTTAGTTGCCTGGTTTCGCAGCCTAATTACAAATTTGTTGAAACTCTCTCCGTCTTCAGGTCTAAGTGATCGAAACAAATGCCTCTCAAATGTTGAATTTCTCTTTGGGCTAATATACTTGTTCAATTTTTCGACCAAAATTGTGAATACATCCCCTTCGCCATCGGCAGGTTTCTCAACCAATGCACCCGGAATATTAAAAATAACTTCTTGAAGTTGAGGTCCTCCTAAGTGAAGCAGTTTATTTTTCTTCTTACCTGCATCAACAATTTCTTCTGATTTGAGGAATAACTCAAAACTTCGGTACCACTTTTCCCACTCCAATCGAATCAATGATTTGTCGATTACCTCGCACAAAAATGGTTTTATAACCGTGTCATTCATCATTTTAATATTTACCTTCGTGTTTTGCACCACAAAACAAAATAACCAAAATTCAATCCTGTAATCGTACAAAAGTTACATCATTTTCATAACTTCATGGAAAATGACTTACGTTTCTGATGAAATTCTTTTATAAATAAACTTCTTTCTCTTCTTTGCATAAACTTTTTTGCAATTTCGTTTACTTTCCTTTTGTATCACCTTTAAAAAGGAACAACAAAAATTCAAAAGATTTAACATATTTCTTGTATTAGTTCTTTTATTTAATTTTTTTTCAATATTGCATCAACTTTTTTGCAACCGTTTTGAATCTTTACCATTTATTTGCATCAACTTTTTTGCAAATAAATTCCATTATCTTCTATTTTCTTCCGTGCATAAACTTTTTTGCATCTTTTCCCTTTATTTTATCTTATCAATCAATTTTACAACAATTTGTCCTTTTTATTTTGGTTTTTTTTTCTCCGTTTCTATTGTATGTATATAAATATATACCTATTTTTTCCCCAATACCATGTTTTATATTTACCTCGTCGCCAATGTAATAATCCCTGAAATTGAACTTGAAACAACACACAGTCTTGTAGTTAATGATTTTAAATATCTTTATTGATATGCACACTTCGAGTGACAGAAATCGAATAATCATAGTAACGAGTAAATATATTAATATGACAAACATAGCCTTCTAATTGATTTATAAATTAATCACAGTAGTTAAAGTACATTTTACAGAGGAACAGATCTCCACAGGGGGAACCGTTTTTAGCCCACCATCTTAATTTTTTGTTCACCAAAACAACTCTTACCTACAATAGCACATTGATTTTTTTTTCTAAAAATTCTTGGAGCTGTTTTCGAGAAAAATAAGCTTTTAAATGATAGGTACCGTTAATTTTTGAGCTAAAAAAATTGAAAAAATTCTTTTTGTAGAATTTCAAAATAACTCTATATGACTATATTCTGTAGTCCAAAATACACACGAAAAGACAGATAGACAGGCAGAATTTTGCCAGACTCAATAAAGCAAGGGTTCAGTGGTTCAGTCATCATCTAATGCGATTAAGACATTTTTCCAGCAAAACTAATTAGTTTAGTTTAGTTGTGTCATGTTCGTATTTTTTTTTGGAAATAAACAAAATCTCCTTAGGTGTTGATTTTCGATAAATATGTCCATACTAATAAACTTCTATCCATAGATACAACCCAAAAAACTGGATTTATTTGGATTAATTATTTGCATTTTATAAGCCTCTGGTGTTCCGTTGAATCGTCTGGAAGCACCTATAAATATTTATAAAGAAATAAATTTTGATAATAATATTTGTTTACATATTTTATTTGAATTTTCTAGAAAATTTTATAATGTACTTGATGTCTCAGTAAAAAGCCATATAAACAATTAAAGGTCAAATAAAAAAAAAATAATATTGATAGCAATGGCATGTTATTGCACAAAAATCGTCTTGAAACTTTGTATTAAATATTTCTTAGGTCTGACTAAGAATAAGTTTAAACATTGCTGCATTAAGTAAATAATAACAGCTGACACCCACTTTTGTTTTAATTACCATGCTTAATCATATCTACTTGTTTGTATGTAGATTAGATCATCTACCTTCTCTAGGTGATCCATTTTTTTGTTTGCATTTATTCGATGTTCCTGGAATTTCTTCTTATTAATAATGTGGACAGTTGTTTTTTGTTTGCCTGTCTTTAATTAATGTAAACACCAACAAAATTCAGCTGCGGTTATTGGAAATTCTAAAATGTCTACCCTGATGATGACTAAGTTTCTTGGGTACATAAGGACAACTTCAACTTTTCTGACGAGTTTTACTTATAGATAATAAAAAAGACAGTAACAAAAATAGAGCTTTTTATCTTTCAACTTAAAAAAAACCCTGAAATATGCATAAAACCTGTAAGAAAACAATGAACGTACAGTAGGGGTCATTCGCTTATATACGCAACGAAAACAAAATTTAAACTAAAGGTAGGTACATACTTACAAAATATACTTGTACCCAGTGTAACATTTTTAAATATTGGTCTCATAATTATATTGACATTAAAGTCGACATTATCAAAAACTTAGTGTGAAACTAGGTCATATTTTTATATAAATTTCAACCTAGTTTCAACTATGTTTTAGTGTAGAGTTAAATGACTATAATCTTGCGCTATTATATGCAAGCTATGGGTTTTTTCAGCTTAACAAATTGAAACAACAATCAAACATGACATAACGATGGTAGACATTTATTTGATTTGTTTTTGAACCTTAAGCCTGAATGGCTTAACCAATCGTTTTCAAATTTAAAGTATAGGACAATAGGATTTAGGACTGCGAAAGTTTAGGTTTCCTAAGACTAGACAATGCAAGAAATATTTTTCACGTGATAAGGTGTACATTTAACCAAAGCTAATGAGCCGATTATAAAAACAAAAAAAATAAAAAGCAAATGTATCTTCTCGAGTGGTCCGTACTGTTCTGTACCGGCTGTTTTTATGTGAACTGCAAATATGTACGTTCATATGTACTGCGTTGTTCTTTCTACTACCAACAAAAAAAGTGGAGTTCATTCACCAGCCCACAGTAGAAAAAAAGTCTTGCATCAATTAATTAATTAAGTTTTCAAATTAGTTGTAGCACTCTAGCACTTGATCATTGTAGGTAAAAAGACAAAAGAAAATGTTTTTATGAATAATAATTTTAGTAGGTCCAAACGTTTATTTAAATTTATAATAAAAAAATAAAATATTAAATTCGTAATAGGATTCTATGCATGTTTTCAGTTAGGAATAACAAATAGATTCGCTTTACGTTTGTTAAATTAGAAGTAATACCAGACCATCAAAAACAAAGCCTTTCCATAAAAGCTTAGAATTTCTGGGTGCATCACTTAACAGAAATAAGCCAATATGTACAAAAAAAGATCTGTTTAGTTTTTTGCCGTGGTGTCGTTTCATTTTATACTTTCTGCAGCAAGAATGATAGAATACTAGATTACGCTATCCGAAAATCCGCCATTGCGTTCATTTTGTTTTTGGGAGATATGACGTAGGCAGAGACTTTGTGAAGTAAACAAATATTTTTTACTGGCAGTAGAAATTAAATTTTCTGAGTTTATTTATTGATTTGTACTATTTATTTGAGTGTATCTGAAAATTATATAGAAAAATAAAAGAAAATATGGCATAAATTCATTTTACTTTGAGTTTTTTTTGTATTATAGCACATTGTTTATTCAGTGAGTTTGATTTTCATTTTCAATAACCTTATTGGTAAATATATTTAAAAAAACGACCTCCGAAAGATGGTTACTAGAATCGTTGGCTCCCACTTCTTATAAAGGACGGTCTTGAAGGATCTACTTTACAATGCTTGCTGCTGTTCATCATTCAAAGAGAGGGTGTATGACTTAAGTTTTTTTCGCATCGTGTCTTCTACCAAGTACTTGAGTCTTACCAGAGTTCCTTTCATTTCCAGAAGCTGTAATTAAATTAAAGATCAGCTACATATTCAAACATCTTATAAGCTTCCCCTCATTTCAATATGGCTTCCTGGTAAATCGTTTTTTGTAAACAGTCAATGAATTCATTTGAAATGGTTCTTTTTTTTTGGAAAGCATAAGACTATTTGCGAACGATTTAACACATTGCCTTGCATCGTCACCAGCAGGGCCTCTGCTATGTTTTTCAAATGCGGTGTTACCTCCTAGGTACTGCCATCAGGGGAACTTTTTTTATTGGTCTATATAAGGGATGTTTTTTGTATTTTGAAACAGGTAAGGCCCGTATGTGAAGGCAAGATCCCCTCTATTTCGGCAAACTAAACCGTGCCCGACAGCATGCCCCTACTTCCACAGCGGACATTCTATCCCTTCCTACATCTTTCCTGTATCCATACAGTATCTCCTCTGCCAATTCCTATCCTGCTCTTCTCTATCCTATTCGCTCCACTCCTACTTCCTAACCTATCCTATCCTAATCCCATCTCTCATGTTATATATCCTATCCTAATGCCTTTCAAGCCTTAATTTCCCAAATCCACTATCCTATTCCACCATCTAATGCCTCATTTCAAATGGCAAAATTAAGTGAAAAAATGGTTAGAACCACAGAAACTTTGATGATTAATACAAAAACAGATATCTCCGTTTAATAAAACAATAAGTTTTCGTTAAATATTGACACAAGAACTAAAATAAAAAACTTTTTAAAGCACAACCGAGTACTAAAATCAAAACACACAAAGTGACAAAACTCACTGCCTACGTCACAGAAAAAAATCCCAACTTGGTTTTGCAGCAGGAAAGGAAACATTTTTTTTGGACGGAAACTTATAATTCTGAAAACTATAATTATAAGAATACTCCTTAACGTTTTAAGTTTACCAGTTTAAGTGGTCGATTGGCACTTTCTATAATGGAAATATTTTCGAAGCAACGAAAGTGTTCTTAGAGTACACCATTGAGTCTAAATAGAGTATATTGTTGAGTGTTTATACAGTACATTGTTGGTCTTCTGATAAAATTATAAATGAGTGAACCCCTATGTAATTGCGAAAATACTTTCCACGAATCGTTTAAATCAAAATTCACCAACCTAAACTTTAAGTTTGGATCACAACAATCATTTTAAGATATAGTGTAGTCCTGAACTTATTGCACAGAATCTCAGTGACAAGATTAATTTCTCAGTTATGCAGACTTATGTATGTACGAGTAAAAATATAACTTACAGACAATTACATTACAAAACATTAGTTCTCGGCGCCTCGTAAGAACCGTTTAGAATGATTTCAGGATCAGACTTAACTCTTTGTTGGTTTGATCATTATTGCCGGAAGACTACCTGATACAAAAGCACCAAATACAAGACTTCATTTAAAGAGACGCGGTCATTGTTCCATGAATGCAATTCACAAGTTATTTAAGAAAAAACAATATTGACATTAACCCTGAAAACAATCACTCACTGGAACATTAAATTACTATCTTCACTCTACCAACATTTTCAAAAAAAAAAAAATTACCGGAAGGTCGACATTGAAACAATTGTCTCAAAACTATTGCTGAAGAGGAAAATGTATTTTAATTACTTGGCAAAATATATTTTTTTAATATTTCATTCGTGTTTTTTTAAACATGGGATTATCAAATTATAATCAATAAATTAAGTGTTTAAATTATCTGCTTCTATAAAATTCAATGCACTGTCTGAGCCTATCGAACCGCCCTGTGTAAATCACAAATTGGTCAACAAGCTTCCTCTAGTGCTGTACTAGAATGGATACAAACATTATTAGGGAGAATTGTTGTGCCGAATAGAACAAAAAGTATCAAAACGAAAGAGAATTCATAGTTTGACGTGATTTATAAAAAAGGCTACCACAAACCACCATCTGTTGTTGTCAAAAATGCTGCAAAATCTTAAGTTTTATACTGAGAAGATTCAAGATATATTACTCCGTTAGATCTGGCCACTATCGACTTATAAAGAGTATATTAACCCAAGGCTTGAATATTCTCATATCAGGCATAGAGTAAATATATTATAGTATAGTTACTCTATGATATCAGGGCAGGTGATCCTGTTACTTGCATGCGCAGAAGAGGGCATTTAATATGATAGAAACATTTGTTTTACTGGAACGTCGAAATTGTTATATACTGTTTCTATTCTATCCTTATCTTACCGTAGATGGGTCTACAATCCGGGTTGGAAATGGGTCTTAATTAACAGCTTCTGTAGCCAGCTTGGTCCCTAGCTGGCTATCTCCAGTTTTTTAAGACCACTTCTACTTGCATGCGCCACCGAAGTCACGGATTTACTCTATTTCGCAGTCCCTCCTGGGAAGAGCACAAAAGAAGTGAGAAACGTGATGACATATTTTAGGCATCGGCTTTTCTTCCTCTGACGTAAGGTGAAATTGTTGGAACTTGCATTTTTCTTATTGTTTCCTTTTTAATAAATTTTTTTTCTAAAATTTCAATGAAATAAATTAAATTTTTTTCACATATTAAAATGACAGTTCGTTAAAAAAAATGTTAAACTGCATCACTAATCTGTTGTGCATCAGGAAAGTGCTATTCTAAACTATTCCAAACACCCTCATGGAACATAAAAAAGACAAGAAAAGAACAGAAAATCCCTCATTGAACTCCAAAAAGCTGATCTTTTCTGTCTGGAATAGTTTACAACAAGGTCATTGAAAAAGCTAATGCTGTTTTCAAAATGTGTCAATTTCTCACATTTATCTAGCGCATCAAATAATTTGAAATTACAATTGTAAACTTACTTAACAGACTTTCATTTATTATTATTTGTGTTCAATGTGATTTCTCTTAGTTGTAAATGCACTCAAGTAAATAAATAAAGAAGCACAAGAGTGAAGAAATTGCTTTGAGTTTAATTGACTTACACGAGTTATTTCTTTGAAATTTTTCTTGATTTGATAATTTTATTCGTGCATCATGCATCATGGGATTATTTCACACTTTTGTATTCTTTTAAATTGCACAGCTTGTAAAATTGGTTATATCACCTTTATAAATGAAAGCAGAAGCCATTTGAAAGAAAGAAAAGGAGGGACTCATGTTACAAATCACACAAATTATAAATATTTAGATTAGATGTTAATGTTATGTTTAAACTTTAACTTTATCGATGTATAATGTATATATTGACAGATACGTAATTGTAATTGCACCTAAAACATATGACAGATTCACTTCTCCTTCTTCTTCTTTTTAAAGTAAGTGCTTAGGTCAGTTAATTATGTCAATTTATTTGATATTTTTTTTATTTTTTATTTTATTATTTATTTAGTCAAACAGAATAACAGGATTCTAACAGACTAATTATGCTATGCAAAGGTTCAAATACATACATTACATACATATATGCACCAGAGTGCAAAAAAGGTATTAAATTAGATTTAAAAACATTTCTACTACATATGTAAATGGTTAAACAAATCAAAACCTGCATTTTGATATACGGAGTTAGCCTGTCTTAAACAACGCGCGATTGGCTCATTGAGTCCATAATTAGTTCTATGGTATGGTCTAAAAAATAAATAATTGGATCTGAAAGAGTATGATTGACAATTTATGGCAATCAAATCGAGCAGAAGGGGCAATCAATTTTATCATTAAAGATATCTCTTACAAATATAGCGAAATATTTACGAGGCGTTTCCAGACTTTGTAGGCCAAAAAGCAGACAACGAGCATTGTAGGAAGGTCTAACAATATTCCAACGTAAAAGATAAAACAAATATCTACTAGTGAAGCGTTTTTGAATTCGTTCAAATCTATTTGAGTGCGTTACATAGATCGGATTCCATATAATACAACAATATTGCAAAACTGATCTTACAAAAGCAAAGTATAAAGCATTTAAGTGTAACGGATCCTTAAATTCTTTCGATGTTCGTATTAAAAATCCCATCATGGAATTAGCTTTAGCTACCAGGTAGTCTATGTGGCCATTAAAAGTTAGCTTGAGTCAAATATAACTCCAAGATCTTTTTTTTACCTTAACATCATTAAGGGGTACACCACCTAGAATGTAGACATAATTAATACATGACTGGCGACGACAAAAATTTAAACTTTGACATTTAGAAACATTTAACTGTAATTTGTAAGATTACACCAAATGGATAGATCTCATAAATCCTTTTGTAAATTTAAACAGTCAATACACTTTTCAATGTGCAATATATTTTTAAATAATCGGCATACATGAGACATTGGGAGTGAGCTGGGATGTTTGGAATATCGTTGACGAGTTTTAAAAATTACAAAGGTACGAGATGGCTTCCAATGTTTTACTAAGTCCCAACTTGCACTTCACATCAATACAAATCATTGCCAGTGTTATACCTTGATAATAAAAAGAATTTTCAAACATCACTTATGAGTATTCTGAGAGCCGAAGTATTTGAGTGCATTCATACAGCTCTCTAATGTATGTACATAGTAAGTCTTATTTTCAACTAGCTGACCCAGCTAGCATTTCTCGGGTATACCATACATTTCTGGATCCCGAAAACAGCACTACATATCAGGTCTAACAGTAACTAGACACTAGCAACGTAATTGTGTTAGTACACAAACAAAATTTAAAATTGTTAAAATGAAAATATATGCATGAAATAGCTTAAGTTGCTTCTTACAACATCAGCTATCTTCTGGACCGTTCAATACAAGTTGTATTGGATGGATTCAAGTCTGATTCCCATAAAATAAATGCTGGTGTGCCCCAGGGCTCTGTTCTATCTCCGACTCTTTTCCTCATTTTTATAAATGATCTTCTGTCTGTTACTTCTAATCCACTTAACTGTTTTGCTGACGACTCTACCCTCAGCTTTTCATATTCGTTCGATAATTCACGTCGTTCGCCTTCGGACGTACAATTGCAACGGTGCCGTATGTCAAGCTCATTAAACTCCGATTTATACAGCATTGTCAAATGGGGTAATAGGAATCGTGTGGAGTTTAATGCTTCGAAAACTCAATGCTGTCTTCTGTCGTTAAAGCTAAACATTCCCCCAATGCCATTGTCCATGAATGGCACTTACATCGAAGAAACCGAAAAGCTCTCAGTACTCGGTATGTGTGTCAACGACGACCTCCGTTGGAACGACCATATATTTGAAATCGCTAAGAATGCTGCTAAGTGCTTAGGTTTTCTGTATCGGTGTAAGAAGTATTTTTCCTCATCTGATCTGGCTACAATTTATAAAGCGTTTATACGCCCTAAACTCGAGTATAACTCCCACCTGTGGGCAGGTGCTTCACAAACATCGCTTCACCTGCTTGATAGAATACAAAATCGAGCGTTAAGATTGATAGGAAATAGAACTGCCGCTGAAACAATTGCCCCTCTCGAACACCGACGCAATGTTTCATGTCTTTCCTTATTTTATCGTTTCTTTTATAAAAAATGTTCACTCGAGGTAGCCAGCTGCATTCCTCCCCTTAAAAGTTTCGCCCGTAATACTCGTCTTGCTAGGAATGCCCATCAGTTCACCCTTGAGCCCAATTTCGGACGTACCGTGAAATATAGGGATTCTTTTTTTAGCCGAACAACACGAATTTGGAATAGTTTACCCGGCGGGATTTTCCCTTGCCATTTTGATCTGCTAACATTCAAAACCAATGTTAATCGGCACCTCCTATCTCTCCCCTCCCTATCTTCGTAATGCCCGCGCAGTGTGTTACATTAAAAGGGAAACAAATAGTCCCTTGTGCGCGCGTTAATTATAAAAAAAAAAAAGCTATCTGCCTGTGAAAGTTCCGTCAAAATCGGTTCATAAATAAGAACTTTCGAAAAAAAAACGACCCCAACGCCACCTAATAAATTCAAATTCCCTAGAACATCAGCTATATGGCAGGGAAATTCCCGTCAAAATCGGTGTAGCCATTCTCGAGATTAGCCGGAACAAACAGACAGACAGACACTTCATTCATTCATTCATTCATTTCATTTTCAATTGTAATCTTCTTGTCCCTGAAACTTCATTAAACTTTATTAATTTATAAGGTGACCACTTCTATTGATTGCTTGGTAGTAGTTTTTGTCACTACATTTACATTATATTTGAATTTGGAGCACTGATAAGTCAAGAAACTTTCTAGACACCCTATTCAGATATTCTTCCGCAAATAGTTCAAACCCAAACACTATTAAGTGCTCACTTTTGAAAATTATCGATAAATAACTTCCATACGCTTCTGGAATATATTATTACCAATTGTGATCCTTAAAAAGATTGTTCAAAACCAACATCAGAATAAATGAGCTGCCAAATAAGTACCGTATTGAGCAGGATGGCTAAGAATTTATTAAGAAACTGAAAACGATCCCCAGAAAGCACAAAAATATCATGACGATCATGACTTATGCTAGAAATGAATCACACTGCACAGGTAGTAATTTTTCACAATAAATTAAAAAAAGCGGTTAAATAAAATGAAATAAGAAAAATCCAAGGCTTTGTGTTTTGTTTGTTTAGTATTCATAACAGAGAAGCTATTAAATCAAAAAAGTATACTCCTAACAGGGTGATTGTATTCTTAATTTATTTGTTTTGGTTGAAGCTTACGTCTGCTTTAAAATGTTACTCAATTTAACCATGCGAGCTTCATGTTATTGTACCTTTTAGAATATTTTTTTTTTGATTATTTAATTTTTGTGTTTTTATTTCAGCCTCGAAGATGAGATTGAAACGTTGGGGCAATTGGGGCAATTAGGGCGCACCGAGAGTGATTCGGATACAGACGATGCTTTATGTGAGTTCCACGATACACCATTCTTTGATGTGATAAGAAAAGTTGTAAATATTAATGTATTTGAATTCAAATTTACTTTCAGCGGAAGCCGTCATAACTGGAGATAATTCAGAGCCCGGAAGCAATCCATTTTTTCCAGCTATTTTCCCTAGCTACAATAATCCTTTCTTAGCCAATCCCATGTTTTCACCTTTTGGAAACATTGATTTTGGATTAGCCGATGCTGTGCCATGGTGGAGAGGGTAAGCGCTTTTATTATTATAAAAAGATATGTTGTAATCATATACAACCTAATGGAACCTTACGCATTGCGAAAATAGGAGGCTTATTGCCTAAACACAGATTCTGTGTCCCAAACTTATATATATGTCTTATATCGGGTTTATCGATAAGAGCGCAACAAAAGTTTTTTTTTTAAATAAAACAAAAACGGTTTTGGATATCAATGAAATTCTTTATTCCTGTAAAAGTACGTTTGATGCCATTATGTATGAAACTCGATTTCTTTTGCATGGCCACCACGGGCACGCTTGCAAAAGTCCAGGCGCTGAACCCAATTTCGACGGTTTTCAAGCATAAATCGGCCGATACTGCTGCAATTTCACGTTCGATATTCGTACGAAGTTCATCAATCGTCGCTGGCTTGTTGGCATAGACCATAGACTTGACGTAGTCCCACAGGAAATAGTCTAACGGCGTCAAATCGCACGACCGAGGCGGTCAAGCGACATGACCATTTCGTGAGATAACACGTTCTCCAAACTTGGTTTCCAATAAATTGATTGTGACATTCGCTGTGTGGCTTGTGGCGCCGTCCTGTTGGAACCACATGTCCTCCAAGTCCATATCATCCAATTGGGGCCAAAAATATTCGTTTATCATTGAACGGTAGCGATCCCCATTCACAGTAACGTGCCGGTCTTGATCATCATGGAAGAAGTACGGCCCAATGACGCCGCCGGCCCATAAACCACACCAAACCGTATTTTTTTCGGGATGCAATGATGACTCATTGAGTACGTGTGGATTGCTGCCTGACCAATACCGCATATTTTGTTTATTGACGAAGCCATTCAGCCAGAAATGAGCCTCATCGCTGAAGATGATTTTTCGATAAAAATCCGAATCATTTTCAAGTTGTTGCTCAGCCCAATTCACGAACATACGACGCTTCTGGTGGTGAAGCGGCTTCAGTTCTTGCGTCAATTTAATCTTGTAAGGATGTAGGCCAAGATCTTTTCGCAAAATTCGCCCCAACGACGTCACAGAGATGCCCAAGCCTCAACGCCAGCAATATTCTCGACACTACGAGCAGTTCTTTGTCTCACTGGCACGGGAACATCTGCTAGGACGATTATGACAAAAATAAATTGGACGTAGCGCTCTTAACGTTGAGGCCACTGACTCCGAATTTTGGCAGTAAATTTTAATAATTTCGACTCGTTGTTGGCTTGTATATCTTTCCATCATGAAATGGCAAACCTTACTGAAGAGAAATGTCAAAAGAGCGGCAAGAAATATGGCGTCGTTTGCTGTCCCTGTCGCTCTACTTTTGTAGCGTCCCTGTTGAAAAACCCTTTGTATGTAGTACAATAATTTTAGGAAATGTATAGTAAATGAATTTAGGCTATTCCCAAATCCATATTAACTAATAAACAAACCATTTTAAATAAAGTGTGGAAAGTCCCCATCGATACTACTAGGTCAAAGGCCACACAAATGTTTTTTTTTTTTTTTTGATTTTTTAGCAAAACGGTTTTTAAGATAAAAATAGCTGAGGTAAAAACATAGATCATATAAATTACCTATAAAAATTTGCCTTGACACTATTTTTTCTAAGATTATAAAATTTAATAAAGTATGAGGTAGTGCACTAGGCGCGGTTTTCGAAGTAAGCCTACTCAAGGATCTAGTCCAGAAAATACACAGGTTTTACCCTACAAAAGGTCGGGAAGTTGTGAATTTTAGATTTTTTTAGTAATACGCGCCCAAAAGGGATTTGTTTGTGCTGCCCTTATAATGTTTTATCGCACTGCGCGAGTTTTGGAGAAGGGGTCGATAAACATTGGTTTTGAATGCATTCAAATTGTAATGGCCAGGAAAAACCTCGCCGGTAAACTATTCCAAATTCGTGTTGTTTGGCTAAAAAAGAAACTATATTTTACGGTACGTCCGAAATCGGGTTCAGGGGTGAACTGATGAGCATTCCTTGGGTGACGAGTGTACGCGAGAATTTTTTAAGGGGAGTAATGCTGTTGGCTACCTCGAGTGAACATTTTTTTTTTTATAAAAGAACCGCTAAAATAAGAAGAGAAGAGTTTTGGGCGTAAAAACGCTTTATAAGTTGTAGCTAGATCAGAAGGGGACAAAAACTTCTTGCATCGGTTTAGAAAACCTTAGCATTTAGCATTTTTAGCAATTTCTATCAATAACGGAGTTGTAGGAGTTCCTAACTTGTTTGTGCTTTGTCCGATTTTCCTCTTTGTTGAGTTGGCTTTGTAAGTTTGGAAACTTACTTCTTTTAGCCTGATAGCTTCTTTACACTCAGAGTTAAACCAAGACTTTTCTTTGGATTTAATACTTTTTTATTCTTTAAGGAATGAAAGCACGCATCTCTAGAAGAATCACAGATAACAGATCCGAGTGGTCCAATTTTCAAATACACATAGGTTAACAGAAAAAAGTATGCAAGTCTATTTTATTTTTCTTCTTAAAATCATCGAAGATAATATCATATTTGATTGTTATTAGGAACTTTAATTTATATTAACCATTAGCAAATCATAGGCGATGAAACAATAACAAAAATATTTACATCTCTTTAGCAACGTCTTAATTTATTTTTATTTCTATAAAAAATGCTCTAGTCTCTAGTGAAATAGCCAGCTGCATTCCTCTTCTGAAACGATTCAACAGGGATTCTTTGTTTAGCCGAACTCTGGTAATGTAGAACGCTTTGTCGGGCGTTTCCATTTGAAAATGCTCCCATTTTGAAATGCAGAACTTGAAAACGAAAGTGTATCGGTACACTATGTTTAATCAACATTACAAGGGAACCCAAAAGCCCTTTAGTGCAGGCTAAATATAAAAAAATAGCTATCCCCCGCAAGTCCACACTTCAAAGTGCATTCCTATTGTCGAGGTTTCTCTTTCATTTTTTACCTAACTGATCTCATATCTCTTCTAAAAAATGAATGGACTTATTTAAACGAACCAAATGACCGCACCGCGTACTATACTAATGAGTACATAATTTATAAACATTAGAGATAGTACTCTTTTCATTTGACAGCACAAGTCGCTTTCGGTTTCAATGGCGGGCGATGGCATTAATTTTGTATTGTCTATGATGACGTCAATTAAGCAAATCCCACTACGGTGATGCCGGCAATGATGTTGATGCGATCCGATGGGGGCATGATGTTAAGTACTTTACCCGCTCGGATTTGCAGTGTTCGGCGTTAACTGATTATCTACTTTAGACCGAATAAGTGATTTCCTCAATTGAAGGCTATTTATTTGAAAAGAAAAATAAACAAACAAAAAAGAATTTGCGTTCTAAGCAGGGACTACGGTAAAATAAAATACAAAATTTATAAACAAGAACCAAGTGGGAATGAACTAAGTATATGTAAATATGTACATAGATACAAATAAATCAAAATTGCACTTTAATGTGGAAAATATAATAAAAGAACTATAATTTGTTTATTTGCAGCAAAAATGTTTGCGTTGATCGTGTGGAAAACGAAGACGATACAGACGACGATGAAGACGACAAAGCATCAACAGATGTGTTCAAGCCAAAGCAGATCTTTGGAGGTTTCCAATTTTCTGTCAACTCATGTGTCGAAAAGCCACACAAGCATACCTGCAAGAAAATGTAAGTAACTATTTTGTATTTGTTGAACAGATCTTTTGGCTCTCGTCTTTCAACCAAATTATATAAGAAATGTAGAGTAGGACCTCTTCGTGTTGGTGGATATGAATTTTGTGGCGACTAGCGACTTGTCTTGTCATCGATAGTTGTTTATGGATGTGGTTGTCCTCTTTGCTTGCATTACTCAACTTCTTTTCTCATGACATTTAAATGCAAGGGTAAGTTTGTTGGCTGAAAGCCAGTTAGGTGGCCCACTATGAACGACGTGACGTAAGTTCCTGGTTTGATTATTTACGTATTCAACGTTCAATGATGAGCTTGAAATATGATGTTGATGTTAGTGGGAAGATTTTGAGGTGCAACGTGAGAGGAAGCATGAGAAAACATAATGTTGACAGTTTGAGTAAACGATAGAGTGGTATCATTGTCAGCTAAGATTGATGGGAGTCTTAAAAATAATAGTTGTAGTTTGATGTATATTTAACACTATGGCAGGACCTAAAATAGAAGTTGGTCAATAAATTACTAGATAAATTGAACCCTTACATGAAGCCTGTATTATGTAGTATAATGCATTATTGAAACTATCCATTTTATGATGAAAAGATTTTTTGTGTGTAGTTCTGAAGCAGCTTTCAACCATTTCTTAGTGCTTGTTCTGAATCTGCAAGATCGGAGCTCGGGGGAGAACAATTAAAATTATCAACCGAATCGGAATGCGGTCACTTTAAATTCCCTTTTCGAGGTAATGTTTATTCTGTGAGGTTTTGTCATATTTCTCGCATGAGGCAACACCGCTGAAAAAATGGTGGCTCTGACGGGTAATCAATATTCAACGAAGCACTATAAAAATAAATAAAATAATTTGCGGACAGCTCCTTAAGGAGCGACTTATACTCTTAACCATTCTGGTGTGGGTGTTGTGAATCTGCAAGAATGGAAGGGACCTACAATTTACCACCGAGTCCAAACGGCTACATGAGATGCATTTTTTCGAGAAAAAATTTACTCTTGGAGGTTTTATCAGTTCCTCGCAAGAGGCGGAAAAATACTCGCAACTTTATTCATCCTACACTTATGCGATGCTTGATCTCTTCATCATAAAATTGTAAGGAAGAACTGTTCCATTGAAATAAATGTCTGCAATAAGTCAGTGTGCATCAGTTAACCATAGGTATTTAGTGTATTTTGTCCTAATGTGGTATACAAGGATGTAGGTAATGTAGGACCATCACTTATGATGGCTCTAGTCAGAAAATAATAATTGATTCTCTTTCAGGTTCTTCACCTGACCCAACTCTATAGCAGTAATGGTCAAGGGTTTTAATAAAAAAGCCAAAGACTCTTTGTTCCTTTGTTTTGGATTGACCGAACATGTCCAAGAACCATGATAGTCCACACGTATATTCCCGGAACTTCGCGTCTCCTTAAGGCACCCCACAACAGATCTCGTGGTTGTCTGTCGGAAAGTTTTTCAAAACCAACCAATTTGATTCTCATACTCTAGAGTGCATCTGTTGTTAATATAAAAAAAACGCGCCTTGCTCATCTCAAACGGCCGTTCAACAATCTTTATGATGTATGACATCAGCTTAAACAAACGGTTGCTATCTCAATATTGTGTAATACACTTTTACTTATAAGTTGATAGAAGATAATTTTCTCTTATTAACCTTTGATAACCACCCCTTAAAAAATTGCTGATCAAAACTGATTTCTGAGCCATCAAAAACTGATGCTTCTTACTTTTTAACTATGATGTCTGGGGGTTCTTCTATTTGAAAGTAAAGCAAACAATACTGTCGTCATGTGTCGATTTGGTCGTCATCCATTGGAATGAGGTTTGTTAATGAAATTTGGTGAACAAATCTTCTGAACATTTTCCCTTCTTTGAGCGCAAATTTCGAAAATAATAAGACCCTAGTTCATCTTGGCTTGTCGCAGTTCCCTAATAACATAATAATATTATAAGAACGTATAATCTGCTCATTTTTAGGATGTCTTCACCAAAAGGATTCCGGTTCCGTATCCCGTATCACCATATGGGAATTCTATTAGTGTGTATTTAAGTCTTCAAAAGATTCTATCAGAATCTAATCTGAAAATCAATAAAAAAGAACAAGAACATCAGTCTTTAAAATTCTGCTCACAGCTTTGAAGATGTCATCGTCTGCCAGTGTCTCTCTCAATTTATTCAAACTTCATCTGTTTTGTCTCAGTTCAACAACGTTGTCTTTATTTGACAAGATGGTTCGAAGATTCTGATTCAGATCTCAGAATAAAAATAAATAAAAACACCCAAATAACCCTGATATGTACAGGATTTCCATAATAAATGAATGACCTAAAAATTTGGTTTAATATTGTAATTTACATAGGATTCAAAGTTACCACTTCTGAATGTCAATTTGTATTCCAATGCGAGTTCCTGAAGAACAGATTGTTAATTGACCCATTTAAGTGTTGCATACTTTGTTAAGAGTTTTTTTTTGTTGGATCTTGGATGTGTGATTAAACATTTGAGAAAATTTATTCAGAACAATACATGTGATTTGAATGTCAATAAAAATGTTCTTTATACATATGTTTTCGGGTTAGGTTTTCTAACCAAGGCTTTGTATGCTAAGGATTGCCTTAATGGGTATTTAATGTGAACCTTTTGAGGGACAAATTCAGAATATAAATCATAATAATGTACATTAACTTCTCGGTAACTCATATTCTAACCAAGAAGTAGGAAGGCACGTTCCAATTACTTTTGAGTAAACACGCGTGTAATAATAGATTATACTTTAAGATCACGGTGATATCGACACTGATGTTTTCGTTCGAAACACGATGTTAAGTGAATTCTTAAGTTTGGTCGGTCTAAGGAAGGTTGTCAAAGTATTTGTCCGATTAAACGCAGGGCATAGTGATTAATATCTTTAGCTTGGGCCAAAGAATGCGTTATTGTCAATTGTTGAACAGCTGATGCGTGATTAAAAAGGGAATTACTTCCGTATTAGAAAACAACAAAGAATGAAGAAAATAAAATGCACGACTGGATCGCACGTATACTTGCTTATATATGCGGTAACATTGTACAATAAAATTTAAGAAAATTAAAGTTAACATCAAAGCATTTATTCGATTTTTTGTGACTTGATTGTTTGAATAAAGTACGTTAAGTCGTATTGAGTGAAATTATTTAAACACCGTTTTATTTCCTTAAGAAATGTTAAAAAGTATGAATATTTTTTCAAAATCCTAGGAACGGTTTTTAAATAAAGCGGTTTATTTTTAACAACTTTAATTTTTTAAATAAAAATTTTTTTAGCACAAAAATAACATACATTTAAAAACAAAATTAAAAAAAATACTTTCCCGTCTTCGAAATATTGATTTTTCAAAAAAAAAAAAATAAAAAAAAATATTAAAAATACAAAAAAAAGTTTTCGAAAAAAAATAATGCAAAATTATTTATGCTACTACCCCCATCTTCTTGAATATCAATTTTGATAGTAATCGGATCACCAGTTGTCGAAAGTCCAAAATATAATACATACCTACAGTAGTACACTGTTTTTTTTATATATGAATTCTTGGAGCCGTTTTTGAGAAAAATAAGCTTTTACATAACAGTTATATGACAGGTACCGTTAATTTTTTGAGCTAAAAAAAAATTGAAAAAACTTCCGTTTAGGCTACAGTGCAACATACATCCGTACAGACAGACAGACGGACAAAATTTTGCCAGTAACTCAAATATGTTTCTCTATCATCGTAATGTCATGTTTGATTGGTATCTCAAAATGTTTAATCTGCACGAATGCATAACTTGAATTATAGTACCTATAATCGCAAGTTAAAAGTGATTCAGAGCTTTGGCTTGGTATCGACCCTTTCGCAAAAAATTAAACTGAATTTGAGCCATAAGGCGCGGTATTAAATGGCATCGGCCGCTTATGGCATATTGATATAATATGTGGCTTTTAAAAACCTTGCAAAACAACTAACGGGGCCAAACTGCATGATCTCGAAACTTCATGTTGCCTTTGCGTGCGATAACCATTCTCAGTTGATTATCAACGTCCCGTAACGTCGTAAAAAAAATTATGGCAGTGGAATGGTCGGTCATGATACACGGTCACCATAACGAAACCTCTGTTTTTGACGATGAGTGCGGGCAAGGAACAGAAAGCATGCAAGCAGCATTGCTGCAAATCTAATGAAATGTAATTTCGACCAGCTGTTGTGTTTTGTTGTGAAAATTTGTTTCAATTGTTTTGTGTTCAACTTTTTTTTTCAAAAATATAAATACATAAGTACATATTTTTTGAAATAATTATATTTTAAGAAAAATGTTTGTTTTCATTAAGGACGGCTACAAACAACAAATTTCGATGATCAAGCTTTGGGCGAACACAATTACATGTGTTTGTATGTATCTCAAAATAATCAATGGGAACAGTATGTGATATCCTTGAACGTAAATAGGCCTCCAACAAAATTTGTTGCAGAATGTACAAATATTTGTTTTATTTCTTAAGTTAGTTTGAAGCAATTGAACTTTTGTTATAATTGTCTCCTTTCTCGTTGTGTTTGTATTGAAGTATAAATAAATTACAAAATTTTTTCAGTTTTTACTTAAAATTTGATATTTTTTTCACTATTTTTCATACAAAAATCGAAATACATACATATAATAGAACTCAAGCCGACACAACTTATTTTTCCCACAATTTTCATACACAAATATATGAAGGTGACAACTAAATAGCTGTCACCCGCAAACCATAGCAAAAAGGTGATGATCAATTTGATAATCGCCTTACACGTGGAGCAAAAGCATTATTTTTGATGATCAACAATCAACTTTCACCTTAGCCGATTCCATTCCTGGTTTCTCAGAAGAGGAGGCGATTTAGGAAATGGAGAGCTTCTACTGCAAGAATGAAGTTCGATTTTTTTATCAAAAGGTCAAAAGAAACTAACAATAAGAATTCAAATTGAAGCTTCCAAAGACGACCAGAGGAATATGGAAATAGAATCGCAGTACTACAGTACTACAGACTGTAAAATGACAAACAACAATTCCGCTTCCGCACATCCGACGAAGTAAAGCTATAGCTATATATCTAGGCTTAAGACCAATAAAGCTACCACCGGTCCCTATGGCTAAACAGCTGAACTGTTGAAAGCTGCTAAAGATATAGTTAGAAGAAAGTACGCCCTATTAATATAATCTCAGCATAGTTTGTCCGATCCTCGAGAAATGAGATTTTCTGAACTGCACAAACTACAGAGGCATCAGTCTTCTTAACATCATCTGTACGCTGTTCAATTTATATTTTCAGTACAGGCCTTATGAAAGAGTGCTTTCAAACACACTTGCTTGTGTTTGCATCGCACTCAACTTAAGAAATTGCCACTGACATAAAACAGAACCCCTGAGTTCCATTAAAATTTTTGTAATATTTCATAAGCCCACGTACATTCCACCATGACCATGCTCCCCGGCTGTGAGGAGAGAAGAGACTGATCGCTAATAATTGTGTTTATTAAAAAAAAAACACTGATTCAGGGCTACCATTCGTCGTTGTTTGCTATGGAACTTACAGAATTGAAACTTTCTTTTCTGAAAGTGAGTAAATATTTTATAATGCTCACTACAACAATCATATAAGAGCTTTGATATGGAGATAGCTTATTAAAATTCATAATAGTAAAGGTGAAAGGCAAATATCCTATCTTCCCTGTACTGAAAATATAAATCGAATAGAGTAAACAAGATTTTTTCTGTTTTATAGTGTGTGAGCACATAAAGATATTTGTCGACAACCTAGGTTCATATCAGTGACCAAAAAGTCCAAAAGTATGCTGGAGGCTACGGGGCAGTAGGTAAGGTATTTGCTTGTGAACCCAGAGATCGAGATCGTGAGTTCGAATCTCAGTTGGGTTGACATTTTTCAAACTCCTACTAAAATTCTTAATTACTCATCACAGTGTTGTGTTTGACAGCACTAATAGAGGTATAGCTGCCGAACTCGTCCGTCTGTGCAGAATGAGAATGCGGGCTTACAAAATACAACTAGTGCAAGAACGACCATCGCACGTTCGATAAATGGGCATAAAACCACCGATCCCGATTTTCACAAAATTGGGAAAATTAGGCCTCTCAGCTGGAATTTATTCAAGCCAGCCGCAGCGGCCACTTGCCCGAAATCATATTTAAAACATAATGGCGAACCCTTATCTTTATAATAAACCTAAATTCTTGGCCATAACATTAAATTATGTATGTACATATATGCGTTTTATTTCTTCTTGAAAACCACACGCCTAAAAAACACACTTTACATATGTGGCGCGTTTTCGTGGACTGTTTTTGACTGACTGTGGTACATTATTTTGAAAATTTCAACACCTAGCTGAGCCAAAAATGTATTAAATTACAAATATTATAAATCATTTTTAAAAGTTGTATTAAAATGTAAATCTTTTCTCTTCTAGTTATAGTACTCAAGGCAAGAAAAAAACTCTAACCATTACTCGCCAGTGCTGCCAAGGTTATGGACGTCGACCAAATGCTGAATACACAGAGCACTGCGAAAAATTGGAAATGAAGAGCTTTGAAGATGCAGCCACCCATATGAATGGCAGTGAATTTATGCGAAGCCTTAAGAATAATGGTCTGGAGAGCATGTTGGCATCAAATATCACCCTCTTCCTGCCTACTAATAATGCATTCACTAAATTCTCTGAACAAATGTTTGAAAACGTAAGTATAGCTTTAATATTCTCTGTGCAAGCTTCTAATATTTTTTTTTATAGAATTTGGTATATGTACCTATGGGTAATAGGCGTCGTCGTGCCGCTGATCAGTTTGGCTTCACATCAAAAGATCTGCTTTTGGGTCACATGGTCGATGGTTTGAACATAATGGAAGACTTAGCCAATGAGGATCTATTGATGACAAAATTCAATAACAGCACAGTCCGTATAAATATCTTTAACAGACCATTCAGCAAGAGTGGATCATTGTATACCGCTAACTGTGCTCCATTGACAAAGATCAATCAGCCTGTTACAAACGGAATTATTCACTCAGTAAATGGTGTCTTGTCGCCGGTTACAAGCAATGTTATGGATATTATCCGTAAGCGCAGTGACATGGCAGTTTTCAAGACCGTGTTAGAGAAAACTAAACTGAGTGAACTTTTGGAAGGCGATAAGCCCGTGACTGTATTCGCGCCAACAGACAAGGCTTTTGAGAAATTAGACATGAACTTAAGGAGAAAATTGAAGGAAGGCAAGAGCTGTGCTACAAGTAAGTGTTAAATTTTGAAAACCTGTGCTTATATAAAACTTATCACCGTTAACCTCTATATAGATATGTTGAAAAGCCATGTGTTAGATTTCACTTTCTGCTCAGGAGTAACATCACCTGCTAATCCAAAACCCATGGCTTATAATGTTCTCGGAGAAAGCCTTCGTTTCGAACTATCACCAAATGAAAAGTCCGAAGCTGATATGCCAGTTGAAGATTTGCTTATCAACGGATTGGTACGTGTAATTGAGAGTGACATTATGGGAACCAATGGTGTTATTCATGTTGTTGACGCCATTCTGCCAAGTGATAGTTCTCGTTCTGTTAGTTCTTTGATGCAAGAGAAGAACATTAGCATTTTCAAGTCTCTCTTGGAAGTTTCCGGTTTGGAATCTGAATTCAACGAATACGATAATGCCACCATTTTTGCTCCAATCGACAAGTCATTCGAAGACTCCGAATGGGTAAAGAAACTCGAAGAAAATCCCGAACAGTTGAAAAACAGCGCTGAACTGAAGGAATTTCTACGCGGCCATGTTGTTAGGCCAAAAATTAAGACTTGTGACCTTAAAGAAGACATCATGAAGACTGAAGCTGGATCCGATTTGAGAATTAACTTGTACTCAACACATTCGATGTTCACAAACGTCATGAATCGTGCAACTGTCAATTGTGCTCGTTTGGTGCACTTCGATGATGAAAGTTGCGGATCGGTACTGCATCAAGTCGAAAAGCAGTTAGAGAGCCCAAAAAACGTAAGTCGAGCTTATAAAAAAAAAATTATTCTATATTCTTATTTTTTTCGAAGAATCTCTTAAAAACAATGGAATCGAATCCTCAATACAGTAAATTCCTCGAGGCTGTCAAAGTTGCAAACTTGACAGATCTTCTTACTGACGAATCTGACAGCTATACAGTTTTCATGCCGAACAATGAAGTTTTCCGTGAATTCGATATCAATGTTGCTCGCAACAACACCATTGCAGAACGTTTTGTTAAGGAACATATCGTCAACGACATTGTCTGCTGTGCTGGAATCACTCCAACAAACTGGCCATTCATTCGAACAATCGAAACGGTTAGTGGCAGCCATCTGCGAATCAATCGTGATCGTCGTCCAAAAATTGAAAATGCCATGATTATGAAGTGTGATGGTCTAGCTACTAACGGTATAATTCATGAAATTAACGATGTCATTTTGTCAAAGCAGGTGCACACTCGTGCCCCAGCCCCTATCAACAAACATAAATATGACATTTTAAGGGATGTTTTGTTTTAGGTAATTCAAAATAAAACAGCAACTGATTTTTTTTTACAACGCAGTGTTTACAATAATTAAGAATTTATTTAAGAGGATATTATATTTATTTTTTATGTAACAAAACAATATATAGAAAAGACAAGGAGAATAAAATATAGATTAGATAAATCTAATAGCCCAGGAGGCAATCAGGTTTGTATAATTTATGGGTCGAAGTAAATTTCATAATTGTAATTCACAATTGCAAGGGCATATTTCTTGTTTAGATACTGGTTTTGTAATCAGAAGTTTTATTCTTTTTGTCTCACTTAAACTAATAAAATTATAAATTTAAAAATTAAGTTTATTGGCTTTTTATAGTAGAAACTAGAAACACTAGAAGCATGGCTTAATTTCAAAAGATCAAATGGAAAATGTGCTACTACAGCGTAAAAGAAAATAAGAAACAACCGAAAAGTAATCATACTCAGATTATATTAGTTTAATTCTTTTGATAAATGTCAACCGATCGTCAACTTAACTTTGAGTAGCGATTGGCTAATCCGAGGCCCCTTGACTGATAGTCTAAGAGTCGACAGCAAATTTTTGGTTTGAAGGTATAACCAAAATTCACCAACACCTGAGGTATTTGGGCCCATATTTCAAGTTCGATCGTCTAGCAGTATTATCTTGGCGCCGAAACTAACGGTGGGCGTGGGAGATTGAAAATAGCGATTTTCCAGATTTTTGTTTGGAAGGCATAACCACTTATTTTAATACAAGTTTAGGCAAACTAAGCTTCGATTGAGAATTTTTGGGTGCCAGACGTTTCAAGTGGCGCAACACTCAACCGGACGCCCAACAAAAGAGGCAAAAAAAAGAATTAGTTGTCTGTAAAGTCAGTTTACGGACGATCATTTTACGTGATAACGTCATAAGAAAACATTGATGGCAGCAACACCAACATCCAGCCCGTTAACTCACACCTAAAAAACCCTCTTGTTAAATCCACATATACACACCCCAATATCTACTTCTACTTTCTACTTCAACAAAACTCCGTCTATTTTGTATTTCTTTTCCTCTTCTTGTTCTTATTGAATTTGAGTGGAATTATTTTGGGAATTTGCGCCTGTTGTTTTTCATATTCGCCTGGTGCTCAGAATACGTTGGCGATCAATGTTGGTTGAAAAAAAATGACCCGAACCCCATTATTACATCTACTTTCTACTTTAACAAGTCAAATTTTACGTGATAACGTCATAAGAAAACATTGATGGCAGCCACACCAACACAGTATCACGGTTAGCATCAGTCATGAGTCTTATCAGCATTAGTGTTATCAGCATGAGTCATTTCATTTCGTACGTGTAGCCTGTCATCAATTTATAAGACGTATAAATACAGCAAAAAGTAAGTTTGTGTTTAAACTTCAAGAATGTACATACATATGTGTACCTACATTTTTTGAAGACCTTAATTATAAAAAAAAATTAAAAATCCTAAAGAATTCGAATCAAAAGCCAATGATGTATGTATGTATAGGTACAAATGTGACAAATATGTATTTGTATATACATAGGTAAGTAGTACCAGTGCTCGTAAAAAAACGTACGTACTTATGTAAGAACCAGTTCCCGTCCATATAAAAATAAAAGGCACGACTGGGTCGCACGTACTTGCTCTTATGTGCTAATCCTTTTTAAGTGCAGGCGTCTTTTTGACAAAGATTTTATTTTAATATTTTTTGTATGACGTGCAACTTCCTTAGAATCGTTTTGGGGTGAAGCTCGAACGAACATGCGTCACGACAAAGGGATAAACACATAAATATATAGGATTGTTAGCCACTTGCTGCTTACTGTTTATAATATAATTTGCTAATAGAAAGATACAAAGGACTTTTTTCAGTTAAATTTTCATTTTGGTATGGAAAAATTTGAACAACTGGCATAAAGATTCGTCGGAATCAGCAGTATGGCAATAATGCTAGGTAAAGGGACCTTTATACGTCCCAATATGGGACCAATGGAATTTATAAAGGATTTAGGTACCTATAATAAGGTTGGAAGGAAGGTAGGTACTAAAATTAAGATACGTGTTCTAACTACTGTTAAGCCAGTAGGTATAGAGACAATATTAAAAGTTAACACAGTGGTTTTGTTTATTTATAGAAAGGTGTAAACTTTTGTTTTCTCGATTGAAATTTTTGCATTCAGTAGTAATCGAATAGTTTTTTTATTTGTTAGTTGTTTTTGTGTGTTTATCAAAGGCGTCCTTATTTATTCTGTGCTTTTATGATGATGAAAAATACTTTAAAATACGTAAGTATGTATGTAATGTAGGTTGTCACTTTCTTTTATTTGACTAATGGCTTGGCTAGGGCTTAGCCGAGCAATATGAAATAAAATGTTGGGGAAAAAAATTTATGAATTCAAAAAAACACTACTCATAACGTTTTTTGGAAAAAATGTTGTAAGCCATCTTATTTCTTTTGCTGTTTTCTATTTTATGAATTTTTCATTTCAAAATCGTTCGACCAGTTTTTTCAAAAAAAATGTTTTTTTTGAAAAACTTTTCGAAAACATATTTTAAAATTTTTTTTAGTATGTCAATTTTAAGAAATTTATAGTTTATACTAGGAGAAAAATTAAAAAAAAAAATCTATAGATCCGTTTTCAAAATATTCAAAAAACAAAATATTTTTTAAAAAAATTATTAAAATTAAAAAAAAAATGTTTTTGAAAATTTTGATAAGAAATATTATTTAAATCATAAAACACTACATATTCTGAAAATTTCATCAAAATCCGTCAATTAGTTAACGAGAAAGTCTGATTTCAAAAAACCGGTCATATGAGAGGTACCGTTATAAAACTTTTTCTGAAAAATCCATTAAAATTAAAAGATAGATTTTGCACAGAAAACATCATTCTGAAAGTTTAATCAAAATCGTAGGAGCCGTTTTCGAGAAAAATAAGTTTTTTAATAAAAGTTATATGGCAGGTACCGTTAGTTTTGGAGCTAGAATGCCAATTCCAAAAACTGTCGGGTAGAGCACACTAAAAATACTATATACTATAAATCGGCCCAACCGTTTAGGCTGTAGATATCAATACGGACAGACAGACAGACAGACAGACGGATGGAATTTCCGGACCCACTTTTTTTGACTTCTCTATCATCGTAATATCATGTTTGATTGTTAGAATTTTTTTTTTTTTACGAATGCATAACTTGCCTTATAGTCCCTATAATCGCAAGTAAAAATGTAAACAATGAAAAGGTTGAATGATGTATAAATCCCAACAAAAAATTATTCGCCGCAGCTAAGCCAAACCCTTTTTCCAATTATTTCATGTTCGCCTTCTTTTTTTTCCTGCACATGCGCAGGAAACTAAGCCCAAAGCATAACACTAAAAACCATGCTCTTTATTCATCTCTCAAAACTTAGTCCCCTTTTATACACATAGGCATATGCCGCAGCGTGACTTAGTATCTAGGCAAAGGAGTTGAGAAGTGTAGTGGGGATCACAATGACGCAGGGACCGAGAATTTGTTGTGATTCTCTCATTCTCGTTTGTTATTTTCATTGCTTGCTTTATTTTTTTTTATAATTAACGCGCGCACAAGGGACTACTTGTTTCCCTTTTAATGTAACACACTGCGAGGTCATTAGGAAGATAGGGAGGGGAGTTTGTGATCAAATGTATGTTTTTGTTATAAGTAAGAGCGAGAACATTGAAATAAACAAACGTTAAGACATAAGTAGTAACGTTTGTCATACACTGTGGCTTGACGCTGATTCAACGTGTGAAGGCTACATGCGAGCCCAAAAGGGAATTGATGAAGAATCGGCGTCATATGATTATGTGTATATAAGGGGACTTACCGAGTTAGAAAACACACATGCCGCTTGGAACGCCACCGTCCACCGGTGGTCATGATAGTACTATAGCAGTTTATATACAATGGTTTTGTGAAGTGATTTTTTAAATCTTAAAGTGCTCATATGTATGTATGTACCAGTGGCGTGGCGTGGATAGTTTCAAATGGTAATTTGGACAAAAATTAGGAGCGTACATTGGAAAGGTCTGCCTGAAATTGTATCGTGTTTTGCCGATCTGTTTTGTATGCCATATTAGGGAAGCAATTGAAGCCAATTTCTTATTCTTCATGTCATTAATATTTTAATGAACAATGAGCTTAAGGCATAATGAAAATGCGGCTTTGAATAAAACCCTTTTTGTCAGATACATATGCAGTACCTTAAGGAAAATTTAAAGTAAACAAATAAAGGAAATTCACAAATGTTTTGTTTGTATAAATAAATATCTAAGTAAAATAAAAGAACAAAAAAATAAATAAAATATTTTAAAAATAACTGTAAAAAAATTGAAAATAGATAATAGAGATTTATATTGCGATTAAAACCAGTATTCAAAAAAGTTAGCGTTAAAAAAAACACTGACAAATTTTGCTAAATTGGCCTTTTTCTTATTTGTATTCTGGAGTTAATCTTCGACATTCCCTTTGACTTGAATTCTACCTCACGTATTAAACAATGAGAAGTCGTTTAATTGATTGTAAAAACTATTCTGCTTTATTTCATCAAACTTAACTCTATTTATAGTACTTAACATGTTACCTTTTTTGCTTACAATTCGTAGGTATATTCTTATTGACCTAATAAGATTTACATTTGCTTATTAATATATTTAATAATTATTGACCTAGTAATTTTGTTAACTTTTACATTTCCAAAATAAACAATAAATAAAATTCATATGTGCTGACATTGTTTTAAATGCACCGCTTATACTGGGTCGAATTGATATAGTCAGTATAAATGGTGGGTATGCTTCTGTTGTACATGTCACAATAAATAATTTTTTTATAGTTTTTAATAACTTGAGCTTTCACTTTCTACCGCGCAAGCTCTCGATTTACTTCACTTTTTTACAATTCTGCTCCGAAATTTTACTTCTAAGGTTCGAACCAGAGATAGATGAGCGAGATACTTACGAAATTCAACAAAATAAGTCGAAGAAAAACGAGTTATTTTGTTGCTTAAGAAAGCATGTAACTTACCTGTACCTCCTGCAACATTCTCAATAAACCCAATACACATGATGCCAGATACTTACAAAATTCACCAAAATAAGTCGATGAAAAGCGGGTTATTTTTTGGCTTAAGAAAGTGTGTATTGAAAAGACAGGAGTCAAACACAGCGAACGATAAAAGAAGAAAAAGGAAAGAAAACAGTTTTGTTCTATCTAGCAACAAATTAAATAACCCGATACATTTCGCGTTACTTTGCTCTGATATCGCTTTGCTTATGTTGATGAGGTGTTTTGAGTTAAAAATAAGGATAATTAAATATTATATAATTATATAATAATTAATAAGACATGAAGTTTATGTGTGTGGAGTAGAACGATAACGATAAGCAGATGCAGACTGAAAAGAGTCCACACATTTATTTTTATTTATTATTAGGATTCATGTTGCTCTTATTTTTGGCAAAGATTGGTTGAAAGTAAATTTTTAAAAGGTAACTCAGAAGGAATCGAGTTATATGGACGCCACGCCACTGGTATGTACATATGTGTGAGAAAATGCATTGTATATAGACTGCCTATAGTACTATCATGAGATGTGAAAAAATCATAAACACACATGCCGCTTGGAGTGCTAGTGTAGGGATATTTTATTTGTGAGAAAGAGAATAAGAGCATGGTTTTTAGTGTTATGCTTTGTGCTTGGCTTCCTGCGCATGTGCAATGTGAGGCAGGAAACAAAAGACGGCGAATATGAAATAATTGAGTATCTTGTTTCGCTTAGCTGAGGCGAATATTTTTTTGTTGGGATTTATACACGATCCAGCATTTTCATTGTTTACATTTTTTATGAACGAGAACTGGTTCCTAAATACATATTTTTATACATATGTACGTACATATGTACGTCATTGACCAGACTTTTGATTTGAATTCTTTAGGATTTTCGAGTTTTGTTTACTATTATGAATTCAACCTTCATGTTTTGAAAAAATATACACATACCTACATTCTTGAAATTAAGACACAAACTTGCTTCTTGCTGGATATCGATATGTATACAAACGTCCTTGATGACATGGATTTTTGTTTTGAATTTTGCTTTTCATTCAGATAGGTACAAATTAAGTGCAAACTATGGGTAGAAATTCATTTAAAAATATAGTTTGTAAACTGATTGTAGATTTTTATAGTAATTAGTAAGGAGACAGTTCATACCTATACAATGTGGAAATAGAAGAAAAGGTGGAGACTTATTTGCGTTAATTTGTATGTCTAGTTGTGTAGGAGTGTTTTGTTAAAAATATGTATTACTAGCGGGCCCGGCAAATGTCATCCTGCATTTCTTTAAATTCTTTTGATTTGCTTACTTGCTTGTTAAAAAGTTTTTTTTATAATTATTGGAAGAATTACTTACAAAATTTCATAAAAAAATCTGACTTTTACGGAGGGTTTTCCCAAAGTTTTCTTTAGTAATTATTTATATATAATGTACCTATATATATAATATATTTTATTTTTTTCTCTGAAATTTAGAGTTTGAAATAGGTACCTAAGTTTTTTTACTTGCGATTTATAGTTAAGAATCAGACATGACATTACGATAATAGGGAAGTCGAAAAAAGTGGGTCAGAAAATTTTGTCTATTTGTCTGTCTGTCTGTTCGTATCGATTCCTACAGCCTAAACGGTTGGGCCAATTTGATTCAAACTTGGTATACCTATAGTATTTTTAGAGTACTCTACCCGACTGTTTTTCGAATTGGCATTCTAGCTCCAAAACTAACGGTACCTGCCATATAACTTTTAATGAAAAACTTATTTTTCTGGAAAACGGCTCCTACGATTTTGTTAAAACTTTCTGAATGGTGTTTTCTATGCAAAATCTATCTTTAAGTTTTAATGGATTTTTCAGAAAAAAGTTTTATAACTTTACCCCCCATATGACCGGTTTTTAAAAATCAGACTTTCTCGTTAACTAATTGACGGATTTTGATGAAATTTTCAAAACATGTAGTGTTCTATGATTTAAATAATATTGGTTATTAAAATTTTCAAAAACATTTTTTTTTTAATTTTTAATAATTAAAAAAAAAAAATATTTGTTTTCTTGAATATTTTGTAAACGGATCCATAGATGTTTTTTTTTTAATTTTTCTCCTAGTATAAACTATAGATTTCTTTAAATTGACATACTCAAAAAAATTTTAAAATATGTTTTCGAAAAGTTTTTCAAAAAACTGGTCGAACGATTTTGAAATGAAAAATTCATAAAATAGAAAACAGCAAAAGAAATAAGATGGCTTACAACATTTTTTTTTCAAAAAACCTTATGAATAGTGTTTTTTTGATTTCATAAAAATTTTATTTTTTTAATATTTTCCCCCAAATTTTGTTTTATATTGCTCGGTTGAGCCCTATCCACTAGTCTAATGAAAGCAAACTTCGTTATTTGTATTATTATTTATTTATCGTTATTTATTTTAGAGCATTTCATGACTTTTGGCTTTAAAAAAAAGTACAGCACATTATTTTAAGTGTTGCCGTTATTTTTAAATATATTTTTTCAAATGCAAGTGTTTTTTTAGGAAATCGCCCCTCCTGCCTAAACGAGAGGAGATAGACCCCCTCATGGTAAGAAATGTTTGTATTTTGTCTCTCTACACGAATCCGTTATTAATTTGCGGCGCCAAAGTTATCGTATTCTTCCCTGGTTATGTCATGTTTGATTGTTATCTCAATTTTTTTATTTTCATGAATCCTAAACTTGCCTTATAGTACCTTTAATCGCAAGTAAAAATTCACCTACCCGTTTTCAAAATATTGATTTTTTTAAAAAATATTAAAAACACAAAAAAGTTTTCGAAAAATTTTAGTGTAAGATTACTTAGGCTACTTACATTTTCCTGAATATTAATTTTGGTTGTAATCGGTTACCTAACCAGTTGTCAGAAAAGTCGATGACAAAAAAAAAGCTCTTATGGGAGGTACCGGTTTTAGCCCACCCTCATACATTTTTTTTTCACCAACATTTAATGCACAATAATTATTTACATAGAAAATTCCTGGAGTCGTTTTTGAGAAAAATAAGCTTTTACGTAACGGTTATATGGCAGGTACCGTTAATATTTCAGCTAAAAAGGAAATAAATTCTCTGCCGAATGTCAAAATAAACTTATACCTACCTAGGTATTCCAAATTTAAAAACGATTTGCCAAACGTTTAGTAGACGGACAGAATTTTGCTAGTGACTTCAAATATGTTTCTCTATCATCGTAATGTTATATATGATTGTTATCTCATTTTTTTCTGCACGAATGCATAACTTGTACTTAGTACCTACCTATAATGGTAAGTAAAAATTAAACAATTAGGTATTACAAATGTAAAAAAACCCGGGGATTTTTTTTTAGCAATTCTATAGAAAATTAGTTGAAAGAAATATTTTGGTTAAACTATACATTTCTTTCCCGCGGGTATAGGACAACAAGTAAACCTATTATGTAAACCTCAAACAAACGAAATATCTTTGTTACTATAATTATCTACAATCACTTTAAAAAGAATTTTTGAATGAATTTCTACGCATTGTTAGGTACCTACACATACATATGATATTTTATATAAGTACCTATCTGAATGGAAAGCAAAATTCAAAACAAAAATCCATTTCTGCAAGGGCGTGTGTATAAATATAGAATGTACATACATATGTGTACCTATATTTTTTGAAGACCTTAATAATAAACAAAAATTGAAAATCCAAAAGAATTCGAATCAAAAGTCAATGATGTATGTATGTATATGTACAAATATGACAAATATGTATATACATAGATAAGTAGTACCAGTTCTCGTACAAAACTAAAAAATCCTAAAGAATTCGAATCAAAAGTCGTCAATGACGTACGTATGTAAGAACCAGTTCTCTTCCATATAAAAAAATATGTAAACAATGAAAATGTTGGATGGTGTATAAATCCCAACAAAAAATTATTCGCCGCAGCTAAGCCACACCCTTTTTCCAATTATTTCATGTTCGCCTTCTTGTTTTCCTGCACATGCGCAAATAACTAAGCACAAAGCATAACACCAACAATCATGCTCTTTATTCATCTCTCACAACCTAAAGAGTTAGAAAACACACTTGCCGCTTGGAACGCCATCTTCCACCGGTCGTTATGATAGTACTATAGCAGTTTATACACAATGAGAAAATAGATAAAATAAGTGCGGAAGAAATAAAAAAATTATTAGACAGCCTTAATAATCAAGAAGATAATGCTCTTTATCGACTACTTGAAGATTCGGACGAAAAGGAAAAAGATGATGATGTTTTGGTGATTTTATTTGATCAAAACTTAAGGAAGAAAAGAAACTGTATACGGACTTATTTTGAAGGTGAAGGTCCATAATAATTATACAAAATAAAAACAGTTCGTGACATATTTTCCTATCAAAAGATCAAAAAGAAACCTAAAGAAGTTACTGACAAAAATGTCTGTCTGGCTGTGTGTATACCAATCTATGTGAATGCCCTAACTAACAATTTAGCTTGTATAAGGCTCAATTTTTTTGAATTTGGCAAGCAATTGCTTGCATAGAGCTTTGGAAGCCACACATTTCAAACTTTGAAAAAAAAAAATAGCTGTTAAAAAGTGAGTTTGGTGAACTCTGTACAAGGCTTGTAGATAAAGCTTAAAAATGACCTGTATAAGACCATCCGAAGATGTTCACTAAAAATTAAACTAATAAATGCTGCTATAAGGCTTTCCACGACAAGTCAATGCAAACAGCTTTTGTAAGGCTTGCCTAAAAAGGCCTTATAAAAACTGAATTAATTTTCTGATACTAAGAGTCTTATAAATAAGTTCTTATAAATAAAATCAGTTGTAAATAAAATAAGAGAGTTACAGCTGAATACTGTAAAACAGAAAAGAAATGCTAGGAGAAATGATTTCTTAAGTTCAAAGAAATGAAATCAAATATAAACGTGAAGTAAATGATTTCAAAGAATTAACCTTTGAATTTATTTTTCTCAAATGACAATTTAGCCTGATTTATAAAACCCAATTGTTTCGTTTTTATTAAGTATTAAATTGTATAATGAGCTAAGATGCTCAATTCTCAGAAAGCCACACAATTCAAACTTTGACAATTAAAAAAAATAGCTGCTATAAGGCCTTTAAAAGTTATTTTGGAAGGCTCTATACAAAGCTTATAGATAAAGGTTAAAAATGGTCTATATAAGGCCTTCCAAAAATGTTCACTAAAAATTAAAGTGCAAACAACTTGTGTAAGGCTTGCCTAAAAAAGGCCTTATATAAACTAAAATAATATTTGTTTTGTCGATGTTTGATATTAATTTTCCCAACCGTGAATTGGTGTAGAGGTAGAGTACTGGAGTGTTACGAGAAGGACTCGAGTTCAAAACTCAGGTAAATAAAAACTTTTTCATTTTTATAATTAAAATAAAATTTCAATCTTTACAGTATGCAGTAGAAAAGTTAGTTTGGGAACTTGCTTGCGGAGAAATATAGCTAAGCAACGCAATACAAATAATGCGATAAGAACTCAACACTTTAAAACAAAACAAAAATAATGCAATTTTTGTTTAAACAAATCCTAAATCAGGTTTTTTGTGCTAAGAAATTACTTTTTTTCACTCAAAAACAAAATATTGTAGGTTAGCAAATATTTACTTTTTGTTCGTGGTAATACAAAATAACCTTAATATTAACATAAAGCATGGTATTACCAAAAGCTGTCATTAAATGGCTTGGGTAAGATCTTTTTATAACATCCAGAGCAGGTTATTAGCAATGGCTGTCTTTGAAAAGCTTTGGCAAGGCCTTTTTATTACATCCAGAGCAGGCATTTAGCATTTAGCTGTCACAAATGGCTTGCTCAGACAAGCTAATAACATTTCATGAAAAGATATTTGCTGCTATAAAACCATTCAACAAAAGTCTTATAGCTGTTAAAAGCTTGAGTAATGTACGCCAAAATAACTTGTATAAGGCAGTCAGAAAATAGATTGCTTAGTTGAATTTTTAATTGGGTGTGAATGCATGTGTGAGTCTGTTTCGATTTTAGCGCTAAAAACGGTTCCTACCTTATAACCGTTAAGTAAAATCTTATTTTTGTATCATAAACCATTAGAATAAAAGATATGTTTTTGGAATAATTTGGTTTTTTTTTATTAATTATACCAATTCGAATTCATTATTCATATTCATTCAGCAACATCTGTCGGTTCAGCTACCATTTAAGGTCCCGATGCGTAGGTATGGCAAAAAAGTATACCATGTGTTAATTAAATGTTTCATCCATCACCCTACCAAAATGTTCAAACCCGTTTTTAGAAAACAAACTGCCAAAATCAGTTTTGAATACATATCATATATTTGAAGAGTTTTTTTATCAACCAAAAGCCACCTCTTAAGTCGGTAGTTCCTTTTTAAAGCATTTTTTCTGAATATTAATTGATCATAATTTCACACAGTTTTACAATTTTTTTCAAAATAAACCACCTATTTTGGATTAGTATGCTATGCAATGAAATAAAAAGTACGTATACGCCATAGTAAATATGTTTGCGCTAAATTTCTCGCTATCGATTTTTTTTTTCAACCAAAAAGAATTAGCGAGCTTGGTTCTGTCGTTCACACTTGATGCCGTGACCAAAGGAAATAGTCATTCATTTATAAAGTGTTTAGGGGTTTCGAATAAGGACGTGACAACTTTTTAAATAAAAAGCAAACCATTTGAGATATTTCAAAAACTTTATTATCGGCTTGAAGCACAAAAAACTAAAAATAAAAAAGGATTTTATTAAAATTCGTCCCAAAATTTTCGAAAAAAGGGTTAAATTATTTATTTGTTTATCTTTAATAATTTAGGTACATGGTTTAAGAACCATATGATACATGGTTTTTACAATTACATTTATTTTTCTAAAACTGTTTTTTATAACCTCCGTTATTAATATTGTTTTTTTCTTCCAGTATTTTTAAATAATTTTGAGTTAAACTCCGTCTTGTGTTGCTGGTATTCTAATTATTGTATTTTGATGTGACTTGCTTCTTCTCGGCCTATCTAATACTAGGCTGTAAGACTCACCCAAGCCTTGAAGGAAATATAAAAAAAAATATTATACAAATATTTAAGTACATAATACCTGATGCAGATGACATGGTATTATCCATCGAATAATCGCTCAACTCGACATTATCACTATCTCAAGGATATTCCAATTTAATTGCTATGTTCTAGCCCAGAATTTTCTCAAGTTTGCTATAATCAAATATGTTGCTTAGAGAAAATCATAAAATATTAAGGTATTGATTATTTATTAGTTAAGTAAGGACAGGTTTGCCTGTTTTGGCCAATTTTCGAGTTGTGCAGCTTTGTTTGCTTGAATCTACTTTTAAGGCTATGATATTTCCCTGCACAGTAAAAGTGTCCCCTTCTTCACCCAATTTTTTTTTGA
The DNA here is from genome assembly GCA_963971375.1 of Platycheirus rosarum. NCBI lineage: Eukaryota > Metazoa > Arthropoda > Insecta > Diptera > Syrphidae > Platycheirus > Platycheirus rosarum. Next base: position 24,715,895 of record OZ020509.1, on the reverse strand, counting down.
ATCTGCTGCCACATCTTGCCTTTGTTCTTGAGTGCGAATGTTTTTTTTTTTAATTTTCGACTGCAGATTCTCAAACATATCCACAAGCAACCAAATGTCCTTGCTGCTTGTGCCAGCTGAAGAAGGGTCAACTTCAATCATTTTCTCAGGTGCATGTTTTTCATTGCCTGCACCCAGAATTTCTTAATTTTTTTTATAATTTTCCCGCGCAAAAGCGGTTTTGGGTACCCTTATAATGTTGGTTAAACACAGCGGGGCGTTAAATGACAATGTTTGGGATAAAATCCGAATTTTCATTTTTAAATAAATCTGCAGTAACTTGCTCTCTGTATTCTTGATCTGATTCAAAGAATTAAATTGGAATGATTTTAACAGCACCAAACTTTTAATAATGTTACTGATCAGTTTGTATTCGTCGGAATGAGTCAGGCGAGCACTGCAATTAGATATTCTTTCGTTCCATTGTTATTTTTGTAGACTTTTGTTGATTTTTTTGAAACTTTCCGGATATAAAGTAAAGAGTGTTTTTTTCGACGTTTGGTTTTCAATCTCGTAATACTTTTTTCGGAGTTGGCCTTTTTGACAGCTGTCACTTGATTTATGCTCAATTTGGTTTGCCATTTAATAATGAATAGACTTACTCCTGAACAACGTTTGCAAATCGTGCAAATTTATTACCAAAATAATAGTTGGTTCGGTGGAGCAGAGTATCGAGGAAGACCCGAATGAGTCCATCCGCCATCGCGCGCAACAATTGGAGCTGTGCCCATCCACTTTATGGAAAATTTTGCGGAAGGTTCTTGGTTTGCGGGCTTAGAATATCCAACTCGTGCAAGAATTGAAGCCGAACACGCATCAAGCGCGTCGAACGTTCGGTGAATGGGCTCAAAACGAGATGGCCACCGATCCGACAACAAATTTTTGGTTTGAAGGTATAACCAAAATTCTTGAACACCTTCATATTTTAAGGTATTAGAGCCCATATTTCGAATTCGATCGTCTGGCAGGATTGTCTTGGCGCCGCGCGAAGGGGATTTAAAATGGGGATTTTCGAGATTTTTGTTTGGAGGGTAAAACCACTTTTATTTTAATACAAACTTAGGCAAACTAAGCTTTGATTAAGAATTTTTGGGTGCCAGACGTTTAAAGTGGCGTAACACTCAACCAGACGCCCACCAAAAGAGGAAAAAACACTAATCAATTGTATTGAAGTTTTATATATATGTTCGAAAAGAAAGAAAATTGACATTTGCAGACGAGTTTGTTTATTATTTAAACATGAATAGAGTTTATGAAATGTGTCCCTTTTCGAAGGCGTCTGGTTGAGTGTTACGCCAGTTTAAATGTCTGGCACCCAAAAATTCAAGATAGCCCATTTTTGGCCCAGTGCGTTCACTAATTAATTTAGTATCAAATGAAAGGTGATATTAAGGACTTTATGTGGGTCAAATATTTTCAAAATTGTTTGTGGGGTTTTCGAGATATTTGAGCTTGAAGTTGACTAATTCAGAAGCAGAATTTCACTTATTTTTCCGGCAAAACTGCTTATATTTTTCGATATAAGTACGTAGGGAAATGAATTTGAAATCAAATATGAAAGATATTTTTTCTACTTTTTTATTATAATAAAAATTATTTTTATACATACACTATACTCTCCAATACATATTTAGTTTTAACTTATAAGAAATCTAGTTTTTTTACTAAAAAGTAAGTAAAACGTCAATATCTAAAAAAGATCAGCAGTGATTTATATTTTTTAACATCATTTTAAAGATTGTTTATTTTTACCTTAAATTTGATATATAATTTAGTGCCCTTCCTTAAATAAAAACTTAGTTTTGAACAAACTTACACTAAAAAGCAAATTAACATGAACTATGTGTTATGCACTTTTTCGTTTAGCGTTATTTTTATAATTCCTTAAGCAAAAAAAGCAAAATATGTAATATTTATTACTTATGCGTGAAACATATTGAACCAGCAACAACGGCCGCCATTAATTTAGAACCAATGTATTTCAATGGCTCAAATTAGATTAGAACAGCACCAGCAACGTCACCAGCGTCGTTAGACCAAAGTCCTAAATTTGCTGTTGCTGTTTCATTGCTACCAACTTTGAGCAAGTGAAATTCAGGGACAAAAGAAAACTTCATATACTTTTTTATGACACAAAGTGTCAAACAGAAGTAAGAAGACGATGCTGGTGCTGGTGGTCTGGCATAAAAAAGGATTCATATTACCTATGTTATTAAAATCAACTGGCTTTAAGGCAATGTTAGTAAGTGTTGACATCATTTCATCCATTTGCTCTCCAGAAAAGTCACACAAAGTATTACCTTCTACGAGATTTGTCCAATCACCCGATGTAAGATGGAAGTTACATATTCTGGCAGATATAATTTGTGGTCAATTAATAACCTTTCTCTTATCTCAGCAAACACGCTTCGTCGAAGAGAGGCTTTATCAAATCATATTTACATTTACAAAAATAAAAAGAAAACGGTAAGTTATTTACATGAACTACATTTTCGAAGTAGCATGATGCATGTTTTCTTAAATAACACCTAGATTGTCATCAATATAAATGTTGTTTATCAGGCTTTAAGTAAGTAATAAATAAAAAATATTTTGTTTTTTTTTGCTTAAGGAATTATAAAAATAACTTTAAACGAAAAAGTGCATAGCACATAGTACATGTTAATATGCTTTTTAGTGTAAGTTTGTTAAAAACTAAGTTTTTATGTAAGAAAGGGCACTAAATTATATATCAAATTAAAGGTAAATAAATAATCTTCAAAATGGTGTTAAAAAATATAAATTACTGCTGATCTTTTTAAGATATCGACGTTTAAAAAGTAAGTAAAAAAACTTGATTTCTAATAAGTTAAAACTAAATATTAGAGAATATAGTGTATGTAAAAAAAATAATTTTTATTATGATGAAAAAATACCTTTTATTTGATATAAAATTCATTTCCTTACGTATATTACATCGAAATATATAAGCAGTTTTGCCGGAAAAATAAGTGAAAATCTGCTTCTGAATTATTAGTCAACTTCAATGGATGGATGGATCATTCTGCCTGACAGAGGAATTCCATTCGTTGCCGTTATCCAGTCTGCAGAAGTGGGCTTTAGCGGTGAAGAAAAAGCTCGAATTTCTCAAAAATGGTTCTAAAGGTTGTGATGCATTTTTTTTTGGGAATATATTGGGAGTATTTTATCAAAAACAAAAGGAAAGTCTTTCATACAACGTTGTTTTTCGACTTTCTCAGTAACGGCTCATTTTTAAGGTATTAGAGCCCATATTTCGAATTCGATCGTCTGGCAGGATTGTCTTGGCGCCGCGCGAAGGGGATTTAAAATGGGGATTTTCGAGATTTTTGTTTGGAGGGTAAAACCACTTTTATTTTAATACAAACTTAGGCAAACTAAGCTTTGATTAAGAATTTTTGGGTGCCAGACGTTTAAAGTGGCGTAACACTCAACCAGACGCCCACCAAAAGAGGAAAAAACACTAATCAATTGTATTGAAGTTTTATATATATGTTCGAAAAGAAAGAAAATTGACATTTGCAGACGAGTTTGTTTATTATTTAAACATGAATAGAGTTTATGAAATGTGTCCCTTTTCGAAGGCGTCTGGTTGAGTGTTACGCCAGTTTAAATGTCTGGCACCCAAAAATTCAAGATAGCCCATTTTTGGCCCAGTGCGTTCACTAATTAATTTAGTATCAAATGAAAGGTGATATTAAGGACTTTATGTGGGTCAAATATTTTCAAAATTGTTTGTGGGGTTTTCGAGATATTTGAGCTTGAAGTTGACTAATTCAGAAGCAGAATTTCACTTATTTTTCCGGCAAAACTGCTTATATTTTTCGATATAAGTACGTAGGGAAATGAATTTGAAATCAAATATGAAAGATATTTTTTCTACTTTTTTATTATAATAAAAATTATTTTTATACATACACTATACTCTCCAATACATATTTAGTTTTAACTTATAAGAAATCTAGTTTTTTTACTAAAAAGTAAGTAAAACGTCAATATCTAAAAAAGATCAGCAGTGATTTATATTTTTTAACACCATTTTAAAGATTGTTTATTTTTACCTTAAATTTGATATATAATTTAGTGCCCTTCCTTAAATAAAAACTTAGTTTTGAACAAACTTACACTAAAAAGCAAATTAACATGAACTATGTGTTATGCACTTTTTCGTTTAGCGTTATTTTTATAATTCCTTAAGCAAAAAAAGCAAAATATGTAATATTTATTACTTATGCGTGAAACATATTGAACCAGCAACAACGGCCGCCATTAATTTAGAACCAATGTATTTCAATGGCTCAAATTAGATTAGAACAGCACCAGCAACGTCACCAACGTCGTTAGACCAAAGTCCTAAATTTGCTGTTGCTGTTTCATTGCTACCAACTTTGAGCAAGTGAAATTCAGGGACAAAAGAAAACTTCATATACTTTTTTATGACACAAAGTGTCAAACAGAAGTAAGAAGACGATGCTGGTGCTGGTGGTCTGGCATAAAAAAGGATTCATATTACCTATGTTATTAAAATCAACTGGCTTTAAGGCAATGTTAGTAAGTGTTGACATCATTTCATCCATTTGCTCTCCAGTAAAGTCACACAAAGTATTACCTTCTACGAGATTTGTCCAATCACCCGTTGTAAGATGGAAGTTACATATTCTGGCAGATATAATTTGTGGTCAATTAATAACCTTTCTCTTATCTCAGCAAACACGCTTCGTCGAAGAGAGGCTTTATCAAATCATATTTACATTTACAAAAATAAAAAGAAAACGGTAAGTTATTTACATGAACTACATTTTCGAAGTAGCATGATGCATGTTTTCTTAAATAACACCTAGATTGTCATCAATATAAATGTTGTTTATCAGGCTTAAAGTAAGTAATAAATAAAAAATATTTTGTTTTTTTTTGCTTAAGGAATTATAAAAATAACTTTAAACGAAAAAGTGCATAGCACATAGTACATGTTAATATGCTTTTTAGTGTAAGTTTGTTAAAAACTAAGTTTTTATGTAAGAAAGGGCACTAAATTATATATCAAATTAAAGGTAAATAAATAATCTTCAAAATGGTGTTAAAAAATATAAATCACTGCTGATCTTTTTAAGATATCGACGTTTAAAAAGTAAGTAAAAAAACTTGATTTCTAATAAGTTAAAACTAAATATTAGAGAATATAGTGTATGTAAAAAAAATAATTTTTATTATGATGAAAAAATACCTTTTATTTGATATAAAATTCATTTCCTTACGTATATTACATCGAAATATATAAGCAGTTTTGCCGGAAAAATAAGTGAAAATCTGCTTCTGAATTATTAGTCAACTTCAATGGATGGATGGATCATTCTGCCTGACAGAGGAATTCCATTCGTTGCCGTTATCCAGTCTGCAGAAGTGGGCTTTAGCGGTGAAGAAAAAGCTCGAATTTCTCAAAAATGGTTCTAAAGGTTGTGATGCATTTTTTTTTGGGAATATATTGGGAGTATTTTATCAAAAACAAAAGGAAAGTCTTTCATACAACGTTGTTTTTCGACTTTCTCAGTAACGGCTCATTGGATTTTTATCAAATTTTATATTTGAAAAGATGTACATAGGTAGGTACCCAAATTAATTCTGTATATCAACATTTTGAATAATTTGTTTCTATATATAGTTAATTTTTTATTTTTTTTTATTTTAAATACATATTTACATATTTTTAAAACTAATAAATCAATTTTGTTTTCAATTTTATTTATTAATTTATTATTACGAACAAAAATATGATTCAAACCTCCCATCTGTGAAGGATTTTTTTTAGGGATAATAGGTAACCGATGTATTACTCTAGTTCGTAGTGTCTCATGCAATTAACTATTTTATTCGAAATTGATGCGTAGTAGTCTAATAAACTTACAAATCACATTTATATACATATGTATGTATGTATGTATATATGTATGGCTTAATGCAAAGTTATGCTTCTGTGCAATTAAACTTTTAACTAGTAACTATAATATAATAAACATAAAATACAGATTTCATTTGTTTATATCTAGAACTATTAAAATGGCTGAATTCGTAATTGTAAAATTTCCGCAGTACTGTAAAAATTGCGTTCATAAATGTAAATAAACAGCATAAGCTCTGCGTGAGCATGGCAACACTTGTGTTCATAAAAGTAAAACGACAGTAAACTTGCGGTCAAGTTGGCATTTGTTTTTATTATGTTGCTGAATTTGCACGAAAATGGCAGAGGAGTAGCAGTTAGTATTTTTTTTTTGTATTAAATTTATTTATAATCGTAATTATATTTTGTTTTCTTAGCTTTTAATATGAAATTAATTATTATTATTTCACAGGACTGAATCTGAGTCCAAACTGTGGTCTGATGCATATTAATATAAATAAATTTAAAATTAATTAAATAAAGGATTACGATTAAAGTAACTGGTAGGGTCTGATTTGGGTGCGATGATCGGAATTTGGGTTCCATCTACACATCCAAGAACATTTGGAAACGGATTGGTTCTTAAGCACGCAAACCTACCCATTAGGTTTACTTGATCATCTGTTGAATCTGGCCATTTAATATAATTTTTTCTTAGCTTAAACTACAATTTCGTTGTTTGAATAAAGTATTTGAAAATTGATCCTTTAGGAATTTTGAATAAAAAGCTTATTTATCTAAAAGAGCAATTATTTGAAAGTTTTTAAATAGTGAGGTAGACTGCCAGCCTCATACATATCTATTTTCGGACGTCCGCAATTTGAGTTTTTTTCAAAATGGCTTAAGTTCGTTCAAAACAAACTGTTGGAAGTTCTGTATAATTTCTGTAAGAAACAGTTATAAATACAAAGGGGCTTTCTTGAAATGTAGACCTGGTTATACGAAAATGGCTTTGAAAAATGTCATCCGGAAATTCTTTGATCGTTTTAAGGACATTTTGATTTTTTGAAATATGCCTTATTAACATCGTTTTAAAGGTTTCGTATTCAAAAACATTTTCCTTCTTCTTCGGTTTTTTAATTTTCTTATTTCTGCCAATTTTTGTCCCATGTTTTCCAAAACGGTTTCTTCCGCAAAGCTTAGAACAATTAGTTTTATAATATTTTTGTTGATAGCCATTTTTTAAATGTATGTTCTACAAATCAAATCAAAAGCTTTTAACAAATAATTTATATTTCTCATTTTGTCAACGTTTGCTATTATGAACTCATTTTAAGCGAAGTATGATGACCGCATACATGCAGTTGTGATAGTTTTTACTTTTAATTGATTTTTATTTTAACTTTTACTTATATCTACTTAAATGCTAGACAAAAATCTTAAAACAAATTCAAAATATCATCTTAATTAACTTACTGGCCCTATGCAGGCGCTCTAAATTAATGTCTAACTTAATTTTAATTGCCTTTCGGCCTAAAAATAATTTAAATTTATCTTATCTGTATCGGGTTTTATTTTTAACCAGAAAATTAAAAAAACTGGTTTATCTATATCTGCTTAGCTAAATCTATCTTAAACTACTTAAAAACTAACTTAAAATAAACTAAAGATAAACTTAAAATTACTTAAAATAAACCTAAAATACCTAAAATTAGAACAGCCACAGCAAGCTTTTTTTTATTTTATTTTTGGATTTTCGTGTTTTTTATATTTTTTTTGTATTTATTTAAATTTTATAATTTTTTTTGGTGCTGCCGCAACTGCCCTACCTAACTTAAAAATACAATAGATATATGTTATCGGCCATAGGCGATATTTCGTCTTTGCCGACTGAAAATTATCGGGTTTTAGCTAAGCCACCAAAATTGGTGGATCTGATCTAGGGCTTGCTTCCGATACCGGTCGGGCACGGCCCTACTGAAACGGAGGCGCTCTGCTTCGCTCCCAGCGACTATGTCCCGGTCGTAGAGGAGCCGCCTATAGACTGTTCTGTGGCCGACGTGGTAGATCAACGGAACCGCCGATCTATCCTGAATCAGCCCTCCACTATCAAGGTATAGGAAATCCTCGGGCGGAATAAAACCACTCGAACGTGTGCTTTCAAAATATTCATCTTGGGGGTAGTAAGCCCCGAAGATTTGTCTATTAGTTGAGGTCATCGCCCTTGCAATGTGTCCACGAATGAGCTTAATTAAAAAAATTATCTATCCAGTTTATATTGGCCCCGTTGTATAGAGCCTCGTTGGAATAATAATGTTTGTACTCCGACTCTGGTGTTCTATAAAGTCCGAGACAAGTGCGAAGGCACTGTCTCTCGAACACCCGAATCTTTTCTATTAGCGATGGTGCAACGTTGAACCACATAGGGCATCCATAGGCAATCATCGGCCTGATTAGGGCCACGTGCAAATCACTTTCACCCTGCTATCAAGGCGGCTGCTATAAAACAACCGTCTTGTCAGGGCAAAAGCTCCCCTAGCCCTGGTCAGAGCAGCCTCTACATGTCGATTGAAATATAGATACTGATCCAACCAGATGCCAAGGTACTTTACTACACTTTTACTCGCCAGTGGATGTCCATGTGGCCCAGCGATCACTAGCTTGCGCCAGTTCTTTCTCGCATCCCTAGAGGCCCCAGACAAAGGGGTTCTAAACAGGATAGTTTCACATTTCTGGAAGTTGATTTTGAGCTTCCAATCATTACAATATTGTTGAATTTTATCGAAATCACGTTGCAAGAGAATTCTGATGACTTCAACTTTTGGACCTGTTCTGTACGCAACTAAATCATCGGCATACGCAATTGCATGAGGTAGACTCCCAATGAGATCGCTGGTGTAAATACTAAACAGAATCGGCGAGTTCACCGCTCCCTGTTGCAGACCGTTTTTAATATCAAACGTGGTGGTAGATGTTACATTGCCATATATAACAGTGGTTTACTTATGCCCCATCCGTAACCGTAACCGTAACCGTACGGTGTGTTGGTGGTTGGGTGCTGTATGAATAGGGTAGGCACTGAAAGGCATCAAACTGGTGATGCACAGTCGCTGCAACTATATCGTACGCATCAATTGTGCTTATTTTACCTCCCCGCGGTAACCACCGGGTACTGGTCTGTCCATCCGGACATTCCTGCTAAACTTATAAGCGCGAGTGTTGAGCACAGAAAATGCTCTGCTTCAATGACTGTTCTGATTGATTCGCAGAAGTCTTGCACGAGCCCCTCAGAATGATGACGTACGGCGGATGAGCCCAACCAATTGGACCAACGGTGGCGTCAACAGTCAACGAATCAGACGCCCTAATGAGCTACTTCGACGTATTTGGAGATAAGGTAATTGGGACAATTCATTGCAAGTCAGGGCATTGAAATAGAGATGGTGGCAGATGAAACCTCAAGTGGGTTACTGACTCCGGATTCTCCGGTTCCTTTTGTCCAAGGAATCCAACAAAGGACCTGGCCCTCCAGGTTGGGGGTTGTGCGTGGGGTTAACAACTCTGCCATGGAAAAAAGAAAAAGGACGGATTAACTGTTGACGACCCGGAAAAATGAATTGAGGACAACGACCTTCGGATCTGCACGTGGAATGTTAGAACTCTTAACAGATCACGTGCAGCCAAACAACTAGCGGAGGCCCTATACTGCTACAGAGCAGGAATTACTGCCATCCAGGAAGTGCGATGGAATGGGCCGGGCAAAAGGAGGATGAAAAACTGTGACGTGTACTACGGTGATTGCGCAAGAAGACCACAGCGTTTATTTGGGTGGGGATTCGTCATAAGCGGTAGACTTAGGCAAGAAGTCTTGGGCTTTCGACACGTAAGTGAGCGACTTGTGACAATCCGTATCAAGGCTAAATTCGCCAACATTAGCCTAATATGCGCTCATGCCCCCACAGAGGACAAAGATGACGCCACCAAGGATGACTTCTACGAGCTCCTCGACAAAACCTATGAGCAATGCCCTAAATACGACGTTAAGATCGTACTAGGCGATTTTAACGCCAAAATAGGTAAAGGGGAAATCTTTGGTAGGACTGTCGGAAAACATAGCCTACACGACACAACGTCTGAAAACGGACTTAGGCTAATTGACTTCGCAGCGGCACATAACGTCACCATTGCAAGCACACGGTTTCCTCATCTCGATATACACAAAGGGACTTGGCGACACCCAGATCAAAAAACCGTCAATCAGATTGATCACGTTGCGATCGATGCAAGACACGCCTCCAGTATCTTGGATGTTCGCACCTTCCGAGCAGCTAACATCGACTCGGATCACTACCTTGTTGCAGCAAAGCTAAGAATGCGAATAACCCGAACTCCACAACAACGGAGTAATACTGTGAAGAAGTATGACGTCGGAAAGCTGCAATCGCAAGAAACCGCCAGAACCTATGCCGATCGAATATCCCGTAACCTCTCAAGAAATCCAGTACCGCCAGCATCAAGTGCCAAAGATCAGTGGCAACACTGCCAACAAGCCATCAGAGATGCCGCAACTCATGTGCTAGGTTTCACCAGACAACCACCACGAAACCTCTGGTTTGATGACGAATGCAGGCAGGCCCATGCAGCCAAACAAGAGGCATATAAAGCGACGCTGCAAAGAAAGACGAGAGCTGCTCGCGAGCTTTACGAGCAGAAAAGACGGGAAGAACACCGGCTTCTCCAAAAGAAAAAAAGAGAGCATGAGAAGCGCGTGATCGAAGATATTGAGAGATGCTACTCCAGGAACAACGTGCGGAAGTTTTACCAACAGGTAAAAAGAACATGCCAAGGAAAAAAATCCCGCACAGAAGCCTGTAGAGATAGGAATGAAAACCTCGTAGTAGAGTCACAGTCGGTGCTGAGTACATGGAAGGACCATTTCTGCAGACTGTTAAACGGCGATGAAGGCCAAAATCCCGCTGTCAGGCAGAATGAACCATTCAACATGGATGATGACAGACAAAACTTCCGTCCACCTGACCAAAATGAAGTAAGGATAGCAATATCTAAACTCAAAAACAACAAAGCTGCTGGACCCGACGGATTACCCGCCGAACTTTTTAAAGCGGCCGGAGATGACCTGGTGGAGTGCATACACCAACTCATCTCTAAAGTTTGATCAGAAGAAAGTATGCCTGATGAGTGGAACCTCAGCATCGTTTGCCCGATCCACAAGAAAGGAGACCCTCTAAACTGCGCCAACTATAGAGGAATAAGTCTCCTGAATATCGCCTACATGATCCTCTCTGTCGTACTATGTGAACGCCTGAAACCTTTCGTCAGCAACCTGATTGGCCCCTATCAGTGTGGTTTCAGACCAGGAAAGTCCACAATCGATCAAATGTTCACGCTACGGTAGATCCTGGAAACCACCCAAGAATTCCAAATCGATACCCACCACCTCTTTATCGATTTTAAGGCCGCGTACGATAGCATTTATAGAGACGAGCTATACAGAGCCATGTCAGGTTTTGGCATTCCCACAAAACTCGTCCGACTGTGCAGGATGACGATGGAGAACTCTCGCTGCTCCGTCAAGGTTGGTTCTGACCTCACAGAAGCTTTTGACGTCAAAAAAGGATTCCGACAAGGTGATGCGCTATCGTGCGATTTCTTCAACTTAATACTTGAAAAAATTATAAGAAACTCGCAAGTCAATTGTAGTGGGACAATTTTTTTCAAGTCTGTGCAATTGCTAGCATACGCTGACGACATAGACATCATTGGCAGAACTCGGCGAGCTGTCACTGGAACGTTTGCTAGCATTGAAGCTGAAGCGGCTAAGATGGGACTAGCAGTCAATGAGGCCAAAACGAAGTACCTGCTGTCCACAAAAAGGGACACACAACACTGGCGGATTGGACAAAACATCACAATAGACAGATACAACTTTGAGGTAGTTAGGGACTTTGTGTACCTCGGATCCGCTATAACATCTGACAACAACATCTCGTCAGAAATAAAGCGAAGAATTACTCTTGCCAATCGCTGTTTCTATGGGCTAGGAAGGCAATTGAGTAGCAAAGCCCTCTCTCGAAAGACAAAGGAGACTCTGTATAAGACCCTAATCATCCCAGTCCTGCTCTATGGCGCCGAGCCATGGACTCTATCTAAAGCGGATGAAGATATCCTTAGTCGTTTCGAGCGTAAGATTCTTCGGAAGGTTTTTGGCCCTATCTGCGTTAACGGGCTTTGGAGGAGAAGGTTCAACCAAGAACTATACGTTTAAGATGGCTAGGTCATGTAGAGCGAATGGACAACAATGCTCCGGCTCGCAGGATCTTCGATTCCATCCCAGAGGGTAGACGCAGTCAAGGAAGACCTCGCCTTAGGTGGCGCGCTCAAGTGGAGGACGACCTCAACCAACTTGGAGTGCAAAACTGGAGGCAGCTAGCCAAAGACCGAGTTGGCTGGAGAGGCATGTTGGTTGAGGCCCAGGTTCGTCCCGAACTGTAGCGCCACCTAAGTAAGTAAGTAAGTAAGTAACCGTACGATGTCAAAAGCCTTCTCCAATTCAACCAGATAGGCACCCGTGCATTGATTTTTAGCATTGTTCCATTGGACAGCAGATACTAACTTAGACGCGGCATGAATTGTGTCATGTCCAGCCTTAAAGCCGAACTGGGTGTCTGGAATTATATTTTTGTCCTCGGCCCACTTGGACAGAACTCTATTGATAACTTTTTCGAATACCTTACTGATACTCGGAAGAAGACTTATCGACCGGAGATTTGCCGGATTGGAATTGTCCTTTCCCTTTTTGGGGAGAGGATGTACAACTGCTGTCTTCCAATTCACTGGATAATATGTATTATTCAGCGCGTTGTTGAACAGTGTTGTGTATATGTTTATTGCTTCCTCAGGGAGATGTCGTAGTACAACATTGGGTATACCATCGACTCCATCATTTGTAGTTCGACCTTCGAGATGAGCAGGGAACTTGGCCCATTTCGATCGGCGATGGTGGCGTTTGCAAGATTGTCTTCATTGAACCCGGTAAAACTTAGATTCTCAGATCGCCATTGCGTGATGCTATTTCGAAGGTAAAAGTGATTCAGCAGAGCTCTGTTCTCCAGGTCGTGGTTCGGGAAAATGGGATCATTCACCTTATACACTTGCTGAAAAGCAGAACCCACTGTCTCAATCTTCTCCAATGGATCTTCGATCACAAAGAAGTCGTCGTCCAAGACGGCATCCCCTAGATCTACTCCTGCAGTCAGGAGTATATTTTCGTTGTCTGTCGTTCTCGGGAGCTTAGAACACGAAAGATCATTTTGAGTGTTCTTTTTTTAGATTTTATTAATCTCGGGAAACATACTCGGGTCGCTAGAATTAACGGCTCGAATTCTGTTATCCCAGTACGAGTTATTAGACAATCGATAGTTTTGTTTAATGAGCGAGTTGACATTTTTGATTGAAGACTTCAGTGTCCTAATCTCCAGATCGTTTCTGTCAGTAAACCGCCTGTACAAGAGTTTTAATCTTGTCAAAAGGCCACTTTTTTGTCTATGTAGTGCGTCTATTGTCGCGTTCTTGTACATTTCAGTTGCGTTATGTTCTTTGTATCGTGGGATTGTTCTGTCCATCGTTTGTTTTATGACACCATCCATCTGAAGCAGGTATCCATCGATCTCTACGTTCGATAGATTCCTGTCGTTTGGAGGCACAATGTCGTTAGAGAGAAGTTCTCTTGTCAAGGTATTGGAGAAACGTGGCCAGCGTGCCTTACTAAAATTGTAAGAGCGCGCAGGCACAAATTCATCCAAGACCACAAGTTCGTTTGGTAGCTGTATGACGGCGGAAAGTCCGCAGTGGTTACTGTCGTATTTTGCCATCTGTAAACAGTTTCTTGTCTGTTGGCCCACAGCAGAGTCAGTTACTGTCAGTCTTGAGTCTAACATTAGTAAATCTAGAAAAGCACCGCTCCTTGGGAACGATGGTCTATCTGTAGCAAGAAAGTCAATTTTATACTCAATATGTTGTCGACCCATCCAATGAAAAAGATGGTATCCCCTTGGATTTTGGATTTGATTTCCCCAATCTTCATGTTTGGCATTCAAATCTCCGACGATCATGTATTAGTTTTCATCCGAGTACAGACTAAGATACTCGAAAAGTTTTTGGAGCTCTGCAATAAAGTTTGCAGGTTGAGGTGCTTCTTGTGCGTACACTGCGATCACATAAATTCGCTTCCCATGTTGGAGAGGAATGCATATGGTGCAAGCTTCTAACAACTCGAATCTTCGCACTTCACTATTATATATGACCTTATGATCAATACCTTTTCGTAAAAAGATAGCGACCCCACCACCACGAGTTGAGTTGGGCCGGTCCCTTCTTACGATATTGTATTTATTATAAGTCAGTTTGTGTTTCTGGTTTAGCTTGGTTTCGCTAGCCTAAAAGACATCTGGACTGTGATCATGCAACAATTGAAAAAGCTCTACGTTCGGTCCTGATTAGTGAATTTACATTCACAGCCAGGATTTTAAAGGGGTTCTCGTACAGCGCGCCCATTATGGTTTAAATTGCCCTAAGCTGGGAAGGTAAGCGTAGACATGGTCTAGTCTTTCCTCTTGCTTTCCGAGCTGTTATTGTAGGCTGGTTAACTGGGCCTGCATGGCCAGCAACACAGTCATTATATCGGCCTGTCCCGCAGGTGCCGTAGGCACGGGGGCCTGTTTGACAACCTTTGGTTGAGGCTGTTGTTGTTGCCCTCCCTGCCACCATTTGGACGTAAGAGATTTGGGGCACGACGGCTGTCGTCGGTGCCTCTCCACCACCTTCGGAGCTTTTGTTTGCTTTAATTGCTGGAACTTAAGACAGCCCCGATAGCTAGCAGGGTGCCCCTCGCCAGCGCAAAGCACACATTTAAGTTGAGTCTTATCTCTTTCTTGACCGAATTTACACTCACCTACGTGTATTGTGGTTCTCAATGCATTTCACGCAGCGAGACTGCATACCGCAGTTTGCCGCGGCATGCCCGAACCTTTGGCATGAGCTGCCATTGTCTTTTAAATTTGTCCCAGGTTACAACCTGGTAGTCTAGGTTGGTAATTTTCCGTAACTATCCAGTTTGCTTTTGGGCGACAACTGAACCAGGTAGAACGGTAATTTCCGTTGCTCCCGTCTGGCTCTGACAGTCGTGAAAGGCTTAACCCCCACGAACTCGAGATCGTTCGTCGCTACACCACGGAGTTCATTTAAAAGCGCCACCGTGTCAGTGGAGCTGTCAAGGCCTTTTAAGAGGACCGTCTGATTTTTTTCCTCTTTCGGCGTGAAACTGTAATGTTCAGTTGCTGTTTTTTCGAGAATCTCTAACCTTTTTATGCTGATCCACTGAGAAGCAGTGGATAGCATGTCTATCATTACTCAGCCGTTTGATTAAAAAGTTATCGCCTATGGCGTCCTTGCATGTATCTATTATATCTTTAATGTTCATTTTGTATGTATTAATGGGCGGCACCTTACCTTTTTTTTTGTATTGGCTGCGATGGCTGTTGCTGCTGCATTTGCTGCTGTTGACTCTGCTGGTGTTGTCTCTCCTGCTGTTTGTTCTGCTGCTGCTGTTGTGCCTTTTTAGACGTCGATGGTTGATCCATCTTTATTTGCTGTTCTTTTTGCTGTTGCTGCTGTTGCTGCTCAGCCGTCTGGAGGGCCTTAAGCTTGGCTGCCTCCTTTTGCTCTTTGGCAAGCCTTTCCTCCATCCTTCTTTTTTCTTGTTTGGCTCTGACCGCCAGGATCTTGCGCTCGAGCGCACTAATTACTTCTTCCTCATCATCTGACTTCGATGAGGAAGGCATTTATTCTGTGTGATTGTTGTTGTTGTTGTCTTCGGCAACTTGTGTGTCGTCTGGGGTACTTGTATAGTGCCCCTCCCCTTCGTCAGACACATACGACACTGATATGTGCGACGCTAGTCCAGCATTTTCCAGCTGCTGACGTATCTTGGAAGCTGCTATTGTTTTGGCTGGTCGCACCTCTTCCTTCTCTCCAACTTGCTGTTGTACCAGATTTGCCCTTGTTGGCCTTTTTGTTACTAGGTTCGGCTGAACCTTTTGCCTTCTTTTTCTCTTATATGAAAAGTTGTTGTTTTTTTTGTTAGATATATCTTTGGGCTGGCTTGCCCAAATATCTACAAATTTAGCTTTTAAAAAAGCTTTTTTGTTTGCGAATTGAAGCCAAATTAATTTTGGCTTTATTTAAAGCAAAAATAAAAACTAATTGAAATAAGTTAATTGCCTTTTGACAAAAAACTAATTATTAACTTTAATTACTTGGAAATAGTACTACCACTTGTAAATAACACTTTTACACTGCGAAAGTCGTCAACAAAGCCTTAACTCTTCCACAGTTGCTGATCGACTGACAAATCAGTGACAGTTTGTCCCATGTTTTCCAAAACGGTTACTTCGCAAAGCTTAGAACAATTAGTTTTAGAATATTTTTGTTGATAGCCATTTTTTATATGTATGTTCTACAAATCAAATCCAAAGCTTTTAACAAATAATTTATATTTCTCATTTTGTCAACGTTTGCTATTATGAACTTATTTTAAGCAAAGTATGATGACCGCATGCATGCAGTTGTAGAAGTCTTCATAAACGTATGTGAGCATATTTTAGGCAGGGCATGGGCAACAAAGCCTACAATTACGAACTCAGTCGACCACATACTAGTATATAACCTTATTTCCCTTGAGTTTCGTTAATGGCCGTCGAGTGGGCAATGGGAAATTTACTGTTGTCAAAGCTGCACTCGACCGTGCCTCTCTTAAAATGTTCTCTCCAATATATATAATATAATATGAAATAAAATCAAACTATTTCTATGAAAGGAAGTTCACAGACTACCGACCTCTTGTTTGATTGATTTCTCTCAAAAAACTTAATATCAAACTCCAAAGTTGGAAAATTAAACTGGAAAAAAATAATTTTTAAGTCGAGTATATAAAGTGCAAGAATAACACACCAGAATTTGTCTTGTGAACATTGGACTTGAATCCATACAACGCTTTCAGTTCGAAAGGAAATTACTAATCCAACGAAGAAGAATTTCATCGAGATCAAATGCACGCATTTTCGATAAAAGTGCTTTATGCGAATCTCTATCAAATGCCTTAAAAATATCAAGTGCAATAATCTTACTTTCACCACAACAATGGAGAGATATCCATCATTCGAATATTTTTACTTTCTAGGGTTGATTACAAAATTCCATAGAGTTTATCCTCAATTTTTTTTAGGAACTTTTCCAATTTTTATTGCTTTACATTTCTATACATTTCTATATAAAAAAAATGCCAAATCGTGCCTTGAAATTTGTGTATGCCAACAAAATGTGTTGTATGCCTCGATTTTCAGAATACACAAAAATGAGTTTACTTACACCAATTATGTGCAAATAGGCATAAATTAATTTGTGTACCCTATCAGACGATTTGTGTATGCCCACAAATTTGATTTGTGTATACTGTGCGTTTGTGTATGCCATGTGTGTCCATCAAATGTGTGTTTCATAAGGTTTGTGTATTTTTTTTGATAGGAAAAAATTTAAATTGTTAGATTATTTTTTTTGTATGTTTTTTTTTTTATTTTCTTTAATTTAAAAACACTTACATATGTTGATTTTTTTAATAAAACGCACTTTTTTCATTATTTAAAACCTTACTGACATCAATATGAAAATATGAATCGATTTTACCCCACACAGGAGTATTTGTAAAAATAAGTTTTAATAAACTTCTAATAAGTATTTAAACTATTTTTAATCAGAAAGGCTGCTTGAACGAAGTTCTTTTTTGAAAGGTTTCCTGACGTGTCGCTGAACTACACGAATAAACCACAATCGACCGAGGCCCTTTAGTTAGCATAACACAGGCCATCTTAAATGCAGCCTGGTCCAGGCGGAAGTCATTTAAAAATTTAACCAATCATTATTTCATCGCATACGTGGGTCGCACGTACTTGCTCTCCTGTGCCTAATTACATTGGAAGACAAGATCTTTGACAGTAACAATTAACATTCACGTTAAAATAACACGGTTTGAACTTATAAATAATATCACAACCACAATACTTAATGGTTCTTAGTAAAAATGAAGTAAGCCATCACACGTCTCAAATAACAAAGAATTTATGAAAAAAGTTTTCGAAAACTGTAGAACCGGTTTTGATAAAATCATGTTTTCTATTTTTAGTCTATAATCGCAATGCTTTTATCCTAATTTCAACATCTATCTGATCTTATTGAAAAACCCTTTATAACTATACCATCAGGACATACGACGCAAGTACATACAACCTAGTCGTGTAATTAATTTTCATAGTTGGAGAACTCTTTTGACAGTATCAAAAGCCTCTTTTAGGTCAAAAGCCTTTCCAACAGAACAACCAATTTTGGAAAATTTTGATAGTTAGAAAAAAACGACAACAAAACTTTTAAATAAAAATCAAATCGGTAATTTGTTTTTTTTTTTAATATCTTAATTTTTATAAGCATGAAACCAATACTAAGCTCATAAAGCAAATAGAGAAGAAAAGCAAAAACCTTGTTACCTTGGTAAGACACATAAATATCTCTCCACACTAGCCAATAATATGCAAACAGCGATTCTTAGGAAGCATTAGGTCTGTTTCCGTACTTTTTGGATGAAAGTTTGGGAAAAAGTTTGGGCACGAGCTTTTTCATGTTGTTTTTGTAATTTTCTTTTTTGAACTTAAAAGTAAAGAAACGCATTTTGGGCTGTTTCTGGTTAAATGTCATATATGACAAGCTAATTGTAAGTAAGCGAAAATTTTTGTTTGGAAAATGAATCAATCGAAAGAATTAAAGAAAAAAATTAAAGCATTAACAATCAAAGCGTTAAACAAAATAATCAAACAAATAAAATTTAACAAATAAATTCACAATTCACATACTTTTAAATTCAAACCAATTAAATTCGGACAGCGTACAGAGCGGATGCTTCCATATCGCCTCATTAAATTAGCCATCAAAATCAAAAGCAACACAATACTCTTCTATCTTGTCGACCAACCAAATCAAGACAGCACCCTTAAGAAAATCACCGCAAAAAATTCTCTTGAAATTCCATCGATGCATTTCTGATAGTAAATTCACTCAATTTTACACTAACACCAACAATATTCATTTTTGTATTGTATTTAAATTTTACTCTCTTATCCCTTAATTTGTGTAAGCAGTGTGAATAGAAAAAAGCTCTCTATATTTGTTTACTTTTTCAAGTGGCAATTTGCAAATGGCAAATAGAACTGCCCTATAGCGATCGGCCAGCGTAAACTTTTTTTGTATTGTAGTGTCTTATCTCAAGCGTCCGACGCTGTACATTTATTATTTAAGCGCACCCGATTTGGAATGCAAAGACAGTTCTCAAGAAGCTTTAGTAGCGAATTGCTATTCTTATTCTGAGTGATCAAATCAAGTACAATTAATTTTTGACAAGCCCAAGCAATATGTCTCTACCAACAACGTTCGTTAAGGGTTTTCACGATGAAAATCTTGTTGCCCGCATGGAATATCGACCACTTGGCGAAACTGGTCTAAAAGTATCTAAGGTTTCACTTGGCGGTGGAACATTCAGCAACACTTTATATGGGTCTGTAACAAATTAAATATTTTATTC
Source organism: Platycheirus rosarum (assembly GCA_963971375.1). Taxonomy (NCBI): domain Eukaryota; kingdom Metazoa; phylum Arthropoda; class Insecta; order Diptera; family Syrphidae; genus Platycheirus; species Platycheirus rosarum. Next base: position 24,696,261 of record OZ020509.1, on the reverse strand, counting down.
TGTTCTGTTGTTAATATTAATATTTACATACCTACTTACATCTTCCGTATCCTAACCTTACTTACCTTAAATCTTACTGCAGGTTATTTTGTTTGTTTGTTTTTGATAACTATACACTGAAAAAAAAGTTCATACATCTTAATACAGTTATTTTTTTTATATTTTTATAAAGAATAGATCTTGTCTTTGGAATGAATTTTACCACTAACACGAATAGGGTTTATTAAAAAATTATTTAATTCATGATCTAATAAAGGAAACCTTGCATATCTAAATTCAAACATTTTATTAAAAATACGAAATAAATAGAATTCGGATTCGGACGTTTATTATTTGAGTACAATTTGTCCGAAATATTTAATTTTAGAATTTCGGCTACAAATTTGATTAGAGCTATTTTGTGTTTAAGAAGTCATATTTAAAAATGTTCATATATAATTGTTAAACAAACATGCTCTCCACAATTTTTACTTGCGATTATAGGTACTATAATGGAAGTTATGCATTCGTGCAAAAAAAATTGAGAACAATCAAACATGACATTACGATGATAGAGAAACATATTTGAGTTACTGGCAAAATTCTGTCTATCTGTCGGTCTGTATGTCTGTCTGGATGTATTGTGGACTGTAGCCTAAACGGTTGGGCCAATCGTCTTCAAATTTAGAACTTAAGTTTATTCTGATATTCTACAGAGGGGTTTTTTTCAATTTTTTTAGCTCAAAAATTAACGGTACCTGTCATATAACCGTTATTTAAAAGCTTATTTTTCTCAAAAAATACTACTTTTGCACATATGTCCAAACGTGTTTCAATACTTGCTTATATAAGATTAGTTTGTTTCTTTCTTAGTAACCAGTACATTTTTCTGTAGCTTCTAATACTTCAGATGAAATTATTTCTATTATGTTCGCAGGAACCGTGCTTTTTTTATAAATAAAAGTAGCCTTTTTACCAGTACAGTGATTAGTGAATTCTGTTCTATCATTTCCCAAATTCACGAGGCATGGAACCATAACAAACAAACATCCAGCAATGACTCATTTCACATAAAAGCCTCCGTACATTTTTCGGGATAAAAATCCTATACTATTTTCAATTAAGCACCTTATCCATCTACCTACCAAATTTCATCTTAAATTGAAATTAATTGAAACGAATCCAAAAAAATAGGATTTATTATTTGAAAGCGAAGCTGAGATTTTTTACTAAAAAATGGGCACGACTGGGTCGCACGTACTTGCTCGTATGTGCCTAATTACATTGGAAAGCAAGATCTTTGACAGAAACAAGTAACATTACGTTGAAAATAACACAGTTTAAACTTATAAAAAGTATTAAAACCACAATACTTAACGGTTTTTAGTAAAAATGAAGTACGTCATCACACGTCTTAAATAACAAAGAATTTATGAAAAAAGTATTTCGAAAATTGTAGAACCGGTTTTGATAAAATCCTGTTTTTAATTTTTAGTTTTTTGAAAAAAAAAATTGTTTGAAATTTATTTATGCAGTTTTTTAGAGTTTATTAGTATACATGTGACTATAAAATTTAAAATATTGATTTTTCAAAAATAAAATTTAAAAATAAAAAAATAATTTTAATTAGAAAGTTATTAAAAAATTTGATATGCAGAATTAATTAATCTACCCAGATCTCCTCAAATATAAAATTTGTCAGAAATCCAAAAAGCTGTTACCGAGAAAGCCCAAAATTAAATAAACCGTTATATGAAAGGTTCCGGAAATTTGGTTCTAATCAGATGATAGCCAATACCAACAAAAAAACTCTCAAAAGTGTTCATCAAAATCGTTGGAACAGTTTTCGCGAAGAATCAGCTTTTCCTAAACGGTCATGTGGCAGGTACCGTTATTTTTAGGCCTACAAATAAAATTTAAATTTCCCCTCTGGGGCCAAAAAATCACACACACCAAATTTGAAGAGAATCGCTTAAGCCGTTTAGGCTGCAGCTCGTTATACATACTGACAGACATTTTTTCGCGATCACTTTTTTAGACTTCTCTATGATCGTAATGTCACGTTTAATTGTTATCTCAATTTTTTTTAATATTCACGAATCCTAAACTTGCCTTAAAGTCCTTATAATCGCAAGTAAAAATAGTGTGTTAAAATTTCTGAGCAAATGCATGCGGATTCCGCTTATTGCGCTAAGTCGAACGTTGAATACTATTGCAATTTGCAATGACCTTATTGAAAACGTAATTGCAATTTTGTTTATATTTTTTCTTGATACCACTGTTTTGTGTGTAACATTGAGCATTAGCGATTGCTCTGAGAACTTTTATTTGTTTACAATGCAGTGTTTGCCTGTAATTTGGTTTCAAACTACCTAAAATTTGATTACCGTACGCCCATAGCAGTTTTGAGCACTTTCTTGTAGATAAGCAGCTTCTTATAGGTACTTACATACATATATTGGAGTGTTTTCCAATAAGCCAGTTCAATTCTTGTTATTTAATATCGAGTTATGCTAGTTTTTTTAAGTACGTTTTTCATTTTAGCTTGGTATCACGGTAAGATACCTTCCTTTGGGCCGAGTTATTATAGGTAAAAAGGCAAATTTTTAATGTTCTTGTAAGTTTAAAATATTTTAATTTGATTGGGATTATAAAAGTGCGCCATTTGTTATTTTATCAAGCGTATTCTGTAGCTTTTCGTTTGCTGAAAACCCCCTCTCAATTTCAAACTTAAGCATGCATTTCAATTTTGGTTTTCTCGGTTACTCTTTAAGAATGCTGGGAGCTTTTGAATTTTATATCTTTCTTTTGTGAAATTTTCAGAATTTTCCAGAAATTTGTAGTTTGAAATTTGTGGATTGCTATTGTCTATCGGGCTCAATAAACATCTCCTGTCCGTCGAAGGGTTTGAAAATTTCTCTCGAAGTTTCAAGCAAACAGATCATTATAAGTAACTTTTCCTCACGTCGAGCATTAGCTATTAACATCTCCTGTCCGTCGAAGGGTTTGAAAATTTCTCTCGAAGTTTCAAGCAAACAGATCATTATAAGTAACTTTTCCTCACGTCGAGCATTAGCATTTGGTGTGCGTTCAAATTTTCTGCTGTTTTGATAACAATTCGATTTTTATGTTAGTTAACTTACAAGGCAAACTTTGGCACAAAATAACGTTTAACAGATCTTAGTCAGATGTTAGATGATTAGGAACTGGAAAATATGTACATATAATAAATTCGATTAGACAAAGTACATCTCTTCATTCAAAAAGATTTGGTACATATGTATCTTGACATTAGCACAAATTGCAATCTAGCATATATGTATGTATATATTTTATATACAAATATTGGAAATTTGTCTCCAGTACTATATTAATAATTGATAAGAGCTTCCTTCACATAGAAAATTATTATTTACCTTCACAGAATGAGAGTGCGCAGTGCGTTTTAACACTATAAAGGCAACAAACAAATCCCTTTTGAGCGCGCATGTTATAAAAAAAAGCTTGCTAAAGAATTAATTTCCTTTTAAGAAATAACATTTCAAAGATAAAAATATTGCAAGTTATATAAGGCGTTTTTCTTTTTTAGTTCAGAGCAGAGTCTGAGTTGTCAAAAAAAAGTGTATTTCTTTTTTCACTCAGAGCGTTCAGAATTTTAAAATTGTATTTCTTTTTTCGTTCAGAGATTGATCAGGGCGTGTTCCGAGAACTCTGTATGCGCTTAGAATAAATTAACTGAGCATTCTGAGAAAATGCTGAACGCAATCAACCAACGTCACTTAAGAGTTGTGGGCTATTTCATGCACATAACCTACACCACTCTTCGATAAATAGATGTTAAAACGAAGAGGCAATAGTATTATATGCATAATCATGGACGTATTATATATGGACTGCTAGTTGCCTACCTCAAGTTGGTTCAATTTTAATTTTAGTTATTTTGGGCGACACTAGCCCTCCTGAGTACACTAGCGGGAAAAAAATTGAACCTCAATTTTAACATTTTATCCAGTGATCTCAGACTTTGGCAACAGGTTTTCCCACGTTGGCATTTTAAAATTTCCTTTTTTCTCCCCATGTTATTTAGAATACCCCACAATTAATTAATCAAAAATCCCTTTTTTCCTTCTAGTTCTTTAAGCTTGTCTTAGGCGCCAGTCCCATCCCCAACCCATCGCTATCATTAAAAACCACTATTAAAAATGTTCAATTGGATATTTTTGTGTGTTAGAAAAAGATTTATTAAAACATGAAACTTTTGCCAATCGATGGCAAATCAATTGAAATAATTTCGTCAAACCGGGAAACAATATTATTTATTAAAAAAACATTTATTTATTTTAATGATGAAAATTGGTTTTACTGAGCTGATTGTCATTTGACAGAAAAATGGAACATTTCGTTCCAGATTTCGTTGTCCATTTTTTTAAAGTTTACTGAAGCATTTTGCACAATTAAAACAAATTTGAGGTTATGGCTGATGTGGTGGGCCTTTAAATTCTGACATAACTTTACTGATTGCTATAACTAACCGTACCCTTGTATATACACTGCATATAGTACTATCATGGAGCATAAATTTTTAGTTCTGAATCAAGTCGCAATGAGGCGTGCTAAAATTGCCAATTGGTGTGAATATAGAATAAGTACAGACAACAAAAGTTTATTAAATACTGGTAAAATATCGGTAAAGGTTCTCGTCTCCACTGTTAAGAGTTAGTTCTGAATCAACCAGGAAGATGGCCAGACGAAAAATGACCATCATGAGAGTACTATAGAAAATGTATTGTGATGTGGCAACAAGTTTAGATATTCGGAGGATACATTTTGTAAATTAACGCCATCTGTTGGATTCATTGTGTACAACAACCAACATTCATTGTGTACAACGACCATGCGCCTAAAAGTATGCTACATATTTGCAATATGTTTTAACTGAGTACTAAATCGAACTTGAAGTACTAATTCGAGACTCGAATTAGTACCGAAAGCTTAGATTGTGCCAGAACCAGACAGAAGCTTCCAGAAGCTTGTAAACTTGTATAAATACAAGAGTAGATTGCATTGAAAGTTCAGTTTATTTTCGAAAGTGGAATTGTTAACAACTGGAAGTATTAGTAAAAAGTGATTGAATTGAGATTAAATAAAAAGTGTTGAATTATAAAAACGTATTTGAATTGTGAATAAGTGAAATAAGTTAAATTGGTGTTATTTAAACTGAAAGACGTTGTGTTTTATAAAATAAAGAGATTTGTTTTATTATTGTGGAATTTTGATTGAGTTTTATTGGTCGAAACCCAGGCGAAAATATTACATTGGTGTCAGAAATTGGGGATAAAATTCAGTAAAGTGCTAGAAAATTCCATAGTGACATTTTCTAAAACAGTTTCGGTGACTCATTTAATTGTGAAAGTGGAATTTTCCAGAAACTATTGAACTGATTGTGTTATAAAACTGTGAATAGCGAGTATTTTTGTTAAAAATAGTGTTGGAAAAAGATCTTTCTAGAAGAGACATTAAAATAAAACTGACTGTGTTGCGAAAAAAAGTGTTTCAGTTACATAAAATGGGTCGCAAATTAGAACAATTGACAACAGCTGAGTTGAAAGAAGAATTAGGAAAACGAAATCTTCAGACTTCGGGGCTGAAAAAGGAACTATTGCTCCGACTTCAGAATGCTATCACTCAGGATGGTAGAGACCCGGATACCATGTTGTTCGATGTTGAAGAACAAGGGAGAGAATGCACAGTAAGTACAGCCGATGAAATGCCTGCTTTCATGAAGTTGCTTCTGTCGAAATTCGATGCTCTGGAAAGTTCCTCGAAAGAACAAAAGAATTCGTCAGAAATGCTGCAGAAGCAACTAAGCGAACAGCAGAACGTTCTGGAGAGCAAATTTGATGGTCTCGAAAACAAACTTGATGCACAGAATGTTCTCTTTGACAAAAGACTTCAAACAATCGATCAGAAATTCGAAGCCAAAATAGAAAACTTGGAAGAAAAGTTCGGAAGTGTAGAGCAACAGTACGAACATCTGGCTAAGGAGTTTGATTCTTTGAAGAAGAAGAAGGTTCGGGAATATTCGAGCGATGGTCCACGAAGAAAGGAAATGCAGCCCCCTGTCTTCGATGGTCAAACATCATGGCCAATTTATAAGAGGCAGTTCGAAGCTGCCGCCTTGACGAACAACTGGGACAACGAAGACAAATCAATTGCTCTTACGCTTGCGCTCAGAGGAAAAGCTGCCGAATTGCTGCAGACCATTCCTGAAGACAAACATCATGATTATGATGCCATGGTCAAGGCCATCGAGATGAGGTTTGGCGACGACCACATGCAGCAAGTTTACCGAGTCCAGTTGCGCCGAAGGGTCCAGACAAGAGGTGAAACGCTACAACAATTGCAAGCTGACATCGAGCGCTTGGCCAATTTGTCTTATCCCAATACCAGCAGGGAAATCATAAACAAACTGGCAACCAATGCGTTCACTAATGCCATTGCAGATGGAAAACTACAAATGGCTGTGAGAATGGCAGGTAAGAAAACGCTCGCTGAGGCTTTAGCATTTGCCCTGACAATGGAAGCAGCAGACCAAGCTTCGCAAGGTAGCCATCGCGTCAGGGAAATGGCTACGCTAGAGTGCTCATGTCAACGTGTCGACATTGAAAGACAAAACCTGAACACTGCTCGAGGTCAAATGAGATGCTGGAATTGCAACAAGCTAGGACACCTACAGCGACAATGCAGATCTCCACAGGTAAGCTGCCCACATAGCGAGAGAAAAAGGCCTACTGACAGGGATATCGCTTACCCTACCGGGCATGATTTGGGGATACATCAGTGTGGAAAGCGCGTAAGAACCAACTTTGCAGAGCAGAAGTCGGTTGATGAAATGAACGCCCCCAGGACCATTATCCAAGTTGCGCAAACGAAACGCTGCAACCAGAGTTTGACGGTGGAGACCGTCATCGCCAACAGAAAATGTGTGGCCACTATCGATACGGGTGCCACGGCCTCCATAATTAGAAGAGGCCTTGTCCAGACGTCCTGGCTACACAACACCAGCTGGAACAGTCTGAAGGCAGCTACGGGAGAAGTAGCAAAAGTATACGGAGAGGTACTTCTGAAGATAGAACTGGCAGGGCTGACCTTCGCACATGCATTCTTGGTAGCTGACATATGCGACGACTGCATACTAGGTGTGGATTTTATGAAGGCGCATGAAGTAGTCCTAGACTTTCGAATGCAGGTGTTAAGGTATTCAATCGTCGAGATTCCAATGGTGTACGGAAACGAGAATGCTGTAAATCTTCGGACGATCATAAGCAGTGATGAAATTCTCCGGCCATCTTCAGAAAGAGCGCGTTTGAACGGTAAGAAGGACGAAAGTATTTCTCTTCAGAGACTAAGGGCTGAACCTGTAAAGGGTTGGACTGCGGAAGAACTTCGTAATGCACAAAAGGAAGATCCTGACATCGAGCCGATTCTTGTATGGAAGGAATCTATGGATAAGCCGAATGCAAGAGACATCTCCGACAGAAGTCCTACTTTAAAGGCATACTGGGCGCAGTGGGACTCTCTCCATGTAGAAGATGGTGTTTTGTGGAGAAAATGGGAAATGCCGAATGGAAGATCCTTTAAGATGCAGCTTGTGGTGCCACGGTCGAAAGTGCAGGAGATTTTAAGGGAAATCCACGATGAAGAATCCGGCGGGCACTTAGGAATCAACAAGACACGGAAAAAGGTACGGGTACGTTTTTATTGGTTAACTGTAAGAAAAGATGTCGAGAGATGGTGTCGAAAGTGCACCACGTGCAAAGCTAGTAAAGGACCCAAAGTCAAGGCAAGCGCTAAGATGCACCAGAACAAAGTGAGCGCCCCGATTAAAAGGATCAACGACACACACCAAAGAACCCAAAGCAATATAAACATTGCGAGTGACCGCATGAAGACCAGATACGATGCGAGAGCAACAGCACCTGAATTCAAAGAGGGAGATCTGGTATGGCTTTATAACCCACATCGTAGAAAGGGAAAATCGCCCAAGCTTCAGCAGGACTGGGAAGGTCCCTACCAAATAGTTACGCGCATTAATGATGTCGTTTTCCGAATCCAACGAGGACCAAGAGCAAAAATGAAAATTGTCTATGTGGATCGACTGCATCGTTACCACGGAAACAATGATGATGTGCTTGTTCGGGACGAACAAAACTAAGAGGGGGACAATGTGATGTGGCAACAAGTTTAGATATTCGGAGGATACATTTTGTAAATTAACGCCATCTGTTGGATTCATTGTGTACAACAACCAACATTCATTGTGTACAACGACCATGCGCCTAAAAGTATGCTACATATTTGCAATATGTTTTAACTGAGTACTAAATCGAACTTGAAGTACTAATTCGAGACTCGAATTAGTACCGAAAGCTTAGATTGTGCCAGAACCAGACAGAAGCTTCCAGAAGCTTGTAAACTTGTATAAATACAAGAGTAGATTGCATTGAAAGTTCAGTTTATTTTCGAAAGTGGAATTGTTAACAACTGGAAGTATTAGTAAAAAGTGATTGAATTGAGATTAAATAAAAAGTGTTGAATTATAAAAACGTATTTGAATTGTGAATAAGTGAAATAAGTTAAATTGGTGTTATTTAAACTGAAAGACGTTGTGTTTTATAAAATAAAGAGATTTGTTTTATTATTGTGGAATTTTGATTGAGTTTTATTGGTCGAAACCCAGGCGAAAATATTACAGTATATACAATGACCGTACGTAAAAAATTCCAATTTCTAGATGGTTCACCTTTTAATGATGGATTTTTAATGATCGCTATAACTGGCGCCTAATGCACAAACCAATAAAAAAAGGAAGTTGTCCACGATCTAAAAAAACAATAGGCAAAATACCAAAGACGTCGCACACTTTCTTTGTATATACACTGCATATAGTACTGTGATATTTTTGCCTGGGGTTCGACAAATAAAACTCAATCAAAATTCCAAAATAATACAATAAATCTCTTTATTTTATAAAACACCACGTCTTTCAGTTTAAATAACACCAATTTAACTTATTTCACTTATTCACAATTCAAATACGTTTTTATAATTCAACACTTTTTATTTAATCTCAATTCAATCACTTTTTACTAATGCTTTTAGTTGTTAACAATTCCACTTTCGAAAATAAACTGAACTTTCAATGCAATCTACTCTTGTATTTATACAAGTTTACAAGCTTCTGGAAGCTTCTGTCTGGTTCTGGCACAATCTAAGCTTTTGGTACTAATTCGAGTCTCGAATTAGTACTTCAAGTTCGATTTAGTACTCAGTCAAAACATATTGCAAATATGTAGCATACTTTTAGGCGCTCACAATGAATGTTGGTTGTTGTACAAAATGAATCCAACAGATGTCGTTAATTTACAAAATGTATCCTCCGAATATCTAAACTTGTTGCCACATCACAGTACTATCATGGAGCATCATTTTTTAGTTCTGAATCAAGTCGCAATGAGGCGTGCTGAAATTCTCAATTGGTGTGAATATGGAATAAGTACAAACAACAAAAGTTTATTAAATACTGGTAAAATATTGGTAAAGGTTCTCGTCTCCACTATTTAGAGTTAGTTCTGAATCAACCAGGAAGATGGCCAGATGAAAAATGACCACCATGAGAGTACTATAGAAAATGTATATACAATGACACTTCTATGGATGGAATCCTTGTATATGAAACCTATAGTAGTATCATGAGGCAGCTTCTAGTTAAGCGAGGTAGAGCCACCACGTCGCTGCAATAGGTTTTTGCTTAACACGATATACATTTGTATGGGTTTTGGAGAGTAGAAAGAAATATAGTGATGAAAGAGTAGGTTGTATGTTATATTTTCAGAAACGTATGAGTTAGAATGATTACAAGCATTTGCAGGAATAATGAATAATAAGTACGAGTGAAAGGTTCAAAAAGTGACACTAGACCGTATGGTATGGGAGAGTAAGGGAAACAAAAATTTGTGGATTTCCCTTTGATTTTTCGTAAACAAACCAATATTGTGCGTCTTTATTTATTTTTTTGGATTTTGCATTTTTCAAGAAATTTTGTTATTTCTGTATTTTCTGTATTTCATATACCAAAATCAACTACCAATGTTGCCATATTCGGATTCGACTTTTTAAAGTTTTAATATATATTGTTCAATTTCGAACGCTAGTTAAATATAAAACTGGTGCCAGTTGGTACTATGTTGTTGGTACAATAGTATTTTGGTACTAGATTTTTAGTACTTAGTAGTATATTTAGTACTATATTTTGTAGTAAGTAGTAGATTTAGTGCTATATTTAGTAGTTAGTAGTATATTTAGTACTAGATTTTTTGACGTGATAAGTGAATATACTCTAAAGCAATAACATAGTTACAAACATATGCAAACAATGTGTTTTATTTGTAAAATAAGTAACTAGGTAGGTACTTCAACTCAAATTAAATTTTTTGCAGACTTAAAAAAATTGATATAATAATCAAACATGGTAACCATTCAAAATTGTACACAAAAAAACCAAACCAAATATCAAATTTCAACAAAAGATGGAATTCAAAAGTGTCAGTTATGTTTTACCGGTAAATGCGACTTTTTGAATTTTTAAAAAACATGTCGCGAGTTTCTATGTGAACATTTTAAGTAGTTATTTGTTTTTCTTGAAGTGGGTTCAGGAGAGCTAGCATCGCATTCTCAATTTTGGCAACATTTGTTTGACAATTCTTGTATGAAGCTGACATTAGACTAGCAGTCTATATATAATACGTCCATGTGCATAATATTGCCGCCGCGCTGTTGAAAAAGACATATGAGAAGTGATAATTTGTGGCAGCCAAGTGCTAGAACGTATTTCAAAATTATATCTGAGCGCTCAGACCACGCTCGGCTCGGAGAATTATCAGAGAGTATGGCCAGATTCTCTGTTCAGATCTCTTTTCTGCTTGAAATAAAGAAAAACGCCTATTATACATATACATAAGTCGCGATAGCTATCATTGTATTTACACTGCCTATAGTACTATCATGAAGCATAATTTTTTTAGTTCTGAATCAAGTCGCAATGAGGCGTGCTATTAAAAAAATTGACATTAGGATGACGGGGAATATGATTTAATATGGTATGTATGTATGCATTTTGTATAATTATTTGCTATTTGAAATGTGGATGTAATTACACAAACTAAGGGCTTATTCAAAGTAGAGTTTGACAAAGACTTAACATTCCCATATCTTCTAGATTCTAGAATATTAAAATCTTCATCAATGTTGATATTAACTGACATTTTGTATTGACACAATATTTCTAGAGTCTTTGTACATTATTCAAGGTAAATATAAATATTATATAATCATATAAATATATATTTAATTAAAGTATGTATAGATAAATAATATGAATATATATTTAACTAAAATGTTAAATTTATTTCGACAGTTTGAAGAGTTAATAGTAATACTATAATTGCTATACTCATTATGGAAGCTAGACTTCAGGTTAATTTTTAGTGATAGGCTTAAATTTGTTTACGAATAGCTTCATGATTGCTTACTTGTAACTTAGTAGCAGTATTGGTATATTATGGGCAATGAGACATGATCTTTAAAATTTCTTTTCTGATTTTGCCAAAAACGATTTTGACTTTAAAGCAGCACTGGCTGCTGAGGCCATCGGCTCAGACAATTATAAAGACAACACACAAGACGACATTGATACAGGACAGAAGAGAAGACAGAAGGAGAACGGAAAACATATAACACATGTCAACAGCACGCAGTTGGTTTTCGGACAAAAATTAAACAATTAGGTATTACAAATGTAAAAAAACCCGTTGTATTTTTAGCAATTCTATAGAAAATTAGTACAAAGAAATATTTTGGTTTAATTATAAATTTCTTTCGCCCGAGCTAATCTGGGAAGGTCAACTAGTACCTTTTATAATTATATAAACCTAAAACAAACATTAAAGCTAAAAACCACAAAAGTAACCGTTTTTATACACACAAAAAGGTTTCCAAAACCGGTTAAGCCTTTCAAATTAAATGTTGCTGATATGAAAATTATATACATACATATGATATGAAAATATATCGGGTCTAAAGCTATCAGGATAAAGCTATGAGTTAACTTAAGGATAGAATATTGCGAAGAATTTTTAATTTTTTTTAATCTTGTGGTACGGAATGATGTGGAATGATTAAACACATTAATTTGATAGTTTTCATTATTTATTCTCTATATTTTTGTTTACATTTCGATCCGAATATTTTCTATTTATTTATATATAGATATTTTTTTCTAGATAAATGTTTTTTTGTATGCCTACGTTAATGTTTTCGATATTTTAATAGTTATTCTGCTATTTGGGGCGGAGACGAATCCAACAAAAGATCATTGAAATTGGTCCAGCTGTTCTTGAGTTATAAATTAAAATTTAACTAAGTGCATGTGTTTTGATTTCAGCGAAATTGACTTAAACGAAGCAATCGAAACAGTACATAAGGCTGTCAAAAGTGGCATTAACTACATTGATACAGCTCCGTTTTATGGCCAAGGGCGTTCTGAAGAAGTTCTTGGACAGGCTCTTCGCGGTGTCCCTAGAGAATCATATTATCTCGCCACCAAAGTTGGACGTTATACGAGAGAATTCGAGACTATGTTTGATTATTCAGCTAAAAAGACACGAGAAAGTGTGGAAAAGAGTTTGAAGTTGTTGGGTCTAGACTATGTGGATGTTATTCAAGTAATTACATATAATTTATAATTCTTAATTAAATTTTTTTCATAACTAATATATACTTTATTTGTATTTTGTAGATTCATGATATCGAATTCCCTGAAACCTTTGACACTGTTTTGAATGAGTGTTTACCAGAACTGGAAAAATTGCGCGACGAAGGTAAAGTGCGTTTTATTGGTGTTTCGGCTTATCCAATGGAACCATTGAAGCGAATTATCCAAAAAGTGCCGGGACGTTTTGATGTAAGTATTAATAGTAAATAATTTTATTTGTGCTCAGTGCATTTGACACTGGCTCTTAACTTGTTATCTAATGTTTGATCATGATATGGCGCTTGTTGAGTATTTTATATTATATATATACTTTTATAACCTAATGCGGTTATAAAGCAAAGAATTCTAGTTGTCACTGAAGTGAAAGTTCACTTTTTTAGTTCAGGGACTTAAGACCTAAAAATGTAGATATAATAGTTTAAATAGCATTAGGCTCACTTAATGATACGATACTTTAATATATATGTTCAATTTAAGCGCTTATGTGAGAGTTTATGTAGAGGAAAAAGGAGAACATGACCTTTTAAGTTGCACTTACATAAGTATTTATGTTTTGTTTCAGCAACCGGGTCTTAGTTTTTTTTTTATTAAATTTTGTCAATATAAAATCAGTTTTCTTTTTTTTCTGCTTTTACTTTCTCGAAAAGAAAATTAACTGCGGTTACCCAAATTAATAACTTAATTTAATATTTAAAAGATGTCGGTAGCAAATATCGTCTCAAGAATTTTGATTTTGTGATTTTTCAGTTTTATAAGGCAAGTTCTCCATTACAAAAATTAACATGAAAATCAAAAAGACATTATGGCAATAAAGACCATTTTTATACGGATGTACTTTGAACTATGTATAACCTGAACGGTTGGGCAAATCAGAGCATACGATTATTTTGCAATTTTACAAAAAAAAAAAAAAACAGTTTCATTTTTAGCTCAAATATTAACGGTATCTGTCAAAACCGTTCATTAAAAGCTTATATTTCTCTTTAACTTAGAAAATTATAAGAAAACCCTCTTATTCTATATTGTCTTTGTGATTTTTACATCCAGTTTTTTAAAGTTAACTAACTTATCTGATTATAAATTTAAAAAAGGCGGTTTAATCAATCACATTTTTGAAAACTATTAAACATTTAGATTGTTCTTATATTTTTCAAAAATCTTTGCACATAGCATCAAAAACTAGCGACCTAATCGTGTCCATTTTTACTTGCGATTTATAGGACAAGTTATGCATTCGTAAAAAAAATTCTAAGAATCAAACATGACATTACGATAATAGGGAAGTCGAAAAAAGTGGATCAGAAAATTCTGTCCGTCTGTTTGTCTGTCCGTATCGATTCCTACAGTACTCTACCCGACTGTTTTTCGAATTGGCATTCTAGCTCCAAAACTAACGGTACCTGTCATATAACTTTCAATGAAAAACTTATTTTTCTCGAAAACGGCTCCTACGATTTTGATAAAACTTTCTATCTTTTAGTTTGAATGGATTTTTCAGAAAAAGTCTTATAACGGTACCTCCCATATGACCGATTTTTTTTAAAATCAGACTTTCTCGTTAACTAATTGACTCAGATACTTATTTTGTTTTTTGAATATTTTGAAAACGAATCTATAGATTTTTTTAAAATTTTTCTTCTAGTATAAACTATAGATTTCTTTAAAAAATGGACATACTCAAAAAAATTTTAAAATAAATATGTATGTTTTCGAAAAGTTTTTCAAAAAAAAACATTAAAAAAAAAACTGGTCGAACGATTTTGAAATGAAAAATTCATAAAATAGAAAACAGTAAAAGAAATAAGATGGCTTACAACGTTTTTTCCAAAAAACGTTTTGAATAGTGTTTTTTGATTTCATAAAAATTTTATTTGTTTAATATTTTCCCCCAAATTTTGTTTTATATTGCTCGGTTGAGCCCTAGCCATTAGTGTAATGAAAGCAAACTTCGTTGTTTTTATTAATATTTTTTCTATATTCTATCGTTTTTTATTTTAAAGCATTTCATGATCATAACAGCATATAGCATACAGAATAAATAATAAGGACACCTATGATAAACACATAAACACGCAAAAACAACTCACAAAAAAAAAAAAAACTCGATTACCTACTGAATGCAAAAATTTCACTCAAGAAAACAAAATTGTAACCCTCCATACAAGCAACCACTGTGTTAAGTAGGTACATAATATCCTAAATAAATTCCATGAACACCCCCAACATGAGTTTATCGTTCCACCAAACACAATTAAGCTGCTTATTTTAATTAATTTTATTTCAAAAAGTAAATTATTGTAAAATGTACCTTATAGCTTATATCTAAGTATATTATATATATATATATATATTATATATATATATTTAAATTTTATTGGACGATGTGACCGCACATATGAGCAAGCACGCGCGATCCAGGCGTGCAATATATTTTTTAAATAATTAAAGCCTTACTTTTCAATATATTTTTAATACCCACAATTTTGTTGACATTTCTGTTCAGGTGGTGCTATGCTACTCTCGTTACACACTGCTCGACCAGTCTCTTAAGGACTACCTCCCATTCTTCCTCGAACAAAAACTTGGAGTTATTTGTGCTGCTGGTCACGCACTAGGTCTTCTCACTAACCAACCCCCCCAACCATGGCACCCAGCATCAGAGGAAATAAAAAGTATCTGCCGGAAAGCAGTAAACATTTGCAAAGATGCCAATGTCCAACTCGGTAAACTGGCCATGTACTACTCCATGCAACTGGACGAGCCATCCACCTTCCTGACCGGAATGCAAACCAGGAAACTGCTCGATATGAATTTGGAATCATATTACGATGGTCTCACCACAACCGAAGAGGAAGTGCTTAAGCGATTAAAGGAAACGTAAGTGTTTGAAACCATTCGACTTCCTATCACAGGAAGTAACAAAAAGCACACAAAACCGTTTCTTTTTCTTTCCCCAAAAATAAATAAAAAAAAAAACTTTTTTTTTTATTTTCAATTTCATGTGGTGCTCGTACCTGGAACTGGCTACTTTTTATTTACTGTGCTCGATCTTGATGTTTCCTTCTTTTCCTCATTGACTTGCATTGGCCGGCGCAGAGTATTTACCAAACCACTGAACTGGGAGGGCATTGAACTCGAGAGGTATCGTGCTGCAATGAAGAAAATTGCCCACAAATGATAATTATAGCTATTCGGGATCGGGGTGTCGGTATTGTGGCGGAACCAAGCTGTGCGGATGAAACATTAAATTATATCTAATCTATTTTGTTATTTCATATTTTTTACCTGTTTTGTAAACGGACAACAATAAAATATTTACAACAACCGATTATTATTTGGTTGCAACTAGTTGCTGGTTTTTTCTTCTTCTTATTTCGCCAAGGTGTTGTTTGGAGAATGGACGATGGAAAGGCTCTAAGATGAAGGTGGTGGCCAAATCTGGTGAAAACTTTTTTCCGTCGCTTGTCTGTTGTTGATGATGTTGAAAAAAAGGAAAAACATCGAAGAAAACTTGAAATCCTAAATGGGAATACATAAGTGCACAATCCCAATGTTGCTTGGATATTGAATGTTGGTCGCGTTGTAAGTTACGTAATGTGGAAATAGTTGTTCGTGATTAAGTGGGATAGCGTTTGGCAGAAAAGCAACTAACAGTAGAGTAGGTACACCATAAGGATAAATGCGTGACTTTACTTAAATATAAGTGACTTACTTTCTTTTAAATGTGTTGACCCTCTTGCTTACGATTATAGCTACAAACAAGTTTTGCGTTTGGAATAGAAACCAAGAAAAACAACCACAAATGACATAATGAACACGAAGATTTTGGAAACAAAGGAATACGCATGTATTTGGAATTGGAGTTTTGGACACATTTCGGTAATTTGCAAGAAAATATTTATTCCCCCAGAAAAATCTATGTTATATGAAAATGTTTCTTCTGGGCGACACTTAACTCGGAATAAAATCTTCCATCCAGGTTATTGTGAGAATCAGATACAGAAAGCTTTTCAGCTTTCTGATCCGCGTGAGGGAATTTCAGGGTTGAGCAAAAAATCTAAGGAATCCCCGCTATAAAAAAACCTTCTTGGATACAAGACAACAGGAACATAATGAATAACTTAGGTGGTTTTACCATCTAGAAAAAATATGCCCTGAGAACTCTATCCAAATACCACGTTCCAACACTATCGCCTAAGTAAAGGTGGCCTTATGGCCCTAGGATTGAACAAATGCAAGGGGACCTGCAGTTAGTTGGCCTCAGACATTGGACAATTCAGTCTGCCGACATTTTCAGGGGTCAACTAGGTAAACCACAGATGGAGCTGGTAGGAGGTAGTTGCTTCGGCAAGATGTGTTGTTCCAACAATCAGGGCATTGGAGCATGAAATCGAAGAAGTGTAATCCTTAAACTACTTTTGGTCATAATATTATGGAACACAAAATACGCGGGCGACTAATAAAAAGATTAATACAGCCTATATAGGTCAAGGCTCTCCAAATCCAAATTCCTTATTATAAAAACTAAGCTGCTGATGTACAAAACTATGGTTTCAGCAATCCACACGTATGGATCCGAGATTCGGGTGCTCATACTAAAAGTCACTCTCATTCTGATCTCTAAACTGAGTTCCAGAAGAAAGTCTAAGGGAGAATAAAAGTTATCACTTTGTATGAGGGAGGAAGATTCCGGAGAAGATGTAATCATGAATTGTATGAAATCTACTCGAAGAGAAGAACAAAGCTCTGGTAGACTCCATTGGACCGGCCACCTATGTAAGCGAAGAAGCCTTTTGCAGTCCATTGTATGGTAAAAGACCGCATGATAGACTTGTGTAATCTTGAAGAATGCCGTAGACCAGAGCCCCAGAGCTTTGGGGAGCAAAACTGGATGACTACGGCTGGCAATTGGGATGAATGACAGCACTTTTTGTACGAGATCTTGACCAAATCCCGCTTGTTGCACCTGTGTTGACGATGATGAGGGATATAAATATATAAGCAAAAAAAATGTAGGTTACCTACACACAAAATGGACTTGAACAATCATCAATATCATTGTTTACAATTCATTCAAAAATCATAAAACTTAAGTCTTAATGTTATGTCAACCTAGCAAATAATTTAAGTTTTTTCTCATTACGGCATTGTGGCAACCCTACTTATTATTAACATTTTGCAATACACAGTAATAAAAGAAAATATTTACAATTTTGTTTTTTCATTTTAAGCTTGTTTTCAATTTCGTTTAAAATATGAAGAAAGATGTCAAAGTATCTATGAGATTTAGTAACTCATATTGCAATCGAACGTGGATATCGAACACCCAAGCCGAGTTCCAATAAATTATTCGAATGGTCTGCCGTCCAACCACCAGAACAACATTTCTTCGTCTACATTTGGACGTGTATCTTCTTCTTCCTCAACTGTAGATTTTCTTTCTTTTCTTTAGTTGTTGTTTCTTCCACGCTCTTTCGCTGCTAATGATAATGTTTTTCTGCTGCTTTGAATCGCCTCTTCATCTTCACCATAGCTCCAACAATAAACTATTTAGTGGGGAATCGTTTTTTTTCTTTTTATAGGCTCAGAGCCGTCGTCTAAGCCAAGCAGTTGTACGTGAACATCTAATCGATTTGCCTGCTCTTGAGCTGAAGTTTTTCAATTCGATTTGAAATCCTTATTTCAATCTAAATTATGATTAAAGTGAATAGTAATTTGTTAATTTGTTGCATTTTCAACTTATTGGTATTTTCGTTCTGTGAAAATGCCGAAAACAATGTTAAACAAGGTAAGATCATGTATGTACATGTAAATATGTACACCTTTGTACCTACGATTGCTTGGCCACCTTACACCGGTATCTGTAGTGTTAAGTTGATGCTTGGTAGCAAGTGAATCATTTGTGAAGAATTGTTTACGTGTTATTAACCCCTGAAGTCGTGATCTAGAAGAAAAACTATACAAAATGAACTGTTATTAAAATTTGTTTACAAACAAAATGTGTAGATTTTATAAACGAACAAGTTTTTTTCCTTCAAGAAATCGATTAACTTTATTTTGTAATAAAAAGATTAATATTTATCATATGAACTTAAAAATTTCATACAAAATATAAAGAGATACTTGGCACTTCTATATCCTTACTATGGGAAAAAACTTGAAGGTCCATCTTGCGTGTTTAGTGTTATTTCAGCGGGCTTGTCATAGAAGCTGCTCGTTCTTTTCTACTATACTAGTACATCATTTTGAAAAAAATCCATAGAGAACTGCTTGCATCCGTGATGCCTTTTCACTCCAGTAACCTATCTGTTCTTTCAATTTCAGCATTATCACTATTCCAGGGCACTTTTTTATTCTGCCTTCGGTCTAATAGGAGTTTTTTGACGTTAATATAATGAATCTTAAATGAATCTCTCAGCATCGTCAACAGCTTGTTCTACTTTCTCATATTATTGTTCCTAGCTTTTAACCAATCCGTTGAATAATATAAGACTTTTTTATATAATAGACTCACTATGGGAACAAGACCTAACGGATACTTTCAAAATCGACGGTTCCTCTCAGGGCATCCAAAAGGTCAATCTCAAATGCGGGGCCGAATCTATGCGAATAATGCTCGAAACCGAACAGGACTTCACAGGAGTTATGTACACAAGAGGAAGCTTCTACAAACAGTCGGCACCATGTTTTGTTAAGCCAGAAAAGACTAGCAACATACGTTCTCTAGAAATGAAATTCAATTTTGACCAATGCCAAACACAACAAGAAGGAGATGTCTATACGAACATTGTTGTCATTCAAAATGACCCAGAACTGATTACTCCTGGTGATTCAGCATTCTCTCTGGAGTGTGATTTCCGTCAACCGAGAAACCTTGATGTTGAAGGCAATATTGAAACCAGAGAAAGGTCAGTACGAAGTTAATCATAAAGGATATTTAATGGGAACTTTTAATAATATTTAAAACTTGCTATATAGAAATCCACAGAAATTGCGATCATCTTCTCGGCAACGAGAATAATTGTGTATTTGAGTGGTGTATATATGCAAGGTATTGCAGATGAAACTGATTTAAAATACTTTTTTTAATTTATTTTATATTAAAACCCCACCAACACTAACATTGATAAGCTCACTCAATTACTTTACAAGAAACATTTACCCAACTAAAACCCTTTTTAAACTTATTAAACTTATTTAAAACACAGAACGGTGTCAGGTTCCCGTATAACACTCACAAGTCCTGATCCATCTTACACATCGAATGCTTCCGATGACAAGGACACAGTACACAACACCACAGACACGGTTACATTCGAGCCAGCTGAATCGGTTACAATAATTGGAAACAAGAAAGTCCAAGGTAGTGTGGAAAAAGTTTCAGTTGGTGATGAGATTGTAGGTTCGGTATTAAGAGACGAATTGTAAAACTGAACACAAACCCCTAAACATGAATATTTCCTTAAAACACAAAACATTTAGTGAGAAAGGTTGATAGTTTAAATACCAAGGCTTACTTAACATTTCCTTATTAATTTGTTTGTTTTTTTTTTTATTGTTTTAAATAGCATCAATGGATCAAATAATGGCGCTTAGTTATCATCAGATTTTAATTGCAATATCATTTACAAATAACGAGTGTACCTTTAAGTACCTACTGTGATATGTTATGGATAAATGTTTTGGAAATTGATGAAATTTAAATAATTATTTTGGACAAATAAAATGTTAACAAAACCTGGAAAATCTTGCTTTTATTTGCTATTAAAGTTTTTGATTAGAATGTGATTTTATGTGTTAATAATAAAATGTTTTTCAATTATTTTAAGTTCGGCCAACACAAAAGGGCTGTCAATTAAGTTACTGACATACTACAAGAAGCACTGACTTCAAAAGACTCCATTTTTGTCACTTTTTAGCTATAATAATTAAATTTTTATTAAAATAAATGTAAAACAATGAATAAATTCACATTTGCTATAATTTTGTATTTGCAAATACGAATTAACAACTTACCTGCAGCAAATCAACACAAATCTCAAATTGACAGCTATTGTCAGTAAACAACAGCTGATCGTTACCTCAACTCGCCCTAGCAAAATGCCAAGATCGACTTCAGGGTGACTTCATGGCGACCCCAGGTGTCAAAAAACAGAGAATTTTTTCTTGAGGGCGAGTTGAGGTATTTTGGATGTATTTTGGACTGCAGCCTAAACGGTTGCGCTAATCGTCTTTAAATTTTGAACTTAAGGTTATTTTGACATTCTACAGAGGAGTTTTTTTCAATTTTTTTTTAGCTCAAAAATTAACTGTACCTGTCATATAACCGTTATGTAAAAGTTTATTTTTCTCGAAAACGGCTCCAAGAATTTTTATAAAAAAAATCAGTGTACTACTGTAGGTATGCATTATATTTTGGTGAAAAAAATTAATATGGTGGGCTAAAAACGGTACCTCCCATAGGACCGTATTTTTATAAAAAAGTTGTTTAAAAAAACCGTTTTATTTAAAAACGGCTCCTACAATTTTGAAAAAAAAATTCAAACTTTTCTACATTTAACGTACTTTATTCGAACAATCAAGTCACAAAATCGAATAAATGCTTTGATGTTCACTTTAATTTTCTTTAATATAATTCTACAATGTGACCACACATGTGAGTAAGTACGTGCGATCCAGTCGTGCAATTTATTTTATTTATTGTATTCTTTATAAAAAATGTATACATAATTATAGTAGTTACTTCTGATTCTTAAAAATGTTAGTACATGACAATAACTTGTAAAGTTGCCTGTAAGATTAAAGCATTATTTTATTTCATTTATTTAAATGAAAGTTAGCGACTAAATAAAGTTATGAATGTTGGTTAATTATTAAATATCGTATTTAAGTGCATTTTTGATAAAGTAATATAGATGTGTTTTCGGTAGCGTCCATGTTACAAATTTTACAAATTCCTACTGAATCACTGTTGAATGCTTTTGCATCTACTCGGGTTGTTCCGACCCGGTTTAACAGTGAAGGATTTTCTGTGGGTTGAGGGTTGAGTTGGCGTTTAGCCGCGATGGAAAGCTGGCCTCGTGTGAGCGTAGAAGGAAACTGCTTCATCGTTGTCATAAATTATTTCTAGGATATCGATGGCTCTAAGATACCTAGGTTCGGGATGTCGTTCCAGGGTGGTCATCCTTCTCATGAGTGGGTTAGGGTGGATGGCGGTTTTTGAGATTAGCTTCATCGCTGATTGTATAAAAAAATGGTCAAGTGGCTTGATTACGGCTTCATCATAGAGTCGTTTGTTACTGAAGTGTTTTTGTTGTTGGTGATTGAATATAAGTCCGATGCATATCCTTAGAATTTTCCTTTCGAATAGTTGGAGGTGGTTCATCGCTGTCTTGGAGATGGTGAACCACACAGAAAAACCGAAGCTTATAATTGGCCTCAGTAATTGCTTGTATATTTGTAGTTTCGTTTCCTTTTTTCCTTTTTGCCTTTTTTTCCTTTTAGATTGAGCAATCCGCATCGAGCTTTGAAAACTTAACTTATTATTTCACGAGGGTTATTATCTTCAAAATAATTAGGTGGCCGAAAAAAATTGATAACGAGTTTTTGTAGAGGGGTCAAAAACTTACTATGGGAGGTGGGTCTATCTCCCCCCGTCTAGGAGGTAGGGGCCCTTTTAAAAAAATGATTTAAATTGAAAAAAAATATTAAAAAACACCGGCAACACTTACAATAAAGTGCTATACTGCATTTGAAATCCAGAAGTTTTTTCTATAATCCTGCATTTAAATTAAATTAGTCATGTCAACTGTTTTTAAGAAATTCGCATTTAAAGTCCAAGTTTTGATAAATCAAAATTGTGAAATGAAATTGTAAATTAGCTTATATGTGTTCCATGTAACTATCAGTTCTTAATCGAACACAAAAACCGCATGGTTCTATGTCTTCTAGTTTTTGAAAAAAATTGAATCTGATGGCTTTCAGGGAAGTCTAATTTCAGGGAGTTTAATAGCTGTGATGGATGCTTTAGGAATTCATGTTTCTATATTGAGTGTCTAGTTAGGAGTTAGTTAGTTGCTTGGCAAAGAGAAACATCTTTTTATAAAAAAAAACGTTGAAAGTTTTCGACCTCGACATGTTCAGCATAACCCCTTGGGCGCAATAGTTCGTTACTGATTGTGAACAGGTTTCGTAAATTTTATATTTTGATATATGCAATATGTTTTATTTTAAACTTGACCATGTTGCATTAATTGAATTCTTTGCCATTTCTAATCTTTGATTTAGATGGTCTTTCCATGTCATGTTGTATATTTTGATAAATGCAATATATTTTATTTTAAACTTGACCATGTTGCATTAATTGAATTATTTGCCATTTCTAATCTTTGATTTAGATGGTCTTTCCATGACATGTTGTAGGTAAAGGTTACACCTAGATATTTGTATTTGTTTACAATTTTGATTTCGAGGTTGTTCATGAACCACCGCTTCCTAGCCGCTCGACGTCCGCCGTTTCTGAAGATTACTATCTCTGATTTGTTCAGATTTACACACACAGACTCCATTTTCGACAATAGTTCGCAAAACCGTTTATCATGTCCTGCAAGGAAGCTGGAGTGTCAGAGAGTATTACGATGTCATCTGCGTAGAGCAACATACCTTTTTCGATAGGCCTTCAACATCTACTCCACCTGCTAGTTCTGAGTCAAAGTCATTTATAAACATACTAAACAGCAAAGCACTTAAAACACATCCTTGTTTTACACCCTGAGTGATAGGAAAAGAAAACGCAGGTGCGAGTTCCATTTAGGGATCGACGTTATTTTAGATGATATGCCTGCAACCCTAACCTAAAGAGTCTCTGTTAATGTTATCAAATTATACTTTCGAATCTATAAAAATTGCATATAATTTCTTTTTTTGCCATAGTTGAATTGAAAATTATAAATTTGATCAACAGTAGATGCTGCTGTATCCTACTTGGAATTCGGTTAATATATTGTTATCTTCAATCCATTGATTGAGCCTTTGTAGAAGAATTGCTGTGAACAGTTGGACACAACACTTGAGTCGTCCTTTTTAAAAGTGGAAATATTATTGATTTTTGAAAAGAGCACGGAATTGTTTCTGCCCTAAAAGTATCACGAAAAAGACGGTGGATTTCAGTTACTAGCCCTGTTGAAGCCTTTTTGTAGAGTTCAAATGGTATGCCATCAATACCAAGAGCTTAGTTGTGGCTTGAACTCAGAATGGCACATTGAACTTCGTTTATTTCTATGTCCTCGTCTAAGGTTGGATCGTAACTAACGGAGGTAGGAAGATTATCCAACGTTATTTGAGTTTGTGATGATAAAAGGCTTTGAAAGTATGAACTAAATTCGGAAGCTCACACAATTGTATTTATTCTAGGCTGTTTGCCGCGGATTTGTTTCAAAAGGTTCCACCAATCACTGGTTATGGTGACATAAGGCCTTATCCTTTTTGTTTGCTTCTCGATATAATCTTCTAAATACTTCGATATTGCATTTCTTAAACGTTTTTAAATTGTGGAGTACATTTTTCCTAGCATAGAAACACTTCATATCAAACCACGGCTTCTTGGGAGTGAAATTAGTACAAATATGAATATTTTTGTCCACTGGCAGTATATGTATATGCATTCTCTGATTACAAGACTTCGATTTTCCACAGACGAGTTGTTTGCAATTTTAAGTGGTATTATTTCATCAAGTTTACCGGCATATGCTGGAAATCTATAATTGCTCCTCTTAAGCCTTGGTAGGAGATTCATATTTTCGCTGTTCCTACTTGCTCCTGTTCCAATGAGACTCACTATGATTAGCATTCTGAATATTCTTCCCTTCCTACTTGTACGAGGGACAGCAGTAATCAATGACTGAAGATCCTCTACTACTTACAAACATGAACTCGCCGGTCTTGTCACTAAAACCTCTTCCATTCCGAATATATGCATCTATCTCTTCAATGAATGCAATAAACATGTCCTGTCCGTATTACGATCTTGACTGGTGTCTTTAGAGTTTCTTGCGGAAGTTATCTGGAAACTGTTCCCAAAACAACAAGCGTCCTTTCGGAAAAACTTTATCATAATATTCGATGAAACTGAGTTAATAAATTTGTTCTACACATCTCTTGTATCCATATAGACAGCCTCCGCTTGCTCTTCCTCTGATTTTTTGTGGAGTTTTCAAAGCAGGAATCCAGATAAGTTTATATCCGGGAAAAAATGTATCATATTTTAGAGTATTTTAAAATGTTACAAAAGTTTCATACAAAAAGAAAATTTCAAAACTACATTATATATATGTATGTTTAAAAAATTACAAATAAGGTTTTATTTCCGAGATCATAAAAATGTTATATGATAAAACCTGACAGGCACCTATTGTTAAATATTATTTACATATATGTATGTATGTTGTTATTAGAAGTTGACATGTTTTTGTTTCGATCGCTTACAATAACATCGTAGTTTAGTTCAGTCCTACTTAAAAGATTACAAATGTATTCCTTGAAATCGTTGTTGAGAGCTGTAATTACTCTTTCAGAGTTGCATTTGTAGCGGTGTCCGTTGACTACAATAGCTCAATTCTTTATTTCCGCTTTGAGATTGGGACTGGTTTAACTTCTTTTTTAATGACGAAGATGAAATTTTACTTTTCTTTCGTTATACGAATGATTCCTGTTGATAAATATCTTGGATTTTCTTAGTAAGTTTGTGAGTTGAAGAAAGTACCGAATTGACTTCTATAGCGTTTCCGAGTTCGGAAACAAAAGCAGGGGACTTCTTATTAGTTAATCCGATTTTCCTGGTATTTGGCGTAGATAAATTGATATTTAGTACAGAATTACATATTTGATTGAACTCTTTATTTACTTCCGCGTTAGTTGAAGCGTTTAATCCGTTAACAACGACGTTAAGCCTTTTGGATTTTTTTTTTTCAAAATCTCCAACTTTTTGTGGAGCCTGCTTTCGTTTTTCTTTTAATTTTGCGATTTCAGTTTTCATTAATCTGTTTTCTTGTTTAAGGACAATGATTTCTTCTTTTATTGTGTTAATGTCATCTTTTGTTGTAATGTTAGCTAGTTCAGTTCGTTCATTTTTGGAATTAAGAAGTGCACTAAGGATGCTTGAAATTCCACCAACTTGCAACCTATACGGGGACGGAGAGCTCTGATGTGAAATTCCGAAGATATTAATTTGAAATACCTTTGCACTTGAAAGGTATTCGAAATTAAAAAAAGAAAAAAACGAAAAAAAAAATTAAAAAATAACTTCTATAATTGCATTAACTTTCAAATAAAAATTATTAAATTTGTTTATTACTGCTTATGGATAAGCACTTTACTCTGCTTGTAAACTTTTGTAAATAAAAACTATTTTAAAAACAAAGAAATATTTGAAACCATAAAAAAAACTTAATTTTAAGGAAAAAAAAGTTACGCATACGCCCCAATGTCCTCTTAAAAAAAAAACTGTTTGTTCACCAACACCGCGCAAGTGTATTTTATTTATGTATTAATGTATTAAAACAAATTTTAAATTATTAAATTAAAAGAATAGAAAAAAATAAACTGCAATTAATATCTAGAATTGTTGATATTGCCACTTCCTGAATAAAGCTACCAACGAACTCTTTCTGCACCTTTTTGGTATCAACTGTGGCCTATGTTGATGTAGACTGCAGCGGATGAAGCGTTGACTTAATCGTTTCACCTCGTCAGTCACAATGAACCAGGTAACTGTCGTAACTGTCGAATGTTTTGATTTTTCTGTGCCCAAAATTTATTAGCTTCCTGAGGACGCGGAAAAAGATAATGCGACGCGCACGGCATGGCTATTTGCATACACACCCCGCTTGGACGGCCAAAATAAAATCGACCGATATTTTATTGGTAGCAGGTGCTTGCACACTCACCGGATTTTTTCACCCGCTTCACTACCAAAATGTCATACATACCTACAATTTCACACAGCAGTAGAATGAAATGGTCGGTAAATAATCGGTGTGTGTATACGCGTGTATTTAGTCACATACGCCACTACTTCCCGGTAATGCCGGTGATACAGTGACAGTCGACGGCTGCTTACCGGAATTTTACCGGTACCGATCAGCGGTCGGCGTGTGTGCAAGGTCCCGTTCCCACATGTGGTTCACTATTGAAATTTGGACGACCGGTATAAAAGAGAGTTAAGCTCAAACAAATTGAACAACAATTTGAAGTAAAAAAAAAAAATATGTGAATATTTTGTTATTTATTATTGTGTACTGTGTTTAACTGAGTGTTTTTTTTGTTACACTGAAGTATATTTATGTTATTTTGTATATGTTAAGTCGTTATTACTAATAAGGCTAACCTTTTTTCGTCCTTGGTGCATATACGATATTGTTCAGATATATTGCACCTTAATAAATCGGTTCACGCTCTGCCCCTTTCCTTCCAATGGGAAGAAATAAGTCAAAGCATAATCAGTGCCGTTTAAATGTGGCCAAAGGGACAATGTCCCATTTTCTCCATCGGTCTCAACGTTGGCGAAATATCGATTGCACACTAAAAGCTTACAGAATATCTACCAGAATTTCTTCATTTCAAGTTTCTAATGTTTCAAGATTTCTCCTAAACTTTAACTCACACATTATTCTTACTGGGTAAGTCTTTTATAAACAAAAAGCATAGTTCAATTCGATATATGACTAAAGTATATTTATGCATTATATTGATCAATATTAGACTTTACAGTTTTGTTTTATTAATTGATTAATATTTGTATAATTAAAATTTAACTTAGCAAACAAATAACAAACTAATAATATCAGAAGAAACCAATACACTGAACAAATAATACCTCATTGAGCTGCTTTCTTAAACATGTTTTTTGAGAATTAACTTTACTTAAAATACTGCAAATGGTGTCCTTCAATTACAATTACGAACACATTATATTTTAGACTTGAATTAAGAGACAATTCCTTCCTGAGACTAAATTTCTATACAAAATAATTGCTTTTAAGTGACATTGTGTTTAGGTAGAAATATAAAATACATTAATCGACTTCTATTACATGGGATCAAATTTATTGTCAATTTTATCAGTGTTATTGGTGCAGTATTAATAATTCTTCTTTCAACAAGTATATATTGCAACAATATTTGATATTGTATGCAATAATAAATTGCTTGGCATTTCTGCCTACACTAACTAGGCAGCGGTGTTCATCAAATTATTTAAACAACGCCATTTATCTTCAGGTTTTTTATACTCTTATTCGAAACATTTAACACACAAAAATAGCATATAACACACATAACTATGTATAATTTTTTTTGTAAATGCTTTTAAAGTAAATGTATCTTAATATATATAACGATATCATTTCCTAATGGGTGGATGACTTTTTTGCTTTTAAAATTTTTTGGAATAACAATATATCAATTGACTTAGTCTTTCTTCTGGCCAAGTAGCGATTCGGCTACACCCAAGAAGTACACCATTTGGGCTATACCAAATAATGGTGCGATAACAATCATTCGACAAAGGCCACCTTTGAAGAAAGCTGTTGGGCCTTCGTGTTTGAGTGTTTTCCTTAAAAAAACATTTATAAATGAAATACAATATTTATTACATTTAATTTGTCAAACTTACGTGATACAATCTCCAATTCCTTTAAATTCTTTCTCACCCTCGGCCTTCTTTAGGGCCTGCAGACGAGTTTTCACTACGTCGAAAGGATTAACTGCCAAAGCAGCCATAGAACCAGCAGCACATCCAGATAAGAAGGAGCACCTACACAAAAAATATGTTATATTTTGTGCAAGGAACTTGGAAAAAGTAATAAAATGCTTACCAAAATACTGCATCTCCTGATCCATCAGCCTTTCGGGGACCTAGTCCGTTTAGTGTCGCAAACAGAGGGAAATAAACTATCGAGAAGGAAACATCCCGCAGACCAGTAGCACCGATTCCTTTGTACAATCCGAAGATACCTTTCTCCTTGATTAATTGACCAGCAATTTGTGTAGCAGACGTTTTGGGCACCGTTTTACCAGCTAATTTGGCTTGCGCTGCAACACGACCAGCATCTTGCATTTGGATTTTTAACAGTTCCATTGGAGTGGTTACGATGATTTGGAAAGCACCTGCCAGACCGCCAGCGGCCATTTGATGAGTGATCGGAAGTTTACCATCAGCTTTGGTCAGGTGATGGCGGAAGAAATCGTTGGCAGCTAGTTTTATGGCTTTTTCAGGTGTTATCAATAGAATGTTAACGGCTGATCCTCGATACATGCCAAAGTAACCTTCAGCACGGTATGTCTGCCGGAAGCAGTCGAACCTAAGATGGTTGAACAAATAGAAATTTAATATTATATTATTAATTTGTGTGCAAGAACTTATAGAGTTATGTAATTATTTTTAAGAGCTTTAA
The DNA here is from genome assembly GCA_963971375.1 of Platycheirus rosarum. Classification (NCBI taxonomy): domain Eukaryota; kingdom Metazoa; phylum Arthropoda; class Insecta; order Diptera; family Syrphidae; genus Platycheirus; species Platycheirus rosarum. Next base: position 24,666,999 of record OZ020509.1, on the reverse strand, counting down.
GCAATTAAATATTAGTTGTGGATTTTTTTTTTTTTTTTTTTTTTTTTTTTTTTTTTTTTTTTTTTTTTTTTTTTTTTTTGTCAACGGCCTTGGCTTCGATAAAGCATCGCTTCCCGTGAGATCAGCGAAATTAAGCATCGTTGCGCGTGGTTAGTGGAAAGATGGGGGACCGTCTGAAAACCAACTGCGTGCTGTTGACATGTGTTATGTGTTTTCTGTTTTCCGTTCTCCTTCTGTCTTCTCTTCTGTCCTGTATCAATGTCGTCTTGTGTGTTGTCTTTGTAATTGTCTGAGCCGATGGCCTCAGTAGCCAGTGCTCGTAAATGTGTCTACTTCGTAGATTTATCTACGGAGTAGATTAAAAATGTAATGTAATGTATTTTTTTTTTGTGAATTTAAAAAACCAAATATCTTATTATCTATTCGTTGTTTGGATCAGTCAGAGTGAGTGATGTTTAATTGCAAACAAAAATGGCTTCAGCACCGAACAGAGACTTAACCGAAGCGGAAAACAACACAATTTACACAGGATGTAAACCAATCCTTAAAGCTAAAAAACTTATCCTATATGGAAATACCAAAGCGATTGCGGGATAAATTTTGGAGAAGAGACACTCTTTTTTCATTGGATGATTTCCAAACATTACTTATCATTTAATTTGGCATCTTTGCCATCCATAATCCTTCTTCCCTCCAGTAACATTTAAGTTTTCAAATTGTTCTTAGAATAACCATTGTATATTTGCTTAAATAAAGGGAAGTTTCATATTAAACATAGAGAAGCATTTATCATCTAAGCACTAGCTTCAAGAAGAGGGGACTTTTAATACTGTAAAAGCTTAGGCTATCTTAATATTTCAAAGTGTTTGCTAAAGTATTAAAATAGGCAATGCAAATAAATGACGCAATTAGATAACGATGGCGAAATTTAATTTTTATTTAATCTGATGTTGTTTTTTTATTGAATTTAGTTTTGTAACTACTCTGCGAACGCTATGCCAACTGTATAAATTATTAAAATAAACTTTTTAAAAAAGCAATATAGTTTTTAAGGCTTCGTCAAACAGAGCGCGTGTTTAAAGCGTCGCGTTGCGAATATTTAACGCGATAATCTCAACTATTTCAACGCAGCGTTGGAGAACGTCTCACAGAGCTGTAAGCCGCGCGTTTATTATTTGAATCTAGGTTTTCATTTTCTCACAAAATATGTACATAGATAACACACATCTAACACATTCTATCAGTTTTTCCATGATAAACAATATTAAAAATGAAAATCACACAAAAGAAGCCAAAACAATAATAAACATGACTTAATTCTCAAAACAATTTAAATATATTTTTTTCCAACGCGGCGTCAAAAAAATTATTTGTAATTTATTTCAACGCCGAGTTTTAACGCCCCGTTGAACTCGTTAACCACTTTTGTTCCTAATTCAAACTTTAAAAATCAAACTTTAGTAGGGCTTGAATTTCATGTTTCTTTCGGCGCCACATATTCTGAAGGTGTTGTTTATAGAAAAATGAGTGGAAATATTTATGTATGTATTGTTAGAGAACACAGTATATTCAGATGGTAAAGAAAAAACACTGAAATCATGATGGAAACCATGCAAGTTATAACTTTTTGAGATATTACAGCACTTGGAAGTATAAAATAGTGAACAACTGGAAATGCCGTTTTTGAAAGATCTACAACTATTGCCCATAACTGCACATTGATGTTCGGAAAAGTTTTTTGTATTTTTGCATTTTTGCAAGCTATTGGTGATTCCCAAATTAATAGCGAGTTTCATTCAAATTTTAGGGATTTGATCTCAAAATCGAGATTTGATCTTTTCAATGAAACTTCTTTTATGATTAAATTGTAGTATTGGTGAAGGACTGTCACTCTTCCTTTGTCATTTGCATTTAGGGATGCAACTTCGTTCATAAAAACATCGATATTATGATGATGATATCGATATTTTCGCGATGTTTAAGAAAAATGTTTATGAACTAATTTTTTGATGCTCAATAGCGGTTACTTCTTAAGTTAAAATACAAATAGTAATAAAATAAAAAAAATAAACAATAACTAGCCAGCTATTTTTTTTATTCTGAAGGCTGTGTTTCATTGCGTTTGTAAAACATCAAATGCGATTTTAGTTAGCAAAACTAAATAATCGAAAGACCGTTTTTTTGCCGATATCTCATAATATTTGAGGTTATATTGAAAAATAACCTGAAGGAAAATTATAGTTTTTTTTAATCATTTACGACGGAAATCGGGAAAAAAGTTTCAAACCCTAAACCCCACCCTCACACCTGGAGTAGTGAATTTCCGTGAAATTCCACTATCAATTCTATATCATTTCTTTCTTGGAATTTGTGTTTATTTTGTTTTTATCTCCCGGAAATAAATAATCGCAATTTCATAAATCTTATATATATAAAAATGGTGTGACAAATGTATAGTAATTCATCAATTCAAAACATCTTGGCCGATTTGGTTCAATTTTTTCCGTTGTTTGCAATCCCCAGAAAAAGGTTTTTACGAAGAAACTTTTTGGAAAGCCCTCCGGAAAAGTCAGGAAATTGGAAAAATCGAAAATTGAATTTTGTATGGAATTTCATATAACCAACATTAAATTTGAAAGGCTTGGCCTGTTTTGAAAACATTTTGTAACTACGTTTACGTTTGTGGTTTTTGGCTATAATTGGACCGCTTTCGGTATCAAGAAAAGCTAGGGTAAGCCCGAGCAACGCCGGGCTAGTTTAATATAGAAATGACATTTCACTATTTTGAATTTTAAACTGCATCCACGATGCGTAGTTTCGATTCTTTGAGAAAAGAATCGATTTTCTCTTCTTTTCAGACAAAAAAAAACTTGTCAATTGCCCAACATAAAACTGGTTTTGCATGAAATTTAAGTAACAAACATTAAATTTGAGATCTCTACGTTTTCCTGATATATCGATGTTTAAGTGGGTTTCATCGATGTTTCGAAATCGATGTTTATGAATGATACATCGATTTCTTAAGACATCGATGTATATTGCATCCCTATTGACATTGGCAGAAAAGATTATTTACATGTATGTGTGCATTCAGATCAAATCTTCCACTCCATCAGAGATCAAATCTTTTGTGTTGAGATTTGATCTAGATTTGCTCTTTTTCTTGCAATGAAACTCTCAAAATTCAAAAAGATCAAATCTTTTGACAGAAAGAGCAAATCTTTTCTTAAATGAAACTCGCTATAAGTACAAGGGATAGAGAATAGCTAGGATAAGCTAGGGCCTTGGAACCTGTAGCCCAGCACCTGAATACATGAGCTTTATATTCATATATGTATATACCTACATATATTTTTTTAATATATACAAATATTTTTATACATATGTAATTGATTGATTGATTGAGATCCATTGAAAAAATATAAATCTTAAACTTATTTAAGAAAACCACTGTCCAACAGTTTTCAATATTTTTATTTTTCAAACAAGGTACTTATTTCTCATAACTACCACCAACTAAAAAAATATTATTAATTTCGTTCTTATCAAATATTAGCAGTATTGCAGCAGTTATTCAACTTATCTTGCTCAAATCAGTAATCTCATAATTTTTTTGTTTTAGTTTAGGTAAGTTGGAAAATTGTATGTGTTTGTAATCTTTAAACGTTGTTATCAGAAAATGATCAGTGTGGTTTGCAAGCGGGATGTAATAATTAATAAATTCAACACACGATAACAAACGTTTTGTTATCTGTTACATCAAGCAAATAGATTTGATTAGATTAACTATTAGGGTCAAGCCGACTTTTGTTGTCTAAATTACTTTTTCTAAATTAATTCAACCACAAAATTACCCATTCAAAGTTCAATGGCACTTGCCATTCAAACAGTATCAAATGATAATCATAAATTGAAAAAAACACATTATCATTACCATTCAACACATTTATTCAAAATTCTTAAGTTACTATTAGACCGAGAGCTGACAGAAAATTTTGAGAGTGAATGTATAATCAATTTTTTTTATATATGTATGTGTTATGTGATATGCATTATAGTGTATTAAATGAAAGTAGAGCCACGTGGCTTAGTGGGTAGTGTGTGGGACTACTAAGCGAAAGGTCGGGGTTCGACTCCCCGTCAGAGCCGCCCTTTTTTCTGGGTTGCTGCCTTTTGCGAGGAACTGACAAAACCTCCAAGAGTTAAATTTGTCTCGAAAAAAGTGCATCTCATGTAGCCGTTCGGACTCAGCGGTAAATTGTAGGTCCCTTCCATTTCCATTCCTGCAAATTGACAACACACACACAGGAATGGCTGAGAGTATAAATCACTAGGTCTTGGCTCCTTAAGAATCTGTCGCGCTATTAAATGTTTATATCAAATTTGAAAGCCTGGTAGCGGGCCGGGCGGGATTTAGATTTGTTTGATTTTTGTGTTGAACGTACATACATATGTATTTATAACCACATACATCAAAAATCAAAAAAAAAATTCATGATTACAGATATACATATATGTATATGTATATGTAAAACAGACGTTTTATTTTCAGCCGGCCAGACGCCCTTGAAATTCCTTAAAATGCATTTTTCTATTAAAAACAATTTTAACCTTTTTCTTTTCATTGTATAACCATATGCTGGTCACACCATAGTACTCTCCTCGCCTTCTCGCCAGATGTCCTTGAAATGCAACGAAATTGCATTTTTCTATTAAAAACAATTTTATTTTTTTGTTTTCATTGTTTTAATGTTTTAGCAGCTGTCAAGGTTACCAATAGTGAATAGTACTTTTGGTACGACCAACTAATAAACGAACATTCGTTCTCTGACTTTTCTTTCACATTATTTTTTCTTCGTACCTATCAACCACGAAGGAAACAGACACAAAGGTTCGTCGAAGTGTGGATCGTATGTGGAACGCGAATAGAGCTTGGCATTTTGTAGCAATCAGATTGGAATTTGAGACGAACATTTTGTTTTCTCAAATTTATCATATTTTAGAAATTAAAAGGCAAATTTAAGTATCTACATAAATAATAAAAAAAATTATAATTCCATCATTTGGCATTGAATTTGCGAAAAATGCAGGTTTATAAATTGTTTTAAATCACATTTATTCATTTATTCGTAGTTCGTTCGCTCTCATGTGAATAGTCCTTTAACCTTTAATAATGTTATCCCCCGATAATTTAATATTGCACGAAACCAGATGCCAACACTAAATCCTTAAGGTGTTAAAATACTGTTCATGATAATTATTCAGCATTTTGCGTGTTTCATTTTAATTTATGCACACCTTCTTCGTCCGGTTAGGGTGAAGAAACGCTTTAACGCTTTATGGCATTTCCGTTCTTTTACGTGCATTTATTTTTAGTGCCAAAAAAGTGCATTTATATAATTTGTAATTTTTATAATATTGACGCGTATTTTATAATAAAGGGTCTTTCATTAAGCGCTTCCTAGCTTTAAATTTAAATAAAACAAAGTGTGTTTTTATTTTTTATTTGTTTTAAAGGCCTATCGATGCCATTACGTGTGGGATAAAAAATCGTTGAAATGTCTGCCGCAGCTTTTCTAGGTGGCGCGCATTCGAAGTCTCCATGACTTTAGCGCATTAATCAGGATGAATTTCACCGATGGCATTAGTTATTTTGGCTTTGAGGGTCGCTATGGCTTATGGCCTGTTCACGCAGACCTGCGACTTAAGAAAACCCTACAAGAAAAAGTCTAATGGGTCAAATCACGCGATCTTGGAGGCCAATTCACATCACTTCCACGTAAGATGACTATGCCCTGAAATCGCTCGTCAGAATGTCCAATGAGGCATGAGCTGTGTGGCACGTGGCGTCGTCCTGTTGAAACCTGATATCGTTGGTGTCCATATCAAAAGATGTTGGTAATCATCGACCAATAGCGCTCGCTGTTGACGGTGATGGCCTGGCCAATATCGATTGGTATCATTCCAAATTCGACAATTTTGTTTGTTCACGTACCCATTCATACAGAAATAGGCCTCATCGCTGAAGATGATTTTTCGATGAAAATTAGGCGGCGATGTTTTCGGCAAACCTTGCGTGTGTTCGACGAACGGGTGTTGGTTGATTGTTTACTAAACCAGTGAATTCAAATTTATCTATACTACGAATAGTCCTCTCGTTAGGACTATTATGGCGACCGTACAATGGGCGAAGCGAGCGAAACGTTGCCCGAAGAGAACACCTATTTCGATAAAACAATTTTAACATTTGCACGTGTTGTTGAACGCTATATTCGTCCATAGTGATTTGGCAAAATAGATTGAATAAATGAATGTCAATTAGACAGATGTAGCTTCAACGAGATGGCCGCTATCGACTGTCAAAGTTCAGAAGTCCCTATTGGAAGACTCTTTATATACGTACGTAAATATAAACATGTATGTATATAGTTATATATATATATGTATACAAATTTATGACCTTTTCGATATTGCTCGATTGCGGTAAAATAAAATAAAATAAAATAATAACGTAAAAGACCGTTTTAACGCATTGTTATCGCCGAACTATTAGTGCTATTTTTAATTAATTATTGTTATCAACCCACGTGTGTAGCTTGAATATTTTTTTACGATGCCATAATAAGCTGATATCTGATAAAGCCCAGAGGTGTGAGTTATACTCTAGTTTAGGGAGTATAAACGCTTTTTAAATTGTAGCCAGATCAGAAGGAGAAAAAAACTTCTTGCATCGATACAGAAAACCTAAGCACTTAGCAGCATTTTATCTCAAATAATATATGGTCGTTCCAACGGAGGTCGTCGTTGCCACACATACCGAGTACTGAAAGCTTTTCGGTTTCTTTGATGCAAGTGCCATTAATGGACAATCGCATGGGGGTATGTTTAGCTTTACTGACACAAGATAGCATTGAGTTTTCCTTAATAATGTCACCTTACTATAATTTAAAATTGCACGCAACAAGATGGAGCTTAAAATGCTGTTCATAACTATGTATTTAAAACCACAATACAAAACAGATTAGTTTGCATTTCACGTGTTTCAATTTTAATCTATGTAAACCTTTAACACCCGGTAAGGGTTAAGCAAAACGTGGACAGTCCCTTTGTTTTCGTGCAATATGTTAAAGTGCCGACAAGTTTTGATTTGTTACAATTTTAATTTTGAAAATGTTGGTAACGCTCGCAATCTAGCCTGCTTAATACAACACTTCGTCGGAATATAGAATATGTGACTATAATAAACATCAAACTTATTGAGCAATAATGCACAAATATGAGTAGAATAAAAGTAGGGAACACGCCAGGGGAAATTTAATTAAAAGTCCTAAGCTTAAAAAGCTTATAAAGCACTTATATATTAGTATGTATATAGAGTATAACTTAAAAAAAATAAAACTTAATTTTAAATTTTCTTCAATTTTTTTATTTTTTAACTCTAAAGCAATATATGGTTAGAAGAAAGCTTGGCCGATGAATGAAATCTGAGCATTCTTTGCCCGATCTGTAAGAAAGGAGACCCTCTGAACTTTGACTTTGTTTACCTGGGCTCCGCTATCAATTCAGAGAAGCCGAGATCAAGCGAATAATAACTCTTGGCAATCCCTGTTTCGTACTAAGGAGGCAATTGAGTAGCAAGGCCCTCTCTCGGGTAACTAAAATGTCCCTTTATATGACCCTATAATCCGGAAGATTTTTGGTCCCGTTTGCATTATTGGCGAGTGGAGAAAGAGATTCAACGATAGTGACAAAGATTTAGCCAAAAGAGTAAATGTATAATGTCTCAGAAGCTTGGGATAGAAAAATATTGGATTGCACACCAAGAGTAAGGCCAAGCCTTATGTGGCGCACGCAAGTAAAAGAGGACCTCAACCGACTTCACCAGCAAAATCGGAAGCAGCCTGCTATCTGGAGAAGGTTTTTGGTTGGAATGTAGCACCAATTAAGGGTAAGATGGCAGTTATAGCTATCATTGAAACTCATCATTGAAAACTATAGTTTTTGAGATTGAGGCGTTCAACAAATCCTGCCCAATGGGACACATAAATGACTTTTAATATTTTAACCATAGTAATAATTCAATGATCATTGAAATATTCAAACCCATTTTATGTATCCAATTGGGTTGTAACGAATATTTTGTTTGGCTTAAATAATATTTTTAGTCATAAGCTTTACTTTTGCATCAACATAATACGTGATTTGAGTTTTTGAGAATAAAAACTGTTTATGTAACGAAACTTTTTGCGGCTACAAAAAGCCCGAAGAAGAAACTTCGTAACTCTCCCATTTGAGGGGAAGTATTTTACTTTCTCATTGTCTCTTTCTTTTACTTAATATGTGTCTTAGGGCTAGAAAACAACTTTAATCTGTTTTTATTTGCTTTAAAAAGTAAAGGAACATAACTTAATTATTAACTTCTTATTTAGTGTTGGTACAAAAAACCATACAAAACACTAGTTCGAGTTTTTCATGAAGTGTATCGGATTTTGATTCTTTCATATTTCAATGGAAAATTCTGTTAGCAAATAAATGTCTTTCGTTTTGATTTTATATACTCTGATAAACCTGTCTGACCTTTTAGATGAAATGAAACTTAAAAACTAGGACATGAAATAAGATAATTGCAATTTATAGGAAACAAATAAAAAATGATCATATCAAATCCAAAGCATGAAAGAAGTTAAAGAAATATTTTTCACTCACATATTTTTATACATTTTTTCTCCATTTGGTCCAACTTGTTGATTCTGCAAACGAGTCTTTACCAAATCCAATGGAAAAACACACGATACACCAATGATACCGGCAATACCTCCGTTAATGATTTTTGGCAAAAGTCTGCAAATAAAATAATTAATCAAGCAATAGATACAGACACGAACTGTCTAACGATAACGCATAGAGTCAAACAAGGTGAAATAAACCAAATACTTTTACAAATATAAAATGCATCAATTTGTTCTAAGTGCACATTTATAAAGAGGAACAAAATACCTGTCGAGTTCGAATTTTATTGTAAGACAAAACTAATTGAAAAAAAAGAAGCCACGCGCCACAGTTTGTTTGGGAAATTCTTATCAGAAACGATGCATGGCAAACCGCCAATTTTTTTAAGTACAAATAAAACTAAACAACTAAGGAAGGAGTATCTGCTGCGCAACACCGATGGCGTTTAATAGAAAATATTGTATTTAAGTACATAATGTACATACATATATTGTTTTACTTTTTTATTTTCCCTTGTGAGTTGTGACTGTGATTAAGGGGTTCATAAATAAAAAAAAGTAAACAAAAAATTAAATTGATTTTCATACTTACGCAAATTGTTGTTGTTGTGGTGAAGATGACATTCTGAAAATAATATCAAAAACATTCTGTTAGGTTGGCCATCTATTTAATTTAAAAAAATGTATTTGGCACAGTTTCATTATTTTGTTGTTTATTTATATTTTCATAGTGGCAGTACAATATTTCTGTGAACATTTGCAAAGATATAATATAATAGCGTTTTTAATGGAATTTGTTGGGTGACCTTGAATATGAATTTTCCATTTTTCCTTTGGCAGGAAAATGCTTGAGATACTTAAATTTGATGAATCACTTTTCAATTGGTGCAGTTCTTAACTGCCTGTTAAAAAATTCCTTTCTTTTCTCTTTAAATGATGAAGAATGGAATGGGAAGATGATTAAGATTTGAATGGGAATCGGGCATGCACAAGTTGATTAACACACTATACCCCCACATAGCCCGACATAGTCAGAAAACAACTTCAACTATTGTATATTAAAAGGGCTTGGAATACTAGTTATGCCATTTTAGAGAGATCGCCATGAGAACCCCAGAACCCTTACACCAATAATGAATCTAGTTCACTCTACACGTTGAATCTGTTGGAGGTGGTTATCTTTGCTAGAATGCTCCTAAGGAACTTGCAGAATAATTAAAGGCATCAGGAATTTTCGCCTCATTTTCTTCACCTATACAGTGTCTGCAGAAGTCGATAGGATATTGCCTCATTACTCTTCAATTATGACACCTTTTAGGGAATTATTTTATTTCCTGGTTAATAAGAAAAGTACTAGTTAAAGGTTTTCAATGAAAGACTTCTGTATACTATCACCAAATTCATAGGCTGGAGTAATAGAAAATTTCAAGGGGGCCAACCCAATGGTTAGACTCCTTTAGTGGTGCTTTGTCGTTTTATGTTTAATTTATTGAAAAACTTTTTCGGAGTCCCGAGCTAGACTTCAACAAGCGATCCTGATTTCGAAGCCGTTGTACTACATACCGCATCACCGCAATCACATGAATTGCATTCACCCGATTAGCATTTTTACTAGTTCACATAAGTTTTTTTTTTTTTTTTTTTTTTTATAATTAACGCGCGCACAAGGGATTATGTGTTTCCCTTTTAATGTAGAACACACTGCGCGGGCATTACGAAGATAGGGAGGGGAGAGATAGGAGGTGCCGATTAACATTGGTTTTGAATGTTTGCAGATCAAAATGGCAAGGGAAAATCCCGCCGGGTAAACTATTCCAGATTCGTCTCGTTCGGCTAAAAAAAGAATCCCTATATTTCACGGTACGTCCGAAATTAGGCTCAAGGGTGAACTGATGAGCATTCCTTGCGAGACGAGTATTACGGGAGAAACTTTTAAGGGGAGGAATGCAACTGGCTACTTCGAGTGAACATTTTTTGTAAAAGAAACGATAAAATAAGGAAAGACATGAAACATTGCGTCGGTGTTCGAGTGGGGCAATTGTTTCAGCGGCAGTTCTATTACCTATCAATCTTAACGCTCGATTTTGTATTCTATCAAGCAGGTGAAGCGATGTTTGCGAAGCACCTGCCCAGAGGTGGGAGTTATACTCGAGTTTAGGGCGTATAAACGCTTTATAAATTGTAGCCAGATCAGATGGGGAAAAGTACTTCTTACACCGATACAGAAAACCTAAGCACTTTGCAGCATTCTTAGCGATCTCAAATATATGGTCGTTCCAACGGAGGTCGTCGTTGACACACATACCGAGTACTGAGAGCTTTTCGGTTTCTTCGATGTAAGTGCCATTCATGGACAATGGCATTGGGGGAATGTTTAACTTTAACGACAGAAGACAGCATTGAGTTTTCGAAGCATTAAACTCCACACGATTTCTATTACCCCATTTGACAATGCTGTATAAATCGGAGTTTAATGAGCTTGACATACGGCACCTTTGCAATTGTACGTCCGAAGGCGAAGGACGTGAATTATCGAACGAATATGAAAAGCTGAGGGTAGAGTCGTCAGCAAAACAGTTAAGTGGATTAGAAGTAACAGACAGAAGATCATTTATAAAAATGAGGAAAAGAGTCGGAGACAGAACAGAGCCCTGGGGCACACCAGCATTTATTTTATGGGAATCAGACTTGAATCCGTCCAATACAACTTGTATTGAACGGTCCAGAAGATAGCTTCTAATCCAACGAACAAGAGTATTATCGATCCCAAAAGCACGCATTTTCGATAAGAGAGCTTCATGCCAAACTCTATCAAATGCCTTGGAGATATCAAGAGCAATAATCTTACTTTCACCAAAGCGATGTAAAGATTTGTTCCACTGTTCGGTGAGATATGCCATCAGATCACCAGTGGAACGGTTGCTGCGGAAGCCATACTGACGGTCATGGAGAAGCTTACGATCTTCGAGATATTCCTTAAGCTGACGGTTAATCAGTGTTTCCATGACCTTAGAAAGAAGGGATGTCAGTGCTATGGGTCGGTAGGAGGAGGGGGAGGATGGGTCACCTTTCTTAGGGACAGGCTGGACAAATGCTGTTTTCCATCTTCTAGGAAAGATTCCAGAAGAGTAGGAGCGATGGAAAAGCTTACGCAGTGGCTTTGCCAGTGTGGAAGAACACCTCTTCAGAAGAATCGGGGGTATACCATCCGGGCCAGCGGATTTGTGTATATCGAGATCTTTGAGAACTCTTGCTACTGTACGAGTGCGGAAAAAAATGTGTCCCATGGAAAAATTTACATTCTCAAGTACAGGAGGGGCAACGTTGCTTTGAGGCAGCGTGGAGCTGGCAGCGAAATGGGCGGCGAGCAAGTTTGCCTTTTCTGAAGAGTAAACAATTGGTTTGTTATTGTCGATGAGCGTTGGAACCGAAGATGTCGAGGAGTTTGTTGTTGTTTCATTCAATTTTTTTTCTTTTTTACCCGCGCTGTTTATAAGCCAACAAAAGTTCTATTTCATTGCATATTGAAGGTTCTACGATATTTCCAAGCAACTCCTTCGGCCAAGATCATGACTATCCGTTTCCAGGCATGTTATTAAAGGTGTCGTCACACAATGAAAAGAAAGTAATGAAAAATCAGTACCACGCAACACTCATGAGAGAATTGGAACATTAAAGCTAGTATTAGACGGTCCTTGTAATTGGTCACTGCAGGTCACGTCAAAGTCTGTCACTGTTCTCCCTGTATCTAGGTGTCACTGCAAGGACATGCAAAACAGTGACCATCACACGACGTGACAACTCTCAAACAGGTCGTTGGCAGTGAGCCTAAACTGCTATGACATTTATCATTTTCAGCAGTGACGATCACACGGCGTCACTCAAATGAGTCCCTGTGTCTTGGTTGTTTTGGTTAAATATAGACGTGAGTTTCTGAAGTGTGTCAACTACCTAAATTAATTTAATTAAAAAAAAGAATAAATAATACATTTCCAATTACAGTGATTAAAGGCAAAAGTGAAAAGTCAAATAAAGTATGTTCACACGAAATATGGTAGAGGTGGCGATTCTTGCGGCCTACATATTGGAAAGCAGCAGTGACGATGACTCTGACAACAACCAAAGTCCACCCCAAAGAATTCGTTACTTGTGGTCCAAAAATTGGTTGTTGCGACGTGAGAATGAAGGTTTCTGCTCAAAACTAATGCGAGAATTATGAGCTGAGGAGCCAGAGCTCTATCGTCTTCTCAAACAGCCGCGTTTTGACCCCGCCACGTTAGAAAAGATTTTTTTTTTAGCATATATATATACATATATTATCTATATATATGAATATAGATTATCTATGCGTACAAATTGAGATATTTTCAATAAATATATTAATAACCCTCAATTAAAGGCTTCGTCAAACAGAACGCGTTTTTAACGCGGCGTTGAGATTATTTTACGCGGCGTTGAGATTATTTTGACGTGGCGTTATAAATGCGGTGTTAGAGAACGTCATATTTGGATCATGATTTTCATTTTTTACCAAATGCCAATTAGGTTATTTTTTCCATTTAAAAAAATATTATAAATGACACAAAATAAGTAAAAAAAAAATTAAAACAAATTCAGAATAACTTAATTTACCAAGCACAAAATAATTAAAAAAATTAATTAATTTTTTTTAATCTGTAATCAATCACGTTAGAAAAGCCTTGTGGAAATTGACGCGGGTTTGAAAACGCGATTTATGTGACATTGGATATATATTACTGTATATTAAAACGTGGTGTTTAAACGCGGCGTAAAAACGCGCTCTGTTTGACGAGGTCTTTAAAGTTTGAGGTAACACGTTTGTCGTTGTTTGAGAATAAAAATTCTAGGAACGAGCTTAAAATATTTTTTAAAATTGAAAACAATTCAAAAACTTGTTTTTTAATGGTAATGCATATTTTTTCTTGATTTTATTTAAATTTTGCAAATTTCTTTGAAATAAAATGTTTTTTTCATCATCTCGCCATCAATTCGTATTTTGGGTATTGGAAATTGCAAATCTGATAGCACCATTAAAGCTATTGAATAAAAGTGTGTTCAACTCCGAACGCCCAACCGAGACCAACAGTGCCAACAGTGACCTGGCAGAAATTCCACAGTCCCTGCAGGGACAGGCTACGTGTCACTGTGTCCCACCAACAGTGACAGGGCTATTACACGGTCCTTGTAATTTGTCACTGTGCCTGTAACTGTTTTGGTCACTGCAAGGACATGCAAAACAATGACTATTACACGACGTGACACTTTTAGGACAGAAAACAACGTCACAGTGACGTCAGAATGTCACTACAGTGACCAATTACAAGGACCGTCTAATACTAGCTTTAAGCTTAGTTCTAATGGTTCTGGTCGATGACGATTACAAATTTATTTATGTGAACATTGGAGCAAAATCTTTTCGAGCTAAATTGCGAAAAGCATTGGAAACAAACTCATTGAATTTGCCACCAGATAGACTGTTGCCCGGCCGTTAAATTGCCGTACCAAACAACTTTCACAAAAATTTTTTGAAAGCGAAAAGCGTTTTCAGAAAACTATTTGCTTTCTTGAAAACGCTTTCATGAACTAGGTCATCACACTGTGAAAGTTATGCTTTCAGAAAAGTTTTTGCTTTCCTTTCATAGTGTGACGACAACTTTAATTCGTGGAATACCAAATCACAAAAAAAACGAAAGATAGAGTATTTTATGTCTTATATCGTAGATGAAATATCTCTTAGAAAAATTAAAATCTGAATTGATTATATTGTTTATCTGCAAAATATTCACAAGTTCACAAGTTTACCAAACAATTTAAGATCTGACAGTGATGTTTCCATTGCATATGATGTGATGACATTGTTACGTGCTTTCTGTATCTAAAAGAAAACAATCAAAGTGAATATTGGATGGTTCGCATCAGTTCTTCGTTCTTCTATAATCTTGCTTAACGAGATGTACCGGGCATATAGTTTGTTAATAGATATCTACCCGTGTGCACATATCTAATAAACTATTATAAATATAATGAATGGAAATGTGATCTTTTTGTGTTCATGTGTTAATGAAAAGATATTTGTTATTCTACCCTTAATTTTTCATTAATCTTTTAACATTTTATACTAAACTAACAGACAAAATATAAATATATATAAAGTTGACAACAGTCAAAATCGATGTTACGTAATTTGGCAGGATTATGTTCAACAGATGATACTTTAGTATACCAGAAAAAAGGAAATTAATTAAATAAAACTTTTAAGGGTTATGATTTATGACAATCAGTGCATTATGTCTATGCATTAACAGACCGAGTATTTTGGAAGCTACTTATATGTACCTAAATAATCAGTATTAAACATTACATAACATTAAGGAGAACGTTATTTTTCAGCTAAAAAATGTTAAAAGAATGTATGTATGTATACAGTTTTATGGTTTAAGTTGTCCTCGGCCGGCGAAGATACCGAAAATATTTTATTCATTCAGCTTCGCCTAATCTCACCCAGTGATTACGTATAAAAGATCAACTCACTTAAAAAATGCATGTTAAAATCCAATACTTACGTGGAAATTGTTTGAGAGTATTATTAATTTTATTTAGGAAAGGATCTTATTTAAGGTTTCTTCAGACTGATTGGGAATTGTATGTACTCTTTGTTTTTTACTGTATACCTATGTATGTATTTTGTCTGTAGGATTAACTTAAAACTGATGACTAGAAAGGATATCGGAATCCAACATAATCCAACATGCCACCGGACACGGACAATCAGACAAAAGTATAAGAACCCAAGGGATTTGACAACGCGAAAACGTACGAATACGAACAAAACGAACTAAAACTGAAAATTCAATTGATTAAAACTTCAATTTTCTTTTTCGTTGCAAAAAAAAATCAGATGTCAGCTGACAATTCGCAGCTGAGTGCATTTTTAGATTGTAGAATGTATTTTTTCAGTAATGCCAAAACTCATTTTCATTTTATAGGAAGTGATTTCTTAATCGACAGCATTATTTTTAGAACAACTTTTAACAATAAGGGTATTCATGATAAAGCGTATAAACTTTGTGGTAAATTCGTAAATTAACTGTCAAAATTTGTATGAGAATTTATTTATGCGAACTTTATAAATTTATCTCATGATTTTGCCGGATAAAGTGAAAAAAATGAACTTCGTAAAACTGAGGAATGTCTTTTTTATGTTGTCTGTCTTTTGTGACAACTGAGGTGATACAGATACACTTGTTAACAAAAGCCTACGTACAGCAATCTTTTGTACCTATACTTTTGTAATCTTATTTTATTTCATCTATTGATGCTGACTTGTTTTTTTATTATCATTAATTAGTTAATGGTTTTTATTAAAAGAATATAAAATTCGAAGAAAATAATTATGAATGAATGAATGAATGAAAATATGAATATAAAAACAAACTTCTTAAGAAAATAAAAAAAAAACTAGTCAGCATTTATAGACGAAATAAAAAAGAATTACAAAAGTCTACGTGCACAAGAATGATGTGCATACATAGACTTTTTTCAGCTGTCACAAAAGACAAAGACAACAAAAAAAGACATTCTTTAGTTTTACGAGATTCGCTTTTTCACTTTACACGACAAAATCTTGAGATAAATTTATAAGGCTCGTATAAATAAATTCCCATACAAATTTTGACAGCTCATGAGGTTATAAATTCACGAAGTTTATAAGGTTTATGAGAGTTTTGCGCGTATGCACGAATACTCCTAATATAAAATTTATTGGCATTACTTGACCACTTTCTCTGTCATCCCTGTGTTGAAGTGCACCCAATTTATTCCAGCTGTTTTGTATCCGTCGCCGCTCGCCGGCTATCAAAATCAAACATAAAAAAAGAAAAACTAGTTTTGTCGAGCTCCTCTTAAAGTCTTAACTCTTTTATTCTTGTTTTGTTTTGTAAAATAATTTATTTATCTCAGACAAAAGGTGAATAAAGCTATTTTGTAAAAACTCGTTCGAAAATTGTATCCTTTGTGACGATATACTATTTCTTAATTTCGCCATTGAAAAAATCTCGGTTTGTTTTGTTTTTGTTTCTATTTTATATACAATGGTTTCTATTTGAAAACAGAACATTTTTATGTATGCCTATAAATTGTTTATTTATAAATATGTATTTTCTTTTGAGATTTATTGAGATTTTTTCTAATAGAAGTTTATAAAGTTTTTATTTCTTTTGCATATTTTGTCTCGGTATTTGTTTTCCCACATCTTTCGCTGTCTGTTTGTTACATCCAATTTCCACAATAAAAACAGCCTAGTTGAAAGAATGTCGGAAAATAATTCAAATTTTGATAGCAACGGTGTTCGTGATTATAACACCGATTCCCAAGACATTCCAATGGCATCGCCAACACAAAGTAGCCCCGTAGGAGGAGCAATACAAACAAACTCAAACTTCGCTCCGACCATTAACCACAATTCAAATTCACACAACTCGAATTCAAATTCAACAAAAGCCACCAAGGATATTGAAAGTCAGCCGGTAAGTTGGTTCGTAGAAAAATCGATAAATTTGCCATGAATCTGAGTATAATTTTGCTATGTAGATTCTTTCAAAACCACGTCTTTTGGAGCTAGTTAGAGAAGTCGACGCCACTGCACAACTTGACGAAGATGTAGAAGAACTTCTTTTACAAATTGCCGATGATTTCGTTGAGGATGCAGTAAAATCCACTTGCGCCTATGCAAAGCACAGAAAAGTTCCAAAAGTAGAGGTAAGGGATGTACAATTGCATCTAGAACGCAAATGGAATATGTGGATTCCTGGTTTTGGAACAGACGAAGTCAGACCTTATAAGAGAGCTTCAGTGACTGAAGCACACAAACAACGATTGGCACTGATAAGAAAAACTATTAAAAAATATTAAAACAATTCTTTATTTCTTGAAAATAAAGAAAAAATTACAATTCAGTTCTTTGTATAAGATCTATGAGTTCTATTTCAAAATGAAGCTCCGAATTTGGAGGAATCAAACCACCTGATCCTGTTGCACCATACCCTAGTTCCGGAGGTATTATCAAACGTCGTTTTTCACCGATACACATCTTCACAAGTCCATGGTCCCAACCTTTGATCACAGCATTACTGCCCAATGTAAATCTGTATGTTGGCCCATTTGGTAAACTGGTGTCGAAAACCTTTCCATTTTTCAAAGAACCCTTTAGAGAAATAGTATTAGTATATTTTTTTGTATACACATATACATATGTATATACTTCATACGATTTTATAGTTCTTCATATAATTATTCTTACCGTGTAATGAACGATTAAAATATCACCATGTTTACTTCTTCGTTTGCAATCGTCTATGCGTTTTAGAACGGAAATCTTAACCCTGCTAGTTTCTTTCAGAACAGCACAATTTATTGCAATAAAAATTAAGCAAACTTGAAGCAAATATTTCATTTTCCTTTACTCAGCTGCTTTGAAAACGTGTGCGTCCTTCAAATTGATTATCCTTCTATTTGCTGTACATACACTATTTTTATTTTCCCAATGCCAGTAACCCCCTCCTAAGTTATTTTCTTTGACAGTTGTATTGTAAACAGGAGAGCGAAAAGGGATGAATTTTTTAAGTCGGTGATGGATAACAACAATCCGAAGTTATCAACCCCCATAATGAATGTGAGGGTTTATTCTATTCGACAATCGCACGATAAGGAAGGAATGTACAAATCGATGTATACGGTGAGTTTTGACCGTTTTTACTGCCAGGTCCAATCATTTCATCTGCGACGTTTACATGTACATATGTACATATATTAATTTATAAGATAGATACGATAAGAGCTTAAGCCAATCCGTTCTTAGAATTTATAATATTTATTACATTTTATATAATTTTGTTAATTTTATAAAGAATTTTGTTCTTTATAAGTTCGACAAGGGCACCATTTAATCGTCAACTAAAAACTCTAAATAAATTCGGATCATATCAATTCTGAAAATCAAAATCCCGTTTAACGAAATCCCGCCAATAACTGTCTTTTTACTTTCGATTATGTGTAGGTACTATAATGCATATAACTGAGATAAAAAACAAACATGACATTAGGAGGATAGAGAAACATATTTGTGTTACTTGCAAAATTCTTTCTGTCTATCTGTATGGATGTATTTTGAACTAAAGCCTAAACCGTTGGGCGAATTGTCTTCAAATTCAGAACAAACTGGCTGAACACAATGGTGAAACTGAAGCTGAAGTATGAAGCGCTGTCAAAGCTAAATGTACGCCAACCTTATAAGGCGAACACAACGAGAAGCTGAAGCTTGAAATTTAGCTGAAGCGCAAGGTCACTCAACTTCAACTTGACCTTCACGCCTCAGCTTCATCTTGACATTTCACAGGAACAAAATAGGCTAGTTCAATGTTTCTGATCTCTCCGAGATCTCTTTTTTCTTAAATCTCAAAAAACTTGAACTAGCTTAATCAAACGAAAACAAAAGCTTTGTTCCACATGCTCATCAAAACTACGAATTTTAGCCAATTTTTACGAAAAACAGCCAAATACTGTTCCACAAGACACAAAATTCGTAGTTTTTTGACAAAAGAGAGTGCTCATGAGAGTAAAATATTTTTCTCTTCTGACAATTTCAGCCAAAGAAAATTATATAGGGACTGCTAGTTGCCTACCTCAAGTTGGTTCCATTTTAGTTTCAGTTGCCATTTTAAAATTTCCGTTTTTCTCCCCGTGTTATTCAGAATATCCCACAATTAATTAATAAAAAATCCCTTTTTTCCTTCTAGTGCTTTTAACTATACCAAAGATGTCGCACACTTCTTTGGATGGAATTCAAAAGCGTCAGTTATGTATGTTTTACTAGTAAATGCGACTTTTTGAATTTTTAAAAACAGATGTCGCGAGCTTCTATGTCAACATTTTAAGTAGTTATTTTTTTGGCCTGAAGTGGGTTCAGGAGAGCTAGCATCGCATTCTCAATTTTGGCGACATTTTTTTGACAATTGTTGTATGAAGCTGACATTAGACTAGCAGTCTATATATAATACGTCCATCCCCCCCTTCCCCCCCCCCCCCCAAACAGAAAACGATTAATGGACAACAGCAGGTATATGATTATCATTCACACAAAAGTTGCTTTATTTTTAATAGTAAACTGTATTCTTATGAATACATGGACTTTCTATGTCAAATAAACGCGAATGTGGTGAACGAAACAATACAAACAATAGGTATATGATTATCATTCACCCAAAAGTTGCTTTATTTTTTATTAATAAACTCTGTATTCATATGAATTCATGGACTTTCTATGTCAAATGAAAAATGAAGAATCGGAACTTAATAAGCCAGCTGCTACAAAAAGAAGAAGAGCTTTTAATTAATTTTAAGTTTAATTTAATTAATAAACTTAAACTTAATAAAGTTTTGTCAACATAAATATTTTTTATATTTATCTCATTCAAATCGGAAGCTATACTCCCATCCTCATTGCGTTTTTATTCTTTTTCTATAATTACCCAAGATTTATTTTGGGTTATAGCTGTATTGCACTAGAAAATAAATTCAATTCAATAAGATACATTTTGACTTTTGAATTTGAATTTCAAATCGAATTCCTATTTCCAAGTAATTCTATCCGCCAAAAAAAATCCTAGTTTTCCGTTTTTTCTATTTATTATTTGCTAATGTGTACCGCTCGCTGCCTCTAATTTAAACCCCAGAGTTCATTGACTCATTTAACCCATTTATATACTTGAGAAATCATGTGTTGACTCACTCAAGTATATAATTCGGAGTGGGAGCACTGCACTTAACAAAACTTAATATCCCTACCATCCTTTCTTTAACTCACTACTTTGGCGCTTTATCGACCCTAATCTACCTCGTCTTATTCAGCATATTAAACTGTCTATGGCGGCCATTGTGAATTTTGATCGCATGCGGATTTGTTATTGTTTCGTCTTTCGTGTTTGTTCATTGTAAAGGGTCCGCCAAATAACTTTTTTTTTGAAAATGCTTCTTCAACATCGAGTGTAGCTTCGGCTGTGTGGCACGTATTGCCGTCTTGTTGAAACCTAATGTTGACAATATCCTCCTCTTCAATTTTTGTGAACAAAAATTCGTTCAACATGGCCCGATAACGATCGCCATTGACTGTAACGGCCACTCCTTGCTCATTTTCGAAAAATGGCCCAATTATGCGTCTGGACCAAAATCCGCACCAAACAGTGACTCGTTTTGCGTGTATCGGCTTTTCAATGTATGCGTGCGGGTTTTCTGTGCCCCAAATGCGACAGTTTTGCTTGTTTACATACCCGCCAAGATAAAAATGAGCTTCATCTGAAAAGATGATTTTTTTTTTGGCAAAATCCGCTTCTTCTCTAAATCGATCGCAGGCAGTAATGTCGCAATATTTCCCAGCGTATACACAACCATATTCGTTCAGCGCAGAGATAAAACTAATTATCTGTCAAATCAAACATGATTTAAGTGTTACCATTCACGAAATAAGCACTAGTTGAAAAAAACGTTAAATGGCGGACCCTTTATATACATTTTCTATAGTACTCTAATGGTGGTCATTTTTCGTCTGGCCATCTTCCTGGTTGATTCGAAACTAACTCTAAACATAGTGAAGATGAGAACCTTAACCGATATTTTACCAGTATTTAATACAGTTTTGTTGTCTGTACTTATTCTATATTCACACCAATTGGCAATTTCAGCACGCCTCATTGCGGCTTGATTCAGAACTAAAATAAGATACTTCATGATAGTACTATAGGCAGTGTATATACAATGGTTTGTTATTCGGTTTCGGATTTTTATAAGTTTTTTTGATCAAAGTAAAAAAAAACATCAAAAATCAACAAAAAAAAAAACATTGAACAATTTGTAGTGTTCTCATCCACCAAAAAAAACTATGTCCCGTCGTCGTCATCTTTGGCGGTAATTTTAGGTAAAATTTTTTTTTCTAAGCAGTTTAGTGATTTAAAATAAAAACCCTCAATAATCTCTATCAAACCAATTTATATTACTGTGCCTAATGTTTTCGGTTGGTTTACAATTCCGTTTAGTGATAAAAGTCTCGACAAAGTTGTGAAAATGCGCGCTACTCAATTGCAAAAAAAAATGTAGGAAATCTTATTTTCGTTTTTTTCACGAAAAATCTGAAATCTGTAATAAAATCCGAAAATTAAAAACAAATTCGACATCATCAGTGTTAAAATTGTGTGCCACACAAATAAAAACAAGTGAAGTGCGTGTTTACCATTCCCTGCCCCCTACCCAAAATTTCCATCGTTTGCCATCCGATCGTGTCTTTTTCACTCTGGACTCGGGTCCATCCTTTTTTTTATATATCTAATTAATACCAGTGTCCAACTGGGCCGCAACACCCTAAAGTAAAATTTTAGGTTTTTTTTTAATTATCTACAGCATTTCTGTAGACCATTTTTCGATCAGAATGTAAGCTTCGCCGGAAATCAGAAAAAAAAACTTTTTCAATCCTTTTCAGAGATAGGTTCTATTATTTTAGGTTCTGTTATTATTAGCTTTGTTCGATGTCTGCCCTGGGGCGCACTGGTGTACACTGGATTCGCACTGAGGTGTTTTATGTGACACTTTCTTCGCCCCAGTGTTTTTGCACTGTGTTCGATGTCAACCCCGAGCACGCACTGAGTGCACACTCTCACGCCCCAGGTTTTTGGTCGGTGTAAGAAATCAGTGCTGTCAAAATTCAAATCAGCTGTTGGTGCTTGGTGGTAGAAGTTTAAAACAAATTTTATTTTACAAATTTGGAGTGCAATATCTAGTAAATATAAGATATTTTGTAGGTTATTTTGCAATTATTAAGTTATTTTTGTGATTTTAGATAAAATGCCGGGATATACTCTATCTGATGGAAATGGAAAAACTGTAGACTTTGTAAAGAAAATTAATACATAAATGAAATGTCAAAAAACTAAAACTATTGCACTGAGCTGTTCGATGTTAAATCAAACCCCGAGCAGAAACACAGTTTTTTGACAGCTAAACGAAATGCACTGACATTCCCCAGTGCGCACTGGGGCGGGGAACATCGAACAAACCTATTATTAAATATCGTTCACCAAGAACGATCTATCGATGTTTAAATGAGACAACAACGATGTTTATGAACGATACATTGATTTTTAAGACATCGATGTGTCGCTTCCATCCCTATATTTCATTTAGTTGTTGTCTGTTGTCATTGTATAGTACTATCATGAGACGAGAAAAAATCTTTTTACCAAGAAGCCGCTTGGAGTGCTAGTGTAGGGAAATTTTATTTGAGTAAAAGAGAGAATTAAGAGCATGGTTTTTAGTGCTATGCTTTGTGCTTACTGCTTAGTTTATTGCGCATGTGCAATGTGAGGCAAATATAACAGAAGGAGAACATGAAATAATTCAGTATTTTGTTTTATATGAAAAAGTATAAAACTCAAAATAAACTTATCAATCTGCTTAAACATATACTCACCCCCCAGACACCATTCATTTACAAAAGTCGTTTTTCCTCTTTTTTTGTCATTTCTTTTTTAAAACTAGCCATCTCTCGTCACCCTGCTTGTGTGAAGCAATCCAGTTGTGCGAAAAAAACTATACTCGCATCATTGTATATAAACTGCAAACTCAAACTGCAAAGAGCAAAGTACATGTTCACAAAGTTTCTCTTAAAATTCTCTTTGTTCGCCGGGTTCGCCTCTTTCAATTTACCGAGTTAACTTTACCTACGTCCGCTTGGAGCGCCACGGTCCACATGTCACCATGATAGTACTATAGAAGTTCATATACAATGTCGCAAGGTTTAAAAACAGTCTAACAAGTGTTTGAAATACTGGTAAAATATCGGTAAATGTTCTCGTCTCCACTATTTACTTTGTATATACACTGCCTAATGTATATAGATAATGTCTATACAATGACAATGTTTCACAAAGAAACAAATGGAACAAAACACAACAGTGGTGCGTTCTTTTTGAAAGATCTTTGATAAGGTACGTTTACATGATTCCTTTTTTCGCTAGTTTTTTCATACTTATTTTTACAAAAATGGTATAAGGTGTATATCAGTAGGGGAAAGAAGTAACGGATGGAAGAATGAAAATTTTAATATTTTAAGGGCAGAGCTTTGATGTTTTTCGTTTGAAAAAGAAAATGTTTGACATAGTCTAAAAATAAGAACTTTAAAAATTCATTGTAGAACATATAGAAACAGCGAGAAAATCCGAAGGTATCCTGAAATTTGTGAGCTACATTTTTTCCTGATGAGACACATGTAGAACGGCCTACTCCTTTTATTTTTTGTTTCGAATTTCGAAAGGAAACTTATCTAGTTGGAATTTTAGCAAAACAAAAACGAAAAGAAAAACCTTCATTCTTTTTTTTTTGGTACAGATACGTACGTTGATGTTTACACTGATCTTGATTATCACGAACATTACCAATACTTTAATATATTTATATAAACTGCGCTGTTTTATTCCAAGAAAAAAGTCAATAAAAAATTCATTACCACAAAAGAAAAATATGATTGGAAGTATAAAAACTCTTGTTTTTAGTCCGTGCTAGCATTTTCTTTCCCAAGCGAGAAATGGCAAAGCTGAACCCCGGCTTTTTTTTTTTTTTTTATTCAATTCGTTTTTTGTGCCAAAAAAAGAAGAAACAAAGAAACGATGTAAGCATGGTATTATAATAATTGAGCTGATATTTGACTAATGTCAAAAAACTGCACAACATCATTGACCTTGTGTACATGATTCTTATTTTCGGTTATTTCTTCATTCTTTCTTTTTGACAATTGGGTAAGGGGTGTAGAAAAGTAGGTTGAATGAAGTGACGAATGGAAGAATGAAAATTTAAAGATTTTTTGTGGTTGAGCTTTGACCTTTTTTCGTTTGAGGAAGAAAATGCTATGCACGGAATTATAATAAGAACTTTTAAAATTGAAAACAATTCCCAATCATATTATATTATTATTTTTAGAATTTTGCAGTGTTTGTAGAAATGTATTGGATATATTCAGGGTAATCCAAATCACCGTTTTTGCATTGTGTTCGCCCAGTTACAGTTAGTTATGAATCAACCAGAGGAAGATGGCCAGACGAAAAATGACACCATGAGAGTACTATAGAGAATGTATATGCAATGGCCATGTCGACATACTGCTTCGATCTACAGAAATCGAACTACTGTGTCGGCATAGTGTCGTGTGTATCAGTGTATCAGAAGATTCCAGATTCGACTCCTGGACCGATCGCCATTTCGTGTGTACTTGGTGACAGTTGCAATATAAATGAAAGACTGTTTCTTAGGTTCCGATTGTTTATTGATTATAAAATGCTTGCTTTTATATGAGCACAAAATACCTAAATGTAGCTTACAGGTGAATGCAGTACATAACCTTCGTTTCAAATATCGCATTCCCGCCGCTAACATATTGAATCAGCAGGTTCCACCGTTAATCCAAATGGTATTTATTTATTGATCGTTTATTGGAATATGCTGGCTGAACAGAGTTTACAGCGTAGTAGATGGAATTTGCTATTCAAGGTTATTACAACCGAAGAATACGCACTATACTCTGTTCAATTTATATTTTCAGTACAGACCTTATGGAAAAGAGCTTTCAAACACACTGGTACCTGCAAGAGTTTGCATCGCACTCAACTTAAAAAACTGCCAGTTAAATATGAAAGAGAATCCTTAAATACATTGAAATTGTTGTTGTAATATTTCATTTAACCCACGTACATACCATCAAGACCTGTCTGTTCCCCGGCTGCGAGAAGAAGGAGACTGATTATCAATTTGCCTCTCGTTATTGTGTTTATTTAAAAAAAACCCTACTGCAGAGTTACCATTCGCCATTAATGGAAATTATAATATCTTTTTCTTTGGTTTTGTTATGGAAAGTTCCATAATTGAAGCTTTCTCAGAGCGAATGAGAGCATATTTTAAGTTTATAGAAGAAGGTGTTGTCGCTATGTTTTTTTTGTTTACATCTTTTCATTTTTATTTTTCTTAAAACAAACGGTTAAAATAAAGATAAAGTCTTCAAATTTATAACATAAGATTATTTTGACATTGTACATAGGCCTTTTTTAATTTTTTAGCTCAAATATTAACGGTACCTGTCATATAACCGTTAGGTTAAAGCTTATTTTCTCGAAAACGGCTGCAAGGATTTGGATGAAAAAAAATCTGTGTACTTTTGGAGGTGTGGTTTATATTTTGGGCTTAAAACGGTACCACGGAAACTGGATATCCGATTACAATATAAATTGTTATTCATTCTTAATTGCTTATTGTTTCTGTTTTCATAAAATTTGAATAAACAGTTAGTAACCATACCTACATTTGTGTGAGAATTATGCCAATTTATAATGCCCAGTATGGCAACCATTTGAGAGCTTTAAAATGGAGATAGCTTATTGAAATCCATAACAGTAGGAGTGAAAGGCAAATATCCTATCTTCCCTGCACTGAAAATATAAATTGAACAGAGTATAAAAATAGTTTCTTTTCACACGACCAAAAAACCATGTTGACATTATAAATTGGTGGAGTAGTTCGTGGCTTGTGGAATTTGATTGTTCGTTCGCAAAAAAATAGAATTTTGGGTATTTAAAATTGCAAATCTGGTAAAAATGCGAACTCGCAAAAATTTGCCACAACAGGCTGATACCATTCCTGTTTTCGTATCAGCTGGGTTTTGACTTTTGATGTGACTGTCACAAAAGTCAAATGGCTCGTTCTAATTTTTTTTTTGGTAAAATAATTAAAGAAAAATACTACAGAAAACAAAACTTATTCGAGGTAAATTTTTAAATTGCCTTTAATGTATTAACTCGATGCTCTATATTTACGTTCCTTTAGACCGTTGGTACTTTTAAGCTTTTTCACTTTTTTCTTGTTTGTATTATATTTAATTTATGTACCTACATAATATAGAATAACAAATTCATTTGTAATTTAGTTAAAAAAAGAAAAATAGATTATTTGTTGGTGGAAGATCTTTACATGTTCTATTTCTTTTGCATATTGTTTCGTTGTTTTCTATTATATGCCTCTTGCTATTGTAAGAAATTGCAAACATCCATAAGTAAAAAGTAGTTTTAGACGGAAAAATGTCGGAAAATAATTCCAATTTTGATAGTAACGGAGTCGACGGCGACTACAACATAGACTCCCAAGATATACCAATGTCTTCACCGACACAGAGTAGCTCCATGGGATCCGGTCCGCAAATTAATTCCAACTACCCGCCTTATCTTAACAGTACTGGACACAATTCTTGTTCTTCAAAGACATCTAACCATATTGAAAGCCAACCAGTAAGCTGTAAGATAAGATTTGCATTTCAAACTAAAGCAACTTTACTTTAGATACTCTCAAAACCACGGTTACTTGAATTGGTTCGAGAAGTCGACACTACCGCCCAACTAGATGAGGACGTGGAAGAGTTACTTTTACAAATCGCAGATGACTTCGTTGAGGATGCTGTGAAATCTACTTGCGCCTATGCAAAACATAGAAAATCCTCTAAAATCGAGGTTCGAGATGTTCAATTGCATTTGGAACGAAAATGGAACATGTGGATTCCTGGTTTTGGCACTGATGAGTTGAGACCTTACAAAAGAGCTGCAGTGACAGAGGCGCATAAGCAGCGATTAGCATTGATAAGAAAAACTATTAAAAAATACTAGCAACTATTTTACAAGGGAAAAAAAATAGATACATTTTATAAATCTTGTCTTTTTTCGATCTTCATGAGTTCCACATCAAAGATAAGTACCGCATTTGGTGGAATCAAATCTCCTGATCCAGTCTTGCCGTAGCCCAACTCAGGTGGTATTACTAAACGCCGTTTTTCACCTTCACACATACCCATTAGCCCTTGTTCCCAACCCTTGATAACTTGAAATGTTCCCAAAGTAAATGAGAACGGGGATCCTCTCTGCAAACTGTTGTCGAATTGGGTGCCATCTTCCAATGTACCCTTTTGGAAAATAATTTGGTTGACTTTTTGCCATTCAGTTTGGAAAATATAGATACCTACCTTGTAATGAACATGGATGAAATCCCCTTTTTTTGTCCGGGTAGTGCAATCGTCTATGCGCTTTTTTATTCCAATTTTTACTTTGGGCTGGTCATCGCATAGGGCAGGGGAAATCGCGATAATGCATATCAGAAGTTGTGGCAATATTTTCATGTTTTTTTTGTGTAGTATTTTATTTCAAATCGTATTTAAAAATAAAGTTTTTTTTGTTTTTTTTGTTTGTCTAAACAAATGTTTAATCCAACTACCGAATCGAAATGCCACCCCTTATTGGTTTTTGCACATAGGGATGTGAAAAAGCGCCAGCGTTCGGAAATGTTCAAATTAAGCTATAAACAGAATGGAACCACACACTCACTATAAGAAACTGCAGACCACTTTTACACAAAGCACTTTATGACTCTCCACATGGACCTATTATATATGGACTGCTAGTCTAATGTCAGCTTCAAACAACAATTGTCAAAAAAATTTTGCCAAAATTGAGAATGCGATGCTAGCTCTCTTGAGCCCACTTCAGCAAAAAAAATTACTACTTAAAATTTTGACATAGAAGCTCGCGGCATCTGTTTTTAAGAATTCAAAAAGTCGCATTTACCGATAAAACATTACTGACACTTTTGAATTCCATCTATAGAAGTATACGACATCTTTGGTATTTTACCTCTTGTTTTTTTAGATCGTGGAAAACTTCCTTTTTGTATTGGTTTGTGCCTAAGACAAGTTGAAAGCACTAAAAGGGAAAAAGGGATTTTGTATTAATTAATTGTGTGATATTCTAAATAACACGGGGAGAAAAAAAGGAAATTTTAACATGCCAACTTGGGAAAACCTGCTGCCAAAATCTGGGTTTACTGGATGAAATATCAAAATTCAGGTTTATTTTTTCCCCTCTGAAACTAAAATGGAACCAACTTCAGGTAGGCAACTAGCAGTCCATATATGATACGTCCATGGTATTATTTATATACAATGCTTTTAGTAATCATAATATTACGTGACAAAGTGCACCGGTAATTTAACCGGAAAGATCAAGCACCCATCGAATTATTGAACCCAGAAAAAAGAAAGTGAATACGACGCGTTGCTCGTCACTTTCATTTTTAAAATTGTAACCTGACATTTTTTCTTCAATATTTCTATATGAAAAAAGAAACATTTGACTATATTAAAAGAAATAGAACTCTGTTTGTTAGAAGTTTGGTGTTATCTTTATCAAAATAGAATTTTTCCCGAAGAAAGTTCACATGTCTATGGTAATATATTGCGCAGGTTGTTAAAATCTGACATGTCACTAAAAAATTAAAAATGGTGGTTGTTAGAGACCTACATTGAAAAAATGTATAACAAAACTGCACACCTCACGTATGTTTTATGTTTTTCTTTTTTATTGTTATTTAAAAATCTTATTTATAGATTAATTACCACAAACACTTTAAAATTAAGCCACGATATCTATTTTTTAGAACAAATAAACAAATTAATGGTCTCTGTTGGCCGCCATTTTTCTTTGATTTTGACAGATGCGCAGATGATTGCAAAAACAAAAACTCTAAAGATATTACCTAAGATATGTGTACTGTGGATGTGGATGGTAACAATAATATATACGTGTTATATTTCAACTGAAATTAGTAATAAACACATTTGTTCTGAGACTACCAGGTACCCGTCACTTTGCTGCCGCTCTGTTGTCCCAAATCGCATTTCTTTCAAATACTATGGAAATAAAAATGTCTTTGTCAATATTTTCGTACAATTTTATGAAAAAACAACACGCGCGGACGTACTTGCCCTTTTGTGCAAGTACGTGCGACCCAGTCGTGCGTTTTATAATAAAAAAAATCTAACAATTAAACATGACATTACGATGATAGAGAAATCAAAAAAAGTGGGTCCAGAAATTCCACCCGTCTGTCTGTCTGTCTGTGTTCGCACCTCTACAGCCTACTACCTAAAAAACGGACAGGCCGATTTGCTTCAAACTTGGTATTTGATATTTATTTGGTAGTATCTCGGGGGATGTTTTTCATTTTTGCTTTAGGTCGAAAAATAACGGAACATGCCATACAATCTTTAACAAAAAGTTTGATTTTCTCGAAAATGGCTATTACGATTTTGATAAAACTTTCAGGGTACTTTTTTTTACAACAATACATCTTTTAATTAGAATACATTTTCCGAAATTTGTTCCATAACGGTACCTCTCATAAAACCGTTTTATTCAAATGCGGTTTTATCATAAACCATTATCCCGATTTCAATAAAATTTTGCACACAGGAAGTCATTTATAATTCAATCAATATTGCATTTTAAAATTATCAAATCCTATTTTTTTAAATTTTTTGAAATTTTCTAAAAAAGTTGGTTTTCGAAATATTTTCAAAACGGGTTAATTGACTAAGCTATATCCATTTAGAGTACGAATTTCGAAGCAACATGCAGCTACACACATTTGTGTCTCGTATTTTGCTACCAGTTGGCGCTTTTATTAGGCCCAACTCTTTATATATTTTCTGGAGCTGTTCTTAAGGGTAGAATGAGACAGGACATCGAGAATTTTAGTGTAGTTTGTATGAGATCTGTAGCCAACTCAAGACCCAAATCGAAAGTTAAACCATATTATTTGGTGAGATATTTTGCGTGTGGGTAAACTCCTATAGGGGGCTCGATTTAAATAGGTTTTCTTGTTTTAATGATATAGGCGCATTGATATGCTATGTTGATTGTACCTATTTTATGTTGCAATCAAAAATCTTCCATGTTGAAAGAATATTACCTATTAAAGCTGAACGTAGGTCAAATATTTTAGGGTTGGTGCAGCCAACCTAGCCAACTGAGAGGGATCGCCAATGATAAGCCTAGCAAATCGACAACTAGATTTCACATTTTAAAACCGATGGTTTTTAATGAATTAAAACTCATAAGCACAGCAATACAAACTTCGACGTTAAACCTTGGTCCTAAATTCGAATTCGCTGTGCAAATGCTGGCAACGTTTTTCAGGGTTATCAAGACATGAAAAAATGTGACGCTAGTTTTTTGCTTTCTTCTTGTTATAATTTTTGTTTCCAAAATGAACGAGCGTGAATTCTTAAAATATAATGAATATTTATACGCTTAAAGGCGCAAATTATATAATTGTACGGTAAAATCAGTTTGCAAGTTGCACCAATTTGAACCATAGAAAAAAAAACAAGCACGCCAACTGAGAGGATTATTCTCTCTTCGCCTTAAAACTGAAAATGCCCATCACCGACATATATGTACCGGTCCCTGTACATTTCTTATGGGACTACTAATACGTTTGCATTTTTGGGGGCACGAAACGTATGGCTGATTGGCTGCTTTTTTTCTGTCAAGTGCCGTTAAGTGTTCACGTTGCTTATCTTAGCTGTTTCACACGACTTTTGATGTTGAAGTTTTCATTGCTGTCAAAGCTGTCGTTGAACTTGATGTGCTAGTCTGTTTCTCGCATATATTCACCTTAAGGAGGCTTTACATTTTTTTTTTTGCATTTCAGAGGTCAAGTGGTACTAAGTTTAGAGCAAACTCATATGTACGCAACTTATTTACACTCTTCATCATGAATGCAGGTGTTAGCAGTTAGTAACTACCCAACACCAACACAAAAAGAACGTAGGACTGAAGATAAACACAAAAAAAATTAACAGTTCATGTATTAACTAAAAAAAAAATAATGAAATAATATTTAAACAAAAAAAAAGAAAAGAAATTTTTTTACCAACTTAAAGAAAGACGGTTCACAAACACGTTTACAATAAATAGTAATTAAAGATAAATAAAAAATACAATAAATAAAACATATAACAAATAGAAGTCATGCTCGTGGAACACTGGTTATTAAGTTTTGTTTCAACTGCTTTTTGTTCAAATTAAAATCAATTTGAAGGTGATTGGTATTATACAACCTTTTCATGCGAGTTAATGGCTCATGCATGCCATAGTTCGTTCTATGGTATCTTCATCTTCATCTGCATTGACATAAAAAAAATCACATATTAAAAAACTCATACATGTGTGATAGAGACGGGAGCGAAAATGGTGCATCTCAATTTTTTCCATGTGCGCCGACAATTTGTCAGAATCGTATAGCGTGCTTTGAATATGACACAATAAACAAATTATATGTGGGTGGCTGTCGCATATATTTTTTTAGTAAAATAAATACATTTATTGGCGCGACAGCTCCTTAAGGAGCCAAGGCCTAGTGACTTATACTCTCAACCAGCCCTGTGTGTGTGTTGTTAATCTGCAAGAATGTAGTGCACCGTGACTTAGTGGCTAGCGTGTCGGACTGCCTTGCGAATGAGCTTGATTTCTAATCCAGCTCATAGCCATCTTCTTTTCCGGGGTACTGCCTCTTGCGAGGAACTGACAAAACCTCCAAGAGTAAAATTTGACTCGAAAAAATGCATATTTTTTTAGTATACATCATTATTTGCGTGAAAAAGGCATATAGACATAGTGCAAATTTATTGCATCAGATGTGAATTTACATAATGTAATACTACGTTTTCATTAGAGTCGAAATTTCCTCATTTCGAAATTTGCATAAAAAGTGTTTTCATCTAAGTAACTAGATTTCCATTGTGATTACGGCACATAAAGCAAATACGTGCGACCCAGTCGTGCGCTCTTACCTTTTTATTTCCTTTGACTTTGTATTTGTTATATATATATATATATATATATATATATATATATATACTTTGACGTTTGTTATATAATCTTTTTCAATTGGTATTCAATTGTTTTCAAATAAGGTATGTTCGACTTCACATTCCATAAATTGCAACTTTAATTAACTACTCTCATGGTAGTCATTTTTCGTCTGGTTGATTCAAAACTAACTCTAAATAGTGAAGGCGAGAACCTTAACCGATATTCTACCAGTATTTAATACACTTGTGTTGTCTGTACTTATTCTATATTCACACCAATTGGCAATTTCAGCACGCCTCATTGCGACTTGATTCAGAACTAAAAAATAATGCTTCATGATAATACTATAGGCAGTGTTTATACAATGAAATTAGGTGGAAATGGGATAATTTTGAAATGCGATATACATTGCCTATAGTACTATCATGAGACGAGAAAAAAATCTTTTTACCTAGAGCCGCTTGGAGTGCTAGTGTAGGGACATTTTATTTGAGTGAGAGAGAATTAAGAGCATGGTTTTTAGTGTTATGCTTTGTGCTTAGTTTATTGCGCATGTGCAATGTGAGGCCAGAAAAAACAGAAGGAGAACATGAAATAATTTAGTATTTTGTTTTGTTCATTGTATATATTGTGATATTTTGGCCTGGGGTTCGACAAATAAAACTCAATCAAAATTCCAAAATAATACAACAAATCTCTTTATTTTATAAATAACACCAATTGTAACTTTTGTCACTTATTCACAATTCAAATACGTTTTTATAATTCAACACTTTATTTAATCTCAATTCAATCACTTTTTACTAACGCTTCCAGTTGTTAACAATTCCACTTTGAATTCAGGTGTTGTTGCTCTCGCATCGTATCTGGCCTTCATGCGGTCACTCGCAATTTGTATGTTGTTTCTTGTTCTCTGGTGAATGTCGTTGATCCTTTCTCTAAGATTTAACATGTAGTCCTTTTCGCATTTTGGGTCTTCAATAGGAAATCCGAATTTTAGCTCACTTGGAAGCCGGGCAGTTCGTCCAAATAGAATTTCGGATGGAGTGCATCCAGTTGTACTATGAACCGCATTCCGGTAGGCCATAAGAAATAAAGGAATTCGCCGATCCCAATCCCGTTGGTTCTCGTTCACGACTTTAGACAGATGTTCCTTCAAGGTCTTGTTAAATCGTTCTACCATTCCATCAGACTGTGGATGAAGAGGTGTTGTCCTTGTTTTCTTTAACCCGAGTGATGCGCATACTTCCTGGAATACCTTCGATTCGAAGTTTCGCCCTTGGTCGGATTGCAATTCCATAGGCACCCCGAACCTGCAGATCCAGTGGTCCACTATCTGCTCGACAACGGTCTTGCTTCTTGATTGGGTATCGCAAAAGCTTCCGGCCACTTGCTGAAGTAGTCCATGACAACAAGGATGTAACGGCTTCAGTTTCAACGGCGATTCTTTCAAACGGGGCGCTCACGTTGTACTGGTGCATTTTACCTCGTGTTTTGACTTTGGGTCCATTGCTAGCTGCGCATGTTGTGCACTTTCGACACCAGCTCTCTACATCGTTTCTCGCGCTTAGCCAATAAAAGCGTTCCCTTACCTTTTCCAGTGTTTTGTTGATTCCCAAGTGCCCACCGGATACTCCAGCATGCATTTCTCGTAGGATCTCCTCTACTTTCGATCGTGGAACCACAAGCTGCATCTGAAAGGATCTTCCATCCGGCATTTCCCATTTTCTTCGCAAAACACCATCTTCCACATGGAGTCCCACTGCGCCCAGTATGCCTTTAAAGTAGGACTTTTGTCGGAGATGTCTCTTGTGTTTGGTTTCTCCATAGATTCCTTCCATGCAAGGATTGGCTCGATGTCAGGGTCTTCTTTTTGTGCATTTCGAATTTCTTCGGCACTCCAACCCTCTACAGGTTCGGCTCTTATTCTCTGGACAGATATACCTTCGTCCTTTTCCTCTTTTCGCGCACAATGTTTGCAACTGGGCTCACATGGTCTGCGGGAAAGCGCGTCCGCATTGCAGTGCAGTCTTCCTTTGCGATGCTGTACTTCGAAGTCGTAAGTCTGCAATCGTTCGAACCATCTTGCTACTTGCCCCTCAGGATTTTTGAACTGTAGCAACCATTTTAAAGCGGCGTGATCGGTACGCAGGATGAATCTCTGTCCATACAGATATTTATGGAAATGTTTTGTTTCTAGTATCAGAGCAAGGAGTTCCCGTCTGGTTACACAGTAGTTTCTCTCTGGTCGCGACAGAACTTTGCTGAAGTAGGCTACCACTTTCTCCTGCCCATCGTGTATCTGCGACAGAACTGCTCCAACACCCACGTTACGAGCATCCGCGTCCACAATAAATGTCTTGCCAGGGGTGGGGTAAGCTAGTATTGGTGCCTCACAAAGTCGCTGTTTTAGATGTTGAAAGCTTCTTTCGCACAAAATCTTTGACGAACCTCCTGTAATAAGTGGCGAGACCTAGAAAGCGCCTCAGCTGATGTTTATCTTCGGGAACTGGCTAATTTCTCACGGTTTCGATTTTCTCCGGGTCAGTGTTTACTCCATTTGATGATATCACATGTCCCAAATATTTCACCTCAGCTTTGAACAGAGCACATTTCTTTGGATTTAGTTTCAAATGTGCAGTTCGAAGTCGTGTAAACGCCTCCTTCAAGTTGTCGCGATGTTCAGCGAACGTCTTTGCCACAACGATGACGTCATCCAAGTACACCAGGCAGGTTTTCCACGTCAGACCCTGTAACACACGTCCATTAAACGCTCAAAGGTGGCTGGAGCGTTACACAAGCCAAATGGCATAACGGTAAACTGCCATAGTCCATTCCCCGTTGTGAAAGCGGTCTTTTCTTTGTCTTCTGGATGGATCTGTACCTGCCAGTAGCCACTTTTCAGATCGAGGGTGGAAAACCATTTCGCTCCAGAAAGGGTATCCAAGGTATCATCTATTCGAGGCAAGGGGTAGCTGTCCTTCTTGGTGACATCGTTGAGCCTCCGGTAATCCACGCAGAATCGAGTCCTGCCGTCCTTCTTTTTTCACTAGTACAACGGGTGATGCCCACGGACTTTTTGAGTTTTCGATTAGACCGTCTGCGATGCAAATATATCAGCCAACTCGCATATGAGATTTTTGGCCATGGTTTTCTGCTCCTGGTTTAGCTCACAGTTTCCGAGGATAGCATTACATACCTTAGCCAATTTCGTTGCAGAAACAGGACTCGCAGATTCACTCCCAGATGTTGTCGATATGGCTGCAATGGGTACGCATCTTCCAATCACCTCTCCTTGTCTGAGCTTGACGGAGTGTTTGTTCGGATTCATCAGCCTTACCGGAACCGGAAATTTTTCCAACGATATAGCTCGGAAAGTCTACTTTATCATTTGCTTCAACGAAATAGAATCGGTGGTTCCCAGGATCAACCTCCAAACGCGTCCAAAGAACTGTCTCATAAGAAGGTAGTAGGGCTTCATCTCTGCTTATAACCGCCCGAACATTCACAGCGTTCTCGTTTCCGTATACCATAGGGATCTCAACGGTTCGATACCTTAACACTTGCATTTGAAGGTCTATGATTACCTGATGGTCCTGATGACATCCACTCAAATGATGCATTCGTCGCATATGTCGGCTACCAAGAATGCATGTGAGAAGGTCAACCCTGCCAGTTGTATCTTTAGAAATACCTCCCCGTATACTTTTGCTGCTTCTCCCGCAGCTGTCTTCAGAGTGTAGCAGCTGGTGTTATGTAGCCAGGATGTCTGAACAAGGTCTCTTCTGATTATGGAGGCTGTGGCACCCGTGTCGATAGTGGCCACACATTTTCTGTTTCTGCTGATTGTCTCCACTGTCAAGCTCTTGCTGCAGTAGATGATGGTCCTGGGGGCGTCGATTCCATCAACCAACTTCAGGCCCGCGAAGTTGTGGGCAATGTGGGCAGCTTACCTGTCTTGGTGGAGATCTGTAGGTGTCCTAGCTTATTGCAATTCCAGCATCTCATTTGACCTCGAGCAGTGTTAGGGTTTTTTCTTTCAATGTCGACACGTTGACACGTTGACTCTAGCGTAGCCATTTCCCTGACGCGATGGCTACCTTGCGAAGCTTTGCATTGTCAGGGCAAATGCTAAAGCCTCAGCGAGCGTTTTATTACCTGCCATTCTCACAGCCATTTGTAGTTTTCCATCTGCAATGGAATTAGTGAACGCATCGGTTGCCAGTTCGTTTATGATTTCTCTGCTGGTATTGGAATAAGACAAATTGGCCAGCGCTCGATGTCAGCTTGCAATTGTTGTAGCGTTTCACCTCTTGTCTGGACCCTTCGGCGCAACTGGACTCGGTAAACTTGCTGCATGTGGTCGTCGCCAAACCTATGGGGTACCACCTATAGGAGTTTTTTTTGCATCGGCTTTTTTGAGAACTGGTTAGGTAACCGATTACAACCAAAATTGATATTCAGGAAAATGTAAGTAGCCTAAGTAAACTTACACTAAAATATATTTATATAGGTATATTTAAAAATAACGGCAACATCTAAAATAATGTGCTATACCTTTTTTAAAGCCACAAGTCTTTTCAATCATATTATTTTTTAAATAAAGAATTTCAGAATAAAATAGATATATAAAAGGCACGACTGGGTCGCACGTACTTGCTCCTGTGTGCTAATTTGTTTATTTAGGGCCAGGTGTAAGCTTTTGTTTTCTCGATATAAACTATAGATTTCTTTAAATTGGCATACTCAAACAAAAATGTATATATAAGTTTTCGAAGTTTTTCAAAAAACTGGTCGAACGATTTTGAAATGAAAAATTTATAAAATAGAAAACAGCAAAATAAATAAGAAGGCTTACAACATTTTTTTTCCAAAAAAAAGTTATGAATAGTGTTTTTTTTGATTTCATAAAAAAATTATTTGTTTAATATTTTCCCCCAAATTTTGTTTTATATTGCTCGGTTGAGCCCTAGCCACTAGTCTAATGAAAGCAAACTTCGTTATTTGTATTATTATTTATTTATCGTTATTTATTTTAAAGCATTTCATGATCGTAACAGCATACAGCATACAGAATAAATAATAAGGACGCCTATGATAAACACATAAACATGCAAAAACAACTAACAAATACTCGATTACCTACTGAATGCAAACATTTCAATCAAGAAAACAACTCAATATATGTAAACTGCAAACTGCAAAGAGCAAAGTACATGTTCACAGAGTTTCTCTTAGAATTCTCTTTGTTCGCCTCGTTCGCCTCTTTCAATTTACCGAGTTAACTTTACCTAGAGCCGCTTGGAGCGCCACGGTCCACATGTCACCATGATAGTACTATAGAAGTTCATCTACAATGGATTTTGTATGGGAAATGAGATGATTTGGAATCAAATTTGGAAATTTGATACGAAATTAGCTCATTTGGCGTAATGAAAACGTAGTATAAGCAATTAAACTATTTGGCAGTAAAATATTGTTCTGGTAACATCTTACACAAAAACGTCACTTGTCTGACAGTTACAGCGGTGAACAGCTGTTAACTGTCAAAAGTTCACCAACTGCAAAAGTGCAAAAATAGATTATTTTTTTTTATTTTGTTAACAACACTCTTATTTAGTTTATTTAAATGCAAACTAGTTGTATGCTAAGAAATACAATTCGCGACAAAAGTTATAAAACATAAGCCAAAATGAATAGCATGGGATGGGCGCTTATATTTAAAAAAGGATGTTGGTGCACCCGAGAAACCATAAACATCAACGGTAGCAAATACACGATAAGAGAACGAATTGCCCAAGGGTACGATTTGCTTGACAACAAATCACCAAACCAAACTTGTTTTGTTAATTTTTCTATTTTTTATACATTTTTAGCGGCTTCAGCAACATCGACCTAGGTGAAAACACCTTAACTCGAAAGTTGTATGCAATAAAACGAATAACATGTCACAGCATCGAAGATCAAAATATTGCCTTGGGTGAAATCGAACACTGCCGACAAATCGACTCGGACAATGTCGTCAAAGTTGTTGATTATCAGTTGAGGGGCTCAGCCGACATTGTTATAAATACTACAAGTCAGCTGAATATAGTTCTGCCGTACTATAAACATGGTTCTTTGGGAGACCATCTGACAATGCGTTCGAAGAGGGGCGATCACATGCCAGAGGCTCAGATTTTGCAGATATTTCTTGGCATCTGCGATGGAGTCAAGGCTTTACACGAGGCTAAGCCACATCCATTGGCACACAGAGACCTAAAGACAGCGAATATTTGCCTATCGGATTCGTTTGAACCCATTATCGTAGACTTAGGATCGGTCACTGTGGCGAGATTACAAGTATGTGGTCAATCGGAAGCGCAGCGACTGCAAGATGAAGCTGAAGAACGCAGTTCAATTGTTTATAGAGCACCGGAGCTGTTTTCAGTTAAAAGCTATTGCACCATAGATGAGAGGACGGATATTTGGGTAACATTGATTTTTTGCTATTATGTGTGTAGGTTTTTTTTTCTTGAATTGTAAACATTGGTCTTACTGACTGAATAGACCTTTATTTTAATAGAAACGTTATTTTCTTTTTGGTTAGCTTACATTTGCCTTTGAACGTTAATCCTTTGAAAAAGCAAAAAAAGGAATTAAACATTTTTGAATACTTACAGAGTCTCGGATGCGTTCTGTATGCTATGTGTTTCTTTCATTGTCCATTTGACCCCATTTATGAAAAAGGAGATAGTGTTGCACTCGCCGTCCTCAGTGGTAATATAAACATTCCAGAAAATTCCATTTATTCCCAGGTTTGTCTATTCTTACAAAAATAATTCGTCCTTATAGCTGTCACGGCTTTTTCTTTCAGGATATGCACGAACTAATTGAATACATGCTACGACTGGATCCTATGGAACGTCCCTTCGTTTACAGTGTTATCGAGAAAACGCACGATCTCATAGCGAAGCTCGAGGGGAGAGTTTAGACCAATTGCAATTTACTTTGGATCCATTTCTGTCTCCAATACCATCAAATTAGCGTTTTTCTATTATTTTCTTGTTTTATAATATTAATATTTATGTAAATCATAACAAAAAAAACTCTCTTAATTAATGATCATCTTTTGTGAGACCAGGACAGTTACTGTCCAAATCTTCGACGTCTTTATAATGAACCCCACACCAATGGCAGTAATTGTAGGATGTACGCATGTAGCTGGTGAGCATATCTAATTTTTCAACAGAGGAGTACTCGAAGCCATCAACTTCCTCATCTTCCTTCTCTTCATCCGAATGATGATCATCAGAATCAGGTGGTGGAATACGTTCCGCCCAAAACCAATTAAGGTGGGGCTCATCAACATTAGCCTTATGGTCAAGATCCTCACAGGATATTTTACATTTCCTGCAATATTTTATAGAAAATGATTTACCAAATTTCAAAAAAAAATTGCTCTATCGATCTACCTCAAAGCTGCCTCCACGAGACGCTCTTGTGCCTTTTCAGTCATACGTTTTCGGTATTCTTCAGGTGTAACTTGGGGTTCGTTCATTTGCTTGTGCAAACGTTTTGCATGTATTTCTCTCCTCTTGATTTCAATTTCTTTTAAAGCAGCTTCTCTACCCAACCCGCCGCGGTCTAATTTAACATTGATACCAATGGGCTCTTTTATGCCCGATGACGAGGTTTTACCTAACGAATCTCCCGGCTTATAACCCATTTTGGCTAATAGTTTGAAGCCTTTATTGTCACTTTCTATAGGACACTGAAGACCCTCTTGTAGACGTTCGCTACTTTGTGTTTGTTTTGGCTTTTTATTGAACTCGGCTCTTTTGGCTTCGATTTGCACTTGGCGCTTCTTGCCACGGTCTTGGATGAGACTCGGACGAATTTCTGTTAATCTGATGAAGAGTAATTGGTGAAAAGAATGGTTTGTAAGATGTGTATTTACCCGTTAAGAAATGCATCAGACATGTAATCTTCTTCCTCAGAAGACATTTTGTGTGAAAGAATTAAAAATGTTTTGAATTTTGATGTTGATGACTTGATGTTTATATTTCTTTGGAAAACATTTGGAAAAGTCAAATTTTGATGTTTAGAACTGTTTGTTCTGAGTGTAATTTTTATTTGACAAAGTAAGGGCCCAACCAAAATACGCGAAAGAAGCTAGTGTCAAAACCGAACCAAAAGTTTCTTTCCGTTCTGTCCAATACATAAGTTGACCATAATAGCCATAAAGCAGCTTTGACACGCAGACATGACGATGGGATAGTAATTAATTGTCTTGTCCGAGCTTCTTGAACAGAGTTGGATGATGTCGATATTGTCCTCAGAGATTGCTCGGCAGGCTAGCTTGGAGCACAATAAATGTCTTGGCCTCTACATTGTCCCATGTGAACCCCGCTTAAATCTGCGTGTCAATTGCGTAAAATGCTGGCTAAATTTGATCCCCTGTCTAATTTTTGACGTTTGCATCTTAGTAGTTAGCACTTAACTATAATGGTCGTAAAGAAGCGGAAGCTAGTGCCAAAACCGACCGAAACATTCCAATCCTGCGCTCGCTAGCGCAGTTAACGTCCATAAGTAAAACTCAGCGAAACTTGACGAAACGGAGCAATCCACCATTTAGGGCACCAGATACGAATTACTTGTTCTTGCTCATTTACAAACGGGCCTGTCCGCGCCATTCCAACCATTATAGTTCAGCCTTTACATGTTTTCGCAACGTACGTTCCAATTCTTCAATTATGGTGGGGTCTTAATACGCGAACGAAATTGGAAGCTAGTGCCAAAACCGAAAAGTTTCTTTCCCATGATACTCAGAAATACAAGGTAAGCTCACTTTGGCTGATTTTGCGTGTGACGTCATAAAATATCAAGATGGCGATTTGAATGCCTTTACGAGCATACCTTGTATTTCTGTGTATTATGTTTCTTTACGTTCTGTCAAAAATATCAGTTAACCATAATAGCCTTAAAAAAAAACAAGCATTTTTCAGATTCCATGCGGAATGTACGCTTGAAAGCATACATTACGTACGGAAATAAAACTCAACGAAAATTTATCAAAGTCATTTCGGGTTGGTTATACAAATCACATATATTCGCAATGTTTCGAACGGCAACGTACGTTCCAAACAGCATTCACACATTTAATTAACACAATAGCAAATAAGTTTAAGCGAAAAGCAAATTAATTTAACATAAACGCAAATTACTTTAACCCTTTAGCAAATAAGCTTAACCAAAAAGCAAATAAATTTAACATAAACGCAAATTATTTTAACCCTTTCGCAAATAATTTTAACCGAAAAAGAAATATATTTAACATAAACGCAAATATATTTACCCTAAACGCAAATGAATTTAACCTTTAAACACAGGCATTCATTCTAATACACTAAAGCGCGGAACAGATTGAACCAGCAACATCACCAGCACCCTCAACAGCGAACAGCACGCTGACCAGCGACACAAATTCAAACACATTGCCACCAGCCCCAGCATCGTCTTCTTAGAACAGTAACACTGTCAGTTTTTAGTTTTGCAGTTTTGTGCCCCTGATTATCACTTGTGTATAGTTGGTAGCAATGGAACAGCAACAGCAAATTTAGGACTTTGGTCTAATGACGCTGTTGACGTTGCTGTTGCTGGTCTAATCTAACTTCAGCAATTGAAATACATTGGTTCTAAAATAATGGCGGCCGCTGTTGCTGGTGTTGTTACTGGTTAAATCTGTTTAGCGCATAAGGCTAGACTAGTTGCGCAATATTCGCACCAACACAAAATCCAGAATCGGCGTCATATGATTGTGTATAAACATTGTATATACATTTTTTTTTTCTATGCAGTGTATATACAAAGGTATAAAAGGGAACATAGGAACAAAATAGGCTAGTTCAATGTTTCTGAACTATCCGAGATATCTTTTTTCTTAGATCCATTGAAAATGACTGGGAAAAATCCTTGATCACTCCGAAATCCCAAGAAACTTGAACTAGCTAGCCTCACAAATGTGAGGGAAACACGGAATTATGTATAGAGCTGGTTAAAAAAAAGAATATTTTATGGGATTAAACCAACTCCAACTATAAAAATATTGAAAAGAAGGCGTAAGCATTTAAAATGTATATTTATATATATATATTATATTCCTGGCAGCAAAATTGACATTCCGTACTTCACCGGGTAACTGGCTCAACCACAATGCGCTGAAATGTTTCAGTATTTTCATCTTCAATGTTATCATCCATATCTAAAAACCTGAAAATAAATGTTCACGTATTTACATTTTCTTTTACCTTTACCAAACTTGTCTGCCAATGAAATAAATTGCAAATGTTCTTTAAACTGCATCTGCAGATTTATTCATTGGGGAACATTTGCAGAAACGTCAGAAAATGAAAAAAAAATTGGTGATCTTCCAATGAATTTTGTGTACACACGATTGCCACACCTGCAAATTAATTTGTTTTGAAAATGATTGATGAACAATTTGTTCTGCAAATTAATATGGTGTTACACGGTTGTCAGCTTGCGTGTACACGATTGCCAAATATCTACAAATTAATTGGCACATATTTGTCTACAAATTAAGAGCCAAACATTTTTTTCTGCAAATTAATTTGGTCTGTACAGAAATAATAGACTGGCAGACAGACATTTCTTATCACCAAATTTCTTAGGCTATTCTGTGATCGTTATTTCATGTTTGACTTGTATCTCAATTTTTTTATAATCACGAATCCTAAACTTGCCTTAAAGGTACTATAATCGCAAGTAAGAAAGTGTCAAACGAAATTAGCAAACTTATAGGGTTTTCACACCAACCCAAAACGCGGTTTTCGTGAAAAAAGCCCCAAAACCTACACCAAAACACAGGTTTTACCATACAAATTATCATAACACAAGTTTTCATAAACGACTGGTTTTATATAAAACATGTCGAAAACTAGTTACGATACCAAGATGATTTAAGCAAACACACCTAATGGAAAATTCAGCAACATATCAATGACATAAATGTCAAAAAGATTAAAAAAAAGCTGTCGCTTTTGAACTTTGTTTTTGTTGACACTCGGAGCGAGTAAGTGGTGGTAAGTAATTTTGTTTACAAAATCTTTCATAAAAATATAAATTAATTGATTTTATTTACAGAAAATGGAAGAACATAAAAAAAAGGAAGATCTGGGATTCCCAAGACGAGGAATTTCTCCTAGAAGTATGGAAGGAAAAGGAGCCAGAACTCCGTGGAAGCCGGAAAAATTCTCACATTTTTAATGAAATGTCGGTGGCTTTCCTAGGGCGGCCTGTGCAGTACACCCCGGAGGAAATTAAAGCAAAATTGCACAACTTGACCACCAAATACAAGTAAGTTAATTAAGCCACATTTTTAAACAAATATGTGTTAAAAATCACTCCATTTGTTTTCTTTTAGGAGTGAAAAGAAGAAAATTGGACCCTCCGGAGGTTCCCCATCAGAATGGCCATTATTTATTAAAATACATGGCATTCTTGGGGAACATCGAATTCATAACCTCCAGGTTATAGTAGAGGATAGCCGCCCAACTGGTAAATTAATTAAAACAAAAGTATATATGTATGTATATAGTACTAGTAATTTTTTTTATTAATTTTCAGCCGACATTTCAATTGATGAATTTCCAGCTTCCGTTGATGGCGATTCCACTTCTAGGAGATATTCCTCATCCCAATATGAAGAGCTGGAAGATATTGCTTCCACATCCGCAGCCACATTTTCTATGCCACCACCTGTAAAGAAAAGAAGGAACAACATCGACTTAGTCGTGGTAGAGCTGCAACAGATGGATTCAAAAATGGATGTGTTCATTCAAGAATGTAGGGAAGCTGACCAGAGAAATGAAGAAATAGAAAAGCAGAAGTTATCCTTATTAAAAGAATTTGTAGATGAAACCAAAAACTTTAATGATGCATTTTTAAATTTATTTCAGCAATAGTTCCTACTATGATTAATATAATTGTGAATGTTTGTGTGTTTGTGCTAAATGAATAAATTATGTTTGTATGTTTGAATGTTTGGAAGTTTTAAAAAAGTGAATGTTTGTATGTTTGGAAGATATTTTGTTAGGTAGATGGGTGAGTTGCTGTATGGTTGATGAATTAGTTTTAAAAAGTGAATGTTTGTATGTTAGGAAGATATTTGGTAGGCAGATGGATGAGTTTATGTTCTGTGGATGGAAAAGTTTTATTAATGTGAATGTTTGTATGTTTTGGATGGAAATTGGGAAAGTATATGGTTGATGATAACACTTTGTATCTATACGTTTTTCCTTACCCAAATGCATGGAGATAGCATTTCGTATAACAGAAGGTGTGGGGCT
This sequence comes from Platycheirus rosarum, assembly GCA_963971375.1. Lineage (NCBI taxonomy): Eukaryota > Metazoa > Arthropoda > Insecta > Diptera > Syrphidae > Platycheirus > Platycheirus rosarum. Next base: position 24,622,119 of record OZ020509.1, on the reverse strand, counting down.
ATAATCGTCTATCTGATAGGACTGCTCTGGTTGCTCTCTTTGTGTACTGTTAGTCATATTAGTAATCCACTGGTTATTAACTTCATCATTATGGAAATTTAGAAAATTGTGTAAAACACAACATGTTTTAATAACCAAGTTGCAGTTTTCGATGCGATTGTCGAGACCCTTGCCGATTCTTCTAAATCTAGCCTTAAGTTGTCCAAAGCTATTTTCTACAACTCTTCGACATTTCGAAAGAGCGTAGTTAAAGTTTTTTTCTTCGAATGAAGCATTTGTATAGAACGGGAATGGTTTCATTAGAGATTCTGAAAACCTAAAAGCCGAATCTCCGATAAGGACAACCGGAACATTTTGTCCCCCTAATAGCCTTGACATCTCCTTTAAAATTGGTTGCCGGTGTTGTTCCCTTACATACGAATCTTTGTATATTTGGGAATCATTGCGCCGTCCTGGGCTTCCCACGCTTATATAGAGAAATCTGTAACTATATGTAGGTATATAAGTATTAATTTTTGGATTTGTTTTTGATTCGAATTTATATTTCTTACCGATAGTCTACCACGGCGAGTAGAACAGTTGAGTACCATCCCTTATAATTGTAGTAGTCAACAGCATCTTGAACCGGGGGCTTAATCTCAATATGGCAACCATCTTGAATCAAATTGAAAAAAAAATGTTTTTGAAGATTAATAATAAATAAATAAAATAAAAAATACAAAATAAAGCAAGTAGCTGAACTGTAGGGTAACTTATTAAATTCGTCTATGACTTCAACACCTTTCCTTGTTATCTGAAAGTTTAGTTTTTTTTTTATTATTTAAGTCCCATTTTCTTGCATGACATTTTTAGACGTGGACTTGGTAATGGTTTAGTCATAACGTCTGCGAGTTGTTGTTCTGTTGAAATTTGTTGAACAACAATCTGTCCTTCAATCACTTTCTCTCTTATAAAGAAAATGCTTGATAGCAATGTGTTTGGTCCTCCGGTGAAATTCAGAATTGTGCGAAAGTCTCAGTGCTGTAGATTTATCAACTTGTATTATAGGAATATTCTTTAATTGAATAATCCCAGTAAACAATCGTTTCAACCAAATAGCTTTCTCGGCTGCTTCATTAGCTGCTACTATTTCTGCCTCAGTTGTCGATGAAGAAAGGCTGTTGATACGTCAAATTGTGTAATACGCATTTCTTCACCTTGCTGTAATGCTTAAAATTGACCGTATCGTTCCCATCTTCGCCACTGGACCGCGCGTTTGACAGTAGTCCATACCAAAACATTGGCTGAAATTTCTCTTTCCATTGCGTTCTTCCATTCTTTTTCGTATTTGTTGCTAGTTGCTTCTTGGTAACTTTCAGGAATATCCAAAGCACTCACAAATTCTTCAGCTGCCATAACAAAATTGTCATACTTTTTTGGTTTTGTCAATTGTGAACGATCTCTAATAGCGAGTTTCATTCAAGAAAAGATTTGCTCTTTCTGTCAAAAGATTTGATCTTTTTGAATTTTGAGAGTTTCATTGCAAGAAAAAGAGCAAATCTAGATCAAATCTCAACACGAAAGATTTGATCTCTGATGGGTTGGCAGATTTGATCTGAATGCACACATACATGTAAATAGTCTTTCGGTCAAACGTCAAATGGAAAATATTTTGTTATATTTGTTGTTTGTTGTGAACTTGTGTCAGCCCGTGCTTAGTCAAAAAATTAACAAATATCCATTAAATATACAAAATAACAAATAAAAGTGTTTTTGAAGTGAGAAAATACAAATTTGGCATTTTAAATATATATACTGTACATGCCTGGTATTTTGGTGTGTGATACCAAATACTGTGTATGGTCGTCAGTGAATGACCAATACTAGGATTAAATGATGAAACAAGTTTCATTGAAAAGAGCAAATCTTGATTTTCAGATCAAATCTTTGAAATTTGAATGAAACTCGCTATAAGACGTTCGTGTATTGATGGCTGTTGGAAATCCTCTTCTCCATTGTCAAAATCAGTGTCATAGCCGGGATTTAATTCTTTGCTGTTCGCTTTCTTCCATATAAATTGGCTCTTTTTCTTCTACAAATACATTTTCAGGTTCAATATTGTCATGCGTTTCTTCTTTTATATCTTGTAGTGGTAATTGTACAGTATTTTTGCAATTTGTAATGTTTTCTTGGAATTGAACATCTCTAGACAATATATATCACCATATTATCTTCCTTGACAAAAATTATGTAGCGTTCATCACCATCATATCCAACGAGATATCCTTTTATAGCCTTTTTATTCATTTTCTTTCTCATTTGTACAGGTGTAGCAAGTAGATCCAATTATTCAAAGATGTTTTATCCTAGGTTTCTTACCCATCCAGAGTTCATATGGACTTTTTCCATTGATTGATGACTTTCCGGTTCTATTCAATATGTATACATATATGTAGCAGAATGTCCTTGACATCTCTAATATGGTTCGGTTCTCTCGTTCAGTGCCACCATTCTGCTGAGGTGTATATGGTTCTGTTAGCCCCTGCACGATTCCATTATCTCGAAGCATATTTTTTATTTCGGCGTTGTCACTTAACATTTTCTTGATTGTAAGACCCAATCCTTTTGTTTGTGGGATTACTTTTTTCAAAGCATCCTTAATACCTGATTTATGTTCAATTATAAATCCATAGTGAAATTTTGTGAAACTATCTTTAAACACAACTAAGTATCGCTTTTTCTTGAAAGACGCACTGAATGGTCCACAAATATCAGTTGCTTTAAGCTCTCCCGGTTGAGTTGCTTTTCTCCGAGTTCCAAATGGCAATCGATGCATTTTTCCATAAATACATGGCTCACAAATATTGTTGTCCAGTGTTACTTTTATTCCCAATTCTTATCTATTCTTGTTACAAGTGCCTATTCAGAACTCTCGTCCCTCTCTGAAGACTTCAGAAAATTCTTTCAAACATGCATAGTTGTGCTATCAATTCATCAAAAGTCTTGTCTTCTTCCTTCGTTAAAAGCATCCTACTTGACTAAAAAGATTCAAACTTGCTTGGTGAAATGTGTAAAATTTTACATACTAACATCAAATCTGATAACGCGTTGTGCTTTTTAGCGATAAGACCATTGTTTAGCCCATTCCATAAATTGAGCTATGTGGATAGAAACGGATAGATCGGTACAAATTTTGAATAATTGGTCTTTTGAAGTTGCTTCAAATTGATTTTTCAATGCATTCCATGAATCATATGCTGTTTCCTTGTCCATAATCTTTTGGTAAACTGCATCTGTTACAGAACTAGCTATCATGGACTTAGAATAACTATTAGCTTGTATGTACAAATCGCACTTCATCTTGAATTCCATATTTTCAGTTTCCGTCGCATTTGCACTTAATGCTGTAGGCTTTATTAGTTTTCCATCGATGACATCAACAGCTCCTTCGGTATAATCAAGAAGATCTCTCATTTTCCTCTTCCATATTGGCCAATCTGCTTTAACATTCAATAGTTTTATATGCTTCACTAGATCCATCTTCTGATTATCTTTTATGATTTTTCCAACGGTCAACAACAAAACTAAAATTCTTTCTATATAATTATTTTAAAATAGCGTAGCTGGTCCCACGACCCATTTGTATTTAATAATAAATTCGTATTTATTTATTATTTATTTAACAATTTTATTTATTTAAATAACAACAAACTTAAATTAATTATTTGAGTTAAATAAAAATATCTAACTCCCTGATACAAAATAAAACAAGGAGCTTAACTGTAGGCCTTGTATATGAAACCTATAGTACTACCATCAGTGTTCGAAAACTAGCGCCATCTAGTTCGTCTACATATCCCTAAAGTTTTTCTCTGAGTGGAGACCGCAACGTAGACTTTTAGTCGGGGAAATATACTCAACACATATGCAATATTAGAAAAAGACAGAACGACAAAAAGTAATAGCAGTCAGAAGGAAACAAACCATGAACACTTTTTCATGTTATTTCATTACCATTTTCTTAAAATAAGCGATAATGAGAGAATGAAAGATAGTTATTTAGACAGGTATGTGAGGAGTTTTCATTTCTGCCTTGAAAATACACTGTTATTGGTAGGTTTTTTTTATAGATACGGCAACAGGATGAAATTTACCTATTTAACGATTTTTGTTGAAATTTGATATTTGGTTTGGTTTTTTTGTGTACAATTTTGAATGGTTACCATGTTTGATTATTATATCAATTTTTTTAAGTCTGCAAAAATTTAATTTAGGTTGAAGTACCTACCAAGTTACTTATTTTACAAATAAAACAAATTGTTTGCATATGTTTGTAACAATGTTATTGCTTTAGAGTATATTCACTTATCACATCAAATAATCTAGTACTAAATATACTACTAACTACTAAATATAGTACTAAATCTACTACTTACTACAAAATATAGTACTAAATGTACTACTAAGTAATAAATCTAGTACTAACTATATTACGATAGTACTAAAAATCTAGTACCAAAATACTTTTGTACCAACAACATCGTACCAACTGGCACCAGTTTTATATTTAACTAACGTTTGAGATTGAACAATATTTATATTAAAACTTTAAACACTCAAATCCGAATATGGCAACATTGGTACTTGATTTCGCTATAAGAAATACAGAAAATACAGAAATAACAAAATTTCTTTAAAAATGCAAAATCCAAAAAAATAATTGAAGACGCACAATCTTGGTTTGTTTACGAAAAATTAAAGAGAAATCCACTAATTTTTGTTTCCCTTACTCAACCATACCATATGGTCTAGTGTCACTTTTTGAAGCTTTCACTCGTACTTATTATTCATTATTTCTGCCTATTCTTGTACTCGTTCTAACTAAAGACTTTTTTCAAACAAACCATACAACCTACTCTTTCATCATTATATTTCTGTCTACTCTCCAAAACCCATACAAATGAATAACGTGTTGACAGAAAAAGCTATTGCAGCGACGTTGCGGCTCTACCTCGCTTAACTAGAAGCTACCTCATGATACTACTATAGGTTTCATATACAAGGCTGTAGGGTAACATATTAAATTCGTCTATGACTTCAACATTACTTTTACAATCTTTTGCGCATCTGTCAAAATCAAAGAAAAATGGCGGCCGCCAGAGACCATTAGCTTGTTTATTTGTTCTGAAAAATAGATCTCGTGGCTATATTTTAAAGTATTTGTGATAATTAACTTATATAAATGCTTTTTAATAAACAAGAAAATAAGAACAATATAAAACAAAATGTTCATACATTTTTTTGATATAGGGGTCTAACTATTACCATATTTATTATATGTGAAAGTCAGCTTTTGACAACCTGCGCAATATATTACCTTAGTTATGTGTACCGTGGTATTCACCATTTTGAAATCTTTTTTCCAAAATTTTAGATATTTTTTGGTGGGAATAAAATAGAACAATTAAATGTAAGCCTCAAATGTACAGATTGTGATAAGCATGGACGTATTATATATGGACTGCTTGTTGCCTACCTCAAGTTGGTTCCATTTCAGTTTCAGTTATTTTGGGCGACACTAGCCCTCCTGATTACACTACCGGGAAAAAAAATTAAACCTCAATTTTGACATTTCATCCAGTAATCCCAGACTTTGGTAGCAGGTTTTCCCACGATGGCATGTTAAAATTTCCTTTATTCTCCCCGTGTTATTTAGAATATCCCACAATTAATTAATAAAAAATCCTTTTATTCCTTCTAGTGCAGCTCGTCTTAAGCACAAACCAATAAAAAAAGGAAGTTGTCCACGATCTAAAAAAACAAGAGGCAAAACACCAAAGAGTCGCACACTTTTATGGATGGAATTCAAAAGTGTCAGTTATGTTTTACCAGCAAATGCGACTTTTTTAATTTTTAAAAACAGATGTCGCGAGCTTTTATGTCAACATTTTAAGTAGTTATTATTTTTTTCATGAAGTGGGTTCAGGAGAGGTAGCACCGCATTCTCAATTTTGACGACATTTTTTTGACTGTTGTATGAACCTGACATTAAACTAGCAGTCCATAAAATACGTCCATGGTGGTAATTATTTGTTTTAATTCTTAGCTAGTCACGTAACGTGACGTAGTGTTGTACGGTAACATTGCATTTGCACATTATAAATAAGGAAGTTTGGTATGGCAGTTCTGTTTATGGACATGTGCTCACATAGAAGTTGAAACGTCAAAAGCTCAAAAGGAACAAACTAGAGTTTTCTGATTTTCTTACTTTTAGTTTGATTTTTTACCAAAAATAGGAATTTTTGATTAAAATAATGGTAGTAGTAAGTATTGTCTATATATTTGTTATTATTTATAATTAACCACTTTAATTTTCTTCAATGAAATTTAAGAAAAAAGTAAAAATCAGCTCCGTGAAGCGAACGGCTCATCTTAAGGCCAAAAAGAAAACTTTAAGCAAGTCTCAACAGCAGAGAGCAAACGCGAAAGGGACGGCCGCCAAAAAGCAGAACATCTTCAATGCACCATCCAAGCCGAGCAAAAAGGATTTCTTATTGAAACGCAAAAACAAGCATTTCAATGAACCTCAGCCGGACGAAGATGACGATGACGAGCAAATTGCCGACAATGTCATGGACATGCTAGATGGAGACGATTTGGAGTACTTGGAAGCAGCTGGAGCTAACAAACAACGAAAAAGAAAGCACGGCGATACAACAATAAATGATGTATCCGTTGGCATAGAGTCTCATTATTCAACCCAAAATCTGAAAGAGAAAGCCGACATGAAAATTAAGATCAACTTGTTGCCAATCAAGAGTCGGGATGGAGAGATTATCACTAGAACGACGGAAGTAGACTACAAGCCGAAACCAAAGGTAGCCAAAAAAGATGAAAACAAGGATGACGAAAAGGAAGTCGAATCTGAGTATGAAGATAGTGATGATGATGTTTTGTACGATGAGGAGGCCAAACCATCGCCATCACAGAAATTAATTTCAACAACTGATTTGCTTATACATCGGCAACAAGAGATCGAACGTCAGAAATATCGAATTGGTATAATTTGTTCGGGTATTCTTGAGAAACCCGAAGATAAGATGAAGAACTTCAATGCTCTATTTGATTTGATGGAAGAAACTAATGAGAATGGGACACCAAATCTATTGACTGTTCGCAAAGTGGCACTTCTGTCCATTACTGAAATCTTTAAAGATATTCTTCCAGAATATCGTGTTGGCCAAGTGGATACTAAGATGCAAACAGGTAATTAGTATATTTTTTTTTTATAATGGAGAAAAATGCCTTGACTTTGTTTCGGCCGTTTGAAGGTTTGTCGACTTTGTTTTGTAACCCTTAGATGTATAACCATTCATAATATATAGCGCCTACCATATGTATACAATGAGAAAATTGTTATAAATTTATTTGTTGACTTTTGACGTGATAACATCTTTTTAATCGATGACAGGCTACACGTACGAAATAACATGACTCATGCTGGTAAGACTTACCACTCATGCTTATCGCGATACTGTGGTTCTTTCAACCAAAATCGATCGCAAGCACCAGGCGAATATGAAAAAGAACAGGCGCAAATTCCCAAAATAATTCCTCTCAAATTCAAAAAGAACAAGAAAAGAAAAAGAAATACAAAATAGGCGCGGTTTTGTTAAAGTAGAAGGTAGACGACAACCAACTTTTTTTTTAATACTGTATGTATGTTATAATAATAGATGATTTCAAAATTGATTATGTCAACATTCGTGGACTAAGAAATAATTTCTATGCCGCGTACGTTTATACTGTGATTAACAGGCCAGCTGTATTGGTACTTAGTGAAACACAAGTCGGGGAAAATACCGATTATTCGGAATGAATGATGCACCTTACCAACTTCAACCACAGTACGGTCTGTATTCAAACACAGAATTTAACTTAATGTGGTTAAAATTCATGTTAAATAAGTTCATCATTCATACAAGTTTTATTTACAGAAGCCCAAATTTAGATACAGTTTCAACTTTAAACGAATTTGTTGCCTTGTCTGATTTCATTCAAGAAATTGCTTCCCATTACCCTCACACTGAAATCGTTATTACGGGCGATTTCAATGTACACAATTCTAGTTGGTTTCGCTTTTGTGGTCAGACAACAACCGAAGGAAGGAATCTTGAGATTTTTGATGTATTAAACCTTCTTACTCTAAACTAAAAATCAACAAAGCTGCTGGACCCGACGGACTACCAGCCTAACTTTTTAAAGGAGTGCATACACCAACTCATTTCTAAAGTTCGGTCAGAAGAAAGTATGCCTGATGAATGGAACCTCAGCATCGTTTGCCCGATCCACAAGATAGGAGACCCTCTAAACTGCGCCAACTATACAGGAATATGTCTCCTGAATATCGCCTACAAGATCCTCTCTGCCGTACTATGTGAACCACTGAAACCTTTCGTCAGCAACCTGATTAGCCCATATCAGTGTGGTTTCAGACCAGGAAAGTCCACAATCGATCAAATGTTCACGCTACGGCAGATCCTGGAAACTACCCAAGAATTCCAAATCGATACCCACCACCTCTTTATCGATTTTAAGGCCGCGTACGATAGCATTTATAGAGCCATGTCAGGTTTTGGAATTCCCACAAAACTCGTTCGACTGTGCAGGATGACGATGGAGAACTCTCGCTGCTCCGTCAAGGTTGGTACTGACCTCACAGAAGCTTTTGACGTCAAAAAAGGATTCCGACAATGTGATGCGCTATCGTGCGATTTCTTCAACTTAATACTTGAAAAAATTATAAGAAACTCGCAAGTCAATTGTAGTGGGACAATTTTTTTCAAGTCTGTGCAATTGCTAGCATACGCTGACGACATAGACATCATTGGCAGAACTCGGCGAGCTGTCACTGGAACGTTTGCTAGCATTGAAGCTGAAGCGGATAAGATGGGACTAGCAGTCAATGAGGCCAAAACGAAGTACCTGCTGTCCACAAAAAGGGACACACAACATCGGCGGATTGGACAAAACATCACAATAGATAAGTATAACTTTGAGGTAGTTAGGGACTTTGTGTACCTCGGATCCGTTATAACATTTGACAACAACATCTCGTCAGAAATAAAGCGAAGAATTACTCTTGCCAATCGCTGTTTCTATGGGCTAGGAAGGCAATTGAGTAGCAAAGCCCTCTCACGAAAGACAAAGGAGACTCTGTATAAGACCCTAATCATCCCAGTCCTGCTCTATGGCGCCGAGGCATTGACTCTATCTAAAGCGGATGAAGATATCCTTAGTCGTTTCGAGAGTAAAATTCTTAGGAGGATTTTTGGCCCTATCTGCGTTAACGAGCTTTGGAGGAGAAGGTTCAACCAAGAACTATACGATCTGTACAGCGACATTGACCTGGTCAAAAAAATGCGCATATCACGTTTAAGATGGCTAGGTTATGTAGAGCGAATGGAAAACAATGCTCCGGCTCGCAGGATCTTCAATTCCATTCCAGAGGGTAGACGTAGTCAAGGAAGACCTCGGTGGCGCCCTCAAGTGGAGGACGACCTCAACCAACTTGGAGTGCGAAACTGGAGGCAGCTAGCCAAAGACCGAGTTGGCTGGAGAGGCATGTTGGTTGAGGCATGGTTACAAATTTAATTCTTTTAGGAATGAGAAATTTTATCCCAAGTAGGTCGAAAAGTACCAAACCAAAAGGAAAACTCAGGGTTTGATTCGAGCTGTAGAGAGGTTATCTGGTTAAAAAAAATGTAAGTTTCGTTGTTATAAAGCCAACACCACCGAGGCAAACCGGAAAAGGTTTCAACAAGCTAGAAAGGTCTGCAATGCTCATATTCGTAAAACCAAATTTTTACAATAACACAAAATTCGACAAAAAATACTGCAATGTCCCAAAGGCAGTAAACATTTCTTAATCATTTGCATTGTATATGAAATCTATAGTACTACCATCAGGCAGCATCTAGTTTAGCGAAATACTGCCGTAATAGTGTGCTTCTACACGTTAATTGTTAAGTCTTGACTCACATAAGTGCAAAGGAGAAAGCAAATTCGAAAGTTGAGAAGAAAAAAAGCAATTAATAATAACAAAATAATAGTCTTTTACGCCCGAAGTGCTTAGTTATGTTTATTCTCTGTTCAACAAATATTTTGTCCAACTAAAAATATAAGAAAAAGCATTAAAAAATATGAGAGAAATCGCTCACAGCGAAACCGACTCTACAAGCGTCGAAAATATATTAAGCAACACAATGATAAAAAGAAGAAGAGCAAAGAAAACGGCAAAAAATTCAATGAAAAAATTACCCTCGACTCGGGTAAAATGTTTTTTCTTCTCAACTTTCGAATTTGCTTTCTTTTGCACTTATGTGAGTCAAGAAGTAACACATCAACGTGTAGGTGTGCTTCACTCTCAGCTTTTCATATTCGTTTCCAGATTTACATCCATGTTCTTCGTATATAGAACTGCAACATTAAGTTCTGATCTTGACAGGTGCAAGATGTTTAAGTTACCTTCGCGCATATGTATATTCGATCAAAACTCGAGTATAATTCCCACATTTGGGCAGGTGCTCCTATAATGCACTTGAGTTTTCTGGATCGCTTTTAAAGCGGGCGGCATTGGTGTAGTAGATAAGATGTTTGCTTCTGACCCGGAGGATGTCAGTTCAATTACATCTCTTGAGCACCGCCGTAGTGTAACGTGTCTTTCACAATTCTATCGCTATTTAAAAAAAAAACAGTGCTCCCAGTGAATTAGCCAGTTGCATTCCTCCCCTGAAACAATTCAACCGTAATACTCGCTCTGCTAGGAATGCCCATCAGTTTACCCTTGAGCCCAATTTCGGACGTACTCTCAATTACAGAGATTCTTTCTTTAGTCGAACCACACGAATGTGGAAGGCTCTACCCGTTTCTGTTCCTCCCATTTTGATATGCAGAATTTCAAAACTAACGTCCATCGACATCTCCTTTTACATTTTTCCCTTCTTCCCTAATGCTCGCACGATTCTTTAACATTATAAAGGCAGAAAAATAACACTTTTCACGCGTGCTTATTATAAAAAAAGCAATAGTGTTGGATTGAAAAATGTGAGAGGCTAAATTGTAAAAATGATGAATGAATGGAGGTTACAACTTACACGATTCATTATACTTTTGATCCTCAAAAAATGAAAGAGTGCTTTTTTTGAGGATCAATCTGAACAATTTTCTTTATAGGGTTTTGATTTAAATAATATTATTATTATTATTATTCATATATTAAACAAGTAATAAATTAAAAGCTAATATTAAATTAAAGAGCTACTAGCTGCAAAGGGTTACCGCTTATGGCTTAGTCGCATTCGCACACATTTCTTGATCTTAGATTTTGGATAGTTAGTTGGATAGATTGGTTTAATTTATATAGGGTTGGTTTTCTTGTAGTGATACTTGTACCTACTCCACTCGTTTTGCTCCGCAGTATAACGCCTGTTCTGTTCGAATGCCAGTGTGGCCAGGAGTACACATCAGCTTTGTTTGGCTATATGTTTGCATTAATAGTTGGCTTATATTATTAATGAGAGGGTTGTTGTTGTTGTTTCTGATAGCTTTTATCGTATAGAGGCTATCTGTACAAATTATATAGTTTGTACCAGTTTTAATTACCTCCTTAAGGGCAATTAGGAAAGCGGGAAGACTCCAAGTCGTAATGTATTATCTGCATTTTTGGATCCATTCGTAAATATTAGGTTCCAGTCATTGGCTTTTAGTTCAGTGGATATGGCTAAGAATAGTTTGCGATACAATTCGTTTTCGGTATGAGTTTTCGGATGTGATAATAAGTCCATTATGAAAGAGTGCACTAATAAGCCATGGAGGTTGTAGAGTTATTGGGTTGATTTTATAAAATTTTGGATATGCAATGTCTTTACTCGATTAGAGGATATTGAACATGGCTGAGGGAATCTTTTTACTCGTTTCCGGTCCAATATAAGTTTAAGTTCTTTGTCGATCCTTGAGTTGTTTGAAAAAGCTAGCTTGGCGTAGAGTTTTGATATGACTTTATATCTTCGCTCTTCGATAGTTGGGAGGCCGGCTTCTGCCAAGATGTTTTTGATGGGCGATGTGGAACAGTCCCCTACACTGCATCTAGCCGCCTGATCGTAGGTTGTTTTTATGACTTTTATGGAGGGTTGACTTCAGAGAGTTGCCATATATGAAGATATCATAATCTATTTTACTTAATATAATCATTTTTGTTATATTACAAAGTATATGTACACTACTTTTCCAACTAGATAAATACTTAATAATATTAGACCTTGCAGCTAGTGATTTTTTAATTTCGATGCAATGGCTCCGCCAGTTGTATTTATTATTAAATAACAGCCCAAGATTTTTTTAATTTTTTATATTTTCTATCTCTACATTGTTAAGAGGAGAGCAAGATAGCTTGCGACATATATGTAAAACTTTACATTTCGGTAACGAAAGTCAAGAATGTCGTTAAGAGCGTTGGTAAGTAATGTTTTAGTATCATTTACTTTTTGGTTTTTTAAGAGATATATACGTCATCTGCGTAAAGGCAGTATCCTAAATTCTTGTGTTTGGAAAGAATATCGGATATATATTGATATGCTAAAGAGAAAAAGACGACAGATAGGGAGGATCCTTAGGGAATTCCGTTATGGAGTTGATCTGTGTTGGAAAAGGAGTTGTTGGATATCACACAAAATTTTCTGTTGGTAAGAAAAGCTTTTACATAATTGAAATTTTTTTGGGGCCAACACCCCATTCCTTGAACTTATTTAAAATAACATGGATACCTATTCTCTCAAACGACTTTTCAAAGTTTAGGGTGAGTGTTGAGATATGGTTTTTGGAGCTAAGTGCACGAGAGACATATTCGTCTATGAAAAGCAGAGCGCGATTAGATTATTTTTATTACATTCGTAAGAATTTATGTACAATTGGTCTTAAACTAACTTATAACTAAAAAAAATCGTGTCGGCTCAACAACAGGGGCCCGACGACGTACTTCTGCTGACTATCACATTTAGAGGAACACGCAAGGGGTTTGAATTGGGACCAAATATTTTACATGCCAACTTCAAATGAACAGTTGCAGTTTTTTAATCAAAACATTCAAATTATTTTTAATACTTATGTACCATTAAAAGCCAAAATTACAAACCATGGTTTACGCGCAGCATACGGATATTAATACAAGAAAGGGATGATGCCTATAATACCTGGAAGCGATATCGACTGAATGCTTTGCGACGTACGTATTGTTACCTTCGAACTAGAGTAATAGCTAAAGTACGTTTATCGAAATCCCAAATATTTTCCCAACGGCTTGATACCTGTTTAAATGGGCGACAATTATGGAAAAACATCCACAATATTGGCATTGGCAAGTCAAGGAGTGTGCCTGCAAAGGATATAGATGGCGATGCTCTCAGTAAATCATTTCTTTCTCTACCTTTGCGGATGGCCTCATCGTTTAGTATAGAAACCCTGGATTTGGTTTTCGTGCTGTTGATGGAGCCGATGTTGTTGAAAGTTTGCTGTCTATAAAGTCAAATGCCATCGGTCTAGACAATATCCACCCCACATTTTTATTTATGATTCTTCCCATTGTACTGCCTTATATAACACATATTTTCAATACAATTTTAATGTCAGGAGTGTATCCGGATCCGTGGAAGGCTGCTAAGATCATACCACTTCCTAAAAACGATAAAGTTGTAGAATTTAGGCAAATATCAATATTACCCTTTCGACACAGTTAATCATGATATTTTATGTAAAAAGCTTATGCAAGGATTCAATTTTCATCAGTGGCTACAAAACTCATTCACTCATACTTAACCAATAGAAAACAAGCAGTGCAAGTTGAGAACAGGTTGTCTTGTTTTCTCCCAAATATTACCGGTGTTCCACAAGGTTCAATACTTGGCCCACTATTGTTTTCAATTTATGTCAACGAACTACCATCTAGTTATATTTGATAACTGCTCTTCTCATAGGTATGCAGATGACGTCCAACTGTACCTTAGCTGCCCCCTTGGGCTCATTGAGAATGGAGCTTTCTGTGTCAACGAAGATCTTGAGAAAATTGCAAAGCGGTCCAATTCAAATGGCGTCATTTTAAATCCAAAAAAATCCAAAATAGTCGTTATATCCAGAAAAAGACTTGATATTAGTTACTTTCCTTCCATTTTCTTAAACAATGCTCCTATTGAATATGTTGAAGCTGCAAAAAACCTCGGGATAACGTTTAACCGCTTCCTGACTTGGGACAACCATATAAACGTTGTGGTTGGCAAAGTATACGGCGTACTGCGTACATTATGGGCAACTCAGTCTTTTACACCAGTAAAAACACGTTTATTTCTTGTTAAGACTTTGATTATTCCGATTTTGGTATATGGTTGTGAAATTTACTGTAATTGTAATCATATAAGCAAACGTAAGCTTAATGTGGCCTTACGTTCTGTGTTTGGCCTACGTAAGTACGACAGATTATCTGGCTTTGCTACGCTTCTGCTAGGTATGCCTTTGAAGAAATATCTTGAGCTTCGCAGTCTTACGTTGCTATCTAATATATTGATATCACGCCAACCACAATATTGTTTTGAAAAGATAAATATTGCAAGCTCGCACAGATCTCGTCAATTAATTCATCCTCGTTGTTCTTTTCTGACATCCGAACGTCAATTCTTTGTAAACTCTATCCGTCTTTTATTTGTTTTCTTAATTATTTCAATTTGTATTAATTTATATTATTTTGCTCTCTATGTGAAATTAGCTTGAAACTAAATTAAAAGATATTATATCTTACTGTTATCAGGCAATATCGAAATAAAAATAAAAATAAAAATAAAAAAATAAAATCGGTCGTCTGTGATGGGTCGAATGTCGAGGTAGCGATGGTTGGGCTCAAGTTGTTGCTGAAGTAGTTGCTGGATTACCAAGTTAGGGTGGTCCTTCAAGTTCCTCAAAATATTTTTGGAGATCTGTGTCATGAGCAGAGCGTCTGTGTTCCTCGATTGGCTTTAAATGCTACTTAGTTTGTGCTCAACAGGTGTTTAGATTCTGCATACCAATGTATTCGTATTGCTACTATTTTTTCGAGTGTTTTTCCCATACAAGGGACAAGGGAGATGGGTCTGTAGCTATCAGGTGTAAGTTTGTCATTTTTAGGTTTAGGAATTGGAATGACAGAAGCTATTTTTCACATTTGAGGGATGATGCCAGTGCTAAAGATGATATTAAAAAGGGTTAAGAAGTCTTTCGATCATCTGAGATAGGAGATTATTTATCATAGGGTACGATATTCTGTCCCTACTGCGAGTTTTCCCTTTTAGCTTATAGAGACAAGCTTCGAGTTCCGTTATGGTGATGTCACGCTCAATGAGTTGGGCGTGGGAACTACTAGCGTGTGTGGTGGTGGTGTAGTTTGATTGAATTATATTTTGAAGTTTCGAAATGCTCTGAAAAATTAGAATCCTTCGAGTAGGTAGACCAAGATTTGGCAATGTAGTTACCGATTTGGATTGGATCTGAGAGGGGACCACTTGGCGTAGGCACTAAGGTGGTTGATGGTGAGTGAAGTGGGAGGTAAGATGTAAGGATTCGAATACTATTCCAGATTTTACCTGGTGAGGTGTCCGGGTTAATTTTAGATGTAAAATCTTCAAATCTTTTGGCTTTTGCGATTTTGAGTAATCTTCGGAATTTGGCATTGGCTTGTTTGAATATTATTAAATTTACTTGGTTTGTGTGTTTTCAAGCTGCAATTTTAGCTTTCCGTAGATCAGCTAGTTCTCTGTTTGGGTAGGAGTCCGGGTGAAGAGCAAGTAATATCAATATGGGTGAGGGTATTGTGAGTAGAGAGGTGGTCATTTAAAATGGATAGGTCGGAATCTAGAGTAAATTGTTCAATTGTTTTGCCCCTTAGATTTGTGGATGGGGAACCCCAGAGAGTTTGGAGACTTATTACAGTTGGGTTGCTTTCTTTTATTAGGATGTTAAGATCATCGTAAATGTTTACGTAATCTTTAAGATTCCACTGAAGAATCTTAAGTTTAGCTTCATCTTGTAGAGCTACGGACTTATGCACAGTATATCGGTGACAATACTGTGTAAAGTCCGTTTGTTGAGAATTTTGGGGATGTCCAATCCCCCGGCGCCGGGGTCGTTGTTTTTTGAAATTAATGGTTTTTTCTTTTTGTGTCATCTTTATGGTTCATTGGTTGGGAGTCTATAACGAAGTAGTTATTTTGTTTTATTTGTTCTTGTGTGATTTTTGTTAATGATGAGAGAGATTGAGAGGAGGAGGATTGGGTACTAGGTGGTTGTGTGCGTTTGGGTATTTCGGGGTGAGGTTGGAATTCTGAGGTGTGTAGATTGGATGTATTTTGTTGAAGTGCATTTGTGTTAAAATGAGTCTGATAATTATCATCATCGTTCGACGGTGTTAGCGGTGAAGGTTAGGGAGAAAGGTTGCAACTTAAAAATGAGGGAGTGTTTTTGCACCACTTGGAAGTGTGTCTAAGTTTCTCACAGCTGCGGCATCGCATAGGATTTAGTATTGTTTAACTGTGATGTTGTATCAGGCAACATTTACTGAGGTAGGGGTCGGAAAAGGTCGAACGTGAATAGAATAAGGCCAGTCGGAATTTTATTTTTTTCAACTGTGACAGTGGGACTTGTTTCATATTTTTGCGATCTTTTCAGAGTTTGTAAGTATAAGAAAGTTTCCATCGCGGAGCTGGCTAATGCTCTCATATCCTGTGCTTATGTCTTTTACATTATTCATTTATTTTATATTTTTGGATTAACAAACATGCGTTAGAGTTAGTTTTAAATATCATGAGTTTATAATTTAAAACAACTCAAAGTTCAGTAATTTGAGCAATCAACCTTGCGGTTCCTCAGTAGTGGCAGCTACCAAAGTTCTGACGGAAACGACTTTAAGCTGGAGCTCCCACAACCTGTGGTGTCTGTTCTTTTAAGCGAAGTTCTTGACGTGCTTGAAACAAAAAGTTGTTTTAGTTTGGAAAGATAGACATGACCAATTCGGAGAAGTAATAAGCTAGAATTGATTTCTTTAAGAAATCTGGACTGTCTTGTTGGAAGTGGATTGATCCCACATTGGAATCATCGCCCCGAATGATTTTCTGAATCATTATTTAAATAGAAAAGAAAAAAATGGGCACGACTGGGTCGCACGTACTTGCTCTTATGTTCCTAATTACATTGGAAAGCAAGATCTTTGACAGAAACAAGTAACATTTACGTTGAAAATAACATAGTTTGAACTTATGAAAAGTATCAAAACCACAATACTAAACGGTTTTTAGTAAAAATGAAGTACGCCATCACACGTCATAAATAACTAAGAATTAATGAAAATGTATTTCGAAAATTGAAGGACAGGTTTTGGTTTTTTTTTTGAAAATTTTGGTATGCAATTTTTTAGAGTTTATTAATATACATGTGATTATAAAATTTAAAATATTTTTTTTTATTAGTTTTAAAAATATTGATTTTTCAAAAAAAAAAGTTTCAAAAATTAATTTTAATTAGGAAAAAAAAGTTATTCAAAATTTTGATATGCAGAATTAATTTGGCTACATAGATCTTCTCAATTATAAAATTTGACAGAAATCCAAAGAGCCGTTACCGAGAAAACCCAAAATTAAAAAAACCCGTTAAATGCCAATACCAACAAAAAAATTATCAAAAATTGTCATCAAAATCGTTGGTGCCGTTTTTGAGAAAAGTAAGCTTTTCCTCAACGTTTTTATGGCATGTACCGTTAATTTTAGGCTTAAAAATAAAATTTCAATTTTCCCTCTGGGGAATGCCAAAAGAATGACACACCAAATTTGAAGATAATCGCTTAAGCCGTTTAGGCTGTAGCTCGTTATACATACTGACAGACAGACAGACAGAGAGACATTTTTTCTGGATCACCTTATAGTCCATATAATCGCAATTAAAAAGATGGTTTTCTTTAAAAAAAAACACGGTTTTCAATATAAATTGCTTTATTATTTAGTCACCAGGAATTACAGTTTGACCGATTCTGACAGATAGAGACGAATGTTCGCCAATGGTAATAGAACGAGTTTTCAATTCGCCACATTTTTTGACATATGAGGCGAAAGTAATTAGGCTATTCGAAAACAGTAATACCAAATATTCGCATTCGCAAATATTTCTGGCGAATCGCGAGTCATAATAGAGCCCTATATCTCTGTTACTGCGGAGAAACTGTTTTGTTTCGTTCAAAGTATGTGTAATGTATTTGTCGAAATCGGAAAATGATGTTTTTCCCATGGCCTAACCCCTATTTCAAAAATACAATTTCAATCAAAAAGGTCACCACCATCAACAAAAATACGGTTTCTTAATGAACAGCGTAACTAGGCCTATAAATTATGGAAAAAATATCGGCTAGATTCTCAATTACGGTTATTTCGGACATTGAGAAATAAAGTATTTCTAAAAATTAAACAAGCTAAAAGAATATATGACAGCAATAAGCTATCTATCTCTTCAAGGCCGAAGACTGTGCACATGTAGTTAATACAGATCTGCATACTATAGCCTTTTTGTGTAACATCGATTCGGATTACTACCTCGTTGCTGCCAAGGTAAGAATGCGAATAACCCGAACGCCGCAACAACGGAGTAATACTGTGAGGAAGTATGACGTTGGAAAACTGTAATAACAAGAGACAGCCAGAACCTATGCCGATCGAATATCCCGTAACCTCTCAAGAAATCCATTGCCGCCAGCATCAAGTGCCGAAGCCTAGTGGCAACACTGCAACCAAGCCATCAGAGATACCGCAACTGATGTGCTAGGTTTCACGAGACCTCCACCACAAAACCTCTGGTTCGATGACGAATGCAGGCAGGCCCATGCAGCCAATCAAGAGGCATATTAAGCGGCGCTGAAAAAAAGGACGAGAGCTGCTCACGATCACTACGAGCTCCAAAAGAAAAAGAGAGAGCATGAGAAGCGCGCCATCGAAGATATTGAGAGATGCTACTCCAGGAACGACGTGCAGAAGTTTTACCAACAGGTAAAAAGAACGAGCCAAGGCAAAAATACCCGCACAGAAGCTTGTAGAGATAGGAATGGAAACCTCGTAGTAGAATAACAGTCGGTGCTGAGTACATAGAAGGACTATTTCTGCAGACATTTAAACGGCAGACCAAAATCCCGCTGTCAGGCAGAACGAACCATTGAACATGGACGATGACAGACAAAATTTCCGTCCACCTGACCAAAATGAAGTGAGAATAGCAATATCTAAACTAAAAAATAACAAAGCTGCTGGCCCGAAGGACTACCCGCCGAACTTTTTAAAGCGGCCGGAAATTACCTGGTAGAGTGCATACACAAACTTATCTTTAAAGTTCGGTCGTACCTAATAATTTATGTTTTCTTTTCTTGCATAGGCTGAATTTACTTTCTTCCTCTCTTCATTTCTACTTTTGCTTTATCTTTATTTATATTTTTGTATAAATTTTGATCAAAGTACATATAACTTAAATTCAATTTAATTAAAAAAATGTATACCTATATAAACATAAATATGTTATAGTAAATAAATTGTTCATGAATTTCCTTTAGTTAGGCTTAGTTATTTAAAAGATGTATATCTTAATATTAAGTCCCTCTGAAATATATCAATAAAATATATCAATAAATAAATAAATAAAGAACGTATGCCTAATGAATGGAACCTAAGCATCATTGCACCTGAAGCGGCTAAGATTGGACTAGCAGTGAATGAAGCCAAAACAAAGTACCTGCTGTCCACAAAAAGGGACACACAACACCTGCGGATTGGACAAAACATCACAATAGACGGGTACTACTTTGAGGTAGTTAGGGACTTTGTTTACCTCGGATACGCTATAACATCTAAGAACAACATATCTTTAGAAATAAAGCGAAGAATAACTCTTGCCAATCGCTGTTTCTATGGGTTAGGGAGGCAATTGAACAGTAAAGCCCTCTCCTGAAAAACAAAGGAGCGTAAGATTCTTCGCAAGATTTAAAGCGACATTGACCTGGTCAAAAAATACGTATATCATATTTAAGATGGCTAGGTCATGTTGAACGAATGATCAAGATGCATTCAAGGAAGACCTCGCTTTAGGTGGCGCACTCAACTATAAGATGACTTTAACCAACTTGGAGTGTGAAACTGGAGGCAGCGAGCCAAAGACCGAGCTAGCTGGAGAGACATGTTGGTTGAGGCCTAGGTTCGCCCGGACTGTAGCGCCACCTAAGTAAGTAAGTATTATAATTATACAGTCGCAAAATTGAACCTTCATGAATACAAAAAAATACGGTTAGCTTATAATTGTCTAATATTTCTAGCTAGGCAATTGTTGTGAATTGTTCAGAAAATAAAATTTGGTGACATTCCGAAAACATTGCCACCTACCGGATCAAATTGTCTTTTCAAACCATCCAGGAACCCATTGAAATATACACACAAATTTTCATCCGAATTGGTCCAGCCATTTAGGAGGAGTTATGTGACAAACACACGTACAGAAGAATAATATATATTACTAGCAGATACCCAGCGCTTTGCTACCGCTCTATTTGTTTATATAGAATGTAAATGTGTGGAAAAAATCTAAAATGTACTGAAATGCATGTATTTTTTAAGCACGCACACCACACATACCATTACATTTCAACCAAACTTCACAAAAACCATATATAGATCAATGCCAAAGATGTATGAACGTTTGGTTGAAATCGGTAAACGCGTTAACGCGTAAATCGGCGACAAAAAACACAATTTTAAGGCTCAATTTTTATATACATAGACATACATATATATAGAAGAAGATACAGGGTAATTCAAAGATACGTTTTAATATGACATTTGATAATCTTCTTGCTTTTAGAACACTGATCTTACTATACAAAATAATTGAATCCCAGGAACCAAGCTTTTTGTTTGATAAGTTGCGCTTTGGCTCCTCCAGTAGATCTCACACAATCATTATACTACGATTTACATCCTCAACTTCTGAGCGACAGTTCTTTATAAGCTCTTTCTTCTTTCATCCCAATCATCTCACACAGTTGCACTGCATGTATGAGGAGAACTTGTTTTTTTTTTTCATTATTTGCAGTGATTAAGTCAGATAATATATGTATAATTCTCAATTGTTCTAATCTTTCAGAGGCGGATCAATACACATTCCATCAAGGCCTAGTCACTCATGGAAATGTGTTGTTGAAAAGCTCATAAGGGGTTTGTTTTCAATATTGAATTTAGAATATTCGTATGATTTGGTTTTTATTTATGTTTGTTTTTCTCAATGGTGAGTAATTTTCGCGTCGATTACAGCAATATCCGAGGGCGAAATACAGACCAGCTGTTTTGGCATTCATCCTACAGGGGTACAGTTTAGTGCCATTATTCTTTCCCTACCACGGTTGAGCCGTATACGTCAGGAATGATGTTGCTTATCAGCTTCTTCTACAATATGGTCAATGTGTAAACACCGACTTTAATTTTATGTGGTTTAAATTCAACCTCCAAAAGATGATGTGCACATGTTTTTATATATACAAGTCCGAATCTGGACAGCAAGTCCACCTCTGACGAATTTGATGCGCTGTCTGGATCTATCCAAAGAATTGTTTCTAAATACCCTCACACTGAAATCGTTATTACGGGTGATTTCAATGTTTATAACTCTACGTGGCTTCGCTATTCTGGCCAGGCCACACCCGAAGGAAGGTACACCGAGATCTTCGTAGAGCTAAACAACTTGACGCAGCTTGTTGACGAGCCAACAAGAAGACCCTGGACTTGCTTTTTACATCTCATCCTGATAAGTATACCATCAATGTACTATTTCCTTTAGGAACGTCGGACATCTATACCATATCGGCAAATTTCTCGTACTCCATCTTAAAATATAAAGAAAACACCTCAAAAAGAACCGTATGGCGTTAAGAGAAATCCAACTGGGAAGGTTTAAACAATATTTTTGTCAATAACTTTAATTGGTCACTATGCTTCCTCGGTAGTGTCGTAGATTGTAGTGCGGATATTATTACAAATATTATTCTCCTTGGTATGAGAAAATTTATTTCAAATAGGCTAATTAATATATTAAATAATAATTCTTAATTCTTGCTTTGACTCAAATTATATAGAGGCCATCAGGCTGAGAGAAGTAAGTTTCCCATATTTTAAAGCCAACCCTTCTGAGGAAAATTGGAAGAAGCTTAAACAAGTCAGAAAGATCTGCAATGCTCTTATTCAAAGAACAACATTTTTACACGAACAAAATTTAAGGCAAAAAATATAAACAGGTCTTAAAGGTAGTAAAAATTGTTGGCCCTTCGTGAAAAAACAAACAAAACTCCACTTCGTCTTCTGTTCCGACGCTTGTTCATAATGACAATTCTGTGGTCAACTCCCAAGCGAAAGCTAATTTATTTGCAACACTGTTTGCAGCTAATTCAACGTTGCCTCAGTGTGATATGGCTCCTCCTGTACTTGAGGTTTTATGGGGAAAATCTTTTTTCGCGCTCGTACAGTTACAAGAGTTCTTAAGGATCTCGATATTCACAAATTCGCTGGCGCAGGTGTGCATTCACGCTGGCAAAACCACTGTGCAAGCTTTTCCATCTGTCGTATTCTACAGGCCGCTTTCCAAAAGGATGGAAAACTGCATTTGTCCAGCGCAAACCTAAAAAAGGCGTATCTTCATCTCCCTCTAACTACCGACCAATTGCAGTTACATCCCTTCTTTCCAAGGTCATGGAAACGCTGATAATCTATCAGATTAAGAAATATCTTGAGACATGTAACTTCTTAATGACCGGCAATACGGTTTTCGTAACAATAGGTCCACTGGTGATATGATGGTATATCTAACCGAACAGTGGAAATAAATCTTTACATCGTTTTGTAGAAATTAAGGTTATTGCACTTGATATTTAAAAAGCATTTGATAGAGTTTGGCATCAAGTTCTTTTATCGAAACTGCGTGCATTTAGAATCGGCGAACCTCTTATTCGATGGATTAGAAATAACTTTTCAGAAAGTTTAATTCGCGTTGTTTTGGATGGTCACAAAATAAATACTGGTGTGCCCCAAGGCTCCGTTCTGTCTCCGACACTCTTCCTTATTTTTATCAATGATCTCTTGTCTAAGACTTTTAATCCATCAAATTGTTTTGCTGATGACAGTACCCTCTTCTCATACTCGTTTCCACATTCACTTCCCTGTTCTTGGGATGTGGAACTGCAACGGCAACGTATGATTAGTTCATTAAATTTCGATCTGGCCAGCATTGTTCAATGGGGATATTAATCGTGTGGAATTTAATGCTTAAAAATCTCAATACTGCCTGCTGTCATTAAACTATAACCTATCCCCATGCCACTATCCATGAGTGGTACTTGCATAAAGGAAACGCGGGATTTATGTATGTATGTTTGTTTAGTAATTTTATTCTTGGCATTGCTTTTCTTTTGCTTTGCTTCCTTTTGTTCTTAAAGTTAAAGTAATGTTAAACGAAAATCATTTGCAAATGCAATTCACACACTTTCTAATCTGTAGCTCACTTTTTTTCAACAATTCAAAGCTTCACTTGCCAAAAGATTATTTAAGTCTCAATATGTAAGCACTTGAACTTAAGTTCTGTTAGACGTCCGCCGCGTTGAAGACTACTCCACTCTTTCAGTCTGTATAAAGTATCCCCTGTATTATATACATATTATATGCATATATAAGTCGCTGTCAGTTCCCAAAACTGTTATATTTATAAATTTATCCTATTTCTTGATGAGATTCCTTGTTCCTTTGGTGCGTACCAATATCTGCTACAATACGGTTAGTTTTCAAACACAGGTTACAATTTCTCTTTTTTATAAATTAAATTTTATTCGTTACGCTAGTCTTTAATGCTATTAACACATGCAGTTAACACGGATAGTATTCCCTCTAATAATCTGGAGAGGTTTTGTTTCACGCTAACGAGCTACAACGTACAACTTACTTCTTACTACTTTTTATTTGTCTACCACAGGATGTTCCCTTGAAGCACTTCGTGGCCCAACTTTAATCTCATCTCTGTACAGAATTTATTGATACAGATACTTGGTCTTTTTCGCAAATGAAAGAATATTTTATCTTTGAGGGCATAAGTCGTCTCTAATTAAATGTTGTATATGACTATTAAAAAATAGCTTAATCTGTTTAGATGACCATTTGTTTTCATATTACTTGACATTGTATTTTTTTAAACTTTGCAATCTTCTTTACAGTCAGAAAAGCCACTTTGGAACGTGTAACATATGAAAATTCCCTACTGCAGCAATTTAAAAAGTTTCTACAAAAACTTGAAAAAATTACGGCTTCGGTGACAAAACGGGGAAGCGGGCGAATTACACCTCAAACGGTTAAAATCGCTGAAGTTGGAGTAACGTGTCTTTGTGAACTGCTCATCGCACATCCCTACTTTAACTACGTTCAAAATATTGCACAACTTTTGGTTTACATGCTCAATAGTAATTTCCCCCGCATGCGAGAAGAAGTCAACAAATGCTTTCGAACAGTTTTTGCAACAGACAAAAAGCTCGATATGACTTTGTACATTATTCGCCGAATAAATCATTTGATTAAGGCAAAATCTAATCTAGTGCATTTGGATATGATGACATGTCTGCTGGCTCTGAAAATCAAAAATGTTAATCTGGATGCAGAGAAAGAAAATGAATTGAAACAAAAGAAATTAGAAGCTCACAAGCAGCGATTGCTGAATTTGTCTAAAAAAGAGCGAAAGCGACGCAAGAAGCTAACTGAACTCAATAAAGAACTGGAAGAAACGCGTGCCGAAGAAAACAAACAATCGAAAAACCACAAGTTGACAGAGGTTGTAAAAATGGTCTTTACCATTTATTTTAGGATTTTGAAGAACGATCCAAACTCGAAGGCGTTGAGTGCGTGTTTAGAGGGACTCGCGGAGTAAGTGAACAACAAATTTATCTAAAAATTGATAATTACATAAGATTTTCTATTTAGATTTGCTCACGTTATCAATTTGGAATTCTTCTCCGATTTGATTGATGTCCTCAATAACATTCTTGAAACGACAGAACTTGGCTATAGGGAACAATTGCATTGTATTCGAACAATTTTTGTGATTCTGACGGGCCAAGGAGAGGTGCTGAACATCGATCCGATCCGATTCTATGGACATTTCTATAGAAATTTGTTGGCAGTACATGCAGGAAAGAACCATAATGATTTTCAAATAATTCTCCGTACTTTGGATGACGTTTTAGTCAAACGACGCAAAAATATCACTCAACAGAGGCTATTGGCTTTCGTTAAGCGTTTGGCGACAATTAGCATGCATTTAATGCATAATGGGACGCTGGCTTCTTTGGGAACGGTAAAGACTATAATGCAATTGACATCGATGCTGGACATAATTCTGGATACAGACACAAGTGTTGGATCGGGACGCTTTGATCCAGAACTGGAAGATCCGGAGTATTGTAATGCGTCGTGTACGGCACTGTACGAGTTAACATCGCTTACACGACACTATCATCCAACGGTGAGAAGAGTTGCGTTGCACATAGCGAACGGAGTTCCGGCTAGCGGTGATGGAAGTCTTCCGCCAGAAATTGGAAAATTGTAAGTAACTAAAACTTTCAATAACAAAAAAAAAATGGACGCTTACTTTTACTTTTTGCTTAACAGGACACCGTTAGAATTCTTTGAAAAATACGACAGTTCACAAATGGCCTTTAATCCAGCAATTACTGTTCCTAGACAATCAGAGCCAAAAATCAAAAGAGGACGACACACTTTCGTTGATGGTTCGTTTAAGAACTATTACCAATCCATAATGCAGACAGCTAAAGTTGTAAATAGAACACCACAAAGTTTTGATTTCTTTTCTAATTATAAAATCGGCCCGGATAGTTTTATGGAAATAGATGATTAGTAAAAAATAAAAAAAAGTAAAAAAAAGAAAGGGTTTTTACCTGAACAAACATTTGTTATTTATTTTTGTATTTATTTAATCGATAGATGATTCATTTGTAGTGCCCCGTGGTGGACTGCGAAATGAGCCTGGGTTCGAATCCCGCTCATACCCTTTTTTTTTCGTCGTACTGCCTCTTGCGAGGAACTGACAAAAATTCAAGAGTAAAAATTGTCTCGAATCTAGCCGTTCACTTGGCGGTAAATTGGAGGCCTCTTCCATTCTTGCAGATTAACAATACACACAGGAATGCTTCTCACTCCAAGAATTCATTTAAAAGATTGCCCGGTACTGCGGCTCTTCTTTTTGACCATGCGATCAATGATGACCGATGAAACCTGTTTTGTTTTGACACCCAAAAGAAATTTTGCCGGGTTCCTAAGCTGAAGGCTGAAGACAAGTCCACAATAAAATGGCACAGTTCTTAAAGTTCTTCTTCTTCTGTTTGATGTGTGCAGAGAATTGCGGTCATTTTTTTTACTTCTATCCTTTTGTTATTAGACTCATCGGCAATACTACATAAAGCATTTATCAATGGCTCCCCCTCTCCAGGATACAAGCGGAGGCAGCACTTTCTTCTTTTCCTATGAAACAATTTACAATTGCGGTTACCCGCTTGAAGGTACCTACCATACAAAGATTTAGACATGAGCCTACCATAAACTTGTCAAACATCGCCATTATAAAACAGAGGTGACTTAAATTTTGAAATAAGTACTTTTAGATTAGGGTTTGATTCACAGCTGACACATGACGGATTTCACTTTAAACCAATAATGAAGTGAAAAATAAGGATTTATAAAAAAATTATTAAATTATTAAATTATAATTTTTTTTATAAACTTGCAAAAATTATGAACAAAAACAATTAATATAATAATGTAATTAATATACATAAACTTATTAAAGAAAATATTTATATTTGTCGTATATTGGGTGGGTTTTGTGCTCTAATCCAAACTAAGGTGATCGATCATGCGCTTCAGTTTTTTAAGGTCGTCTTGGTGGCAAGTATTCTCTGTTAGTAGTTGTTGGAGAAACCTGTGAAGATGGGAACGTCGAATCTTGAATCGGTGAGAATCCGGTGCGAATTGTTGTTCCGAAGGCTGATCCTGTTGGTGCAGGTGGTCCTGTTGGAAAGGTTCCAGCTGTGGGCGCATTAGCTGCACTTGAAAATCGACCCGTTCCAGTCGCAGCGCTGGGAAATGCCGTAGACCCTACTGGAGTTACGCCACTCGATACCCCCCCAAATGAAGTGCTTGGTACTGTTGGTCGAACATTTCCGGAAAACACACCTCCGCCTGTAGTTGAAGTGGTTCTTCCGCTGGCCTGGAATCCACTTTGAGCTCTATTAGAACTTGTCAAAGCACTACCGGGATATGAACCCCCGGTAGCTGGACGAGGTTCTGTTGGTTGTAAATAATCATAAATAAATGCGTTATTTGCATAGAGGCCAGGAGCAGAAGCACAATCAAACATATTCCACCAAACACAGACGAGTGTTTCTTGACTGAAAATAGTTCCATTGGGACATAGAAACGAGTAAGTGCGATTTAAAGCACAAATATGGAAAACTTGGCATTGAGCTTCTACATCGGAATAATAGCCAGGATATTGCTGTTGGTTGCAGTCAAATGATGTTGGTGGCACTTCAGCATAAATGGGATAGTTTACTCCAGGTTCTCCGGGTATGGCTGAATAATCTCCTTCAAATTGATCGTTACCAGAATACTGTTGAGATCCAAGGCTAGATGTTCCACTGCCATAAATGCCACCAGAACGGGGTGGAATTGTGGGGCGTTTGCCTATTCCGCTGGTATTTGGAAATCCAGTAGTAGTTAGGTCAGAAGTTGAACGTCCACTTCCAAATCCTGTACTAGTTGAGCTAAATGCAGATCCAGTTCTTTGAGGGTTCGTAAATCCAAAAGATGGAGCAGTGGGTCCAACAGTTGCACCATAACCAGGGCTAGTTGGAAAACCAGCCCCTGTTGAAGCTGTTGGAAAACCAACAACTGGTCGCACTGAACTACCACTCGAAGTGCTTTGTATTGTGGCAGCACTATTGCTAAGTGGAACTTCCGGTCTAGGATAATTATAGCCAGTCTGAGCCTGTTAGGAAAAAAGAATATTTTAAGTAAAAAATTGATGAATTACTTTATATTGTTTTCAAAACTAAAACAAAAAAAGTTACTAGGGAAGTAAAAAAAAAGTCTTAAAGGTTTACTCTTTATTGCAGTCTATGACTTTGTGCTAGAAAAGGACCCGACAGTGAATTTTTCATTTTTGATGACTGAATATTATACATAGGTCGAGTTCATAAATGTAATTTTTTGTAATACAAAAAATGTCCCCTAAGCTGAAAGGAAGGCTGTAGATGAAAGTTGTTTGTCCATACATACGGTTCACAATGTTTTTTTTTTTTTTTTTATAATTAACGCGCGCACAAGGGACTACTTGTTTCCCTTTTAATGTAACACACTGCGTGGGCATTCGGAAGATAGGGAGGGGTGAGATAGGAGGTGTCGATTAACATTGGTTTTGTAGTTAGATCAGATGGGGAAAATACTTCTTACACCGATACAGAAAACCTAAGCACTTAGCAGCATTCTTAGCGATTTCAAATATATGGTCGTTCCAACGGAGGTCGTCGTTGACACACATACCGAGTACTGAGAGCTTTTCGGTTTCTTCGATGTAAGTGCCATTCATGGACAATGGCATTGGGGGAATGTTTAGCTTTAACGACAGAAGACAGCATTGAGTTTTCGAAGCCTTAAACTCCACACGATTCCTATTACCCCATTTGACAATGCTGTATAAATCGGAGTTTAATGAGCTTAACATACGGAACCGTTGCAATTGTACGTCCGAAGGCGAAGGACGTGAATTGTCGAACGAATATGAAAAGCTGAGGGTATAGTCGTCGGCAAAACAGTTAAGTGGACTAGAAGTAACAGGCAGAAGATCATTTATAAAAATGAGGAAAAGAGTCGGAGACAGAACAGAGCCTTGGGGTACACCAGCATTTATTTTATGGGAATCAGATTTGAATCCGTCCAATACAACTTGTATTGAACGATCCAGAAGATAGCTTCAAATCCAACGAACAAGAGTATTATCGATCCCAAAAGCACGCATTTTCGATAAGAGAGCTTCATGCCAAACTCTATCAAATGCCTTGGAGATATCAAGAGCAATAATCTTACTTTCACCAAAGCGATGTAAAGATTTGTTCCACTGTTCGGTGAGATATTCCATCAGATCACCAGTGGAACGGTTGCTGCGGAAGCCATACTGACGGTCATGGAGAAGCTTTCGATCTTCGAGATATTCCTTAAGCTGACGGTTAATCAGTGTTTCCATGACCTTAGAAAGAAGGGATGTCACTGCTATGGGTCGGTAGGAGGAGGGGGAGGATGGGTCACCTTTCTTAGGGACAGGCTGGACAAATGCTGTTTTCCATCTTCTAGGAAAGATTCCAGAAGAGTAGGAGCGATGGAAAAGCTTACGCAGTGGCTTTGCCAATGTGGAAGAATACCTCTTCAGAAGAATCGGGGGAATACCATCCGGGCCAGCGGATTTGTGTATATCGTGATCTTTGAGAACTCTTGCTACTGTACGAGTGCGGAAAAAAATCTGTCCCATGGAAAAAATTACATTCTCAAGTACAGGAGGGGCAACGTTGCTTTGTGGCAGGGTGGAGCTGGCAGCGAAATGAGCGGCGAGCAAGTTTGCCTTCTTTGAAGAGTAAGCAATTGGTTTGTTATTGTCGATTAGCGTTGGAACCGAAGATGTCGAGAAGTTTTTTATATTTTTTACAAATGACCAAAAATTTTTACTGCCTTTGGGACACTGCAGAATTTTTTGCCGTAATTTTTGGTCATGCAAAAATTTGGTTCTTTCAATAACGGAGTTGCATGAGTTCCTTGTTTGTTTGTGCTTTTTCCGATTTTCCTCTGTAAGGTTGGCTTTGTAGGATCGGAAACTTACTTCTTTGAGCCTGATAGCTTCTTTACAATGTTGGACAATGAACAAGATTTATGGGAGTAAATTGCTGACCGCTGAAATAAGAATGCTTCTCATGACAGCAGGATTAACAAAGCGTGATCGACTAAGGAACACGAACATTCGAGGAATTCTTTAAGTATAGAATACCATCTTGAATAAAATATAGCATGTCCACTTTAGCTCGTACTGAAAACTCTAGCGTGGAAGAAAGCCATAAACAAATATTTCTGGGTCCAACAAATACAACGAATCATGCATTTAGTGTGCCTCAGCCATGGAATAATTTTAAACCTGGTGAACTCTAGAGGTGGAACCTTAATTAAAAATAGTAATGTATGAGAGTGTATAAAATATTCTTTTCTACCCCTCAAGCTCATAGACTAGAAATCTAATCTACGATATCAAAGTTTGGATAGAACTTTATAAAGCCATGAGAGAATTGGACAAACAAAATATACTGACACTATATTGTAAGCCGACCTTAGCCAACGATACCGGGTTAAATAAGCGGGGTTGCTGTCCAGACCGTTCAACATCGTCAAATAAAGTCCGACAGGAGGATGGTCTGGGTCGCGTCCGTTTTTACTTGCGATTATAGGGACTATAGGGCAAGTTTAGAATTCGTGAATATAAAAAAAATGAGATAACACAATCAAACATGACATTACGATCATAGAGAAGCCTAAAAAAGTCATTGGTAAAAAATGTCCGTCTGTCTGTCTGTCTGGGTGTATATCGAGCTGCAGCCTAAAAGTGATTGCCTTCAAATTTGGTATGTGTAATTCTTTTGGCATTCCTCAGAGGGAAAATTGAAATTTTATTTTTAGGGCTAAAAATAACGGTACCCATCATATGACCGTTAAGGAAAAGCTTATTTATCTCAAAAACGGCTCCAACGATTTTGATGAACATTTTTGAGATTTTTTTTAATTGTATTGGCTCCAATTCATCAGAACCACATATACGAGAAAAGTCTATTAACGGGACGGTTTTTTTTTTTAATTTTTGACTTTCTCGGTATATTGATTTCAAATTTTATATTTGAAAAGATCTAGATAGCCAAATTAAGTTTGCATATCTTTTGAATAACTTTTTTTTCTAATTAAAATTAATTTTTGAATTTTTTTTTTTGGAAAATCAATATTTTTAAAACTAATCAAAAAAAAAAACTGCATACCAAAATTAAAAAAAAAATTCAAAAAACTAAAAAATAAAAAACAGGATTTTATTAAAATCCGTCTTACAATTTTCGAAATACAGCCAAATACTGGCTT
Organism: Platycheirus rosarum; assembly: GCA_963971375.1. Lineage (NCBI taxonomy): Eukaryota > Metazoa > Arthropoda > Insecta > Diptera > Syrphidae > Platycheirus > Platycheirus rosarum. The sequence continues at coordinate 24,590,785 of OZ020509.1, read as the reverse complement.
GCGCAGATGACATCGATATTATTGGTATAATAAAACAAACTGTATAAAATTTCTTCGTCCAGATAGAGCAAGTGAGACAAATTGATCAAGAGGTCGATAATATTATAATTTATAGAGGCTCTTCAAATTCAGAAAATTACAGTAAAACTAAGCTGCTACTGAACAAGACAATATCTAAACATACGCAAATACGGATCTGAGACTTGGGCTCTTAAAAGCATTATGACCGCGTCCGACAGAAAAGGCTTTAGGAAAATCTTTGACCCTGTTTGCCACGAAGGACTATTCGGGAGAAAGTACAATCATGAGTTGTATAAAATTAAGAAATCTAGAAGGATGGCATGTAGTGCCCCGTGGCTTAGTGGTTAGTGTGTCGGACTGCTAAGCGAAATAACCTGGGTTCAAATCCAGCTCATAGCCACCTTTTTTTCTGGGGTACTGCCTCTTGCGAGGAACTGACAAAACCTCCAAGAGTAAAATTTGTCTCGAAAAAGTGCATCTCATGTAGCCGTTCGGACTGTAGGTCCCTTCCATTCTTGCAGAATAACAACACACACACAGGAATGGTTGAGAGTATAAGTCACTAGGCCTTGGCTCCTTAAAGAGCTGTCGCGCCAATAAATTTATTTATTTATTTAAAAGGATGGCATTGACTACGACTTAAAACTAGATGGCGTCCGCCAGCAATCGGGTTGTTATATGAGGGCCAAAGTGTTAAATCGAAGATGATGATGCTGAATATGAGGACGAAGATCTCTCAGAGTATTACCACACTTTTATATTGCAAGGTCATTGAAAACTGGACCTAATTATGTGTCAACCAGCAAAGCATTTTTGATTTAAGTTGTGTTCCATAATTAGCGCCATAAAATGTGTTATGTTTTTAATTAAACAAAAGTTGAGATATCTCATTTAAAGATTCTAACATACACTAATTCTTTTTTCAGCGTTACCGTTTATCGCTTTGCACAAAAATAAACGAACTTATAAAAGCACCATCAAAATAAAAACTGAATAATAATCACGGAAATAATTCGACCTACTCATTTAAAATATTGGTTGTATATGCAGTAACTTTTGCACTTCACGAAACACAGTTAAAATTATACGAACTTACTACCTTTTACTACCTTTTTCAAAACTTTAAATAGAGCAATTGAAAAAAACAATAGAGGACAAAGTATACTCACAATACATAACTGACTCCCCAGAAGTAACGCTGAAAAAAAAAACGAATTATTTGAAACAATTTAATTAAAAGTTGCAAGAAAAAGTCTTAACCCCTTAACCTGCTAGAATGCATAAAAACACAAGAAAACAAATTGATCGGTTTAAAAACCGTCTTAAACAGCCCAATACAAACACAAAAGTTATTAGGCCAAGATCGAGATTCTTATCTAAGAAGTTATTTATCATCGGATTTCTTTTCCAGCGTATTCTACAATTCAACAACTTGATAACAAAAACCAAAGTACAACACAAAAACAAATCTTAAACCGAAACCAAGTAGAAGACCCAGAATTCGTTTAAAAAAAAAGATGCAACTTCCCGTACGAAGACGGAATTCATGCAGAATGTATTTTATACAAATACAGACTTGGCATGTATGTAAGCATCATCAATAATTCTTTCATCTCTGACCGGAAAACCGTTATTCATTCTTTTAGGGGTTAAAACTAATCCTAAACTATAAGAACTCATTAGACTTACCCAGCAAAATCGCCAGCTTTTTTCGGTTCTGTGTCATGTGTCCCATTTTTCGGATTTGTCTTCCTGCTTTTGTCCAGTGTATATGAGCCTAAGGTTTATTCCAAATTTAATTATGTTAATTCAAGAACACTGTGATCCTTAAAGTAGATTTGTTTGATTTCGGGTCTGTCGATATTCAAAGGTATTCTCATGCAACTGAGCATGCAAAGACTGACCAAGTACTCACCACCTTCATAGGCTATTTATAGTGAGAACATTATTCTCTGAGTTCTGCAAAAATTCGATTTAATTCAGAAGCTTTGGCTATAGGCAGATTGAATTTGCTGCGTACAATAGAAATGTAAATTGAAGAATACAATTTACGAGATGCGATTGTTTATCTTTTAAATCCAAAGCTAACCATTCTCTCGAGAATTTCCATACAACCTCTCTGAAGATGAAGCCTAGTGGAAGGTACTAGTGCATGGGAGTGGGTGTACTGCAAACGTTTACTTAGTTAAAAGATGCATTATTATTTTGGTGAAGCTTTTAATAAATCTCAAGGTAACTGGTTAAGAGTTATCCAGGATTATTTTATTAAAGCAAGAAACGAACAATAATGATGCAAAGAATTGTTTTGTATGTTCTGTATGGTTTAGTGTTTAAAATAATATTAAATCCATACCTCATAACGGTTGATCAGAAAAATTTGATTCATTATTTCTTAATCAAACTTTAATTGGTCCGTAATGAAAAAAAAATCTATTTACGTGCCAAACGAAAGAGCTGATACCAAAACCTGGTTTTGTTTTGTTAAGATGCCTTACTCATAGTTTTTTTTTGAAATGAAAATATATGTACGTATGGCATGAAGAATATTGTCTGATTAATAAGGATGTATGATGCTTACTCTAATCACATTTTGTTAATCTGTTTTCAGCAACCAGTGTAAAATTGAGATGACAGATCATAACGCTATATTCACAAGGTTCATGCTTCTACCTTGTATATTAGGACCGCGATGATTAAGGTCTTGGTTTTTTGAGAGCGAGTTTTATGTTTTCAAAGCAAACAGCAATTTGCGCGACCGATTTTCAATGCTAAAAAAAAAAATCTAAACCAAGAATAAAATCTACCTCCCAACCAACAAAATACCAACGTTGTGCCAAACTTTCAACAGATGTTAGAAAAACAAACTAAGGTACAAGAGCAGCTTTATGAAGAGGTCAAGCAATCTTTAAATTGAATTGAAAGTTATGACTGAAAATGGTTCTATTTAGAAGAGAAGAAACTTAAAAAATATAAAATATGAAAAATAAAACGTGTGGAAGAGCATCAGCTTCAAAAACATAAGTTGAAATTGATGGAATTGGAAGTCAAGAAAAGACAGTTGGGTATAGAAGAGCGGAATTTGAAGCTATCTGAAACACCTTCACAAGTATAGATATGTATATACAAAAAACTATGTAAATTTATTTATTTATAAGAACATGCATACTAAAACTACTTAAATGCATTGCATCCACATAAAGTTACGTTTCCAATAATCGGTTTCTGATGTTAATAGCTATTTGACTAGTCTCTAAGTTTAGATCAGCATCTGCATTCGCTTCTGGTATGTCTTCCAAATCAAGAGAATGTTCAATAATAGGTGGTTCCGAGTTGAACTGAATGCAAACGTTATGCACAACTGAACGTTTATTATTTGGATCGCCTTACGAGGTGTGTAATGCAGCTGTCTAACACGGAAGCGGTTCTTAAGAACTCCAATTGTGCGTTCAATTATGTTTCTTGTTTTTGAGTTCCTGATATTAAAATCCCGTTGCCTACTTCCTTCTTGAGCTGATCTGGAAGGTGTTATCAGAAATGGTTCCAGAGGATACCCTGAATCGCCTATAAATTGGATTGTTTTAAAAAGAGGTTGTCTTAACACATTTTCAAACTTACCTAACAACTCCGTAGCTCACTGGAATTATTAATTATATATATATATATATATATATATATTCTAATTAAGGAATCATGACTAACTCCAGAGTACCTGCCATCAACATACCTTATTTGCATCCAATGGTTACATACCTGAAATACAAATTGTTAGTATGAAGTATAAATTAAAAACAAACAAATTTTGATATTCAGAACTTTAAAACTAATGTGCATCGGTATCTCCTTTTCAACTCTATCCAATTTTTTTTAAATGCTCGCACTGTGTTAAACATTTTAAGGGTACTCATAACCAGTGTTACCGCTAGTTCAATTTTTTATGAGTCCCAGAGGCCAAAAAATGAGTCATTTTGAAAATAAATGAGTCCTTTTGATTTTTTTTTTAAATTTATGATAAATCTTTTTTTATTTTTCAATAACAAAAATAAATACTTTAAAAACATAAAAAAAATCATTCAATTCATAAATATTAGTAAACCAACTGTAGGTATATAAATCACATAGGTATTAGGTATATGTTTTGCAAATATCACAAAAACAAGTATTTTCAAAAAAATAAAACAACAGGTATAATAAAATTAATTAATTAAAAACTACATTGTAAGAAAAAAAATCAAAATAGAACATTTCAAAAGGTAATAAAACAAAACAAATTTAAGTAAAAGCATTTGTTTTCAATTTGCATTCCAAAATTTTTCTTTGTCTTTTGGAGCATATAACTCCTTGGCAAACATAATTGCCTGAACAGTTTCAAGGTCAAACCTATTATATTTTTGTTTTGATCAGCTGGAGTTCGGAAAATTTTCTTTCTGCGGCTGCAGAACTCTAAGGAAATGTCATCAGTTTCATAATAAAGCTAGCGATGTTCTGAAAAATTGGCTCTTTGAACTTGCAAAATGATTTTACCATACTAGGTATGTTAAAATTTTAAAAAAATGAACCAAATCTTAAAAAGATGAGTCTCTGCTCATAACCCCTTGAGTGCGCGTTAAATATATATATATATAAAAAAATAACGTACGAACATAGCACTTAAGCTATAAAATTCTTGCTGTTATAAAAGTGATGTTTCGTTTCTTTTAGGGGCTTGTATTTTGATGTGACTGCCATCCACACATCCAATTATTCCAGGTATTCTCGCTTTTTGAAAGAGTATAATTGGAATTTATTCAACGTGGACAGAGATGGGCTTCCATGAGCTTTAGCATTTCTTGAAGTATGATACTCATCGAAGGTTGTGCAATGCCCAAATTGAAATCATTTCTAACACCCTTTTGGTAACTACCTTCGGCGAAAAAACGCAATGTAGAAGCATGTTTTACTATTGGTGGTATAGATAGTGGGCTTTTTTTAGGGATTTTGTCTTGAAGTTCATTCAGCAAGTACAGAAAAGCGTCCTTACTCAACCTGAAGTGCATTACGATTCTGGAAATACATTTTTGAAATTAATTTTATTTGAATATATTAAAAATGTTATGTGCTTACTTTGTGTCCGGCAAATTTAATGAACTGGATTTGGACCTAATCAATCTTCTTTCTCGAATCAAATTTATTATTTTGTTGTTTTGTCTCCAAACTTCTCGGTTATACTCTTCTTCCGAATTATTTAATAACACAAACAATTCAATGCTATTCATTTTGCACTAACTTTAAGCGAACAAAAACATTTAATTAAAAAAAAAAATTGTTTTAAAATATCTATTTGTCAATGTCAGTTGTTTATGTGGAACGCATATTGATTCAAAACGCCTAGCGTTTAAGTATCGTAATACCGACTCTTGAACGCCTTAAAAGTGACTCGACAGAAAAAGTGACGAGTGTCGTTCAAGTAAAACGCCAATTATAATAAGGGTGATTATTTATTTTAATAATACAAGAAAAATATGTCAATAAAATTTGGCTTCATATCTTATTCTGCTTCTATAACAATGTTAACTTCCTCACTCTTTTGGTGTTCTCTGCCGTTATATGCCTCCTGAACAAGTTTCATTTGCGTATTAAGGATCTCTATAATTAATTCCATTCGTTCCATACGTTCTTTTCCACTGACTTTCATAATTTTCGGTTTTTTAAACACTTGTATTTGAAAGTATTCTTCAACCTCCATTTTCAGAAAATGCCAAAAAGTATAAATATCTTTTCCCTCGGACTCTTCGAAATCTTTTTCTTTTTCCTTAGAAAAATGTAAGCAAACAACAGTGATAAACATGTTCAAAAGAAATATGGTCACAACAACTACTAGAATAACATAGAAAAAGAATCCAACAATGCTGCCACTATAGTTCAACTCGGACGGATTAATCGATGTGCCAAATCCAAACGACAAAGACAGCAGTGTCGTAATTGCCATGATAAACTCAGAAAAACTTGGTGAATTACTCCCATTTATGATGAAAGATCCGAGCCCAATACCAATAAGAAATATCGCAACAAAAAACGTCGTTGACGCCAATTCTCCCTTGGCGTGGTGTAAAGTGGTTGTCAAAACTCGAAAAACTCTGGCAAATTGAAGCACCTTCCAAAGTCGCAAAGTTGTCAAGGCAACAAGAAATGCAACCATCACTGTGCATATTTCATCAATAGCTGCAGCATTGTAAAATGGAACAAATTCATTCTTTCTACTCGTTTCAATTCGAAGTAGTAGGTTTTTCACATAAACTTCCCGAATCCATACCCCTATTGCGATAGAAACATTTAAGCCCACAATTGTCATATCCACATAGTTCCAAGAACCAGAAAAGTATTCTTTCATTGAGGTTGAATACCACATTTTTAAAATCACATCAGCTGAAACTTTTGTCAGAATAAAAAAATACACTAGAAACGTCAAAAGAGCAAATGACGAGAGATTGTCAATGTTGACGAGTAGTTTAAGAGTGTCAATTCGATCTGTAACAACGAATGAATCAAAACCGGTTTGCTCCGCAGTTATAACAACCAATGTGAATACATCTGCATCAATATTGTACATTGTAAACTCTATGACAACTACAGCTGTATAACGGTCAATCCAATTGTTCGATTTGATAAATGTCAAAACTCTTTGAGAGTTGCGCAGGTTTCTACCTAAAAGAGTTACATAGCCTCCACCAGGCATTGTATATAGTTTTCCGCTTCGATCAAATCCACCAGTTTCAGATTTGTCTTGGTATTTCCATGGTTTGAAAATTCGCCAAAATTGATCCTTAAATGGAAGAGATGATGCCTTCAACCACCCAGGTCCATGACTGATAGTTTGGAAGTTTGATTTTTCTTTCAGATTTTTATATCTCATCTGCCTGAGTCTTACCACACCTAAGACTTTAGCTATTTGCAGATTCGTCCAGCCATCTTCAACGAACCGATTTCCATTATACGATCTGCCATCGATGAAACCATGAACAATAGTTCCGTTTATAAAGTCATACAAATCCTCCGCAGTCAAGATAGTACTTGTGGCAATATCGCTGAATTTGGGGTTTCTCAAAACATCTTTTATCGTTCGGGTATTGTAATATAACAACGGATCTCTTGTTCCAATGACGAGGATAAGCAAAACAGCTAAATAGCTTCCATACAGAATCAAGTCGTTGAAAATATCCTGGTAATGAAAAGTTAAGGATTGGTTGCGTTTGAAAAATGTTGGTCCAAGTTTAAGTTGATATTTCAGTGCGCTGATTCGATGTTTCAAATATTCTTTTCTTTGTTGACTTCCGATGAAATTAGGATTTATCTCAGCGTAATAAGGCAAGCGTCTTTGGAGGACATTGTATGTTGCTTTAAGGACGAACCAAATAATGTCCCCAAGGAATATTTGACAGACAAAAACTAGAACCAGCGTTGTGAGAAATGCTTTGAATTTTCTTGCTTCATAGTGAATTCCATTGTAGTATATACAATAGCAAAGTGAAAATATAGATACAACTGATATGAATAAGGCCACTCTTAGCGAAGTTTTAAGGTTATTGCGTGATGAGTAATCCATTTTGACAGTTTAATGAAGGCTACAAACTGTTCGAAATTTTCATCAAGCTTCTCAGTTAATAAAAACTTTGTCTTGGAAGTACTTCACTTTGGCGCTCTATTTATCTGAGGATTGTTCAAGGAAGAAGCAGCGATTGGTAAGAGTGATACTTCGTTTGATCTCGTTGCTGGGGTTGTCCCTAACTACCTCAAAAGGTATAGCTGTCTATCGGGATGTTTTGTCCAAGACGTTGAGATTAGGTATCTCTTCTTGATGACAGCATATACTTGGTTTTTCCGTCATTGACTACTAAGCTTATTTTTGCGGCTTTAGTCTCAATGCTGTGTGCGGAACTGACAACGTAAATATGTCCATATCGTTGGTTTATAAATATGGATGAAGTAATAGCTAGTAGTTGACCAATTGAGCCTTTAGGGGCTAATACTCTACAACAGAAAAGATTTTGCAGGCGATATTGATAATGTCTCTATAGTTGGCGCAGTTCAGATGGTCTCCTCTCTTAAGGATCGAAGATGCTAAGATGCTATTTATCGGGAATGCTTTCTTCCAACCATAATTTGCCAACGAGTTTATGTATATTTTTACCGAGCCATCGCCTGAAGCTTTAAAGAGTTTGGAAGCTAGGCCATCCACATAGATATTACCAGCTTTACTTCGTTCCAATCGATAGGGCAGAATTGATGTTCTGCTTCGTCTATATAGAAAGGTTCATTCTGCTTGATAGCAGAACTATATTCGATTCGTCGCCGTTATACGATTCAGTGATATCAAACTTTTAAAGTTGCAGCCATATCTTGACTACCATGAGGTAATGATTGCGAATCAATTTTTTTTAACGGTGCAAGCGCATAAGGGATTTGTGATTCCCTACTAATGTTGAACACACTGCGCCAGCATAGGAAGTTAAGGGAAGGAGGGACAGAAGGTGTCGATTAACATTGCTCTTGAATGTTTTCAAATTGAAATGAAAAAACCCGGCCAGATAAACTATTCCCAATTCGTGTTGTTCGACTAAAAATGAATCCCTATATTTCGCGGTACGTCTGAAATTGGGCTCAAGGGTGAACTGATGAGCATTCCTTGCGAGGTGGGTATTACGGTGGAAATTTTTACGCCGTTAAAATTATGTACTATTTCCATATTCTGTTTTTCAAAATTCTATTTTTTAAAATTCAAAATTCTGTAAATATGAACATATGTTGTAAAAGAGAAAGATTCTGTTTTTCAGGTTAGGTTAGGTTGGATGATTCTGTACCGAATCATCACCATCCTGAGATTTTGATCAATTCCGGAATGTTTTTAAGTGCTTTTTTGAGACGTGTCGCCCAGTTCGTCGAAGAAGTATTCTCCGAGGGCTGTTTTTCTGGTCAGCGATATGAGTGATGTGAGCCCTCTTCTGCATCAACGTCTTTACACCCTCTACATAAGTCTGATGTGCTAATGCCCATTCTATAAAAAAAATATTTTTGTTCTCCAGGTTTAAAGCCCGATGATGGCAGTGTACATCCAATGAATGGTTTTTGGGCTAGGACCACATCTCTTACCAAAAACTCGGCTCCACGTATAGAAAGCTATTAATGCTTTCCGTTTTTTTCTTTAATATTTTCTTTCCAGTCTAGTTTACGCTCTTATACTATCCCCAGATATTTGGTTGTACCATATAAACAGAGTGAGTGGTGTCCCTTTTAATGTCGGAGCTGTTATATTTGGGACGTTTCGTTTCCTTGTGAGCAAAACTAGTTTGGTCGAGTTATTGAGTTTATCAAGGGCAGCTTGCAGAAGTTAAGGGGTGGGAACAAAGCTAAAAGCCTGCTCTTAATGTTACAAAAAGGCTTTGCCATAGCCTTTCAATCAATAGCCTGCTCTAGATATTTTAAAAAGGCCTTTCACAAGCTTTTCAATGACAGCCATTGCTAATAACCTGCTCTGGATGTTATAAAAAAGCCTTACCCAAGTCATTTAATGACAGCTTTTGCTAATCATGCCTCATGTCAATATAAAGGGTATTTTGTATTGCCACGAACAAAAAGTACTTGCTAGCCTACAATATTTTGTTTTTAAGGGAAAAAAGTTATTTTTTAGCACAAAAACGCAGATTTAGGATTTGTTTAAACAAAAATTGCATTATTTTTGTTTTGTTTTAAAGTGTTGAGTTTTTATTGCATTATTTGTACTGCGTTTTTAGCTATATTTCTCCTCAAGAAGTTGCTAAACTGACTTTTCTACTGCATACTGTAACAATTGAAATTTTATTTTAATTATAAAAGTGAAAAGTTTTTATTTACCTGAGTTTTGAACTCGAGTCTTTGTCGTAACACTCCAGTACTGTACCTCTACATCAATTCACGCTTGGGAAAATTAACATCAAACATCGACAAAACAAATATTCTGTTAGTTTATATAAGGCCTTTTTAGACAAGCCTTAAGGTTAGCCCTTCTTTTCTGTTTTACAACATTCAGTTGGAGCTCTCTTATTTTATTTACAACTGATCTAATTTATAAAGACTTATTTTTTTTACAATTTACACGCGCGAAAGGGGTTTGTGTGTACCCTTAAAATGTTTAAACACCACACGAGCATTAGGGAAATGAGGAGGGATAAAAGAGGAGATAATAGCAAATTAATTCAGTTTGTATAAGGCCTTACAAAAGCTGTTTGCATTGACTTGTCGTGGAAAGCCTTATAGCAGCAGTTATTTGTTTAATTTTCAGTAAACATCTTCGGAGGGCTTTATACAGGCCATTTTGAACTTTTATCTACAAGCCTTGTCTAGAGCTCACCAAAATCACTTTTTAAGGCCTTATAATACCTATTTTTTTAACTGCGAAAGTTTGCCTTATACAAGTAATCACTTGCCAAAAAAACTGAACCTTATACAAGCTAAATTCTTAGTTGGGCAGTCAGATAGTAGTGGATTAATGTTGAAAGAATCAAGGGCTTGCCGAATCGCATTGTATTCAACGTTATTAAAGGACCCTTCAATGTCAAGAAATTCGCCTAAAATAAATTCTTTGAATTGGATTGATTTTTCAATAGTACCCACCATTTCGTGGAGAGCTGTCTCAACAGATTTGCCCTTCATGTAAGCATGTTGGCTGTTGGGCCTGTGAGAAAGCATTGCCCATTAAATTTAAGCAGATGTGGGTTTTAATTATTTTTTCTATAGGTTTAAGAAGAAAGGATAATAGGCTTATTGGCCTTAAATTGTTTGGTTCATGTTGAGGTATCTACATAAAAAAATTAAATTTAAATTTGAAACTCTACTTTTGGAACAAACCTGTTAGATAACTGTTTAAAGCTCTCATAATATTCAAGATTAATTCATGGGGATGTAAACCAAACATCTTTATTTTGATGTACGTATTTACACCATATGGCACCTTTCATTACCTATGTTCAGATTGCATGGCATAAAAAACTGAATTTATTCCAATTAGGTAATCACTTGAGAAGGTACAAATGCTCGCATGTTTGACTTATACATCACTGGGGCAGATGAAATGATAAATAGGTTTAATGATCAACACCTGCTAGTAATGGCCTAATTTACAAAGTTGGTCTACCAACATAACAGAGCCATGGTAGAGCGCTGGCTATCGCCCCTGCGAGTACAAGTACTGTCCAAGTCTAAATCGTAGTCATGTGTAAGGACACCTCCTGCATCCTAAGGGCCTTAAGGTGTTGTTAACAGATTCCTTAGGAGGCATTGTTCTCCCATATTGAGTAAACAACAGCCACCACAATAATCCCACTAGGGAGCCTACTTCACAACAAGGTGAACTAAACCGACTAATATCGATGATACCAGAAAACGCGCTTAGTCCAGAGGCTCCTTTTTTAGTGGCGCTAGAATATAGCTTCTGGCGGTAGTTCTACAACCGTGTAGGTCACTTCGAATTCATAATGGTACATAACATCCAAGGCCTAGCAACCCCAAACTCCAGTCCTATAATAGCTGTAATCAGAGGCAGAAATGAATACAAGTTAACAGCCTAGCTCAAGTCAATAAACAACCGAAAAGCCTACATAAGATAAAAATTATTATTAAATTCAAAACATACACCTGTTGAGTTGCCACCATCACTATGGTTGAAGAAGAAAGCCAGCAATTTGGCAATCCAAGAACTGAGAAACTGAACTTCATTGATTAGTCTAGTGAAGCTCTTGGCAGTATCCTTTTCTTTCATAATGTTACCCCATTACTCGTATCGCTTCCAGGCAGAAGTACAGGGTGTCTGCCGGGAAGGTATACTACTTTGTTTTGCCGCCATTTTGGTAAACATAAATTTTGGCGGTCGTGAAGTAGACACGTAGCAAATTAATTTGTTATGGAAAAATATTCGATAAACTAACGTGTTTTAATCGTTAAAACATATTATCAAAATCAATCATCGATTACTGTGACGATGAGAAAGTTAATCGAAATTTTTGGGAGAAACGCACTATTTATCGTGTAGTGAATGATTTCGAAGAAAGAGGGTCTGTAGGTGATAGGCCGAAGCATGGACCACAACGTACTGTAGGATCGGCTGAAAACATTACTGCTGCTCAAGGAAGTGTTCAAAACAATCCATCAACTCAATTCGACGCCGTGCTCAGGAGCTTGGTCTTCGAAGAACAACTTTGGCCACAATTTTGCACAAGGATTTGCATTTGTTTCCATTTAAGATTCAGTTGACACAAGAGCTTCTTCCACAAGACCATTTACGCCGCCGTACATATGCCAATAGGATGTTTCAGCTATCCCATGACAACCCCGATTTTCATGAAAAAATCATAATGAGTGACGAGGCACATTTTCATTTGAATGGATATGTGAATAAATAGAATAGTCGGTTCTGGGCAATGGAAAACCCTCAAACTATTCATCAGTCACCTTTGCATCCATTAAAAGTTACAGTCTGGTGTGCAATTAATTAATGAATTATGTTATTTATTTTCTTAGATTTAATTTATTTTGTTAACTTATTATTTATTTATCTTTTTCTAAACTGAATTTCAGTAATTTCATTATACTTTGTTTATTTTTTAAACTACTAAATTGATCAAGATCACATTTACGTTATTATAGGTGCATTATTGTAATCTTTGTAAATGTTAGTTAATTATATAATTAATAAATATCAAATATCAAATATCAATTTGGTCAGGAGGAATCATTGGACCTTACTTCCTTGGAAATGAAAACGGCGTAACGGTAACTGTGAATGGGGAGCGATATCGTGATATGATTGAAAACTTTTTAACGCCACAATTGCATGCTTTGGGCTTGATTAACATGTGGTATCAACAAGACGGTGCCACATCGCATACAGCCAGGATTACAATGGAATTACTGCGAGACCTCTTTCCACAACAAGTTATTTTAAGAAATGGTGATGTTGATGTGTCTCCACGATCACCTGATTTGACTGCTCCGGACTTCTCTTTGTGGGGATATCTGAAAAGCAAGGTTTATTCAAACAAACCAGAAACTCAAACATTTTCACTGCATGGTTCGACTTAGTCAGAATTGTGTTTTGTGTGTAAGTATTTTTAAATGGTAAGTGATTTTCGTGTCGTGTATTCTAATGTTCGTGGTATAAGAAAGAATTTCTTTCACGTGTACGTCTACACTGTTCAATACAGGCCAGCTGTTTTGGCATTAAGTGAAACCCAGGTTGGAGTAAATACTGATTTATCAGTATATGTTAGGAATTATATTGCTTGCCAGAGCCTTCCCCAATATGGGCAATGTTCCAACACGGACTTTAACGTCTTATGGCTCAAATTTACTGTCCGCAAGCATGTCATTCATTATTGTTTTATTTACAGGAGTCCAAATCTCGACAGTAATTCGACTTGTAACGAGTTTGATGCGCTGTCTGATTCCATCTCGAAAATGGTTTCCCTTTGTCCTCGCATTGAAATCGTTATTATTATTATTCAGACAACACCCGAAGGAAGGCATGTCGAGCTCTTTGCCGGGTTACATCACCTTACCCAACTGATCGATGTGCCAACGCGTATACCGGATGTTGCTGGGCAAGCCGCCCATAATCTTGACTTGTTTCTTACTTCTCACCCTGATAAATATACCATTAGTGTAACTTCTCCATTTGGCACTTCAGACCATTGTGTCATTTCAGATAATTTCTCATCCTCCACCCATCCAGTTAAATAAAAACTTCCCACAGGGACCGTTTGGCAATACGAGAAACTGGGACGGCCTGAATATTTTTTTCCGAAACTTTAACTGGTCACTATGCTTCCTCGATAGTGACATTGATGCCAGTGCTGAAATGATCACAAATGTGATTCTTCTAGGGATGCGTGCTTTTATTCCTAACAGAGTAAAAAGCATCAAACCTAAAGAAAAGTCTTGGTTTAATTCTGAGTGTAAAGAAGCTATCAGGCTCAAAGAAGTAAGTTTCCGATCCTACAAAGCCAACCCTTCAGAGGAAAATCGGAAAAAGCACAAACAAGCAAGGAACTCATGCAACTCCGTTATTGAAAGAACCAAATTTTTGCATGACCAAAAATTACGGCAAAAAATTCTGCCACTGCGTAAGCTTTTCCATCGCTCCTACTCTTCTGGAATCTTTCCTAGAAGATGGAAAACAGCATTTGTCCAGCCTGTCCCTAAGAAAGGTGACCCATCCTCCCCTTCCTCCTTCCGACCCATAGCAGTGACATCCCTTCTTTCTAAGGTTATGGAAACACTGATTAACCGCCAGCTTAAGGAATATCTCGAAGATCGAAAGCTTCTCCATGACCGTCAGTATGGCTTCCGCAGCAACCGTTCCACTGGTGATCTGATGGAATATCTCACCGAACAGTGGAACAAATCTTTACATCGCTTTGATGAAAGTAAAATTTATTGCTCTTGATATCTCCAAGGCATTTGATAGAGTTTGGCATGAAGCTCTCTTATCGAAAATGCGTGCTTTTGGGATCGATAATACTCTTGGTCGTTGGATTAGAAGCTATCTTCTGGACCGTTCAATACAAGTTGTATTGGACGGATTCAAGTCTGATTCCCACAAAATAAATGCTGGTGTGCCACAGGGCTTATAAATGATCTTCTGTCTGTTACTTCTAATCCACTTAACTTTTTTTGCTGACGACTCTACCCTCAGCTTTTCATCTTCGTTCGATAATTCACGTCTTTCGCCTTCGGACGTACAATTGCAACGGTACCATATGTCAAGCTCATTAAACTCCGATGTATACAGCATTGTTAAATGGGCTAATAGGAATCGTGTGGAGTTTAATGCTTCGAAAACTCAATGCTGTCTTCTGTCGTTAAAGCTAAACATACCCCCAATGCCATTGTCCATGAATGGCACTTACATCGAAGAAACCGAAAAGCTCTCAGTATTCGGCATGTGTGTCAACGACGACCTCCGTTGGAACGACCATAATTATATTTGAAATCGCTAAAAATGCTGCTAGGTGCTTAGGTTTTCTGTATCGGTGTAAGAAGTATTTTTCCCCATCTGATCTGGCTACAATCTATAAAGCGTTTTTACGCCCTAAACTCGAGTATAACTCCCACCTCTGGGCAGGTGCTTCGCAAACATTGCTCCACCTGCTTGATAGAATACAAAATCGAGCGTTAAGATTGATAGGAAATAGAACTGCCGCTGAAACAATTGCCCCTCTCGAACACCGATCAAAGTTTCTTGTCTTTCCTTATTTTATCGTTTCTTTTATAAAAAAATGTTCACTCGAAGTAGCCAGCTGCATTCCTCCTCTTAAAAGTTTCTCCCGTAATACTCGTCTCGCAATGAATGTCCATCAGTTCACCCTTGAGCCCAATTTCGGACGTACCGTGAAATATAGGGATTCTTTTTTTAGCCGAACAACACGAATTTGGAATAGTTTACTCGGCGAGATTTTCCCTTGCCATTTTGATCTAAAAAACATTCAAAACCAATGTTAATCGACACCTCCTATCTCTCCCCTCCCTATCTTCCTAATGCCCGCGAAGTGTGTTTTACATTAAAAGGGAAACAAATAGTCTCTTGTGCGGGCGTTAATAATAAAAAAAAATATATATTCGTGATGAAATTATTGAAATACCGTGAAATGTGTGCGAATGTAATGAAAAATGAGCTCAAAAGGGCTCGCATTTGTGAGACTAACAGAGGCGGACATTTACCTGATATTGTATTCCATACATAATTTCCGACATTAAATGAAACATTTATCAATATAAGATCCATTCTCTTTCATTTATTCAAAAATTTTAAACAAACAAAGTAGTATACCTTCCCGGCGGTCATCCTGTATAATGCATTGGGAAATGTGAAAAAAATGTTTAGCATAGGAATTCAACAGTTGTTATAAAGCGATATATAACCTCCCTTAAAATACATCAAAAACTAAAATTTTTTGAGAAAACTAATTTTGGAGGATGAGCTGTAGAATGAATAACTTCATCCAGCTCCAGATGGGACGCAACACGCAATAGATCTGTAAATCTATTCATTCATAGGTATAATACCTGCAATATATGTATATTATGCATGTATATTTTGTATATGTATTCCATATCATGAGTTTTTAAAGAAAAACACACTTCTTATAGAACAATGAACTTAAAAAAAAAAAAAAAACATTGTCATCAGAGGTATTGCACTAGTGACGTCCACCAAATGCAATATCTTCGCAACAGATGAAATTTATGGTTATTTATATTTCATTCAAATCTCAAGGATTGAGTTTTTTTTCTGTGACGAAATCTACGACCTCAAACTGTATAAAGGTGGATGCGGGTTATATCTGCGAAATTGTTAAAACAATCGCAATTCACATTGAAAATTTAAAAGCTTAAAAGTCATAATTTATTTGGGATTGGATTATCTTATTTTGTTATCTTATTCGTTAAAGAGGATTAGAACAATTGTGTTGTATTGACGTCAAGGTATAATGCGTAGAAAAAAGATAATGATATCAAGCTCTTTGGAAATCATCAGCTTTGTGTTGACAGTGTTGAGCTATGTATGTTTAAAAAAAAAAAAATATTGTAGCATACCTTAGAACCTTATGAATGCAAAGGAATTCTATCACACAAGTTAAGTGAAATAATATGATATAAAATTTCAAAGGCGTTTCCACTTATATGCCAACTTTTGACACTCACGTGAAGTTTTTTATATGCATAGCATGTCTTAAAATTATGCTATTCAATGAAGCAATCCTTTGGATGTCTACATTTTGAACCTTAAAGGCTACAATTTCAGAACACTGGTACTGAATAACGAAATTTCGAATTTGATTTGATGTGTGACAACAGTTAATAAAACTTACATACATATGCATGTGGCCGGCCAAGTTATTAATTAACCGGAGACCTCGACTTTTACGAAGTGGTCGAGAACAGTAAATTTAAACGACGAGGAAAAATTGACCAACAGCAAGTACATAATATATACATAAATACATTGAATTTCGAGGTGAGCATGTCGTATTTTTGTTCGTATGTAAAAATAAGCATTTTTTCTTTAATAACATTTCACATTTATTAACAATTTTTACTCGCGATAATAAATTACATTACATTACATTTTAATCTACTCCGAGATAAATCTACGAAGAAGATACACTTACTAGCACTGGCTACTGAGGCCATCGTCTCAGACAATACTTGGCACAGTAGTAGGGGAGGCCTAGAGGGAATTGTATTAAGATTAACATAAAGGGGATACCTTGCACACTGTTGACTACGTTCACGGTCCACCATATATTAGCCCTTTATACACGAAGGTGCGTGTAGGGCGGTCAGAGTAGTAAAAAAAATTTATCGTTTGAAATACTCGAGCGCGGTAAGGTAGGCTAATTACATTCTAAAAAGTGTGCATTTCAATAATCTGACGATTTGAGCGTGACGGAAGGCAGTGGACGTTAACATACTCAAACGCGGTCTATTTTTTTTCTGTTTTAAAGGAAATAGTTCAAGAATAACGGAAAATTATTTTTATTTTTGAAAAAAAAACGACACCGGTGCGGGCGCCACCTAATAGTAATTAAAAAAGCCTTCGTTACTTCTTACAACATTAGCGATCTGCCTGTAAAAGACCCATCAAAATCGGTCCATAAATAACATACTAAAACAACCCCAGCGCCACCTAAGTTTTTTTTTTTTTTTTGACTATTTGTTTCCCTTTTAATGTAGCACGTGGGCATTACGAGGATAGGGAGAGGAGAGATAGGAGGTGTCGATTAACATTAGTTTTTATTTTTGAATGTTTGTAGATCAAAATGGCAAGGAAAATCTCGCCTCCAAATTCATGTTGTTCGGCTAAAAAAAGAATCCCTATATTTCACAGTACGTCCGAAATTGGGCTCAAGGGTGAACTGATGGGCATTCCTTGCGAGACGAGTATTACGGGAGAAATTTTTAAGGGGAGGTATGCAGCTGGCTACTTCGAGTGAATTTTTTTTATAAAAGAAACGATAAAATAAGGAAAGACATGAAACATTGCGTCGTTGTTCGAGAGGGGCAAATGTTTCAGCGGTAGTTCTTTTTCCTATCAATCTTAACGCTCGATTTTGTATTCTATCAAGCAGGTGAAGCGATGTTTGTGAAGTACCTGCCCAGAGGTGGGAGTTTTATTTGAGTTTAGGGAGTAAAAACGCTTTATAAATTGTAGCTGGGGAAAAGTACTTCTTACACCGATACAACTAAGCACTTAGCAGCATTCTTAGCGATTTCAAATATATGGTCGTTCCAACGTAGGTCGTCGTTGACACACAAAACGAGTACTGAGAGTTTTTCGGTTTCTTCGATGTAAGTGCCATTCATGGACAATGGCATCGGGGGTATGTTAAGCTTTAACGACAGAAGACAGCATTGAGTTTTCGAAGCATTACACTCCATAAGATAGCTTCTAATCCAACGAACAAAAGTATCATCGATCCCAAAAGCACGCATTTTCAATAAGAGAGCTTCATGCTAAACTCTATCAAATGACTGGAGATATCAAGAGCAATAATCTTACTTTCACCAAAGCAATGTAAAGGGGTAAATAAAATAGCCTTACTTACTTCTTACAATATCAGCTATCTGCCAGAGAAAGTCCAGAAAAAATCGTTGCAGCCGTTCCCGAGATTAGCCGGAACAGACAGACAGACAGACAAAAATAAAAAAAAAATAGTTTTTACTATTAGTACCGTATACACTTTCATATGTATCTTCTAAAAAGCTGTTATTTTAATTTTAAAAACAAGCACTTCAATTTTATTTATGTGTATTCATATATGTTCTGATCTGCCTCTTCAAGGATCTGCTGCTTCTGTTCTATTACAATGGCCTTATAAACGCATCTTAAGTAGGCAAAAAAAAGAAGATACACAATACACAAACCATACTTGTGCGATAGAGAGGGGAGACCAAAATGAAAATCATCTTCATGTATGAAGATTATAGGAAGTATGAATCTGAAGATTGAAGATTATAGTGAGGATGAACATGTTCATCTATTAGCATTTCATTTGCAACATTGTTTTATTTGTTCGGGTGACTTTGTTTGTTAGTATTTTTCAATCAATACTAAATATCGTATTAAAAAAATACTTAAAAAACACAAATTATCTTTTTCATTTGTTAAGTTTTTATTGTGATCCATGCATTTTATTTATTTATTTGTTTTACATTTTATTCGAAATAGTTTTTGATTAATTTGCACTTTAAAATAACTATATATTTCATATTCTTCCATGTGCGATGACAATTTGTCAGAATCGTATAGCGTGCACTAACTATGTATTTCATATTCTTCCATGTGCGATGACAATTTGTCAGAATCGTATAGCGTGCACTGTTCTCAAGAGCCAATTCAGATATTTTAAACGAGGGTAGATGATATTGAACTTCATTTAGAACCGGATCAGCTCTATAGAAAAAAATGGGCAGGACTGGGTCGCACGTACTTAGTCTTATGTGCCTAGTTACATTGGAAAGCAAGAATGACACAATAAACTAATTGTATGCTTGCGGCCGTCACATGTATTTTTTTGAGTATACATAAATTATTTGCGCGAAAAATGGACATAATTACGAATTTATTGCATCAGAATGTGGATTTACATATATATTCATTTTCTAGTAAATGACACAGAATATATATGTTTTCCTTTTTTTATTTATTTTATATATTGATAGTAATTGGTATCTTTTGGTTTTTGTCTATTTTAAATGTACTTCGAGTAGGTATTGAATTGGAGCACTCGAACGTGCCCAAAAACATGTCAAAAAGTTAAAGTAAATTTATAGGAAGCCTTTAGTGTGTACTCCTTCTATCTTATATATTAGTGATTTATATTGGTCCTGTTCTACTTTTCTTCAAATTTGCAGATGCATGTCTCCTGAGGCCTCCTTTAAACTTGATGACAAATTTTTATATTTCGCCGTTGAATAAATAAATAAATAAATTTATTGGCGCGACAGTTCCTTAAGGAGCCAAGGCCTAGTGACTTATACTCTCAACCATTCCTGTGTGTGTGTTGTTAATCTGCAAGAATGGAAGGGGCCTACAGTTTACCGCCGAGTCCGAATGGCTACATGAGATGCACTTTTTCGAGACAAATTTTATTCTTGGAGGGTTTTGTCAGTTCCTCGCAAGAGGCAGTACCCCGGAAAAAAGGTGACTATGAGCTGGATTCGAACCCACGCTCATTCGCTTAGCAGTCCGACACACTAACCACTAAGCCACGGGGCACTACCGTTGACAGCTTCCATACAAAAGCTCAGTGTAAATAGCTGTTTCGTATATTAACGATTGCTCTGAGGGCTTTGTTTTGATATCATTGCAGTGTTGGTCTAAATCACAACTCCAAAATAGTATTCCGCACGTTTATACTGTTAATAATAAATTATTATATTATAACTATGTGTCTGTAAGGCACATTGCATTTTTATACAGTATGCACCGCAATAGGTAGAAGAATTAGAAAGATATGAAATAATTTTTTCGGCGCCGTAGATCGAGAATTACATAGGAGTAAGAAAAATTGCTTCCTAACCTGAGTATCAAACTGACGATCCCTGTACTATCAAATGTATTTCCAATTTCATCCATTCAAGAAAAGAGGCTCCTGTCATTCCAAAGCTTTGTCTACGACCTTCTTTCGTTTATTACTTTGATTCGCTTTTACACTTTTCTTCAGTGTATTAATCCTTTTGTAATTTTTTTTGTGACTTCACAGCGGCGATAATTTGCCGTATGAGCCCTAACTGCTTTTTTTATCGTAAGCGACAAAATGTAAATTTTAGAGGAAACACATTTTTTTATTTTTTCCTTAGCTTCAAAATGGACCGAGCAGAATATATGAATGTCGGTTACGATAAATTTGGTTTTCTCTGTACCTCTTTGTAAAAAAGTCTTATTGAAAAACTAATGATAAGGATACATGCGAAAAAACGTAAGCTATCGAATTATTAACTTGACTTTGGAAAAAAATGTCGGTTACGATAAAATGGTGGTTAGGGCTTGGTATGATTGATTACCTTTACAAATTACAATTAACGCAAGAAGCTGAAGACTACTCGCTACTTGTCAAAATGGCATTCTTCCGGGGGATGCCTACCTGCGCATTTGACGCAAAGTGGATCCTTAGAACGAAACGTTTAAATGCGAGCCTTTCCGCAGATGTTCAATTTTAATGACAATGTTCATAGCTGTCTCTGTTTTAAATTAATATCGCTAATATCTTTTTGGATATGAAGAAGTTTTAATGTTTAAAAAATTGAAATATACTGTAATGCTGCCATTTTTATATGTAAGGGGAGAATTAACTTTTTGCACAATCGAGTTTTTAAGGGCATAATGGCCTTGAACTCAAACCAGGTATCCATGCCTTTAAAAGAAGTATCCTAGTAAATAACGTTTTCACCGTTAGCGGCTGATTTAAAAAACAACCCAAGGCGCTTTGAATATTAAACGGTGAACACCATACGATTATCTCACATATATGTAAATGATTCGAAGTGATGCTCATGGACATGATGTGCCGAAAAGTTGCTGCAACTAAGATTTATGTATTTATGTGCTAGAACTTCTTAGGATGCCGAAATCTAGTGACTTATTACTCGCAACAATTCCTGAGTGTATATTGTGAATCCGCAGAAACGGAGGAGAACTAAAATTCATCTTCAAATCCGAACGGCTAGACAGTTTACTCTTCTGGATTTTGCATTTTCTCGCAAGAGGACGAGGCTCTGGCGGAAAATTCCGAGAAGTTCAGACCGAAATACTATTACCTACACCAAAGGCCACTACTACTACTTTGTGGTATATATGTATGTAATAAAACATGGAAAGACAAATTAGTCTAAATGTCAATATGTATTATGCTAATGAACAGTTTCGAAATCTGACAATAATAAAATTTTCACGACCAATTTAGACCTTGTGTACATGATTCCTTTTTTCGGATGTTTCTTCATTCTTTCTTTTTGACAATTGGGTAAGGGGTGTAGAAAATGAAGGGGCATGAAGTAACGAATGGAAGAATGAACAATGACCTTGTGTACATGATTCTTTTTTCGGTTGTTTCTTCATTCTTTCTTTTTAAAAAAATTGGGTAAGGGGTGTAGAAAAGTAGGGGGAATGAAGTAACGAATGGAAGAATGAAAATTTAAACATTTTTTGTGGTTGAGCTTTGACGTTTCCCGTTTGAGAAAGAAAATGCTATGCACGGACTTAAAATAAGAACTTTTAAAATTGAAAACAATTCCCACTCATGTTTTTTAGTGGTAATGGATGGTTTTAATTGCTTTTTTTTTTTAGAATTTTGCCAATTTCTTTAGAATAAAAAAGCACAGTTTGTAGGAAAGTATTGGATATATTCGGGGTAATCCAAATCAGTGTACACCAACGTACCTGTCTGTCCACAAAAAGAATGAAGAAACAACGGAAAAAAGGAATCATGTACAAAAGGTCTTATTTGTTAAATATTTCGGACAATTCTGACGCCTATAAATATGTTATGAAGTAAAAATGTTTAAGAAAAGTACGTCAATTTTGAAGAACCATCACCTGTCAATGTTAATTAAATATGTAGCTCCAAGTGGTGGTCTATCTTAAAAAAAACACCCATTATTTAAAAAAAAAAGTAATTTATGTATGTATATTTGTTAATAATAAAAATCATTTATTTAAATTTTAATTATATTTACAATATTACAAAGTTCTATAAACTAAATGAGCTAAGTTTATAACAGAAAGAAAGAGGAAAAATAGGAGTATTCTGCTTGCCTTGTTTTATAACAGTTTTAATTTTTTTTAAAGTGTACTACAAGAAAATCATTTGTTTTACAAAAGGGTAACAATATTTACAAGTTTTGCGAGCAGACTGAGTTATGTATGTATTTTATTTTTCTGGCTGTCATAAATAATATAAATTTAGCTGTTAAAACTTAATAATTTTCTTAAATGAGAAAACTTGGTGTCCAATTAAATTAACAAAAATGTGTTATCCTGTTCATAAATTTTAAATACAAACAAATAGCAGCCAAGGATCTTCAAATCTGCACAAATATTTAAGTTGGAAGCCATTTTTTGTTTTTTAATTTATAAAATGACAATGTTGGCTGGTAGTTTTTTTTTAATTGATTGATCATCGCCTGCTAAATTTCGATGCTAATGAATACAATGACTTAAGTAGTTCTAAGGCTCTCTCGTCGGAGGTCCTGTTAGGATTATTGTAACTCTTTGATTGTCTGTCTGATGGTACTGGCTTTATAGTTGAAGGACTTATAGTGTTGTCCTCCTCATCTTCGGGATCTGGAACGCGTATTTCGAATCTTGTTGTTTCCTCGCTAGAATTTGACAGTTCAGTTGTTGTTATTGGGTTCTTAGTAGTTGTTGATTTATCATTGAAGACTCGATGGTAGGTTGTGACAGGAATTTTATTTGTTGTTGTCACTGTGACTTGAGAATTGTTTTTAATCTTAAGCTTCTCATCCATGCCAATCAAAGCGCTCAGGAGGATCTTTCGTGATTTCTCCAATGCTTTGCCATTTTGATCGTCGCAAGTTTGAATTAACAGAAGCAAAAGTCTTAGGACATTCTGATTATGTTCGGCTTTCTTCATGACATTTTGAAGATGTATAGCTTCGGTTTCGTTAAGTCCGCCGAACAGCTTGTTGGCTATTCTTTGAAGACCGTTATTTTTGGGTAAAAGCTCTGACGAAAGTTCAGGACTATTTAGAATGTCATCAATACCCTCTTCACCCTGAGATACGTCTTCGAATCTACTGCGATCTGTATTTTCAAATGGTCGAGAAGTTGTTGTTTTTGGTTCTCTCATTAGGCCGTCATTGATTGTCAACGGATCAAGGTAAATTGACTGAGTTATTTGCGACCAAGGATTTTCAGTTGGCTTCACTGTTGGCAGCTGGTTTTGCAACCACGGTTTACCAGATGTTGGCACTTTTTCAAATGCAAGGTTATTTTTGACAGGTGAAGCGGTGGAATATATCCAGGGATTTCCGGTAGATTTTCCAATTGTTACTGATGTTCGGGGAGTTGTAGTTACAGTCCATGTGTTTGGCTTCTTTCCATCCTCTTTGTTTGATGGAATTTTTTCATGTGTTTTGTCGGTTGATGTTCCAAATTTGTTAGTTTTTTCGGGTTTGTTGGACTTTTCCAAGGATATTTCGGTAGTTTCGGAGCTATCTTGCTGACTTTGAACAGTAGTTGCTACAGTCTTATCAGTTGTTATGTCAGTTTGAGTGATGGCAGAATGTGTCCAAGGGTTCTCGGTGTGGGAATTTTTATTTGTTTGGTCTTTCTCCGCTGAGCTGTCAAAATTGTATTTACCATTGTCAAATGCGTTTGATTTAGGGGCTTTCGTCAAATCATTATATGACTTAACAAAAGATTGACTTTGCACTTTATGTAATGACTCATGCTCGTTTTCTTCGTCTAAACTTGGTGGTAACAATTCGGATGAAAGTCCAGTTTGGGAATTTGTTTTAGGAACAGATGTTGAAAAGCTGTTGGCATGATATGTTGTTGTTTCGCCGGACTCTGTTAAGACTGCATCATAGACAGGAGTTGAAACGTCAAACTGAGAGTTAATTTCTTTTGCAATGCCATTTGGTTCAGTTGTCGGATTTAAAGTCGTTTCATCTTTATCTGTTGTCGTTGGTGAATATGGCTTTGAAGTGGTTTTACTCACAATATTTGCTAAAGTTGTAACTGCCACATAAGCATCTGTAACTGTACTTCTTCTTTCAAAATTACCGCTAGGGGTTGTAGCATCAAAACGTGTGTTAAGATTCTTTGCCGGAGGTTGGGGTCTAACCTCAATGAGGTCTTTTCTGAATGTTTCTGGGTTTTCAATGTATTTTGATATGGCATTTGAAAAGACTTGTGCGATTTTTCTTGTCTCTGGATTTTGCACCAAGTCTCTTATTGTAGTACGTGTGAAGTCACCAACTACGGTAGGTGAGTTTACAACTTTTGGTGCAACAGTTGACGCACTCAAGGTTAAATCTTCAGTGGTGCTGTTATCACCACCTAGACCGAACAAGCTAAGGTATTTCCCTGAAGTTTTATTGCTTAGGAGACTAGCTGATATATCAACAGATGGTGCTGGCGTAGTGGACTTAATTTCACTTGAAATTCTTGTCGATACAATTTGGTCATCGTTTGCAAAATAGTTGGTAAGAGATATCAAAGTTCCAGGACCAGAAGAGGGTGGTATTTCTAAGCCAATCCGGGGACTAGAGTTCTTTTCATCGAGGCTATTTTTCATAGTTTCCTTAAGCACTCCAACCGTTTGAAGAATTCCTTCCATATTCCTGGACACAATGCTATCAATGTTTGGTGGTGTAACTAAGTTGTCTTTTTTGCCCTTAGTGGTCTTAGGGAGGTAAGTTGGTCCTGATGTGGAAGATTTCAATGAATTTTCAGACGATTTTGAAGATGTTTCAGTAAATATTGGAAGTTGTACATTTAAATCACCATTGGAAAATATTGAAAAACGATGAATCTCCGAATTGTCTTTGCTACCAGGTAGAACCGAAGGATTCGGTGTCACATTGTCAGTTGTAATTGCACCCCTAAGTGTGGTGGGTTCATCAGACTTTACGATGTTAACAAAGATGCTCTTTGATTCTGTTGTCCTTGATCTTGATATTGATGGAACTGTCGGAGTATAAAAGGGAGTGGTGCGGGTAGAGTCTAGTCGTCGAGCAGTGGAATAGGTGCCGGGGTATTGAGAAGGTGTAGTGACTCTATTAATGATCGGTCCATTGGCAAAAAAGTCGGGTCTAGCTGTGCTATGAACTTCAAATGTTGGTCGATATTCATTATCTGGTGTCACGAATTGCTTGTCACTCACAGAGAGTTCATCCAAAGAGTTTCTGTTTGTAAAGTGCTCGGGCTGTGCTGTGGAATAATAGCTTATTTTTCCAGTTGTCGAAGTAGAGCCTATATCAGGTCTTGAAGTTATATAGAAACTGTTATTGGGTTTCTCGCTGTCGATTTTTCTTTTTGCTGACTGATTGTCGGTGAAGCTATGTTTTTGACTGCCTCTTACAGGACTTGGAGTTTTCAAATTCGGAATATCTTTGACCTTATCCGCTGACTTACCAGAGTCAAATTCACGTTCTTTATTTAAAGTCTTGTCTGGGCTATTGTAGCTATTTATTCTTGGATTTTTGACAAATGAAGAAGACTCAGCTGTTATTTGCAGTTCGTGATCGTTGGGTAAATTATCTTCCCGTTGGGGATTTTTTAAAATTTCTTCTTTTTGTATTTTCAATTTGTCATTGGATCGATTGTTTGACCGATTATTGGTTCGAACATTTGGTTTGCCACTTGATCGGTTGTTTGATTTGTCAACAGGTCTTTCGCCTGATCTATCATTTGATTTCACACTTGACCGGTCACCTGATCTATTATTTGATCTATCGTTCGTTTCGTAACTTAAACTGTCATTAGATCTATCATTCGTATCACTGCTTGACTTGTCGCTTGATCTATCATTTGATTTGTCATCTGAAAGATCTTCAAAGTCAAAATTTTCTACCGATGGGTTTTCATTTGAGTCGATTCTTCGTTCTGATCCTTTGTAATGCCTACTTCCAGGAACAATATCAGCAACCTTGTTGTTGTTTGTAAATCCTTTATGCAAACTATTAGCTTTTATTCGATGTCTGCGTGCTTTACTGAGAATTTCGGAGCTTTCAGCATAGAAACCTGGTGAGCCAGCACAGTTAACTTTAAACCACCAATCACACGTTAGCTCACTCTGTTGGAATATCGTTCCGTTTGGACAGAGAAATGATATTTTGCGTCCTTCTTCGCAGATATGAAACACCTTTTAAAAAATAAATAATATTATTAGTAATAATAATTATTTTAAATGAAGTTAGTTTTACCTGACAGGTTGTTTCAAGATCAGCGAAATATCCATTTCCATATGATCTGCAGCTGAATGTTGTTTGAGGAATTCTTGGAAATATCGGAAAATCTATGCCTGGGCGTCCAACGACCCCTTGGTATACCTCATAGTCTACATCTTCATCCGAAGATCTTTTTCTAAGACGATGGTGATGTTCATTGCAATCGCGGTGGATTGGCTGTTCGATATGCTCTTCAAATTGAGCTGCTCCAGTTTGTTTCGCCAAAATTCGAGCGGGTGTTCGATTCTTTGGAAAAAATGGCGAGTTACAAAAAAGGATGATTGGTGTGAGATCAATTTTACTTACATTTGCTTCACTTAATGCATGTCCCGTCAATAAAAGAAGAAATAAAGCTGTAAGAAAACGAAGAAAAGAGGTGTGTTTAGAAAATATTGAAAAAAATATTAATAATAAACGAAAATCAGAAGAGTTTTAAAATATTAAAGGGATACAATAGAAGACACAAACAAATGGGTCAGAAGTCCACAGGAATTTTTTGTCGATTTTTGACGCAATTGGGTAAGATATAGCTATGTTTGTCCATAATGGAATAGTGGACTAATAAGCCACCCAAGTGAGTCGAAAGTCCATTATGGTGATGGAAATATCAGTCTCATTAATTTCACCTTGAGAGGAAATTTTTTAAAGAGTAATTTTTTTTTGAAGAAGGCGTCAAATTTATCAAACTACGATCCACATCCTCACCAAAGACAACCACAAAACTGTGTGTTAAGCTAGTACTAGACGGTCCTTAGCTTGTAGGTAGATTGATTTTTTGTAAACAGGCTGTCTTATGGGCATAACACCTAAGACAGTTTGATTATTACAGAAGTTAATTTGGATTTTCACTGCGCAGTTCGACTTAATCAGAGTTGTGTTTTTGTATGTAAGTATTTTTAAATGGTAAGTGATTTTTGTGTCGTGTATTCAAATGTTCGTGGTTTAAGACAGAATTTCTTTCACGTGTACGTCTACACTGTTCAACACAGGCCAGCTGTTTTGGCATTAAGTGAAACTCAGGTTGGAGTAAATACTGATTTATCAGAATTTGCTCTACATATATATATAGTATATATATAGTATATATATATGTAGGTATAGCTTGGTGCCATTACTCTTTTCCCATCATGGTCTCGTGGTCTATGTTAGGAATGATATTGCTTGCCAGAGCCTTCCTCAATATGGGCAATGTTCCAACACGGACTTTAACTTCTTGTGGCTCAAATTCACTGTCCGCAAGCATGTCATTCATTATTGTTTTATTTACAGGAGTCCAAATCTCGACAGCAATTCCACTTGTAACGAGTTTGATGCGTTGTCTGATTCCATCTCGAAAATTGTTTCCCTTTGTCCTCGCACTGAAATCGTTATTACGGGCGATTTCAATGTACACAATTCCAATTGGCTCCGCTATTCTGGCCAGACAACACCCGAAGGAAGGTTTGTCGAGCTCTTTGCCGGGTTACATCACCTTACCCAACTGATCGATGTGCCAACGCGTATACCGGATGTTGCTGGGCAAGCCGCCCATACTCTTGACTTGTTTCTTACTTCTCACCCTGATAAATATACCATTAGTGTAACTTCTCCATTTGGCACTTCAGACCATTGTGTCATTTCAGCTAATTTCTCATCCTGCACCCATCCAGTTAAAGAAAAACTTCCCACCAGGACCGTTTGGCAATACGAGAAAGCCAACTGGGACGGCCTGAATATTTTTTTCCGAAACTTTAACTGGTCACTATGCTTCCTCGATAGTGACATTGATGCCAGTGCTGAAATGATCACAAATGTGATTCTTCTAGGGATGCGTGCTTTTATTCCCAACAGAGTAAAAAGCATCAAACCTAAAGAAAAGTCTTGGTTTAATTCTGAGTGTAAAGAAGCTATCAGGCTCAAAGAAGTAAGTTTCCGTTCTTACAAAGCCAACCCTACAGAGGAAAATCGGAATAAGCACAAACAAGCAAGAAACTCATGCAACTCCGTTATTGAAAGAACCAAATTTTTGCATGACCAAAAATTACGGCAAAAAATTCTGCAGTGTCCCAAAGGCAGTAAAAATTTTTGGTCATTTGTAAAAAATATTAAAAACTCCTCAACATCTTCGGTTCCAACGCTCATCGACAATAACAAACCAATTGTTTACTCTTCAGAGAAGGCAAACTTGCTCGCCGCCCATTTCGCTGCCAGCTCCACGCTGCCTCAAAGCAACGTTGCCCCTCCTGTACTTGAGAATGTAAATTTTTCCATGGGACAGATTTTTTTCCGCAATCGTACAGTAGCAAGAGTTCTCAAAGATCTCGATATACACAAATCCGCTGGCCCGGATGGTATACCCCCGATTCTTCTGAAGAGGTGTTCTTCCACACTGGCAAAGCCACTGCGTTAGCTTTTCCATCGCTCCTACTCTTCTGGAATCTTTCCTAGAAGATGGAAAACAGCATTTGTCCAGCCTGTCCCTAAGAAAGGTGACCCATCCTCCCCCTCCTCCTACCGACCCATAGCACTGACATTCCTTCTTTCTAAGGTCATGGAAACACTGATTAACCGTCAGCTTAAGGAATATCTCGAAGATCGTAAGCTTCTCCATGACCGTCAGTATGGCTTCCGCAGCAACCGTTCCACTGGTGATCTGATGGCATATCTCACCGAACAGTTTTCATCCCCACTCTTCAAAGTTTGACAGTTTTCTTAAAACAACCCAAAAAGTAGACGAACGGACCTTATAACAATAAAGCACACGTACCACAAGGCATTCTATTTTATGCTTGATTCTGTTTTTCAGTGATTGTAAATCAGCAAAATATTTTAGTGAATTACGATTGTGAAATGATGTTAGTATTAAATCTCAGATCATTAGTAAATTTAATTGATTTTAACGTTCAGTGGTTTTAAATCACGAAATATTTTTCTCAATTCAAGAATCATAAGTTGTAGAAGTAGGATTATTCTTTTGAAGTAGTAAATTACGCCAGAAAAGTTGTATTTTACAATTTAAGGTGCAAGCTTGAATTGTGACTTTTAATCATAACTTGCAACTTTAAAAAATGTTGCAATTTAAGTTGATTTGAAAGCAAAACTGGTGATTTACTAAAAAAGCACGTTTTGTAAATTACAACTGAACATTTCGCAATTACTGATTTTTTAATTATCTCCGTGTAAGCTTTTACCTTTTAATTATCGGTTATATGGCAGGTAGCGTTAATATTTGAGCTTAAAAATTAAAAAAGTCCTCTGAAAAATGTCAACATAACCTTATGTTCTAAATTTGATTGACCCAACCGTTCAGTTCAAAATACATCCGTACATACAGATATACAGACGGACAGACAGACTGACAAAATTTTGACACTTACTCAAATATGTTTCCTATTATCGTTATGTTATTTTTGATTGTTATCTCATTTTTTTTAATCTGCCCGAATTCAAAAAAACATTTTAGATGTTTGTAAGTAGAATTTATTTGACCACCCAGATCTTCCCGGTATTAAGCTAGCAACGTCGTCAAAAAGTTTATTTAAGAACAACTGATTTTTTTTTATACTTCCTTTCTTATTGAATTTAGATAACAGCGTGGTACGTGTGGCACCGGAGAGCCGTTGCGTTTACCTCTAAGCATCCTTTCAATAAGGTGAAAATCACTGATTTCCAGATCTGTGGCTAGGTGAGTTTTTTAGGTTTTTTTTTGTTTTGAAATTTTGTCGTTAAATGTTTAAAAAAAAGTTATCTACGATTTTAGAAACAAAAAATGTCAAAAAATGACTTCTTAATTTTTTTTCGCAAAACAACTATTTTTCGTACGTTTTTGAATCAACAAAAATTAAATCTCACAGAAATCCAATAAATTCCTTGGACAGCCATTAACTCGTTTAAAAAATATTCCACGTTTCATTATATTCAAGTACACGATGAGAAAACACTCCAGACAGTAAATACTTAGTTCTGCAAGGAAAATCACTTTTGAGCCTATTTGACGTGTTTATTTTGTATGACATTTAAGATTATGGATAGAAGATCAGTTCTAGAAATGTCCAAATAGCACTGAATAAAATTATACCACGCGAAATTGTTGCAAGACTTTCGCAATAAAGAGCTTAAGCTCAAAAAATAAACCCAAGGCCAGCGAGAACAAATTACATTGCTTAACATCTACATAATCCGACAAATCAAAATTCCTATTAATCAACCATAATAAATGTCATAAATTGTTATTAATTAATAAACATCAATGTCAAATCCATATTAAATTATATTTTTAATAACTTCAGAGCTACTATCTTTTATCTAAATAAATCCGCAATAATTAGCTATTGTTAGAAAACAAAACGAAAAAGCATATCTCAGCACACGACATCAAATTCCATAAGTTTATGGTTAACAACTGTAAAGCGTCGGAATAACATGAACATAATCACTCGCATTAAAAAAAAAAGATAATTTAGTAAAGCAAGTCGCAACCTTGTAAAGTTAAAGAATAAACCAAGATTTCACACCTCGATAACTTGCAAAAAAATAGGTTCAAGATTCTCACGATGCTGCGCCGCTTACACATCGCTTAGTAAGATTCTTTTTCTTCGTCAATCAAAACAAATATCTTGCCAAGGTCAGGAACCGCAATTAAACTGTCAACGCAAGAAAAGCGCGCAGTCGTTTTAAGGTTAGCCTTTATAAGTCTGTCATTCTGATGTCAATCCAGACTTCAATGGCAATGAAATAAAGTTTAACGAATTCTTCCCTCCATCAAGAACATTCACTTCTGCTTTTATGATCCAGAACTAAATTGAAGCCAGTTTAATGCAAAAGAAGTCAAATTGAATCAAGGTTAAGGGATTATGCTTCTTCAAAAGCCGGCCGAACGACAACTTACCAAACATGTTTTGATCGCAAGAAATCAGTAAGAGAACTTACTCATAAGGATTGGTATACAAACCGAGTTTTAAGCGAGTTGGGTCGTCGAAATTTATAATTTACTTTAAGTAGGACAAGAATGACATTTGTTGCTTATACATTGAAACTTACCTTGGAACATAAATATCCTAGAACGTGATACCATTTTGGTGTTCACCCAGAAATCTGAAAAGAGGAAAATAAAAAATATTTGAAATAATGTATGTGCTCATGGTATTTTTATAATAAACTGTTTGGCATTGCTTCAGATGTCATCAATTTGCAAAAAGTCGGAAGATGGAAACTTGTGATGATGTGAGTGGGACAGAATTGCCAGCAATAAGGACCTATGTATGTATTACCTATCAGTATACCTTGTTTAAAACTAATAACCTTATAAGTTAAACATAAATAAAAGAAGAAGTAGGTATTTAAATTTGTTTAAAAAACATTTCTGAGATGTTTCCCATTTGTTTAAAAAATATTTCAGAAACATTTCAGAAATGTTCAGATGGATTGTAAGAAAGTACCATAGCAATCATAGCGTCACGTTTTGTGATCATGAACAAAATACAAATATAGTGCCTGGACACATTGACGGAAAGTCGCAATGCCTCACCGATCGTGGCTACACACGAAAATAAACTTACTTGCTGAATCAAGATAATTGACAGCAGAGGAACAGTTGGAAAGTAAAACAAAATATAATTTCTTTTCAATAAGGCGCCAGTTACAGCGATCAGGAAAACGTATCAGGGAAAAAAATCAAATGGATATTTAACTATGTTTCCATATGATTTAAAACACAATTACTAAACTAATCGACGGGAAAACACTCCAAGAATTTGTTTTTGCCAAAAAAGTTTTCAATTGAACGAATATTTTTTGTAAAAAATGTATTTATTTGTTTTCCTGGCGGAATTTCATTTTTCGTGACAGCTGATTGTCACTTGGCTCAAATCGTTCCAATTATTTGCGTTCCAATTTTGTCCTGTTCCAAGCATCAGGAAAAAAAATTCTGATGAACTTTGCAACAGGAAAAAAGAATGGTGGTGATTGGTTCTGTTTTTTTGTGAAGTCAACTGACATATTTTCACTGATTGCTATAAACGCTCATCAGGAAAAAATCCTTTTTCCATTTGTTTCAACTTTTCCTGATGGTTTTTCCTGATCGCTATAACTGGTGCCTAAGTTTTATTTCAATTAGTCTCCGTCTCCTAATAACCATTTTTAAAAATGTGTAAATGAAATGTGAAAAAAAATTGTAACGAAATGAAGAAAATAAATAAAAAAATGAACCTGCTTCTTCGACGACAAAATAGAAATGTGATTATCGGTGAAAAATGAAACGATATAAGAATAAAACTTCAATCAGTCATCAGAGTTTCATACAAATTTCATTGTATATAGACTGCTATAGTACTATCATGGGACGTGAAAAAATCATAAACACACATGCCGCTTGGAGTGCTGGTCTAGGGATATTTTATTTGAGAGAAAGAGAATAAGAGCATGGTTTTTAGTTATTTTTAAATATATTGCCCTCCTGCCTAAACGAGAGGAGATAGACCCCCTCCTGGTAAAAAAGGTTTGTATTTTGTCTCTCTACACGAATCCGTCATAAATTTATTTTCTTTAAAATTTAATGCACATTATTTACATAGAAAATTCCTGGAGTCGTTTTTGAGAAAAATAAGCTTTTACGTAACGGTTATATGGCAGGTACCGTTAATATTTCAGCTAAAAAGGAAATAAAAGAAATTCTCTGTCGAATGTCAAAATAAACTTATACCTACCTAGGTATTCCAAATTTAAAGACGATTTGCCAAACGTTTAGTAGACGGACAGAATTTTGCTAGTGACTTCAAATATGTTTCTCTATCATCGTAATGTTATATTTGATTGTTATCTAATTTTTTTTTCTGCACGAATGCATAACTTGTACTTAGTACCTACCTATAATCGCAAGTAAAAATTAAAGAATTAGGTATTACAAATGTAAAAAACCGGGGTATTTTTTAGCAATTCTATAGAAGATTAGCTGAAAGAAATATTTTGGTTAAACTATACATTTCTTTCCCGCGAGCTAAGCTGGGTAGGACAACAAGTACCTATTATATAAACCTCAAACAAACAAAATATCTTTGTTACTATATCTATAAATCCTTTAGAAAGAATTTTTGAATGAATTTCTGTGCATTGTTCATTCGATAGATACCTACACATACATATGATATGTTATGTAAGTACCTATCTGAATGGAAAACAAAATTCAAAACAAAAATCCATTTCTGCAAGGACGTGTGTATAAATACAGCAAAAAGTAAGTTTGTGTTTAAACTTCAATCTTTAAGAATGTACATATTTGTACCTACATTTTTTGAAGACCTTAATAATAAACAAAAATTAAAAATCCTAAAGAATTCGAATCAAAAGTCTGGTCAATGACGTAAAGAACCAGTTCCCGTCCATATAAAAAAAAATGGAAACAATGAAAATGTTGGATTATGTATAAATCCCAACAAAAAATTATTCCCCGCAGCTAAGCCAAACCCTTTTTCCAATTAGTTTATGTTCGCCTTCTTTTTTTTTCCTGCACATGCAAAACTAAGGAAACTAAGCACAAAGCATAACACTAAAAACCATGCTCTTTATTCATCTCTCAAAACTTACCGAGTTAGAAAACACACATGCCGCTTGGAACGCCACCGTCCACCGGTCGTCATGATAGTACTATAGCAGTTTATATACAATGAAAAATTTATGAGATTCGTGTTGATTTTCTCTTTCCCTCTTACTAAAAATCATTCCATCTCTTTTACACTTTGTTTCAAGTTTCATGCGCATTGTGCCTGGACACATTGAAGCAAAGTCGCAAAGTCACTATGTCTAACCGCAACAGCACATTTCGTGGCTACACACAAAAATAAACTTACTTCCTGATGCAAGAAAATTGACAGCAGAGGAACAGTTGGAAAGTAAAACAAATATAATCTCTTTCGAATAAGTTTATTTTTAATTAGTCTCCGTCTCTTAGGGGCCAGTTATAGCGATCATTAAAAACCATCATTAAAAATTTTCAATTGGAAATTTGTGTGTTAGAAAAAGATATAAAACATGAAACTTATGCCAATCGATGGCAAACCAATTGAAATAATTTATTTTGACAAAAAACAAACCCGGGAAACAGTATTTTTTTATTAAAAAATCATTTATTTAATGATGAAAGTTGGTTTTACTGAACAGCTGATTGTCATTTGACAGAATAATGGAACATTTCGTTCCAGTGTTTGTGGTCCATTTTTTTAATGTTCCAAACCATCAGTAAAAAGTTTACTGAAACATTTTGCGTCATTAAAACAAATTTGAGGTTATGGCTG
Organism: Platycheirus rosarum; assembly: GCA_963971375.1. Lineage (NCBI taxonomy): Eukaryota > Metazoa > Arthropoda > Insecta > Diptera > Syrphidae > Platycheirus > Platycheirus rosarum. The sequence goes on along the minus strand of OZ020509.1, from coordinate 24,555,515 downwards.
GTGTGGTTGGCCTGTAAATTCTGACACAACTTTAATGATCGCTATAACTACCCGTACGTAAAAAATTCCAGTTTCCAGCTGTTTCAACTTTTAATGAATGAAGCTATAACTGGCGCCTTAGTAACCATTTTTTAAAAATGTGTGAATAAAATGTGAACAAAAAATTGTAACGAAACGGAAAAAAACCTGCTTCTTCGACGAAAAAAATAAAAATGTGATTATCTGTCAAAAATGAAACGATATAAGAATGAAACTTGAATCACCCCTCAGATAGTTTCTTAAAAATTTATGAGATTCGTTTTGATTTTTAATTTTCCAACCCATCTCTTTCCCCCTTACTAAATATCAAGTAAGTTTCATGCGCATTTGCGTCAATGTATCCAGGCACATTTGCGTCAATGTATCTAGGCACTAACAAGGCTATATCACACTGACAGTGTATTTACTGACCACTGGCAGGCAGTGTCGTCACGAAAACTGACGTGATTTATACGTCAGTGGTCAGTTGAGAAAAAAAAGTTATCACACTTACTGGCAGGCCTGTGCCAGTGTGGTTTTTGCTTTTTACACAAAAATATTTTAAAACACAATGTCGAAACAAGAATTTTTGTAGATTGTGGAAATTGCCACGGAGGCTTATGTGCTAGCCTGTGTGATGGACAGCCTCAGGGATGATGATCATGAAAAGAGAGAGCTTCGACCTCGCAGTATTTGGCGGAGGCGTAGAGAGAAGGAAGGGTTTTGTGCCAAGCTGCTGATGGAATTGGGTGAAGAAGAGCCGGAGCTATATCGGAATGCAATGCGCAGCGCATGTCAAGCGAGCAATTTCATTATTTGCCAAATTTAGTGAAGCCGCATATTGCAAAATCCGACACAATGTTCCGAAAAAGCATTCCAGTGGAAGTACGACTCGCACAAATGCCACCTTTCAATTGATGCATCGCATTATATGAAAAATCGACTTTTATCTTTAAACGCGATTTGCGGCTAAACTAGACGTGCTAGAGGCATCAAAGTTGACATCTTTAAACTAAGCGACCAAGCGGCTTCAAAAATGTATATTCATGATCTAGAAAGTGCCAGTTCTAAAAAATCAAAAAAAAGTTGGTACAAAAAGATTTTTCATAACTTTCAAAAAAAATAAATAAAAAACATTTTTATGCATTCATTACGGTACTTGAAATTTTTCAAACAAAATATCAAAAAAACAGGTCAGTTCACTGACGGGGTTTCTTCACTGGCACAACGAGAAATTTCGTGTGTTGCCAGTGATGGGACAGGGTCAGTACACGGAAGCTCTTGTCATAAACGTGTCTCAATGGTTCTATGCGCCAGTTACTACTTTTCATTTTCACACTTGTCATTTTTCGAGTCAGTCACTGACGCGATTTGGGTTGGGTAGTGAACACGTCAGTGAACTGACACCTTCACTGGCGTCCCAAAACTGGCTATCATACTACGGATGACTTCACTGACGGCGTTGTGACGCAATTTTGACTGTCAGTGTGATATAGCCTTCAGTATTGTTTCTATATTTACCGCAATGAATTTGTGTTTGACGTCTGTCGTCTAGGCAACAGTTTGTTTTGTATAAACAAAAATATTTGTTGATGCAAAAAGAAAATGATATCCGAGATTGCTTCAAATTTAAAGTTTTGAATAATTCTGTGCTGAAAGCTTGCCGACAAGTGAGGAGATGAACACGAGATCGGTATACATTCGGTAAAGCGGTAAATACCGATTACCTATACCGCACCGACAAATGTGGGAGCGGCCTTAGGCGATCGCAGGTAAATGGTCGTTCCAACGGAATTCGTTGTTGTACAGAAGTACTGAAAGTTTTTCGGTTTCTTTGGTGCAGGTGCCATTCATGGCATGGCTTTAACGACAGAAGACAGCATTGAGTTTTCGAAGCAGTAAACTCCACACGATTCCTATTACCTACCCCATTTGACAGTTCTGTATTAATTAGAGTTTAATGAGCTTAACATACGGTACCGTTGCGATTGTACGTCCGAAGGCGAAATACGTGAATCACTGAACGAATATGAAAAGCTGAGGGTAGAGTCGTCAGCAAAACAGTACTGTTTAGAGGATAAGAAGTAACAGACAAAAGATCATTTATAAAAAATAGGAAACGATTCGGATACAGAATGAGGCCCTTGGGCGCACCAGAAATTCAATTTTTCGTCAATGAATTTTTGTCAATAGAGGTTTTTATTTTTAAGTTCAGAGCAGGGCACTCAGCTGTCAACAAAGATCGGAGCGCGCTCTATGAGCTCAGAATAAAATGACCGAGCACATGAAGTAAAAGGCTGGGCGCGGCTAACTTCACTCTTTTTTTTGTGTTTTCACAAAAGACTTGTTTTGTTGGAAAGAAAGAACAAACAACAAACATCGAAATGGCGTCGGTCGAAATAGCTGGATCTTCTGAAGGTAAATAATTAAAATATCTTTTTTAGATTGGAGAGCTCTGATCATACTCTGCTCAGAGCGTAATCGATTTGCTCAGGCTCTACTCCGTGCTCTGCTCAGAGCTTAAAAATAAAAACCCCTTATAATGATAATAATAATAATAATGATTCCGAAACACCTAGAAAATTAATTCACTTAGTTTAATTTTGTTTTTTTTTTCAATTTTTGATTTTTAAAAGTGGAAAATTATTTCAATTTAGTTTTGTTTGGAATAATTTTTCATTTTTAGTATAAAAAAACGCACCTGCAATAAACTTTGGACGGCTATAACTTAAGAACTAATTTGAAGTACAGAAGTAGTTAATATGTCATTTTGTATATACTTTTACTCTATTAGGTTTTTTAACTAAATGTACTACATTCCAGTGTTTGCGACCATCTTCCTCCAAATCTATTAATTGTACGATACAAGGTGTGTACATACATAACATTAAAAAAGTCATTCACAAAAAATGTCCGTCTGTCTGTCTGTCTGGGTGTATATCGAACTGCAGCCTAAACGGGTTAAGACATTGCGTTCAAATTTGGTATTTGTGTATCTCTTGTCGCTTGGCATTCCTTAGAAGGGAAATTGAAATTTTATTTTTGAGGCTAAAAATAACGGTACCTGCCACATAACGATTAAGGAGGAGCTTGTTTTTCTCGAAAACGGCTTCAACGATTTTGATGACATTTTTTGAGATTTTTTTTTTACTAACGGTTCCTTTCATATAACGGTTTTTTTAATTTTCGACTTTCTCGGTATCGGCTTAATGGATTTCAATAACATTTTATATTTGAAAAGATCTAAGTATCCAAATTAATTCTACATTCAACAATTTTGAACAATTATTTTTTTCTATTCTTATTTAATTTTTGAATTTTTTTTTTTTGAAAATTCAATATTTTTAAAATTTATCAAAAAAAATATTTAAAATTTTAAAATCAGATGTAAATTAATGAAGTCTAAAAAACTGCATAACAAAATTACAAACACAAATTTTTTACAAAAAACTAAAAATAAAAAACAATATTTTATCAAAATTTTATAAGACGTGTGATGGCATACTTAATTTTTACTAAAAACCGTTAAATTTTGTGGTTTTGATACTTTTTATAAGTTGAAACTGTGTTATTTTCAACGTAAATGTTAATTGTTTCTGTCAAAGATCTTGCTTTCCAATGTTATTAGGCACATAAGAGCAAGTACGTGCAACCTAGTCGTGTCCATTTTTGTCTAGTTTACCTGTGAGACGTCTGTCGCATACATTTTCGCACTCAGGGAAGCAAGAGCTTTCGGATGCGACTAATTTTAAGTGGTTTCCCAAAAGTCTAAAAACGTAAAAAAACGCGTTTTCGCCGCGTCTCTCAGGAGTTTGGCACCTGTGAGACGTCTGTCACAAACATTTTCGCAATCAGGGTATTGAGGGCATTGGGATGCGATGCATTTGAAATGGTTTCCTTCACTAGGTCTATTTTCAAAAAAAAAAAAATTGGTATTTGTAACCCACCACTACTTCATTCCACTAATGATGCTTCTACGGGCTGGCAGACGATTGATGTCTTATCACCTTGAAGAGAACTGTTTGTACCATCAATATCATTTGGTTTCCTCTCACGCAAAAAATGTGTTGCGGGCTCTTAGACTAAAAGATATTCTATTCGAACCAGCAGCTTTACCATCCTTAAGCCTATTTATGGCTGCACCATGCACATAGATCTACATTCATGATTGTTTGGTCTAAGAATTCGTCGTTAGAAGCAAGCGAGTTAGAAGTTCATAATAATGTATTCTTAAAGTGTCACAATTGACATGTCTATTGATAATATAAACCTTATCGTTTATTTTTTTAGCTAACTTCCAGAAATCGCGTGTGTTCTCACAACTGGCCAGGCTTTTCGTTTCTAATGTTTTAAATGTATGATTCTGTTGAAGTAAATTTCGCTTCGCTGAGTCTTCTTTGTCTCGGCTATAACGCGATTAAGTCAACTATCTTATAGTATAATTTGAAAAGTCAATCTTGCAGGACAATCAAAATATTCATCCTGGAATAGTCTATCAACTTTTGAGAAATGAAATGGTAAATATTAACATGATAACTAAACCATCTTTATATGTACATATTTGGCTAAGCACATGTTATGTCAACTCTTTTACTAGTTTCTTACCGAACAGGTGTACGTATATAGTACACCTGATGTTTAAAAAATCCTAACTCACCATATTGTAACCTTACTAAGTTTTAAATTTTTAGTTAATAATTATAAAATGAGTATACTTTCCACGGATTCCAACTCTCAGAATGTCAACGGCTTATACCAATTACCCGATTAACTTTTTTCAATTTCCAGTTTTTAATAATTGGGCATCTGTCTCTATCTTCTTCATATACAACTTCATAAAACCCCTTAATAATGGTTATTACTTTAACATACATTTTTTAATGAAAGAAAAAAATTACACCTTACAAATTACCACACCTTTATACATTGCTCATCAGGTGGACTCTAGCTCCTCTCTGTCAGCAACAAAATTAGTTCTTCACAATGACGCTGATGAAGATATGGTTCATCAGTTCTGTGGAGTTCGGAAAGGTTTAAATAAATCAACGATTAACTATGAATATTCTGAATATCAATTAATTTTTTATCTGTATTGTCTATAAACTACACTTTTATCTGAAAGATATTTTACATTTGGTACATTAATCAATGATCACACAGTCTACACTATGGAATGACATTCATATGAACGTTGATTCACCATATTGTGTAATGAGATGCAAAACATTTATTTATCACCAAAAAGACGGAAACCGGAATGACGATGTGAAGATGCTTCATCGGCAGAAGATTGAGACGACTAAGATGGTGATGGCTATGCCGATGACGATAACACGACGTCAATGACTCTTCAACACGGGAAAGTTGATCTATGCTCGCCGCTGCCGTATTGCCGTAAGTACCTATATCAAAAACAAAGCGCGACCCAAGCTTCAGCTTCATCGCATCGTATGTCTTCGGCTCGAGATGCAGCATGACCATTTGGTGAACTCTCTCGAGCTGCTAGTAATTGTTGCATGCATTTTGCGGTATGAAATGGGCCTGTCTGCATGGAATAGCTCCCCGTTTGGGTGAAGATCAAGCCGCTCTGCTCAGGTCGTGATGAGCAGCGTGTTTGCGGCCACAGATAGAAGCGACACCACACACCATCTCACATTAATGAAACTCTTTGGCACCGTGTTCCCATGGCCAGGCTAGACTTTCTTCATATATGTATAAATATTTTTTTGTAGTTCCGTTCCGATGTGAGGTCTTCCTCAAATTTACATGGCTGTCTGTTTTTTTTTGTATTATTTTCTTCAACGAATAAGAACTACGAACGCCAGCAGCAGCAACAGCAGCAGATACTTTATCTTCAACAAGGAAGTGCAAAATGCTCGTCAACAGGTGTTTCTAAACGAGTCAAAGATGCACCTAACGCCAACGCTTGCGATGGAGCAGGCGCATCGGCATTATTAGCGCAGCAGCAGCAGCATAAAAAGCGGCAACAAATTTTTCGCGTAACCTTTTTGTGACGATTGTAACCTTTGAAACGGTGGTGCACTGTGGCGCAGCAAAGACCCTGTGTGGGTTGCTGTTTTTTTTTTTGAGTGAAGCATATGCAGATAACAAAAATGTTGGCTCTATAAAGCAACTGATGATGAAAAAAAAAAAACAAACAAAACACCTAAAACAAGCCTCTTGTTATAAAACACACAAAGATGACATAAATTGCATGGATGCGCTCTATCTGCGCCAGCATCGGCTTGTAGAGTGTGCTCTGCCAGTTTCCGGAAATCGTGCAACATCTTTGGCATAGACTTGAAAATTAATGAATGCTTCAGTCTTCATTGAGACTTTATTTTTTTTTATTGCTGGTTGTTATGTTTTGACCAGCTTAATGGTGGGCATTATGTGGCTTATTAGGTTTTCTTCCAAAATAATGTGTGCTGTCCAAAGGAGAGCTAATGCATTAATCGTGCTTCGTGCATCGCGTGAGCGCATCTCTTTTCCAGATCTTCGCAATCTTGGTTTAGGTGTGAAGTTGTGAGTTATGTTTTATGGGCTTTTCTTTAGTTTTAATGGTCAGTTAGTTGCTAATTCATAGACGAATCAGCTTATGGCAGAAAACATATTGCTGGTCATGTTGTTTGTTGAAGAGTTCAAAGTTAGGGATTCCATAAGCTATGACCGAAGTTTTGATGTGATTAAAAATAACTTAACACTTCTTTGTTTTTGATTCATTGTTGGGGGAGATATATGGAATTTGGTATTTGTGTCAAATTTCGCAATAAATCTCCGCAGATACAAAAGATTTTTTTTGGGAGAATATTTTCGTATTAATTATTTGAAGAAAAAAGCTTTTTCATTCAATTTTTTAAATGTGTCACAACAATAGATAGTTATTGTGGTTGATGTTTTAATTTTGTTTGATTTTTTTTTGTTTGGATTAATAGATTGCGTGAAATGAAAATTACCTTGAGGCTTCGTGCAACACGCATCGTATTAGTTAAGTGTTTCATCTAGGAGAAGAGCATCTCCATTCTATTTTCTCATCGAACAAAATATTGTGTGCCTATGCACTATTCGGTGGCATAGTGTGCATATAGAAGTGGTTCATTAATTATGATTGGAATTATGTATTTATTAAAGATTTAAGGTTAAGAAATATCTTGTTCAAAATATGTTAATTTCAAAACATGGAGAGTTGATCAGGAAGTGAATATTGGGCTAAGCCACTTTATTCATAAATCAGATCGCATGCGATTTACCGATTGAAATACTAAGAGTCATAGTATGATTGCAAGAAAAAATAATCCTTTGCAATTGAATAAATTATGGCTTTAATGAATAAAAACCATTTAGCAAATTATGGTAGTTGATAGTGGCAATCGAAAAAATTTGATGATCATTTGCAAAAACTTGTAAGCCGTATTCTACGATATTGTTTTTAGTTTTTATCCTTTAAGAAGATGGATCAATCCACGAAGTTGGAAGTGGAACTCGTACATGAAATTGATAAATCAGAAGATATTGATGGTAATATTGCCTATTTATACAAGTACTCTGGTCAAAGGGGTTTGCGCCATTTAGTATTTCTTAATAGATATCTTGATTTGAAAGGCTTTTGTAGTGTAGACAAATACTTTGTTTATAAATTAATCTTTATTTTGCTTTATAAGTTGTAAACTTACATCTAAATTAAAATAATTTACTAACTGGAACTATGCGAGCGATTAAGGTAAACTTCTTATTTATTTACTTACTTATACATTAACTATGTGTCTGTAAAGCCTTCTCCAAAGAGGCAACTATGCATTGTTTTTTTATTTAAATTCTATTGGGTATCGAGTTTAGACCTGGCATTAATAGTGTTAATGACCTCTAAGAACGGATGTGAGTACCATGTATGCTGCATGGCTGCAGGGATGTAGGAAGTAGGATCATCGCTTATGATGGCTCTATCATCAAGAAAGAATAACTGATGCAATTTCGGCTTAATCACTTTACCATCAAGCAGACATTCAAGAACTGTTATAAAGAGCAATGGGCTGATAACGCTTTCCTGTTGTGCACTTACTTTGATTGGGAATTCTCCGCTTATAATTAATAATAATTATCCGCACGTAAGTTTCCGGAACTTCTCGTTTTTTAAGAGCCACCCATAACAGATCCCGTTGTTGTCTATCGAATGCTTTTCCAAAATCTAATAGCACAATTTGCAAATCCCTCAAGGGATCACTATGTTTTTCCATTATAATATTTTACTTTGGATTGCGTCTGTAGTTCATTAACCCGCAACAAAACCGCACTGGTCATCGGATAGCCGTATTATATTTCGCAGTTGACCATCTCCATCTTCATTTTGTGTGACATCAGCTTAATTAAACGGTAATTATCACAGGTTCGCGAATCACCCTCCCCTTGTAAATTGGGATAAAGGAACTTTCACTCCATTGATAAAGCATTCGATTATCCGATGTTTTAATACGATAATCACATGCCACCTACACCCGATGTCTCCCATTTTTTCCATAAAAACTAGGGGTAAAGTGTGCCAACTTAAAATTACATTTTATTGAAATTGAATTGAAATTTGTCTAGTATTGTATTTATGTTACCAAGAAACAGGTGGTACAGTAACCAAATTTTATTTTTTACCGAAAAACATTTTAAGTGACTTAAGTGACGTTCAATAATCCATACCGTAAATAACTAAAGTTTCAGCAGTTTTGAATGCCTTATTAAATGTATAAAGATTTAACAAAAGACAAAACATTCTAGCATAATTCAAATCATGAAATGTTTTCATGGAATTTTGTACCCTTTGTCAGCATCGGAATAACAAACGATATTCTTCGTTGGTTCTTTTTAATGTTTTCTGTTATCGACTTCTTAATTGCTTGTTTGTTGTCATAATCGAGTTAGCATTTTTGGCAATAAATTGTTAATTAATATTTAAATATCTCATTCCACGAGTTGTATTAATTTATTTGACACATATTGAGGTTATTATTCTGTAATTCTATTGATATGCAAAAACGAAACTGTCTTTTTACTTTGACGAAAGAATTTGCTTAGGTATTTGACAGTTTATGTAATGTGCTTTGTATTGATTGTTTAATGTATAATATATGTAAATACAAATTCTAACCGATTGTATATTAATCAGACTCCCTGAAATGTAATATTTTTTTTATATGGTTTGTTTAAAGATAAAAAGTTTAGGACAGAACAGCAAGCATAGTGTACGATTTCCAATATCAAAAGAAGATATAGTGAAGGGATAATTTGAGATTAAATAACTCTACTTCTTCTTCTTTAAATGATTTTGGATTTGAACAAAATTTCTCACTTAAACAAAAAAAATTAGCCAAGCTGTGTTTTCTCGAAAATAGTATTCCTAATGTCTCTTTTATATGCATTAATATTGTTAGGCATTTGTAAGAATAAATAGCAACTTCCGTGCAGAGCACTTTCTGATCACAGAAGATTGCAAAGTTTTCCTGTGACTTCTACAATACTTGGGTAGGGTTGTACTACCCAAGATCTTTCGCTATTGGTCATAGTTTCACGATATTGTAACTTTTTCATTCAAATAAAAGTCCATAATTGACTTCTGTCGATCTGAAAATGAACATGGATTTTACATTAATATGGTATCCACTATCCTCCATCAAATCCACCCATATATAAAGTTATCGCTGCACGGATGTAGAATCTTCACTTTTAATGGCTCTATCATTATTAAGGAGTGAATGAATCACCTTTGGGTCGATTTATGATAACCAGCACATAGATTTCCGGAACTTTGTACTAGGCCAAACTATATCAGTTTTCGTGGTTATAAATTTCTGTTTTTTTTAAACAAATTAACACAAACTCGTAGTTTTCCCCGAAACAATTTAGGGCCGTTTTGTTCAGTCAAGTTGAACATAACTTGAGGATTTTTTTCCAACTTGTGAATTGGCTTTTTTCAGTTAATAAACTCCTGGATTTCTAAACTTCCCAAAATAGTAGAAGTTGAGGAGGAAACTTTAGGATTTGTTTAATTTTTTCTTCGGCCTTGCCTACATTATTCCTTTTTAAATTGTTTTTTAATTCTTCTTTTAACAAAAATAGTAAAGTTTTCTACACAAGGAAGGAGGAATGCAAAATTTAAGATAAATAAAGAAAATGCTATTCACAGACTACAAATAAGAACTTTTAAAATAGAAAACAATTCCCAATCCAATGGAAATAAATAGTTTTTGATTGTTTTTTTTTTTTTTTTTTTTTGAATTTCGCAGTTTTCATTCGAATAAAACACACATATACATATGTCAAAGAATTGGAAATATTTGGGGTAATTCAAATCAGTGTAAACACCACCGTTTTGTCTGTTCCAAAAGGAGATTGAAGAAACAGCCAAATAGAATAGTCATGTAAACAAGGTTTTTATCTTGCATTTTTGTTCGTGGTCGTTTTTCGTTAGTAAATAGTATTTTGTTTCAAAGAAAAAACAAAATAATGACTAAAAAATACTAAATTATCAATTTAAAAAAAAAATCTGTCAGACATTTTCTTTTTCAGATGATAGTGACGTAGAAAATTCAGTCAAAGTCAGCGTACCTTACTACATTTCAATGTATCATTTCATATGTGTTGTGGAATTTGGGGTTACAAATGTCAACTTTGAAGCAAAAAATAGTAGCGCCAGATTATAGACAACCTGTTATAACCCTGTACTAATTAATATCAAATTTGAAAGTGAGAACTTTAGATAATTTTATTGTTATTGGATTTAGGCCAGATTTCTGTGAGACGAACTATTGTAAACTGAACTTATCTCTGTTTCATCTACTTTTTGTACTCGCACTTTTTTTCCTTTTTTGAATTATATCACTTTTGCTTTAACATTTAAGAGCTTATTATAAATGTAGACTTTGAAGCAGAAGTTTTAACCATAAAAAGAAGATCTTAAAATGTAAGGTATTTCTATAAAGCAATGAAATTGCCATTGAATCTTAAACTAAAAATAAGTTATATTAAGTTAATTAAATGTGAAATTAAAATTAAATAAAACATTCCTGAACAGTAAAATTTAACCGCTGCTAGCAGAAGCAGCTCGAATTGCCGGAAAATAAAGGTTTTTATTAATTTAATGAATTTTATCTTGAATTAAATTCAACAATTACCACTAAAAACAAGATTGGGAATTGTTTTCAATTTTAATAAGTTAATTTTTGTTTAAAACGAGAAACGTCATTCTTTCATTTGTTACTTCATTCCTCCTACTTTTCTACACCCCTTAACTTTTTTGAAAAAAAAAAATTGAAAATAGGAATCATGTAAACAAGGCCCAGCAAAAAAACAATCCAAAAGTTAAGTTTGACATATTATGTGTCATCTGTCACAAATATCCCAGGGAATTTTTCGATACTGGGAGTTGGCCAACTTGAGCCCACTGAGGAGTTCAAATAGTGAACAAAACCAATTTTTGACTTGCCTTTTAACTCTCGAGTTAAGATCAGCTCTCAAATTGGCTAACTTTGGATTTACCACCGAGTTGAACAATAGTGAACAAAACGGCCCTTAGTTTTCGTGAGAAACGCAGACGAGTTACAGTCCTTTTAAATATCACTGTACTGTAGGCATGCATTTAATAAAGATGCCGTGAGGTTTTTGGTTCCGTTTAATATCTCAAAGGCTTTCGACACAGTCAATCATAAAAATTGTAAAAAGTCCCATTTAAATGGTCTCATTTCTTGTAATATCAAGAGAAAATCAAAAAACCTCGGTGTGACTTTTAACCGCTTCCTGGCTTGGTACAACCATATAAATGGTCTGGTCGGTATACGGCGTTCTTCGTACATTATGGGCAGTTTTCATCGATACAAACAAATAATAATAGAAGTATTTAGAGGAACATGTAAATCAAGTTGTTTATCCGTTTATAAGTTCTCATTTAAGATTCTGTTTAATTGGCTGTTTTACATAACTTTTACAATGATGGTACGTTTATGTCATTTATAGGCTGCTTAATACTTGCTCCGTTGATAGTACACCATTTCCAAGAAAATGTCGCCTCGTTTCCTGCAGAGTTGGGCACCAGCCCATAAAGTGATTTATTTTTGCTCTCTCTCTGCTGTGTTGCAGATGTTGCAAAAGATAAGAAGGTCATCTCGGTAAGGTACATAATTGAGATTAAGTAGTTCCACTCTCAGTTCTAGCATCATTGATAAATGTAGCTTCTGTACTATTTTCGTCTCGGAAGTAGTTCGCCTGCTGATGGTTGTAGTTTAATCTGCTGTAGACCGCTCTAAAAGGTGAACCAAATGCTTATTTTGTGCATTCATTTCTTGTGTGAACATATGTTTCTGCTATGAGTTCATAAAGTTTTTGTTTCCAGTTGCTATGAAGCTCCTCTTCTAGATTAAGGTCACAGTTGCACCATCTTGCTAGTTCAAGCTATTCATTATAACAAACCTTTTTTGATCTTACTGTTTTCTGGATCATTTTTTTAGGTAGTCGACAGGAAGGCATCAAAACTTTAACCAAATAGTCGGCGTGCAACTTGAATGTTTTGGTAAACAACAGGGAAAGTCCTGTCTCGAGATTAATCGTATAGTTGGGTGTGTTCGGTGGTAATCTGAGTGCCGGTTTTTTTTTATAAAAACGCAAGAGTTTTTCTACAGCATCGAATTGCTTTCTTCCCCATGTTTGTGCTGCGTATAGCAAAATTAATTCCGCGGTGGCGTCGAAAATCCTGTATTTGGTACTGTGATTAAGGTACTTGCTGACTAAACAGCTCTTCCACGTTGCGTTCATTGCTATTTTTCCAGTTGCAAGTTTCAAACTCAGATGTTTTTCCACTTTAACGTTACTTATAAGGGTCACACCTAGATATATGTATTCGCCAACAACAATATTGTTTTGACAAAATAAGTATTGCAGCGTTGCAAAGATCTCGTCAATTAATGAATCATTTGACGCTTATAATTCTTGAAATCCAAACTTCAATTTTTTGTACATCCGTGTTTGGAACTCTTTACCGCGATATATAAAATAAATTTAAAATATTATAAGTATAAAAAAGGGTTCTGTTAATGTAACTGTAAATCTATAGAAAACTTTTTATATCAGTTTACAAAACACACTGTGCAAATCAAATGCGGTATTTGAACTCTCTCTTTACGATGAATTACATATTTGATTGTTTTATCCGTAACAAAAACGCCCTGTTCTCCAGAATACCGTATTATTCTTCGTCAACATCCAACAAATTTCTTCCTTTTTTCATCAGCTTCATTGAACGGTAGCTATCTCAATTTAATATACCATATAAAGACTAAAAGACTTGTATGTGTTATTATTTTGGAACTCTTTCACTTTGACTATTAATAAAATAGTCGTCTCTTTGAAATGGAATCAAATAATTTTCTTGTTAGAGCATTGTTATCTTTTAGCCGAAAATCAATGTCCCTGCTTAGCTCGCTTATATCTCGGGGTAAACGTTATTCTCAAAAGCACATTATAGCTGATAACTAGGCTCATAAGATGCCTTGCTTAAGGGTAATTAGAAAAAAATTAGTAAAAATTGCAGAATTAATAAAATGTTTGCCATTTTTTTTTATTTATTATATTCATACAAATTTCGAAGTCTTACTAATTCATAATTATTAGGAATATAAATGTCCCGTCCAAGGAAGAATAAGTAATATAAACGAAGGCATGACAAATTTACATCATTCACTCTAAATCACAGATGCCTTCAAGTCAAAATTAAAATTTTAGAGCATTTCAAAAACCTCCAGCGAACCCCTTGCTGAGAAATTATTAAATCAAATGGTTTTATTGCCTACTCTGGGAGTTAACGTTGCAAAAAAAAAAACTTGCAGACAATCTTATGTCATCACCTGGTGGTCGGCCAATTAAAGTTTCCACTAATAAATGATTAATAGTTCATTGCTCCATAAAAGACTGTCAGCAGTAGAAGAGCCAACACAATCAAAATCACAATCAAACGAACTTAATTGACGATGGACAGATAATAACTAACAAAATCGATTGGCAAAAAAAAAACAAAGACCTAAAGCTCATCGCCATCGCAATACCTGACTTTGACTGAGTACATCGCTCTGTTTCAAACAAATTTATCATATTCCCCAATCATCGGATGTCAAAGTTTTTTCCCCATTTTCGCAACAAACGCTTCCACATATTGACAGATTCAGTCACCTCAATTTTATGACTGTTCCGCTGCCCTACATGACATTTGTGCAAAACTTATTCATGGATGGTATTTTTCCGATACAAATTGAGAAATGATGACTTTAGATAGCCTTTTGTTGTGCTGAAAAAAAATAATCGCACACTATTCCATGCTACCGAGCTATTAATCACATCTTATGCAAATCTCACAATAGAAGTCATCATCATTATCATCAAACTACAGTAGCGCCATCTTGAAAGAATTGCACATCACCAGTTTCGTTATTTTTCGGCAAAGCGATCCAGCAGTGTTGGTAACTTCTATTGATTAGCATAATAAACAAGCCCTTGTTTTGCTGTTATTGTTTATTTGTGAAAGCTGCAGAGATGCATCAGGAACATCTAATTACTGCCCTCAGGAGTTGCAAGTCTCTGATGTAGCTTATACATGTGGCACACGATGTAGTGGACTTATTTTTGTTGTAATATGGAAATTTCAAGAGAATTAGCATTTGCTACTTAGTATACTCCATTTCCCCCGAAAAACTATACATAGTTATATAGATGGAATCTCCTGGCATCACTCCCACTAGCCAAAACAACAACAACGAATAAAAAAAAAAAAAAACAATTGAAATGGGCGAGTAAAAGTTATTATGCAAAACAATTATCATTTGTTATGCAAAATCTGTTTTGTTTCGTGTTTTTCCGCTTATGGATATTAGTTTTATTATTATTTTGTGTTTTATCTCATCTTTTGGTGGGAAGTTTTTGGGTGAATTTATGGATCCATTCATTGGCAGAAATGGCTGCCATAAAGAAGGACAGTAGCAGCAGTAGTTGTTGGAACTTGGAACCAAAATGTATTCTCACAATTCAGGGTACACATCTTAATTTCAGATTCGCTCTAAATTTACAATGGGTTTTGTTTAACTGTCACTGATGTGTACTACTGTCAATTAAAGCAGTGCTGGCGACCATAAATATTAGTGGATAAAAAATGTAAGCTCGCTTTGGAGCTCTCTCACACCTTGTCAATACAGACCTATCATATATTGTATTGAACGTCTAGTTGCTGCAATGTAGGTCTAGGCCTACATGTGACCTTCATTTAACCAGCGAACAATGTCTTTATTAGGGGTATTCAAATAAATTTGAACTTGCCAGTTTAGGTTTGCAGAAAATTTGGAACAATACCTAAGCACAGCATGAAGCTAGACAATTTTGTTCTATATTTAGCATTCAATTCATTTTCCCTACATCATTTGGATGAGACTTCTAGCAAACAGAGAGGACCTACACGGTTCTTCTTGGATCTAAGGCAAGATTGTTTTGACTTGCCTAAAATAGACTTAACAGACTTAAGGCCTTATAATAAAGAAGAAATTTGTTTCATATAAAACAAACTTTTTAAGTCAATTGGAATGCTAGGAGTCTAGAACGATTCATCACTTTTTTGTGGATCAAACAGAAAATACTTATTTACCCTTAAAATGTAGTACTCTATTCTCTTTTTAAGAGAAGTTGTGCTTTTTGACGTGGTGACGACTTATGAGTCGAAGTCGATGACAGGCTACACATACGAAATAACATGACTCATGCTGATAAGGAAAGTAAGATACTGTAGTTTTTCAAACAAAATCGATCGCAAGCACCAGGCGAACATGAAAAAGAACAGGCGCAAATTCCAAAAATAATTCCACTCAAATTCAAAAAGTACAAGAAGAGAAAAAGAAATACAAAATAGGAGGAGTTTTGTTAAAGTAGAAAGTAGATGTAGATATTGGGGTGTGTGTGTGTGGATTTAACGAGAGGGTTTGTGGGTCATTGTTTTTGTGACTCTGAGGCCCGGTGCACACTTGCGTCATTTTGAAGCAGCGGTGACGCTTTTGCGTCTTACATTACTCATAAATGACGCGGCGACATCCGACGAGTGTGTGCACCACTCTATTTATTTGTGAGTATTGTAAGACGCAAGTGTGCACCGGGCCAGAATTCTGACAAAAATCGATCCCAAACGTATTTTTAGCACCAGTCGAACATCAGATGTATGTATGTCGAGTATGTACTCCTAAACCACCCAACGGATTTAAATGAAATTTACAGGGTAAATATAGTTTTGTCCAGGAATCGTTCCTGAGAATGTTTGGTTCAGCTAGCATTATTTACGCATTTCACATTAAAACATGTTTTTTCTAGGGCGTAGAAACGCGTGGCGGGACCGCTAGTTAAATTTAAAACTCGTGCCGATTGGTACTACATAATGTTGTTATTTTTAGTACTAGGTTTTTAGTACTTAGTACTATAATTTAGTGTATAATATTTTATTTTTTGGCACTGGATTTGGTACTAGACTTAGTACTCATCATCAATGTTTATTTATGACGTAAAATGTAAAATTATCGTCCGTAAACCGACTATACAGACAACCAACTCCAAACTCCGAAAACCGAAACATTTATAATAACAGCATTTTTCCATTTTTTTTTCAAGAAAGACCTTCACTTCTACTGATACTTAAATAACATGCTAGCCAACCCTGATGAGCCCTCAACCCTCATCCATCATATGAGAAAGCGGATGGCATCAAAGTCATTTTAAGATCATCGCCTGTTGTGGTCGGAGATCCCAACAATGTTATTCATATTAGCATAAATAGACTCTCAAGCTTCATTAGAACTTATTGAGCATTCATTACCACCTGGTGAACTTCGATTAGATTGATGTCTTCTGACATATGTCATTAATGATTAACACAGCCAACAGCCATTCATGCAAAAATGAGCCTCATTGCTTAAATGATTTTCGTCAAAACTGGTGTCGTCTTCTAAACGCCCCGAATTCCAGTCAGCGAACAAATGAAAAGTGGTCTATTTTATAATCCAATAGGTACTTCAACACACCTACCTAACAAATTTGACAAAAATTCGTAAAGACGTTGAAACATGATTCCAGTATCTGGATAAAAAGTAGCCTCGTTCTATCAAAACTTCACAAAACCGTGCATTGAGGCATGAGAGCATAACAAAAACCCTCCATCCATACACAATTTCACATTTAAGCCTCTCGCACAGAAATCATGCATTTTCTCGGGAGGTGTCCTATTTTTGAATCCTGCATCTCGTCCATCAACCTACCAAATTTTATCCTAATCCATTGGCGTAATTGCGGAAACATACCTAGCATTCACATTTTTAATATTAGTAGAAATAGAACTGCTATTTCTTTATAGCTTTGTAGATTTTAATTTTATTTTTAAAATTTTAACATCATACTACCGGTTAGTTGTGGGTTACCAAATTCACCACTCATAACTTTAACCTTAACCTATTCCTCTTTTTGTTTAACCTGTTGTCTTTGACGTCAAATTTTATTTCTCAAATAATAATTCATTATGAAAATAAAATTATTGTCTTAAGTAATAGCCTCTTGATTAATAGATAATGTATTCATTCATTCGTTTAGTGAGTCTGTCTTTGGCCATTGGTATACCTGTGATGTCATTCACCTCACAACATAAGCCGATTACTGTCAATTTGATTATCTGCTTTTATTCAGCTAGCTTAATTTATAACGGTTTGTTGTTCTTTTATTTGTCAAGGACTTATCTAACTGTGATTGATATTATTCTATATATTTCTTAGAACTGTCCAATGCTTGAGTGTCATTCCTGTCACACAGTATGTCAAGTATATATATTTATATGTATATCGCCGTTGTTCCTTCAATTAATCCTCCCATTGGCAAATGACTAATTTTTGTGAGTGAAAATCCTTGAACATCTAACATCTATCTATACGATACGAACTGTTCATTAATAACATCACAAAAAAAAAACGTCACACAATTAGTTTGTCAATCTGCCAATGATGGCGTATACAGATACACGTTAAGTTACTTGAGTTTCTATTGAAAGCAACTAGAATTGGTTGAACATTGGAAATGAATGTCACATCACTAAATTTAGATTTGAAGATGGAATGTGCATCTATTTTCTCACCATAAATTTGGTGAGATTCTGTCCAGAGTCCTACGTTTGGAAGGCAGCCAAGTGAATTATTGGTTGAATAGATTTTTTTGTGTGTCGATTTCGTGAAAAGCAGAAGTATTGTGTGCATCATGCTGTTGAAGTGGACAAATAGCAGAAAGTTGGTAAAGAATATGATGTGAACATTCACGTTTTTGGCCTTTGGTATTTAGTCGGAGAAGCGCTTACATTGATTACTGGTTTGTTTTATTGCTAACAAGATAAAAATGCTTAGAAGCAAGATATAAAACACAGTCAGTATCATTTTAAAACCATGGATTTAGTGGATAATACCCGCCCAATTCATGAATCTCTTGAACCAAAGTGGTTTTTTTTTTTTTTTTTTTTTTTTTTTTGAAAATTAAACGTTTTTTTGGTCAGATCTGTCTTATCACAGGATCGATGTCATGGTCACATTGCGGACTAGAGCCATTAATGGAAATTCTGTTCTATTGAGATGTTAACATTTTTGAAAGTAGAATTTTAAAGTACAAGGTTATCCAAGTTGCGTTCAAAGATTATTTTACTTGGTTTAAAAAACTATTAGAGATCTTTCAGCAGAACAAAGTTACTAGTTGATTGAAGAATTTTAAGCCGGATTCTTAAGTGGCAATTTAACCATAGGTGTTTTTCAAAGTAGAGCGAGTAATTTCATCGAATAGAAGAAGAAATTCTACGTCTTTTTCATTGAATTTAAAGCGGTCTTTGACACGGTGGGTGGACTTATTCTTCAAATACATTTGAATTACATCCAAATTTAGGAAAGTGCCGATGACAATCTGTCAGCTGAGGGGATGAATCAGAGGTTGTATTAGTGGTTCTATTCGAAAACAGGAGTTAAGCAAGAATGTTAGCTAAACCTGAGTTTATTTTCTCTAATAAACCACTTAATAGACCTTCTACTCTACTATGCATATCGAATTGAAATTTCAGAAATCATCTTCAAAGCCATTTTATCTTCCGATGATGTAGTTCTGTCTGCTTTGTTCAAATTAAGACTCTGTAACTGATGATGATTATACTGGCAAGTTACTTTGCCACCCAAAACTGCAATTAAGAGTATAAAAAAGATAGAAAATCGCGCTGAAGTATATAGGCGTAAGCTTGATGCTCAGTTGAACTGTTTTCCTGCCCAAGAACATTGTTTTTGTGGTCAGGCTGTAGACAATATTGTTAATAGTGTTAGACAAGCTGCTGTTATGAAAGAAACCCAAAGTAGAAATAAATTTGTGGCTCAGTGGTTTGACTGGGAATGCTTCAAACTCCGTAAAAAATCTTTTTCCTTTCTAAATCTCTTCAGAAAAACAAACTCGCAGTTCTCTAGATCGCTTTACGTTCAAACTAACAAGACCTATAAAAATGTTTGTGTTCAAAAACAGAAAAACTTCTTTAATGGCGTTGCTAAAAGTCTATCGGCATGTAAGGACTCAAAAATATTCTGGTCAAAGGTGAGACTGGTGGCTGTAAAAAAGAATCAGCCTTTGGTATTGCACTTTAAAAACTTGCCAATCATTTTAAGGAACTTCTGAACAATCCGACATCTCTCTTAAGATTCCAGTATGCTTTGCCCCAAATTGTAATACCTGAACTAGATATGCCAATTGCAATAACAGAGCTGCAACAAAGCCTTAAAACTCTAAAAAATTATAAGTCAGCAGGGATTGATGGCGTTCCTGCTGAATTTTATAAGTACTCAACACAAAATTTTGTGAACCATTTGAACGTATTTTTTAACAAACTTCTGGACCAAGAAGCAATTCCGAAAATGTTTTTAAAATCATGGATCTGCGCTATTTTCAAAAAGGGGGACTCGCAGCTTCCAAGCAATTATAGGGGTATATCGATCTTATCTAGTATAAGGAAAATATTCACCCATATTCTATACCATAGTTTGACGAATTGGGTTGAAGAGAATAAACTCCTTAGTATTTTCCAAGCTGGCTTTCGCTTAGGACTCTCCACAGTAAACCATATATTTGCTGTAACATCTATCGCAAAATTATATCTTGAAAAGAAGAAGAAACTTTACACCTGTGTTGTTGATTTTAAAGCAGCCTTTGATACAGTAAATAGGAATTCGTTAATCTATAAACTTTCAACTTTAGGTCTATCGACAAAATGTCTTAATTTATATAGACTTCTTATAACTGATACTTCTGCTGCAGTGTGGAATGGAAGTGCCATGTCCGATTTCTTCGATACATGTGCTGGTGTTCCGCAAGGGTGTGGTTTAAGCCCTATTATGTTTGCTTTATTTATCGATGACGTATCCAAAGATTTTCCTGGGGGTATTGTGTTTGGTAATGTACACATAAAAATGCTTCTTTACGCCGACGATATGGTCTTATTAGCAGATAACCCTTCTTCTTTACAACTGCTAAATAATAAACTTAAGAGATTTTGCGATTTATGGAATCTTGAAATCAATGTTTCAAAAACAAAAATTATGGTTTTTGAAAGCCCAAGCAGGAAAAGAGCTCAAAGAGAAAAATGGTTTCTAGAGCATGAACCTTTAGAGATTGTCAGGCAATATATGTACTTATGTTTCTTTATTACATACAACCTTCATCTCCGTCCACATATATTAGAAAAATGCGTTGCTGGCAAAACGGCTTTAAATATAATGTGGGGTAAATTCTTTTGCAATAAATATGTCGATTTTTCATCTAAATTCAGAGTGTTTGAGGCAACAATTAAAACTTGCCTTTGCTATGCAAATCAAGTATTTGTTAATCAAATTATTGAAGAGTTTGAAGCAGTTCAAAGATTTTTTTTAAACGCATTTTTAGACCTTTCAGTTCAACACCAACGTATGCAATTCACGTAGAATCTGGTATACCACAAATTTTTCTAAAGAATTTAAAATTAAATGCTGATTATATAATTAAAGTAATGAATAGATCTGATTCAAACCTTCATAAGCAAATTATGAGGTACGCATTGCAATGTCAACTATCGCCCTTCAAAGAACTCATTGGCTAGACAGCATAGTATAAATCTTGACTTAATTAATACCTCTCCTGACGATTGGCAAGATTCATTGTATAGTTGTATAGCTAAAGTAGATGACTCGCTCTATCTTCAAAGTTTGAACAAAGCTCCCAAACAAGACTAATTTACAAGGAACTAAACCACACACTGTGTAGAAGTAACTATTTCATCGAAAATCTCTCTCTTGCTCAAATAAGTCTTATATTTAAAGCTAGAACTGAAATGCTCAATTTGAATTATAAGCCACATATCGTCCAATATGTAGCATATGCAACCGGAATGAAATCGAAAATGTTTATCACTTTTTAGCAATATGCTCAATGTTGCAAGAAATACGCAGGCTTTATTTCTCAAACAGCTTTCTTACACTTGATGATACAAAAGAACTATTAAATGGTAATGCAGGGTGAAAAAGTCTCTGTTATTTTATTAATCATGCCTTAGGTTACCGCAGCGCTTTTTTAGATTAAATGTACAAATTAAATTTACAAATTTTCTGCTATATATTCACTATTGTTAAAATATAAATATTGGTTTTCTAATGATAAAAAAGAAAATACGCCTTTGGTATGAATTTTAAATTTTGTGTTCAAATTTGTAAAGCATATCAATTTTTCTTCTTCTTTCTTTCTTTTCTTCTTCATATTTTTTTTCTTCCACATATGATAATTTTAACCTTTTTTAAAAATTGTTAACTTTAACTTTTTCCATTTACAAAAAAACTCGAAATAAGTCAATTTAGCCAGACAGCAAAATTTTGTCATGCAATTATTCTATAAGATGTATATAAAAATTGGTAATAAGAGTTATAATAAAGAATTTATAAAAAATAATATTAATACTGGCAATTTTGAAATTTGAGGTGGAATTTCAATGAATTGAAAGTGTGATTTTTTGTTCAATAGTGAGCTTGTTACAGCGAAGAATGAGAAATGGCACTTCAATAAAGAAGCCATAGCATTCGTGAAAAAAATTCGATAGACAACGGCGGTAACGTGAAGTTCCAGAAATATTCATGCATAATCATGGATATGTACGACCAGGTAAAAAAAGGTGGGTTGCTGAGGGAAGCGTCTTTAATCCTTAGCTCTTTATTAGAGTCCTTGAATTTCTGCCAGAGGGTAAGGTGACGGACTCGAAAGTAAACCAAATACTCTTTTATGAAGATGGAGCCATCATAAATGAAGATTATATTTCTTTGCAACGAGCACTTGATATATGGGAAGAAACTCAATGAAGGCTCTACACAGGAGTTGTTTGTCCAATTCTACATATGATTCACAATGTTGAATAATGTACTGAGAGTACTGACGTATGAGTGTTAATTGGTGACGTATGAGAGTTAATTGATGGCATCTATTTTTCTAATTCTTCTAACTAGTGTCGTGCAACGTCACGTGGCATTCTAAAATGCAATATTCCTTACAGACACATAGTAAAAAAAAAATCTGAAATGATCGAATTATAAGCAAACAAATCTGAAGAAGCCTCCGCATGAAGAATAACATCTTCGACAAAATACAGTATGACCAAATTAGCTGATACTACCATATAGAAAGAAGGCGCACTGGGAACTGAATTCAAAAGGCTGAAGCATTCCATGTTTCATATCACGTAAGAAAGTCAGCCGCAAACACACGCAGACCAAACAAAATACAACGAAACCTGCATTAAGTTGGTCTCAGACATGGAAACATTTTTCAATTCTTCTTGCCATTGGCCCTAAAAGCTCTTCAAATAAATCTCAATAATATCACTATAAGACTTATGAAGTTCTTTTCTTATTGATTATATCTGGCGGTTACAATTACATGAAGGTACTAGATGAGGATATCCCCTGCGTTTGCAAGATATTAAAGTCTGAAATGCATATCAAATTTTGTTCTTTTTTAAAAAAGGAAACATAACTTATTCTTTTAAGACTTAAAATCTAGGTTGCGATCAGTCTTTTTAAAAACAAACAAATAAGGCACAACGTCGTTTCAAATCTAGTATAAACGAAAGAGCTGACCTTAGAACTTGTTTTTAATATGTTTTAAAAATATTAAAAATAAAAGATACAAATTATTCTACTCATCGATATTATTCAAACATTTGTATACAATAAGTGCCGTGAGGTATAGTGGTTAAGTTTGTTGAACGAATAACCGAATATTAAGTCATTGCCAACCAGCATTACCATTGAGCTGATATGACAAAAATACCGATATATATCGCTAGCATTCTTTATGTTAGAAACTACTTGCTTTTTTTGGCTGTATTTGGATTTTAGATTTTGTTTAGCTTGCAAATTTCAAAGTCATGATGAATAAACTTGTCGTTAGCTTTATCATTTGAAAATAAGTGCAAAACATTTCCTTAGACTTACACACACTTCAAGATGAGTATGTCCAACATGACCTTAAGGTTTTAAAATTCAATTCGCACACTTAATCACAAAGAATTTGACTAACAAAATATTGTTTTGACTGTACGAAGTTCATAATTTCCTTAAATAAGCTATGAACACCGAAAATCATTAAAATAACCACTATTTTTTCACAAAAGAATGAATGAAATTGGCTCAAGCGTCTATTCTCCCCTCAAATAAAAGTCACGTCCGCGCTAAAACAAATTTAATTCAGTTCAGTGCATTGTGAAAAAAATTTTGTTAGTGTGCTTTCTGGATTAAATACAGTGACCAAACAAGTTTTTTTTTGTTGCGAAATGAAAAACTAAATTGCATAAAATGTGTGGCGGGTAGTCCTTCCCTTGATTCCTTGTCCTTGGTTTTAATCAATGGCTAAATAAGATCGTTATCGGATAGATTAAATGATGTGCACTAAGAAATCCAGGGATGGCTCAATTTAATAATTGAATTGAAAAACTCAAATTGGGCCTTAGTTGTGCATTAATTATAGTTTATTGTCTGATTTTGTTTTTTAAGTTTTGTTTTTTATAATGGTGGGTACATTCAGGGTTGACTACGCAAATATTCGTGGGATAAGGAAGAATTTTTGTTCTGTATACTTCTACACTATCT
Organism: Platycheirus rosarum; assembly: GCA_963971375.1. NCBI lineage: Eukaryota > Metazoa > Arthropoda > Insecta > Diptera > Syrphidae > Platycheirus > Platycheirus rosarum. The sequence continues at coordinate 24,531,285 of OZ020509.1, read as the reverse complement.
TAAACAGGCCAGCTGTTTTTGCACTAAGTGAAACCCAGGTAGGTGAAAATACCGACCACATGGAATTAAACCTGCATAGATATAACTTAGTGCCATTATTCTTTGCCCACCACGGCCTGGTAGTTTATGTTAGGAATGATCTTGCATACCAACTTCAACCAAAATACGGTCTGTGTTCTAACTCAGATTTCAACTTCATGTGGTTCAAATTCACGGTTAACAAGCGCATCATCCACACTTGTTTTATATATAGGAGCCCAAATTTGGACAGTGTGTTAACTTCAAATGAATCTGATGCTCTGTCTGACTCCATCCAGAGAATTGTTGCCCACTATCCTCACACTGAAATCGTTATTACGGGCAATTTCAATGCACACAATTCTAGTTGGCTCCGCTATTCTGGCCAGACAACACCCGAAGGAAGGTATGTTGAGATTTTTGCTGAGCTCAACCAACTAACTCAGCTCATTGACGAGCCAACCCGAGTTCCTGACATTGCAGGTCAAACTCCCAACACCCTAGACTTGTTTCTTACCTCCGATCCGGATAAATACACTGTTCGTGTCACCTTAAGGCACATCTGCAAATTTCTCGTGTCAAGAAAACAAAGTTAATGGAAAAATCCCTAGGAGAACCGTCTGGAAATACGAGAAAGCCAACTAAGACGGTCTCAATAATTTTTTCAGGACCTTTAACTGGTCACTATGCTTCCTTGGTAGTGACGTAGACTCCAGTGCAGATCTGGTAACAAATATTATTCTTTTAGGAATGATAAATTTTATCCCAACAGGTCAAAGAGTATCAAACCTAAAAATAATTCATGGTTCGATGCGAACTGCAAAGAGATTATCAGGTTAAAAGATGTAAGTTTCCGTTGTTACAAAGCCAAAACTACCGAGGAAAACCGGAAAAAGTTTCAACAAGCTAGGAAGGCCTGCAATGCTCACATTCGTAAGACGAAATTTTTACATGAGCAAAAAATTCGTCAAAAAATTCTTCAATGTCCCAAAAGAAGTAAAAATGTTTGGTCTTCTGTGAAAAACACTCGGAATTCTTCGTCATCATCGGTTCCTAGGCTCGTCTTTAACGATACACCTGTTGTCGATTCCCAAGAAAAAGCAAATCTGCTTGCAGCCCTATTTGCAGCAAACTCAATGCTTCCGGCAGGTGTTTTCAATCCCCCTGTAATTGAGAACGTAAATCGTAAATGACATTGTGGGACCAATTTTCTTCCGCACTCGTTCAGTTGCAAGCGTTTTAAAAGATCTAAACATTCACAAATCCACTTCTGAAGAAGTGTTCTTCAACGCTGGCAATACCATTGCGTAAGCTTTTCCATCTGTCCTATTCCTCTGGTCTCTTTCCGAGCGGATGGAAAACAGCATTTGTCCAGCTTGCCCCTAAAAATGGCGAATCCTCCTCTCTCTCAAACTATCGACCAATTGCACTTACGTCCCTTCTTTCTAAGGTCATGGAAACGCTGATTAACTTTCAGCTTAAGAAATATCTTGAGGACCGAAAGCTTCTTAATGACCGGCAGTACAGCTTTCGCAGCAATAGATCCACTGGTGATTTGATGGTTTATCTCACCGAAAAGTGGAATCAATATCTTCACCGTTTTGGTGAAAGTAAGATCATTGCATTTGATATTTCAAAGGCATTTGATAGAGTTTGGCATCAAGCCCTTTTATCGAAAATACGTGCATTTGGACTCGACGAATCTCTTCTTCGTTGGATTAATAATTACCTTTCCGAACCGGTCAATAAAAGTTGTGTTGGACGGATTCAAGTCTGATACCCACAAAATAAATGCTGATGTGCCCCAGGGCTCTGTTTTATCTCCAACTCTCTTCCTGATTTTTATCAATGACTTATTATCTGAAGCTACTAATCCAATTAATTGTTTCGCTGACGACAGCACTCTCAGCTTTTCATATTCGTTTCCAGACTCTCATCCATGTGCTTCGGATGTGGAACTGCAACGGCAGAGTATGATTAGTTCATTAAATTCTGATCTTGAAGCATTGTACAATGGGGAATAAGAAATCGTGTTGAATTTAATGATTCAAAAACTCAATGTTGTCTTTTGTCGTTAAAGCGAAACATACCCCCATTGCCATTATCGATGAGTGGCACTTGTATCGAAGAAACAGAACACCTATCAGTTATCGGTATGTGCATAACAGACCACCTTCTGTGGAACGACCACATATTCGAAGTCGCCAAAAATGCTGCCAGGTGTTTAGGTTTCCTTCGAAGATGCAAGAAAATTTGTAACCCTTCTGATCTGGCTACGGTCTATAAAGCGTATATTCGTCCAAAACTTGAGTATAATTCCCATATTTGGGCAGGTGCTCCAAAGACACACTTGAGTTTCTTAGACAGAATACAAAAAAGAGCTTTGAAAATGTAGGCGACCGAACAATAACAGAAACATTTTCATCTCTTGAGCACCGTCGTAATGTTTCGTGCTTTCCGTTATTTTACCGTTATTTTTACAATCAATGTTCTGGCGAAATAGCCAGCTGCATTCCTCCCCTGAAACAATTCAACCATAATACTCGCGCCGCTAGGAATGCTCATAAATTTACCATTGAGCCCAACTTCGGACGTACAGTTAAATACAGAGATTCTTTCTTTAGCCGTACCACGCGAATGTGGAATGCATTGCCAGACTCTGTTTTTCCCTCCCATTATGACTTGCCGAACTTTAAAACAAAGCATCGATATCTCCTTTTATACCCCTTCCTATTTTCCTAAAGCCCCCGCTGTGCTTAACATTATAAGGGTAGCCAAAATCCCTTTTGTGCGGGGCAATTATAAAAAAAATCTGTCAAAAAAGAAGCACTTATTGTTCAGCGTCGACCAAATTGTTTTTTTTTTGTCAATTTGTTGTATCAGTAAGTGTTTCCATTTTTTGGTGATTTTGCATTACCAACCAATATCTTGGCATTTGTTAATGACCCATAAACAATGTCAAAATATTTCGAACTATAATAATTTAAGTTTTGACGTAAATTATGTCAACTCCAATGAAAGCCCAGAATGTTTGTGCCAACATTATTTGCGTATGCATTGTAAAACCAATTAATCAATCGTCATTTAACAAAAACAATGCCACGAACCTGCCTGCAGCTAAGTAGGTTCTCATTCTGAATCTGCGATGATGAATGGCTCGCTTAGTCCATTTTTGTTTCACAATTTTTCAATTTTTCCATTTCCAGGTAGGTATACAACAATGCCAACAAACAAAAAAACGCACAAACAAACGAGACGGACTTCCGACTGCATACTCTTACCGCGCCGCAAATCAACCAGCAACCATATTCGATGCTTGGAACTGCTAGCGCAGCCGCCATGTCATCGAGCGCCCAACAACGACGGTGGCGCACCCTAGCTTTAACTCTAATCTTCTATTGAGGATGAACATAATTTTTTGCACACGGACAACATGATCAACAGACGAACGGACTGTACGGCTTAAAGGAAGTAGCTGCTTATTGTGAGTTTTCTTGCATCTTTTCACAGTTTTTATTCACACTGATGTTGTATCTTTAACAAATATTTTTGAGGTCAATTGCAAACATTCTGCAACGTGAGCAGTTGTTGTTGTTGTTGTTGTTTTGCCGGTTGTTTGTCGAACTGCCAAAGTTGTTCGATTATTCACACACAAAAATGGCAGCAATGAAGCTTAGATCAGCAGCTGCAGAAGGAACATTTTTTATTGATCGATAACTGTTTTATGACGGATAATTATTACCCTCGGCTATAAAAAGTTATAACAAGCCAACCGAATATAATTTATTCAATTTGTAATAAAACATGGCTTTTGCCACCTACAACAATTCGATAGAGTAAATCCAATAACTTTAATCAATCAAAACACTGTTTAGGTTCGGAAAAAGTTTGACATCCCCATGACAAAGTTCAAAGTTATTTACAATCACCGCAAACATGATGATGTCTCCAATTCAGCCATTGGCGGTGCATCTTCATTAAGTACCAACGTTGGATCATCCCGAAGGAGGGTTTCCAGAAATAAGTTAGCTATGAGACTGTCACATAATAATGACAACATTTTTCTTCTCGTGACTTTTGATTTTGTCTCTTGCGGTGCTTAATGATTGATTTGGTGAAAAGGAAAACCGTACGTGGGTGAAATTTATAGTTTGGCAATGTAGATGGTGAAAAATGTCAAAAGTCTTACGGGATTTCAATCAAAATCAATCGCAACACTTGTCGAAGTTGATGGAATTTTGATAACCTGTCATCTTTTAAAGTTAGGGCACAGATCACGCTATATACAACATGGTCGCAGGTGAAGTGAAATTGTAAAACAATTTTCGTAAAAAGACGGAAGATGATTTATGGATATTGATTTACAAACGAAATTATTATTATTATAATTGGTACATCGATTTGTACAATTTCGACCATTTGAAAATAATTAATCATTTCGTGGAAAAATATATGCATATCAGCCTTCGAGGTTTATTATAGAATTCATAGGAAGCGGTGAAATTTTGTATGAGAAAATGTTAAGAATGCTATTTTAATTGAAAGAAATGTATGATTGATAGTGGATGTAAGCAGAGTGGATCTTTTAAGTTCTATGGCATTTAAATGTTTAATTAAAAATTTTGGTAAATGGTGAAAAGACCTCTCCCAAGTAAATAATAAGACTAATTAATTAGAAAAGTTTTTCTTTGTATGTTGCAACACATGAAATCATCTCATTTTTTTATATGTAAATAATTATTGCTTCATTTTAAAGTCCAATCTGAAGCGTAAGCTATTTTTGAGAATATTTGGTGTATGTGGAGAATAGTGCAGAACTCTTACGCCAACACCAGAGGCACGATCTTTCAAAAGTCCATCCAGTCCAGGCGCAGTGGAGACTTAGGTAGCTGAGGACCGAACTGGCTGGGAACTGGCTGGAGAAGCTTGTTAGTCATAATTGGTTATTGGTCTCCAAGTTGTGTGGTTAAATAACAAATAAATAAATGAAGAAAATTAAAAAAAATGTAATTTTTACGTTTTTATTTAGTTGAAATTTCACAACTTTTTTGTGTTATTTAAATATATGATACGCGGAAATATGTTTCCGAAACGCGTAACATATATTTAAATACAACAACACAAATATTTTTACCATTTTTTCATTTATTTATTTGAAGCTGGTCAGTTAAGGCCCAGGTTCGTCCCGGACTACAGCGCCAACTAATGTAAGGTAAGGTAGGAACAGATGCCGGATTCCAGATTTCCGGAAGCTAACTTTGTTGTTGGTTTCTGGAAGATGAACTAACTAACAGGATATCAACTGATGAAGAGTACGATATAAGGAGAATTAGGATGGCGCCTATTCTTACACTGAGAGTCAGTAGAGTCAGTAGTCACACTTATAGATGGCGTGCATCCTTTGAGTTGAAGTTACAGTAAACTCAAAGTTTGGGAGCATCTGCAATAAAAATCTGCTTAAGTACCCTCGGAACTCACGAAACATGTTATTATATATATTATATATATTATATATATTAATGATCTTGACCATGTTTGAGCTTGGATTAGAGTAAACTCTAAGTTTGGTTTGCAGTAAAAGGATACTAAGCACCGAGTCGATTAGTACGCTCACAATGCTACAATGACGATGAGTCACAGCAACTATCGCCTAGCAGCTTTTTTCTGGATCCGTTGTTTTTAAATTAAGGTTATCCTGGACTGCAAGTATAGAGCAAAAACTACTATCCATATTTTACTTGGCACCACAGGTTAACGTCTTCTGGAAAGGAATGCAACTAGATATAGAATTTATATCATAATATGAATTATAAGTATGCCATATACATAATATGTACATACAAAGGACCCGATATGAGTAGGCTCACCCCGAGATTCAGAAATACGCCAGAATAAGAATATATAAAATTTCATTCGGGCTAAAGCGAGAAGAAAAAAAATGTTTTCTAAATATTTATATCCTTTATAGTTTGGAAGAAGTTCAAATATCAGTGAGAAAAAAAACTTTAAACCCAATTTTCACGGTGCGCGTTTAAGCTCAACTTTTGTTTTAAGCTTCAGTTCAGCAATTTATCTAATTTAAACTGATTTAAACTATGGATTGAGTTTGATTTATAGTTTAAGTTAACCCACAGTGTTCTGCCGTTTAAACCTCAGTTCAGTGGTCCCTTGCTGACACTCCAATTCGACATGCAATATTGTTAGAATTTTGTTTGTGAAAAATATTATTTACAAAAAAAGTGTTTTTTAAATGTTATCGACTTTTGAAAGTGATTTTGAAGATATTTGTGATGACGTTATTTTAATTGCGGGAAGAGAAAAAACGCATTCAATAAGTAACAGATCACTTCAATATATTCGACGATGTTCAGATTTTACTGGGAAACCAGACGGGTTAAACTAAAAGTGTAAACTAACTTTCTAATTAATTAAACTCCTACTGTTAAACTGAGTAAAAAAGATATATGTATAGGAAAAGATTGAAATAGCATACAACTCATGACATTAAAATTTTTAAATTTTTTTTTAATATTAACTTCAAGGACTCATTGGCTTTATTTCACGTCTATTTTCAAAATATGTGCTAACTACGTTGTTATCTAACAAATTTCATATCCCCCCGCCTATCACAATTTACATTTTTACACTTTGATTATATACTTGCGATTATACATACATAGTAACAAGTTTGAGATTCGTGAATATAACAAAAATTGAGATAACAATCAAACATAACATTATCATCAAAGCCTAAAAAAGTCATTGAAAAAAACTGTCCGTCTGTATGTTTTTCTGTCCCGGTGCATATCGAACTGCAGCCTAAACGGGTTAAGCGATTGTCTTCAAATTTGGTACGTGAGTATCTCTTGGCATTCCTCAGAGGAAAACTTGAAATTTTATTTTTAGGGCTACAAATAACGGTACTTGCCATATAACAGTTAAGGAAAAGCTTATTTTTCTCGAAAACGGCTCCAACGATTTTGATGAAAATTTTTGAGATTATTTTTGTTGGTACTAGCTATCATCTAATCAGAAAAAAACTTACCGAAAAAGTCTATTAACGGTACCTATCATATAACGGTTTATTTAATTTTTGACTTTTTTCCGTAACGGCTCAATCGATTTCAATAAAATTTTATGTTTGAAAAGATATAAAAGTAGTCAAATTAATTCTGCATACAAACATTTTGAATAATTATTTTTTTTTCTATTTTTAATTATTTATTGATTTTTTTTTTGAAAATTCTTTAAATTAAATTTAAATTAATTTTAAATTAATAAACTCTAAGAACCTGCATACCAAAATTATAATTTTTTTTTTTTAAACTAAAAATAAAAAACAGAATTTTCTACAATTTTCGAAATACTTCTTTCTTAAACTCTTTGTTATTTAAGACGTTTGATTACATAATTTTTACTAAAAACCGTTAAGTTTTGTGGTTTTAATACTTTTTATAAGTCAAAACTGTGTTATTTTCAACGTAAATGTTGCTTGTTTTTTTGTCAAAGATCTTGCTTTTCAATGTAATTAGGCACATAAGAGCAAGGACGTGCGACCTAGTTGTGCCCATTTTTTTAAATAAAATGTTAAAACACCCTGCGAGCTTTGTGAAGGATGTAAAGGAGATGTCGATGCACATTAGTTTTTTTAAATTTTCTAGACATACAAAACGGAGCCTGGCAAAGGGTTCTACATTCGTGTGTTGCGACTTAATGGAGCATTTCAGAAACATTTCTGAAATATTTATGAAATGTTTCTGAAATGTTTTTTAAACAAATGGGAAACATTTCAGAAATGTTTTTTATACAAATATTTCTTTTGTGTGGACACACACCTTTACAAATCAACATTTTGCAGCTGTGTCATAAGTTTGTACTTTATATATAAAAAAAACAACAAAACAACACTTTGTTGTTTTCGAAATATTCACTTAAGCACAGCCTTTTTGTTTGCAAACGTTCTCATGACTTTAAGTGCGAAAACTTAGCTCCTGAAGTGTATATTCTAAAACACTTGTTAATATTGAAATAGTTTTAATTCTGTAAACAACTGCGTATGAGACTAACTTGTATAAAACGTGCGTTTTTTATTTGTTTTTTTAAATTTAATTACCAAATATTTATTTAAGCGCAACTTTTTTCCAAATATGTAACGCAAATGTCGCACGAAATTAAATTCCGGCTTTCCGAAGCATAAGAGCTTTTGTAATGTACAAAATGTACGAATTTATATATCAGTTTTTTCGATTGGTTAAAAAAGGAAGATATTTATAAATCCTAGCGGTATGGAAAGCAGCAAATTAAAAGAAATTTCCTTAACCACAATAACATAGCTGAAAGAGCACGTTTGTTGTTATAATAATTTTATTAAACTTCATTAGAGCCATCAAAGCTTTCTAACATAAGACCAATTAACTGGTCTTTCACATCGCGGAACATGAGATGGCTTCTTAGTAATCGCACCTTTTATTTACTCAAATATATGTTAAACCAAATCTCAAATGGCTTAAGCTCTTAAGTTTAGATTTCACTCACTCGAAACTTTACGAAACTGAATTATAATCTCATTAAGTCAGAAAAACTAAAATGTTAATTTACTATAATTTAACGTATCATGGCTTTTCTATAATGACTGCTAGCAAGCCCGCTGAATTCAAAAAGAATAAAAGACCTATCAAGTGTCATTGCAAACTTAAAAGTTGCCTGCCTCCTATATCTCTTCCGAAATAAAAACACAAGAAACGGAAAAACTGATTTGTCATCTACTAGACCAGCACACAGCATCATAATGGCTATCATGGCACACTTGTGTCAAACTCTCAAGTCTCTGGACAGATCTGACGTCTGGTGCACGTTTTGCCCGGAACAAAAGCACCACAAATGAAAAAAGTCTGATCTTTCACACAGAAAACAGACGTCAAATAATGAAATAATATATTATTTTCCTTAGTGCAACACATATTCCGCAACAAAATATCTAACCTGGTCGTGGGTGGAGCCGTGCGGCTCCAGAAAATATTACAGTAAAGTCTCCAGAAACCCATAGGGCTCGTGGTTATCTAAGCCAATATACGTTGTTCATATAGAAACGACTTTCCTTTCTCCTTGTTAAAAACGGTTAAGAAACACTTCCGTATCGGTGGATTCTTGAGAGACGCCCCTATTGTGTAGAGGCGCACAATTAAAACTTAATTATTATGTTTCGGATTTGCGCCTGATTAAGATCGCCGAACCACGCCGCTATACAAAGTGTACATTACACGGCGAAATGTGATGAATTGGCAGCACTGCTTTAAAGAAGATGTCTATTTCAAACTGGGCTAATTGGCAGATGTCATCGTTTTCTTTTCTTTTTTTTGTTATTAAATTGAATAACGAACTATTATCTTGGGATCGTGATTTAATTGAAGAAAAAAAAACTGATTTAATGGTCAAATGATTATGCTTTGAAATTCCATTTTTTTTATGAGAAATTGATTGATTTCGTTTTAGGGGAATGCCCACTTTCGATTCGTTATTAGAACAAAGGTACAATGAAGATGAGTTGCTGTACTGTGGTGAAATTAATTATGAAAGCATTTGGAGTTTTGACATAGAACTAATGGTTTTTTGTTTGTGCGGTAAGTACAATAGAAAAGGTATATCTCCTCCTACAATGGACGTATGTTAAGCAGCGGTGATTGATATAGTTTTGGTGATTTTTGGTTTTTGAACATAATGAACTGTTGCATGCAACGATATAGGAAGTATTGACGTGTTTACAAAATAGAAATGTGATCTTTCTGTCTGAATGTGGGTTTCATATTGCGTTTAACAATACGTACTTCAAAATAGAAAGCTTCTCTTATAAACAATCCATTCTTTTGAAATAAATGTATGATCAACAAAGTTAGAAATCATATATCTGTTGTTATTACATTATTTTAAAATGTAAAGTATTGAAATTTCATAATGTTTGCTTATTTTATTTGTTATTCGGCGGGTTATTCTGTAACGTTTTGATCCGGTAGGTAGCACTGGGTAAGATACTAACGAAAATATTCTCTGTATAACTATGTACATATATTTTCCTATCAACATCATAAAATTTGAATAGCTCGATCGATTTTAAAGACTTTTTTGTATGTATTTACACGGTGGTTTCTAGCTTAGCTACAGAATGACCCAAAATGTATAGCTGTTGTCGGGGTCCAAAAAGCAATATAGGTATATAAGCCCAGCAACGACGGGTGGGCAGCTAGTCTTCTTCTTACATATTAAAGTGATCTGCAAAAAGTAGCAGTGAACTCGCAGATTCTCTTTAGTATTTACACGAGCAGCGATAGGAAGCCTAGCTAATGCGATTGCGTATGACGACGCTTACAGAAAAGGTTGAAAAAGTTGAGATCATCAAAGTACTCTTTTGCAGCGTGGCTTCAAAGAGATTCAGCGCTTTTGTGATGATTGGAAGTTAAATATTAATGAACTATCCTAACGAGGTCCTAAACAACGAGGTCAATATAAACAAGATAGTTAGAGTTCACATTGCAAGGGTGATGACCTTGACTAATGGACTAATGGCCACATTTTTGGAGCCTACTGCCCAACCCGAAGATGAATGCTTTGAAAGTACATATTCTAGTGTTTTCATCCCTCCCGAAGGATTCCTTTATTTAAGCAGTCGAGTGCAGATACAGTATAGACCAGCTATCGCGTCTTTTTTACCACGTGGGCGTAAGACTGTAGATACGCGGCTCCTTTACAACCGAGGCATTGTAGCAGGGAGCGGAGCAGAGTATCTATGGTTCAGTAGGGCTGTCTCCGATGGAGACACGAAGGAATATTTTGATCAGGTGTACCAATTTTGGTGGCTTAGTACAAGTTGATAGTTGTATAGCCGACCTTTATTGCCTGTTTTATACATTTTTAATTCTGTATTTTGTATTCATTGTATTTGTAAACACCAAATGCGATTCAAACATATTTGTTTTGAATTTGGTTTATTTTTAAATATGGCGAATAAAAATTTACAGGATAGTGTCCTTTTTGCAATTAAAGAGGAGACATTATTTGTTCCGATTCAGAACCAAAATTTTTATTAATTGCCGAACGAACAGTTCCAGAATGTTCCGGAATGCTTTTGGACTGTTCTGGACGAACAAACAAAAATGATATAATCAACAATGTGATTATGAATAAAAAACTACATAGAAAATATTACATTTGCCCGTCCACAAAATAGCACATACAAATACAATACCAGCTAGTTACCGATACCCATTAACAATACCCTTACTTTGAACTGAAACTATCAGAGCATTTACTTGATGACACAAAACTGGTTTTCCATAAAATTTCGGTAATTATACAATTTCGCGGTCACCTGGTTTCTTCGCTGTAAAAATTCAAAACTTGACCGTTTTCATGATTTTTTTTTAATATTCATTTTAACGGAGGATTTATCAAAAAATGTGAAAAAAAATAAAACAAGTTTCATTAATACTTATTTTTGATGTTAGCACCGATTTTATTTTAAGCTGAAAAATCGGCATTTTGCTTTTTTCTGCTAATTTCTTGGTTTCTTTGTGTAGATTACGATAAAAAATTCGTGAATTCAATTGGGTGAGGTAAAAAAAAGTTATGAAGTATTATTCATAAAAATTGATTTTTTTGTCAGCATTCGAAGCTAAAAAAAACTATCTGAAATCTGAGATGGGGATAATTTTAACATTTTTTATCGATAATCCGCCGTGGCACGAGTACGATAACTTTGGCGCCAAGAATTGATAACGGTTTTTTATAGAGGGGTTAAATACAAGCATTTTTTTACTATGGGAGGGGGGAAATGGAAAAATAAATATTAAAAACCAACGGCAACACTTTAAAAGCATTACTATAACAAAATTGATTCAAAGATGTTTTTTTTACTTTTTCTTTATAAAAAAAATCGAGTTTGAATGCGAATATTTTGAAAACTATTGACACAAATAATTTAATTTAAATATAGGATTAAAGCACAGATTTCTGGCTTTTGAAACCGTTATAGTAAGGTATTTCAAGTGTTGGCGTCGTTTTTTAATATTAATTTTTCCATTTAAGACATTTTATTTCGAAAATCGCCCCTACCTCCTAAACGGGGGGAGATAGACCCCCCCTCCCATTGTAAAAAATGTTTGTATTTAACCCCTCTATACAAAACTGTTATCAAATCTTGGTACCAAAGTTATCGTACTCTCCCCTCCGCCGTAAACACAATAAAAATGAATCATGAAAATCGGTCCAGTTTTGAAGTTTTTACAGCCAAAAAAACAGGTTTTATTTTAATTTTTTCTTAAATAAATCTATTTTGATTCAAAAAATCCGTTCCTAAACATCACAAAAACATCGATATCATCATCATAACATCGATGTTCAATTATGGATATTTTTATGAACATGTGTCATCCCTAAATCCAAATGACAAAGGTAGTGTGTCAGTCATTCACCAATACTACAATTAAATTATGAAACAAGTTTCATTGAAAAGATCAAATTTCTATTTTGAGAGCAGATCTTTGAAATTTGATGTCATTTTATGTATACCATTGGGCTGAATGAATGGATAAGCCTTACTTTATCATTAACATAATTACTGACTTGAGTTTTTAACGCCTCAGAATAAAAAAATTAAATTTTCAATGGTGGAGTTTCAATGATAACTATAACTGGCCCCTAATATCTGGTTATGTAAAGGCGCTTTATGACTAAAGTACACACAAGCTTTAAAGTAGAAACCCAATCACGCTTTACAACCGACTTTGACAATTTGAAAAAGTTCAAATAAACGGAAATGTTTAAAGTTTATCACAATACTGCTTTTTCTACAAACACTTTGTTTGACGTAAGTAAGGATAACGTAACAATGCGAGTGCTATAAAAAAAAATTTGAATTGACTGAACTTTTGCTCGCTTTCTGCCATTTTACTCAATGAATACGTTTAAATTGTAATTTTTTTTATTTTTACAGTAGGTTCTCAATATTTTCACATTCACAATGACAGAACGCGCTCTAAGGCTTCATATACGTAACGGGACGAAGCCGTTTCTAAAGCGAGTATGTGTTTTAGCCATTAAAACCGCCTTCGTTCCGTTCGTATAGTCAGCTTCAAAGCGCTGTTCTGTCATCGCGAATGTGAAAATATAGAGTACCTACAGTAAAAATATTAGTTTTTTTTTCAATTCGAACGTATTCATTGAAAAAAAAATGTTCAATCAATTCGAACTTTTTTTTTTGTATATCACTCGCTTTTTTACGTTATCCTTATGTATGTATGTCAAACAGAGCGTTTGTAGGAAAAGCGGTATTGTGATAGTTTTTAAACATTTCTGTATATTTGAACATTTTCAAATTGTCAAAGTCGGTTGCAAAGTGTGTTTGTGTTTCTACTTTAATGCGTTGAGCGTCTGTAGTACGTAACGCTCTTAGTTTTTGATCACGGTCTTACATTTTGGACGTTTGAATCCTGAATATTTATATAAAAAAAAAGTTCGAATTGATTGAACTTTTGCTCGCTTTCTAACATTTTTTAAAATGACGGTACCTGCCATATGACCGTTTAGGAAAATCTTATTTTTCTCGAAAACGGCTCCGACGATTTTGGTGAAATTTTTTAGAATTTTGATGTTGGTTGGCTATTATTTGATTAGAACCAAATTTACGGTTTTTTAATTTTAGCTTTCTCGGTAACGGCTCTATGGATTTTTGTCAAATTTTATATTTAAGAAGATCTAGGCAGCCAAATTAATTCTGCATATCAAATTTTTAAATAACTGGTTTTTCTAATTAAAATTAATTACTGAATTTTTTTTTTATAAATTTTAAAAAACTGCATGCCATAATTTCAATAAATTTTTTTTTCAAAAACTAAAAAAAAATAGGATTTTATCAAAACCGGTTCTACAATTTTCGAAATAAATTTTTCATAAATTCTTTGTTATTTAAGACGTGTGATGGCGTACTTCATTTTTACTAAAAACCGTTAAGTATTGTGATTTTTAATACTTTTTATAATTTCAAACTGTATTATTTTCAACGTAATGTTGCATAGACTCTTTTTGCACTGTATAATTCAGCCATTAAGACCTGTTTAGGAATTTGTAATAAATAATGGTGGAAGTGTTTTGTTTTTGTCCTAGTCTTGTACTCTTTTTTGTGTCCTACCTTATTTCTTCGAATAATGTCCGAGATATCATGTCTCATTTACTACTTTCATAAAAAAAACATCTGGCAACCCAAGTGTAAGGTACACTTAAGGCAACTGTGGCACAAAATAATAAAAAAAATAAAAAAAACAAAAAAAAAATTATGTTTCCAATATTTCACTGTTTTGTTTCTTGAAAGATTAATAGTGTATTCATATGTTTTTCTATTTCCAATATTCCAAGTCACCACTCTTACAATTCCAACAATCAGTCGCAAGAGACATTTATTGTAAAATTACTAATTAATTGAATATTTTAAAAATAAAACTTCAATCCACCACTGAAATTTTCCCTGTTTTTATAGTTTTTTACTTGCAATTATAGGGACATTCTATATATATATATAGGCTTTCTAGCTCTAAAACTAGCGGTACCTGCCATATGATTTTTAATGAAAATGATTTTTTCTCAAAAACGGCTCCTACGATTTTGATAAAACTTTCTGAATGGTTTTTATATGCAAAATCTATCTTTCGGTTTGAATGGATTTTTCGAGAAAAGTCTTATAGGTTTTTTTAAAATCATACTTTCTCTTGAACTATTTGACTGATTTTGATGAAATTTTCAAAATAGGTAGTGTTTTATGATTCAAATAAATATTACCTATTAAAATTTTCAAAAACAATTTTTTCTGATTTTTTAATAAAAATAGTAATAGCTTTATTTTTTCAATCATCAAAAGATTTAACAAGTTTATAATGTAACAAATAAATTATGGCCTTGGTTTATGAAACCGTCTGCCATATGCCAACATTTTTAATAATTTTTTTAAAAACCTTTTTTGTTTTTTGAATTTTTTGAAAATGAATCCATAGCTTTTTTTTTTTTTAATTTTTTTGGTAATATAAACTATAGATTTCTTCAAATTGGCATACTCAAAGAAATTTGTTTTCGAAAAGTTTTTAAAAAAAAAACATTTTTTGAAAAAAACTGGTCGGACGATTTTGAAATGAAAAATTCATAAAATAGAAAACAACAAAAGAAATCAAGGCTTGCAACATTTTTTCCAAAAAACGTTATCAATAGTCGTTTTTTAGATATCATATAAATTTCTTTGTTTAATGTTTTCCCCTAAATTTTGTTTTATATTTCTAGGTTGAGCCCTAACTTCTATTCAAATAAAAGTAAACTTCGTCGTGCACCTAATTGGCGTGTACCTACATACCTAGTACGTATTTTAAAGCATTTTAAGATCATAACAGCACACAGAATAATTAATAAGAACGCCTTTGATAAACACATAATATTACAATGTAAAGAGTAAACAACAAGTGTAAAGATAATAGACTAAAAAAACTGCAAAAGCTAACAATCCTATGTACCTATATATTGCATGTCTCTTTATCGGGACACATTTTTTTGCACATAGGAGCAAGTACGTGCGACCCAGTCGTGCCTTCTATTGTTTAATGTTCGTGTATCTTTAGTTTTGTGTACAAAAAACAACAATTAATTTTAAATCAATCAAATAATATTAATTAGTGTTACAAACGCAGTCAGCGTCGGCAGCGATGGGAAAATAATTGATTTTTTTTTTGCTTGAATATAAAAACCAAACAAAATATTTTTTTTTGGATTTGCGTAGGTAAACAAAAATTACACATGTGTTTGTATATATTATATAAACGTCAAACCTTACCAATCGGCGATTCTACTTAATGAACAATAGATACACAAAAGAAAGAATTCACACTCATAAAAATATTAACCATCCCTAATTAAATCAAATTTATTTTTGATTAATTTAATTACCCCCAAATGATATTCACCGCCACGCCCACTTAATATAAAAATGAACTCTTTGAATAAATTGTTTGTTTATCATTTTGTTGCTTCTGTGAATTATTCGAGATCTATAATTCTATTCATGGCATCCTTGGAAGGGAGTTGTTTGGTGGCACCCTCTCCTTTTGTACTTTAAAGATACAATTATCATTACAATGTCGAAGATAATGAATGGGTAGCATACCATAAGCACTTCTCCAGCCAGGGCTGTCATCATCACCCTATATTCCAGCTGCCACATTGCTGTTAGCGTTGTGGATGTTTCTGCCATCGACCGCAGTGTTGATACTATGCCACTATGCCACCAGCAGTAGTCCCAGTCACTATTGAGCAATGCGCGCGCAGAGTGAGTGATTCAAGTCATTATTTAGTTTGTGAAAAGCTTGCATAATTTTAATTTATCTATGAGAAAGAAGCTTCGAATTTTTTTTTTGTGAAAAAAAAAACAAAATAGAAGGTGCACACCAAACTTACACACCAATCCCATAATGATAATGCAGGAAAGGAAAAACCAAAACAAACCACCATCGCCAGCGCCACAAGAAATTTTGTATGTTCTTCTAAGAGTCGACACAAAAATTTGAAATTACACAAAAATTTGCATAGAAATACACTTCGGGTGGAATCATTATAGGCATGCCTGTGCTTAACCAAAGATACTGTAATGAAGTTGTTGCTTAAGAGTCGCGCAAGGCAAACAATTATAATATTATAGAGCAGGTCTCACAGCGGTAATTAAACTAAACATACCTAAACTGTATCATCTGCCCGCAAGATTTGGCCACAATCAGTTAGCATGGTCCACTGTAGTGGTTACTGTGTGTTTGATGAGGATAAAAGATTTGCATAAATCTTTGAGAACGCAATATGCGATCAAATTAAGACATTAAAAATTATGATCTAGTATAGGTACACAAGTCAGAAAGCTTTAAAAAAGGGTTTATGATAGGGATGGATAGATTTACTGGAATTTTATTAATCGGTTGTATATTTATGTATATAAACGTATTTAAGGTACTAAGAAAATATAACTATGATAGGTTACAGCGACGAGCAACACGAGCTGCTTGATCGACGTCTGGGTCTGCAGCAACCCGTTATGGATTCGGATTTAAGCTACAAAAAACTTATTCACTTATTGGTTTTTTGTTTTTTTTTTATATATTACTGGCGCGAAAGGGGTTTTTGTTTTTGTAGACCCTTAAAATGTTTGAACACCGTACAAGCATTATTGAAATGAGGAGGGATGAAAGAGGATACACCGATCCACATTAGTTTTGAAGTTCTGGCATATCAAAATGGAAGGGAAAAAGGGAGCCTGGCAAAGCATTCCACATTCATGTGGTGCCACTAAAGAAAGAAAATCTGTACTTAACAGTACCTCAAGAGTAAACTGATAAGCATTTCTAGCAGTGCGAGTATTACGGTTGAATCGTTTCAGGGGAGGAATGCAACTGGCTATTTCGTTAGAGCATTGTTTATAGAATATAATAGAATGAATATATATATATATATATATATATATATATATAAGGATAGAATAACGAAAGGCAGGATACATTTCGTCTGTTCTCAAGAGATTTAAATATTTCTGTTATGAACCTGTTGCTACGAAAGCCGTACTGCGCCGGTCTCTTTCGTTCTTCGAGATATTTCTTAAGCTGAAAATTAATCAGCGTTTCCATGACCTTAGAAAGAAGAGATGTTAGTGCAATTGATCGATAGTTAGAGGGTGAAGAAGATTCGCCTTTTTTGGGGATAGGCTGGACAAATGCTGTTTTACATCTATTAGAAAAGAGCCCAGAGGAATAGAATCGATGGAAAAGCTTACGCAAAGGTTTTGCCAGGGTAACAACACCTCTTCAGAACAATATCAGTGATACTATCCGAGCCAGCGGATTTGTGTATATTGAGATCTTTCAAGACTCTTGCAACTGAACGAGTGCGAAAGAAGATGGGTCCCATAAAATCATTTACGCTCTCAAGCACAGAAGGAGTTCTAATGCTTACTGGCAGCGTTGAGTTTGCGGCGAACTGGTTTGCAAGCAGATCTGCTCTTTTCTAAGAACTGACGACAGGAGTATCATTGAAAACGAGCGTAGAAACCCATGATGGCGAAGATTTTTTTATGATTTTTTACAAATAACCAAACATTTTGACTGCCTTTGATACATTGCAGTAATTTTGCCAAATTTTTTGTTCATGTCCAATGTCCATTGCAGGTCTTTCTAGCTTGTTGAAATTTTTTCCGGTTTTCCTCGGTGGTGTTGGCTTTATAACAACGGAAACTTACATTTTTTACCTGATAACCTCGCTAAAGCTTGAATCAAACCATGAGTTTGGAAGCAGGGCCCTTCCTTTCACCAAGAAATTGCTTTATAAACTTAATTTTTTTATTTTAAATTTAACTTATAAAATAAAACTTGATTCTAACTGGGAAGATCTGTCTCTGTCGTGTACAATGGGTTCTTTTAAGTAAGTTTTTGAAGCAAATTTTACTCTGGTGAAGATAAAATAAGAGCATTTTCTTGGTTGTTCGAATTCGAAGCTTATGGGACAAGGATTCAATGGAATCATAGCTCGTGCGTTGATATTTTATGGAGAAGGGACGACAATCAATGTTACCATTTGAAAGTTGCTGGATAAAAATAAATTCAGATACTCGCTTTTTCGTTCAAGGGATTGTATATCTATGAGCTGTTTGTTGCAAGAAAATATTCTGGAATAAGCCCGTGTTCGTTGCAAAGAAACATTGTGAAAGTAGACTGAATAAATCTTTGTTGAACAGAGTCAATGCTTAAATTTGGTGATCAAGCAGTCTAATGAACGCTGAGTACAGAGATTTGATCACGTAAGGATCAGAGAAATCAGTTTTGGACCTACGTTTAATAACTAAGTGTTGAGTTATTTTTTTTTTTATTGAGGTATCTACATATGTCGCTCCGGATATTGGGCTCTTTATCATGGGTAACTTCAAAATTGAAGAGAGAATGAACTATAGCTACTTGAACGCTATAGGTTATAGCTTAGAATTAGGAAGTTACAAAATCAAAAAAGAACGCCTTGCACAAACCTAGATTCACTTATGGAAATTATACGCCTGACAATTTTCTTACATCGATTTTAAAGCCACTTACGATAGCATTTATGGAGACAAGTTATATAGAGCAATGTGCAGTTTTGACATTTCTGCCAAACTCATTCACCTGAGCATATTGACAATGCAAAATGCACATTGCTCCGTCAAGGTTGGTAAAAACCCCACCGACACCTTTGAAGTTAAAAAAATTTAGACAAGGTGATGCGCGGAATAGTACAATCTTTCAAAAGTCCATCGAAACGCAAATACTCGCAAAAGTTGACGACATCGACATAATTGAAACGACACAGCGTGATGTCAGTAGCGCTTTTATGATTTTTGAGTCGGAAGCAGAGAAAAAGGGTCTAACTGCAAAACCAAGCTGTTATTAAGAAGAAACACGAAGCTTCGACTTCTTAGACGAAACACCACAACAGGGATTTTGTCTTTCTAGGCTCCGCTATTAACGCACTGAGATCTAACGAAGAATATTGCCTATCGCTGTTTCTTCAATTGAGTAGCAAAGTCCTTTCTCGGGCAACTGAATAATCTCTTTATAAGACCCTCATCATACCAGTTCTACTGTACTTTGCAGACGCAAGGTCCAAGGACATAGCCAAAACTAACTGAGGGCACTTATGGTTGCTTCGAGAAACAAAATTCTGCGGGTGATTTTTGTATGTATTGACGGCGATTGGAGAAGGAGATCCAACTAAAAACTGTACTGCAAGATATCACATAAATAAATTGCAAATATCACAAAATAAAATATTAAAAACATTAGAGCTACATAGACCAGGGGTGTCCAATTAAATAATGAAAGAATTGAAAAAATTATTTTTGCTGCGAATAAATTTCCATGATCATTGTTAATTAAAAAAAAAAAATTTCATATTTGTTTATTCAAGTATCTATTTGTAATATTAGTTCATTTATTTATTTTTGTTTTTTGTTTTTAATTAATGTATTCATTTATTTATTATTTATTGATTTACTTATTTTTTACTTGCGATTTATAGGGACTATAAGACATGTTATGCATTATTAAAAAAATTCTAACAATCAGA
This sequence comes from Platycheirus rosarum, assembly GCA_963971375.1. Classification (NCBI taxonomy): domain Eukaryota; kingdom Metazoa; phylum Arthropoda; class Insecta; order Diptera; family Syrphidae; genus Platycheirus; species Platycheirus rosarum. Next base: position 24,511,116 of record OZ020509.1, on the reverse strand, counting down.
TATGACATAATATCAGGAAGATGTTGCTAGCCTAAGTAATTTTGTTTTAATATACCTATATTTTCGAAAAATTAGTTTTTTGTATTTTTAATTATTTTCTTAATTTTTTTTAAATCAATATTTTGAAAACGGGTATGTGGATTTTTTTTTTAATTTTGTTTTTAAATGTAGATTATTTTTATTCTTAAGTTTGCATTCTTGAATTATTTTTTTGAATTTTTGGAAAAAGTTATTAAAATAAAATCCTTTTATTTAAAAACCGCTCCTGCGATTTTGAAAAAAAAAATTCACACTTGTTCACGTTTAAATGTTTTCGCTGAAAACTATCTCTGTTTGTAAAAATGTGCGGTGGGCAAGCCTTATTAAAAAAAAATGATTACGAAATAAAGAATATCAATCTATCTATCTATAAAGTTCAAAACGAGTACAAACATTTTCACACATTCAAACAAAAAGAAAACAAAAATGTTTTAAATACTTCTTCGTTAAAATCTTCAAAGAAGGAAATGCCGAATATTACAACTTTCCATTTATTTTCCGTTTAAGCAAATACCTCACTGGTGCCTTGTTATCGTGTTACTCCCAAACTCTTTTATTTAATTTGACTTCAAAGCCAATTTCAAAATCAGTCTCTACAACTCAATTATAGCGGTGAAAGTATTCTACGCGCATTCGCGCATCTTCTACACGATCGCCTTCAATCAAACCAAGGATCCACAAAACTCGACGAAGATCTCAAATTAGGTAACATGATATCTCTTGAGGCTGCGACTCATCGCATTCATCGCTTTGCATTTAATTTTTCGCAAATGTACAAATTGCCCTTAAGGTGGCGAATATATTACTATCCCATTAGGTCAGGGCGAGAAACTTCGATTCGACATAATCACGGAAAATCTATTTCTTTTGAGAGCTTTCATTCGAATTAGCTATCTCTGAAGCTGACACATGCTCTGCCCCTGTCAATTATATCTATTAAATCCAAGATGGGCACTTAGCTTATACAATGTGAGATATTGTACTGTGAGGCTTGTATCTTTGTATCTTTTGTGTTTTTTTTTTGTGAACCGTACGGATATTGAAATGCTGCGCCATCAGCAAGATTGTGATTTAAACTCCTTAAGGTGTCGATGAGACTTTTGTACATGCGAATCGGACAGCATGAAAACGCAAATAAGGAAAGTGCTGCAAAGTGAAGAAGATTTAAGGCCTTAGCCCGTCCCGCCCCTGGTGTCAGCATCTGGCATATAAGCTGCTCTACGCAATTGTTTGAACCTCGAAGCTGTAGGTAGGTTTATATGCATAGTTGCTCACTTGTTGAATGGCATGATTAATGAAGTGGAGAAAATTTGCTTGTCGGTTTCCACACTCATTACAAATCATTTTGGTGTGCAGAATCTTGGTATTAATGGTACAGAGTCAACGCTGCTTTTTTCGCGATTTGAACATTCAGCTATTGTATATGGCTTTCGTCTATGGCAGATTGAAAAAAAAAAACGTATTTTACAATTTTCCAGTTTGATATAAATGATCATTTTATTTGGAATTTTGTTTTGTTGTTAAGAAAATGAAATGGGTCTTAAATTTTAGGTGGACAAATCTGCTTATGGAGAAAAGTATCCTACGATAGGAAAATACAACTAATAGATGAAGCATCCGCAGATGTTGACATCAGAAGCACTGTCCATGGTGAGATTTTATGCAATTGAAGCTATAACTGCACTTTCAGGATTACATTTTATATCGCAGCGTTTTTGAGAGCCCTGCGAATTCCCTTACTTCGCCTATCAACGGTTTGATTTCATAAAATGTAGTTCAAACCCGGTGAAATAATTTAAATGCTGATATTTCAATAATTTTTCTATCAATAAGTTTAAGAAAAAAAACTATTGGCCTTTTCAAGATGACTTTTAATAGTTATCGTACATATAAACAGGACCCACAACACCGGCGGATTGGACAAAACATCACAATAGACAGGTACAACTTTGAGGTAGTTAGGGACTTTGTGTACCTCGGATCCGCTATAACATCTGATAACAACATCTCGTTAGAAATAAAGCGAAGAATTACTCTTGCCAATCGCTGTTTCTATGGGCTAGGAAGGCAATTGAGTAGAAAAGCCAACCAATTTGGAGTGCAAAACTGGAGGCAGCTAGCCAATACCGAGCTGGCTGGAGAGGCATGTTGGTTGAGGCCCAGGTTCGTCCCGAACTGTAGCGCCACTAAGTAAGTAAGTACATATAAACAGGATCCACTTAAAAATAAAATTATTCACTATTCCGTAATTCAGTCGACTTAGTCTAAATCTATCTAGCCAGCCTTTTGGAAACAATTATAGTATACAAGTTTATCATGGCACTCCCAACTGCAGCTGTCGAAAATTGTCTAACCGATTACATATATGACGAAATCAAAATCAAGTGATGCATTTCAAGTTCAGTTTACTGCTTACTTGGTTCTACTAGGTTATCTTAGATATCTTAGATATCTTCCTGCATTCAAGAATGTACAACTGCATCAGATACAAAAGTAACGGTAAAACAGTATCAATTCAATGGTAGAGTTGCTGATTTACGTAGCTTTCAATGAATGGAAGGTTGGTAAGCTCTGAACTAAGTTGTTTCTGCATTGAATAGGTTTTCGGTGCCAGGTGTCACGTTATAAGTCGTGAGTTATTTTATTGATCCATATTTATTTTCAACTATGTATGTATGTATATAAAAAAAAATAATTAAAGGATTTATTTTTTTGCTATGGGATTCTACATATAAACATAATAAGAAAAACAAGACATTCCACATTCGTGTGGTAAGGGTAAATAATAAAACCTCGTAATTCACCGATGAAGACTGTGTTAAAAAGATACAAATGTTTTAGTTCTTTTCCTGCACCAATTCTTTTAAAAAAACATTTTGAGGATTCGATATATGAAACTAAAGTATGTCATGAATATTTTCCAAAAACGTAGCCAGTAGAAAACGAGATCTCGAAGGTAATCTTAACAATTTGCAGTATTCTTTGCCACGTATAACTTAGTACAATTTCAATAAAATATTGTTTGTAATGCTAGAATTCAAAACAGTTTATAGATAGTAGGATAGAAGTGTATGTGTTTATTTTAAACGTCAAAAGACAGCATTTAAATTTTACTTTGGCGTTAGGAAAATAAGAAAGAATTTAAAAGAACGTACGCATGTGCGTTCATTTTCATCAAAATCGTTGGAACCGTTTTCGAGAAAAATATGATTTTCTTAAACGGTCATATGGCAGGTACCGTTATTTTTAGGCCTAAAAATAAAACTTCAATTTCCCCTCTGGGGAATGCCAAGAAAATCACACACACCAAATTTGAAGATAATCACTTAAGCCGTTTAGGCTGCAGCTCGTTATACATACTGACAGACAGACAGGCAGACAGACAGACAGACAGTCAGACAGACAGATAGACGGACAGACATACATTTTTTCTCGATCACTTTTTTAGACTTCTCTATGATCGTAATGTCATGTTTGATTGTTTTCTTAATTTTTTTAATATTCACGAATCCTAAACTTGCCTTATTGTCCCTATAATCGCAAGTACAAAGGGATCATGAGAAGCGTGCGATTGAGGAAATGGAAAGCTATTATTGCAGCACTGAATTTCGAAAGTTTTACGAAAAAGGTACAAAGAAACTGTCATAGCTACAGAGCTTGAACTGAATAAACTTGCAAAGACGATCAAGGGAACATCGTAGTGGAATCGCATATGGAATATGGAAAAACCATTTCTGCAGATTATATAACGGCGATGATCAATGCGATCTTAGGCCAGGAAAGTGTTAAGGAACACATCTTTAAAACAATACTATCTTGGCTAGTCGATTTGTGTATATTAAGGTGTTATAAAACTCTTGTGACTAAACAAGTGCAAAAGAAGACTTATCCCATAAAATCGTTCAAGCTCCTGAGTTTAGGAGGAAGAATAGAATTTGCAGCAAATTTGGCTGCAATCTTTAAAATGACAGCAGGAGTATCATTAAAGAAGTTCACTAAGTCTGGATAGATACTGGCTTAAACAGACGACATTGATAATATCAGCATAAGCCAATAAGCTGTAAAAGATTCCTTAATTCACATCGAGTAGGTACTACAAAATCTGGGGCTGTGCATTAATTAAGACAAAACTAAACACATAAAAGCTGCTTCTCGAAAAGTGTTCGTCAAAATTAGGGTAGTAGATCATGAATTTTAACTACCTTGGCTTACAATAAGCGGCCGATAAGCCTGGAAGGTTCTTGCAGGTAATTTTAATGAAAAGTTAGCTTGACTAACCTTGATAATGTTTTGGAAGAATGGTGTAGACAAAGACCAGCTTTGTTTCGACTGCATTCGAAACATTAAGTTTTTCTAAATTCTAAAATATTCTTACCTGACAAACTCTTTTATAGCTCGAATCTTACCATGAGATTCTGAGTTGTAGTAAGCTTAGAGCAAGCTTATTTCTACATTCATAAGTGAATCTGTTATTTGTTAGTAAAATAATATGTATGTATATATTAAAATAAAAAAAATATTTTTTTTTCGAAAATTCTTTAATATTTTTTAATTAGTTTAAAGTTTTTTTTTCGAAAAAATTAAGTATGCAATAAACTTTGAAAACTAAATGTCTATCGAGGAAAAAAAATATTGAAAATCGTTCGACCAGTTTATTTTTTGAAAAATTTTTTGAAAAAAAATTTAATTTTTTTTAGTATGTCATTATAAGAAAATCTGTAGTTTTCATCTGGGAAAATTATTTACAAAAAAATTAAACAACTCGTTTTCAAAATATTTGGAAAACCATTTTTTTTAGAAAATTTAAAAAAATAAAAAAAAGGTTTTGAAAATTTTGAAATGCAATATTAATTGAATTATAAATGACTTCCTGTGTGCAAAATTTTATTGAAATCGGGATAACGGTTTATGATAAAACCGCATTTGAAAAAACCGATTCTATGAGAGGTACCGTTATAGAACAAATTTAGAAAAATTCATTCAAGCTTAAAGATGTATTGTTGTAAAAAAAATAGCACCCTAAAAGTTTTATCAAAATCGTTAGAGCCGTTTGCGATAAATCAGACTTTTTTAAAAAATTGTATGGCAGGTAGCGTTATTTTTCGACCTAGAGCAAAAATGCACCCCCCAAGATACTACCAAATAAATACTAAATACCAAGTTTGAAGAAAATCGGCCCATCCGTTTAGGCTGTAGAGGTGCGAACAGACTGACCGACAGACAGACGGACGGAATTTCCGGACCCACTTTTTTCGACTTCTTTATCATGGTAATGTTATGTTTGATTGTTAGAATTTTGTTTGCACGAATCCATAACTTGCCTTATAGTACCTATAAACGTAAGTAAAAACAATCACGACAGTGGAGCGAGCACTGGTTTGAAACACTTTAATTAAAATTCCATAGACGAAGCGTTAAGATTAAAGACTCTGGTCATGCGGTCACGCAAAAGTTCCGATCTACGCAGGTGATAAGATCCTCCACGGTAATTTAAACCAATACAGATTAATGGATAAGGGCGTCAATCTCGCCCTTAATAAGAAGAGTTTTCATATGGAGAAGATAGAAGAATAATATTTGTTATCATGCCTGCGCTGGAGCTTACGTCAATTAAGAGGAAGCAAGGTGAGAGATCCTGTTGACATCGTCCAGCTGAAGAAAGTTTTGCAGAAATGTCAGATATAGTCACATGGTCAGTGCGGCAAAAACAAAAAAACCTAGACTATCACCTTGTAAACAAGGTAAGTAAGGAGCTGGAATTGGTATGTAACATTACTCCTCATATAAAAGATTAATGAGTTATTCCCATCGTATGTAAAATTCCAATTATGCCTTGGCCTATAACTTTTTTTTTTATTTATTTTTTTTATTACTTTTTATTGTATTGTATTAACAGAAATAATCATAGTATAATGAGGATACCTTATAATTCGTATTATTTAATTTTAGATATTTTTTTTTTTGAAAATTACATTCTTCATTTAAGCTGCAGATAAGAACTTTCTTCTCCCAAAATTTATTGGCTTGTCCAGTATTAGTTTGCTTCTGGTTTTATAATAAAAAGCAGGACCCCTTTTAAAGAATTTTAAAATATTCATAAGAGAAAGAACGTAGCATTTATTTATTTAAAGACATATTTATATTACCTTATTTTGTATTCGTCTTAAAATGCATGTATTAACATAATAATTTTATTTTATTCTTTTCACAGCGATAAAAGAGTCCATAATAAAATCACTATCAATAAAATATCAAAAAACAAGTTATTTTATTACATACTAACAATTGATTATATCAAAAGCATAAGATTTTGCACTTATGAGGGAGAATAACCTGAAATATAAGTTAAACTGCTTTTTAGGTAGCCTATAGCTAAATAAATAATGACTCATAACTAATGTTTCCTTGAAGGTCATGTTTTTATTTTTAAATTAACATTATGGTGCTGATGACAATTGCGAGGAGAAACTAATTTAATTTGTATTGCTTATTAATGGAAATATATTAAATTCTAAGGTTTCATAGACATCAATGACTTAAAAAAAAAATTACACTTACTGAAAAAAAAATTCGACTTTGAATTGGAGCTGAAGTATTATTTTTTAACAATTATGAATTAATTCAGTCCCTTTTTAAAGAACGATTCCTTATTTGATTTAAATCCTTAATTAAAAATATTCACGTACTTAGAAGAATATCTCTGTTACCAAATTAAATTTCAAAACAATGAAGATATCTAAAGTTTACAGGAGTCCAAATAAAAAAAAAAGTGTTTGGAAGTGTTTGAGTGTTTGTTACATCGATCGGAGTGAAACAATCTTAATATTTCAATCTTATTTATTAATTATATATCTTTTGGCCAGAATATATATAAACAAAATTCTAATACATTCAGAATGTTAAACAGCGATCTGTCTGTTTAAAATGCTCATCGTAAAACTTAAGAAGTTGCATACATATACATATCTAAAAGAATCCAGATATTTGATATGAATAAGGAATGGACACGAAAGTTTGGAAGAAAAATAAGTGTAAATAGACAAAATATTTTATTATTATGTATGTACATATGTAGCATTTGATTGAGCAATCTACATATGTATGTATTTATTTTATCATTACTGAGAAAGGCGAACATGAAAAACCCGATGTACATCTTTTAGAGTTAGGTATGTACTATATTGAACAAAAATGTCTCATGAAAAAACACACTATTTCGGTCGTTTCAGTTTTCGAAATAAGTTAACTTCTCTTTAACGATTATATTGCAGGTTCTAAGCTAATGCTTATAATAAAACACTCTAGAATGTAACTGATTTAGCCGTTTAGGTAAAATGGGATATATGCCGTGAAGATAGAAATTGTGTATTGACATTTTTTTTTTTACTTTTCTATGACAGTACGTTTGATTTTTATTCATATTTTATATCTCCCGATTTCTTCAATGAGTACTAAGCCATCCTAGTAACCGCTCTAGCTAGACCAGGCGCTATAGCTCTGGTATTACGTCCTAACGTTACATTAGTACTTAAACATTTCTTCACATCACTGGTACCGGTCCTAAGTTCACAAAGCGGTCATAGAAACTGATACTTTTGAAATTGGTCAAATTTCAATTTTTCTTTGATTTAATATTTCAAATAAATTATGATGAATTTTATTGTTTACCTACTTCAATAACAGCGGCGATACTCCGTTAACAATTTTTCAAACACCCAAGTGGAGCTATTCGCCATCCATGGGTTTAAAATGTTCCTATATTACAATTTTTTCTAACAAATATCGTGCAGCATCCAGCTACATTTAACAAGGCAACCTATCTTACAGGAACATATGTAGGTAAAACATGTATGTATATTATTGTTATTCTCGTTCTATATAGTATTTTCCAAAAAAAGAGGTTTCATTTTGATAGAAAAAAACGAGTATTTTTTTAGGAGAAATCAAAGGATGTTTATTTCATTGTAAAGAGGAAAGTATGCCATTAATAGTGGACAACGATATCAGCCAAATGGCCGCCATAGCTCATTTCAGCCTCAAATGAGCGAATTTGTCTTCGGTAACTTCACAAATTCTATCATTAATGTCTTGAATCGATTGTGGAGCATTGGCATAGACCTTTATCTTTCAAGTGGCTCTAAAGAAAAAGTCTAAATGTGTTAAATCATAAGATCTCGGTTGCCAATAGTGTTCACCTCTTGGAGAAACAACACGGTCAGGAGACTTTTCTTGCACAATTGCGACTGTTTCGTTGCTTTTGAGACACGTAGCGGCGTCTTATTGCAGATGAACGTACATATAAATATCTTCCAATACCGGCCATAATAAATCCGTAATCATAGCTCGGTAGCGCAATTCATTCACTGTAAGAGTTGCCTAGCCTAATTTTATAATAAGTAAGGTCCAGTTACACCGCCAGCCCAAAACCCGCACCAAACATTGACACATTGAGAATGGAGAAGTTTTTTTAACAATCATTCTTGGATTTTTCGAACTCAAATGCGACAATTCTGCTTTTTAACGTAGCCTCCGAGGTGAAAATGGGCCACATCACTGAAGATGATTTTTCGATAAAAATCCGAATAATTTTGATACATTTCTAAGGCTTAATCATCGAACAAAACGACGCTGCTGATATCGATCGGCTTTAATTATTTTTTTTTAAATACAACTTTAAAATCCTTAAGACCTAAGTCTTTATGCAAAATTCGGTATAATGTAGTTTGTGGAATGCCGAATTTCAAAGATCGACGAGGAATCGACAAACCTGGGTTTTTCTCATCACTATAACACTTAACTAACTTGTCCCAATAGCTAAAATTTTCCCATCAGTTTCACTATTGCCGGCCGGGAAGGTTTTTCACGGTGCGACTACCCAAAAATGCTCTAGTTTTGCGAACTGTGACTCCGCTGAAAAAATTCTTTCCTGTCTTTCTAATTCTTCTTGTTTAAAGATCGTCCCGTGATTAGGGTATCAACCCATTGATTGATTAAATATTTGTTGGCATTTCTCGGCCTAGTACATCGGAAACTATTTTCAAAAAATACCCCAGAGGTTATGAAAACCTCATATGACCAGATGATGAGAAAACAAATTATGTTCGATAAAGTGAATTTTAAGCTTTAATGGACTTTCCATATCAATAACGTATTTCAGCGTCAACGAAATAAGGCTCGGAAAAAAGAAGGAATTTATCCTCTCTAAGTGTTGTCTCTATATTATTTTTTTTTATTTTTATCGATATATTTATATTTCTAACCATCATATTTTCCAAAGTAAATAATATAGTCTGTTCACTGAGTGCTTACAAAGTGAATGTCGTCTATACACTAAATTTGGTAATTCATGCTTTCGCTGCAAAAAGTTGTGGTGTCCACATAATGTTTACTTCTAGTTGTATCTCTTGTGAGCTAAGTTATAATTGTCTTCTTAATATTATATTTCCTTTCCAATGTACTCAAATGCAAAGTGTTCTTACATTTTTTATCAATAACTTGCTAAGGAAAACAATTTAGAAATATCTTCAAACTCTATATATTATTAAAACAAACTTAAATTCTAAAAAAAACGACTAATTCATAGGAATTTAAATCACTCGAAAAACACACCCAAAGCAAGTCATTCTCCTTAAAATGTATACAATTTAAATCAATATAAACCGACAAAAATATCTATTTAAATAAAACAAGTTTTTTTTTTAATAATAACAAAATTCTCTACTCAACATCCTTTGTCTTATTATAAAACATGATGTCATTATGGTTTGAATATAACTTTTATAGCCATTAAGAATGTTTGAGAAACAAAAAACCTATTTAAATATTAAAAAAGAAAAAAAAACATCGCCATTATTATGTAAAACATAACATTAGATACTCCACATGCCAATGATGAGCAAAATATAAAAATAGACAAACGATAACAGAAGCCCCTATTTATTCAACATTGGTAGAGACACAAAAATTAAACGGACCAAAAAGAATGCCCTAGAGCTTCACACAACACTGCGCCTAGATACAACCAAACTGCACATAAATACATTCTCCGCAAAGAGGAAGAAGTTCTCACAAAAACAGAAAATATAAAAATGCAGATTCCAAGATGCCCCAAAACATTACGATGGCACGATGGGCAAACATCTCCAAATAAAAATTTTCCAACAGGCTGCAAAAAAAACTTACCCACCAGCAAAAGAGGTATCTGAACCTTTACGCTCTATCCGAAACCAAAACAACAACAAAGCTCAGAAAAAACCCAACAGATATTAGCCAAAACAAATAGCAACAAAAAAATAGTGATAAATGGTTCTTAAGGCCCTAAATACAAGAAGATACCAAGAAGAACTAAAATAAAGATACAAAAGTATCTTTTTATTCAGAAGAAGGGGAATTATGCCATTTTTATTAACGCGCGTATGTTTTGCTAGAATCTTATAACTGGCGGCGTTCTGATGTGAGCTTTTTTGTCTCTGCACACTTAACTTAGGTATGATGCAACACCGTTCTGCCACCAATTGCAAAGACGATGCATTTAAATTGTCTTTCTGCGATACTGAGTGACATTTATAATAGTCGTTTAGATTCTTGTATAGTTTTGTTGATAAAGGTTAAACTTACCCACGAATTGGCAACAATTTTGATTTACTGTTTTGGATTCCAAAAGATTTTGATGTTTTTTTTATGTATGTACGTTTCGATAACTTGAAAATAATTGGCTAAAGAAAAAAGGAGTAAGAATTAGAAAAAAGAACTTTTTATTAGACACAACACGAAAGTATTTTTGCTTTTAATTAACTTTTACAAACTTAATATAAATCCGTTTCTATCTACAGTCAAGATGCACCACACACACGGATCTTGGCGTAGATATGTGAACTTTTCAAAAATAGTGAAAGGTCGGAGGTTGAAAACGGCTTAAATGGCTTTTTCAAAAATGAGTTAAGAAAACAAAATATCCTTTCACCCGAAAATCAAAACCCGAATGAAATGGCTTTCGGCCAGAAGTTTAACATTTAAATAAAATGTATCTTTTTTTACCACAAAATCACTTGAAGGAGATATATACGTCTTTTCACGATCGTTACCAACATTTGAATGTCTCCGTTGAGATCCAACCGAACAATCTTTAGTACTGCACCATCGTTTTGCCGACAAAATGAACCCTCCACATGGATGATGAGTGCCTTGGATGGCAGAAAAAAAAATTTAAATTCAAACAGAAAGACAGACAAATAAGTCTGTGGCTGATACTTTCAGTTGTTGTTGTAAGCTTATTGAAGAAGATTTCTTTAAGATCGTGTATATGCCGAGTGACGGGAAAATGAATCTCTGGATGAAGAAGCAACCAGTTGTGTGATTTGAGAAATGAATAGTTGTAGCTTGGAAGTTGGTAGGAGAATCTTCTTCAAGGTACTCAGGTTTGTTGTATCTGCAAAATGAGTGTTTGAAGCTTTGCAGATTTTGTTTCTACCCCCACCCCAACTGTGTATGGTCATTTTTGTAATCTTGTAGTTCCATCACCGTTAGCTACATCATCTTCAATGATCACGTCACAAAAAATGATAAAATCCTTTCTCACTGTTTTAAGCATCGCCAGCTCCGCCGCCGCGCAGCGTCGCTTCGCATTTCTGCGATTAGATGATTATAAATATCTGTAAGTGAATGTTAACTCGGACAGGTATTTAATTTTTTTATACTTAGGTAAAGATTTAAGTGATAGATAGTGTTTTAAATGCGAAAGGGTGATCTAAGATGTTTATAGGAAGAAAAGCGATGATGATGACGATTTATAAAAAGATGTGCGTGATTAGCGAGATGCGGCCATAAAGTTTGTTGACATTCCGACAGGGGATGCTGATAGTCATGGTAGGTTACCTATCTGTTAATTAAAAACTTAGCTCAGAAAATCCACAGCAGTAGGTTAGATTATTTTGTATTAATTTTAGCAAAATAAAATTTTTGATGAAATTAAAATAAAGGTGAAAACCTTCACGGTTTTCATACCTGTGATGTTATTGGGCATCTTTTTTCGTTGATAAAAATAATCGTCAGTTAAGAATTTCTCTGGTCAAAAAAATAGAAACTAGATATTAATGAGATGTGGTTAAAAAAAAAAAAAACGTTTCCAGTATGCGTATGTTGATGTATACCAAGAAGCAGGTGACGAGCTTCGAGCAAGTAATGAACAAGAACTGTTTTCGTCGAAAAAATCGACTGATGGACCGCTGTAAACATGCTCTTGATTGACGAATGAATTCTACTTAAATTTTATGATTGCACTTGAAACCAGTAATTTAATTTTGGAAATATTCCAAATACTTGTGTTTTATTTTAATGATCTACTTTATAATCAATAATCGCTGCATTATGTCCACATCTATGCAGCTGCTCTTTAAAAGACTCATCACATTTTTGATTCAATCTGATTGGTAACCAATGAATGTTAGAGATGTAGCGCTGACAGCACTACCTAGTAATGTCTTTGAATATCTAGGATTTTAAACAATACTAGTTAAAGCTCTCATCCTGATTTGAAAAATAAAATTAAGTATTCCAAGGAAAACCAATTATTTTCTTTAATAATCGCCTTTACGAAAAGTTCAAGCGTATTTTGATCATCACCAAGTAGATCGAATATTTCTGGAAAACAAAGTTCTCCGCTTCCGGAGCCGCAAGCAAATGCAATGTAGATTCAGGGAAATCTAAAAGATTTGCAGATGTTGATGACAACAATTTCATTCCCTTTTAGTCTTTCGATTGCATTAGTTTGTGTGCAATTATTTATACAGTCTAATGTAATATATTTGCGTAATGCGTATATTCCTCCCAAAAGTTCTGCACCGGTCTATTCCGAACTCTCTATGAACTTAGATTAAGTTTTTGAACTTTCCTCTTCTAACATCACTGTTCTACTTGTAAGAGACTTCAATGTTCCTCATATTTAATGGGTTCCTTCTGAAGATGGATCTCGTGAAGAAGCTTCTCTAACATCCTCACAGCAAGAACTTGTTTACCTTGATGGCATTAATTAAACTGATTTACACCAAATAAGCTGAATAATGAACTCCAAAAATAGAATTCACTGTAGTTTTTGAATCTAATTCAGGCATTACTAATATAGATTATTGTCATTCCCCTGGATGTCTTTTTTGACTTGAGCACACTGTTCTTTTTGAAAACTTTAACCCACTGAACTGTTCATAAATTTTTGATTTCATTGATCTCATCAAGCTTAAATAGCGCTGGTATTGATAGTATATCAGACTCTACTAATATTGACAACGGAGTTGCTAAATTCTATACGATATTAGGAAACTGCATACAAAAATACTATCAAAACTATAACATCCATTAACTGGAATTTTGGCATCTTTATATGAAAGAACGAAAGATGAAAGTTTTATGTAACTTGCCATTTATTTATTGCTAAATTTTCGATTTACTCAATGAGGTAGTTTTCTTACGGCCGCCTCCCAGACTATTACATGAAATGAGATGCTCTCTGAAATACGACCCCAAGAGCTTTTGGAATTTTGACTCAAACTTTATTTATGCTGACTGCTTATTACAAAGCTAAACCGACATAAGCAATGCGTTTGCTAATAATTTTCAAAGGTCCTTTAGTGAGTCTTTGGTAAGTTTCGATATATATTTTAAATACTTATGTAATTGTCCCCAAGTTCAATTTAATAATATCTCTGTGAAACAGGAAATAATACTGCACATTCTCTCATCTATAAATCATGATTATTCTCCTGGGTCAGATGATATTCCACCAATATTAAAAAGTGTGCACAACTGGGTCGCACGTACTTGCTCTTCTGTGCCTAATTACATTGAAAAGCAAGATCTTTTACAGAAACTAGGAACATTAACGTTACAAATGACACAGTTTGAACTTATGAAAATTATTAAAACCACAGTACTTAACGGTTTTTAGTAAAATTTAAGTACGCCATCACACGTCTTAAATAACAAAGAATTTATGAAAAATGTATTTCGAAAATTGTAGGACTGGTTTTGATAAAATCCTGTTTTTTATTTTTATTTTTTTGAAATTTTGGTATGCAGTTTTTTAGAGTTTATTAATATACATGTGATAATAAATTAGTTATATTGATTTTTCAAAAAAAAATTAAAAAATTAATTTTAATTAGAAAAAAAAGTTATTCAAAATTTTGATATGCAAAATTAATAGGGCTACCTATTTATTCTCAAATATAAAATTTGACAAAAATCCAAAGAGCACCGAGAAAGCCAAAAATTAAAAAAACCGGTACATGAAAAGATCCGTCAATAGACTTTTCCGTAAATTTGGTTCTGATCAAATGATAGAAATTCCCCATTCTCAAAAAAATTCATTAAAATCGTTGGAGCCGTTTTCGAGGAAAATAAGCTTTTCCTTAACACGGTCATATGGCAAGTACCGTTACTTTTAGGCCTAAAAATAAAATTGCAATTTGTTTGTTTTTTTAATGTTTATTTATTCACCTACAAAATAACATTTCATTGGATAAGCCTAAATAAAATTAAAAGCTTATACATATTTGTATATATTTTTAAGTAAATGACCTTTGTGGTTCTCATTACATATGATTTCTATTTTTTATTCTTAGATGTTTTCTTTTATATTTTATTTTTATATTAAGTAGATTTAAAAATGTATGTTGTGATAGTTTTCTTCATATTAGGAAAATGTGAGAAAAAACCTAAATGAGGACAGTCGCAATTTTTTTATATAAAACTAAAACCTAGTTACTACCTTACCTACCTTAAACTACAAAAAATTCAGGCCCCACCATGTGATCCACATTCCGCCGATTAACAGAAAAAAGCAGGAAATCGTCCATTTTCTCAAGTCATCGTCAGATCATAGATCACATGGTGGGGCCTAGTTAAACTAAACCTAAGCGTTGGCTTTAGCCCAGTCAAGCCACCAGTATTTTCCTCGATTTAACCGACTAGAGTTATTTCTATCTCTTTCAGGTATGCTAATGCAGTATCTTAGATTAGTATTTCCATCCCCCGATTCGAAAGGCTCGTAAAGTAATCTTTTATCAGTTGCTCTTCTTGCAGCGTGATATGTTATCGGTACGTTCATTGAGTCAGATAGATAGCCATATGCATCCAGAAACAAAAATGTCTCTGGTGGGATATATCCAGTTTCCAATACATTTCTGAAATACACAGGGTTCGGGTAAAATAAACCTGAAACAAGCTCATTCTCAATGACGCCAGCCGATCATGCCAAGTAATTCCTCCCGAGGTCTAGGATAACATTGTCAATTCTAAATACACCGGATGCATCCAACAGTTTTTTGTTTGATACGTAATGCCGAAAGTCGGTATGTGCACTTCTATACATTTGCTCTAAGACATTTCCGCTCGAAACCACGAAGAAGACCGTTAGTGGCATTAAAATCTTCAGCCGTCATGTATTCTCTATCTGTTACGACAAATTTCTTCCCGTATATCATAGATATTATCATCTTTATGAGATGAGGTGGAAATTCGTATCGAATAAGTTTAAATACTAACCCGTCGATCCAGACCGTGTCAAAAGCTTTTTCGATATCTACTAGACAGGCAGCTGTACACCTTTTGGCATTAAGATTCCAGTTAATGTCTGAAACCAATTTTGTGACAGCGTGCACTTTTCTTCACAGACGAATAGAATTTACTTGCTTATAACAATTTCAAAAATCTTCCCGATATTAGGCAGGAGACTTATGGGCCTATAACTTGAAGGATCAGAAGGATCCTTCTTTTTTTTGATTATTGGAAATACCTTTGATATTTTCCAGCAATTTGGGAAGTAAAATTTACTTAGCAGATTGTTAAAGATAACACAGTACTGCCGTATGATGACAGACAAACAGACAAACATTTTTTTTCGATCACTTTTTTAGACTTCTCTATGATCGTAATGTCATGTTTGATTGTTATCTCAATCAATTTCAAAGAAAATTACATGTGAACAATAACATGGTTTTGTGCAAAAAAGATAAACGACTTCAAACCTTGTTATATTCTTAAATAAATGTTCAAACGCTCTGAAAAATGGAAATGAGGTAGATTGCACATACACTGAGTTTTCTAAAGCATTTGACCAACTTAGCCATAGCATTATTTTGCTTAAACTTAGAGAATACTGGTATCCATCTTTTCTTATTACATGGATTGCATCCTACCGAAAAGAAAAGATCTTATCAGGTGAAATTTCCAAATTCGTGTACCTCCAGGAAGTCATCCAGGTCCTTTTCTATTAATTCTTGCAATAAATGATGATTAAACCGGTGTTCATCACAAAAACCTTTTTGAGCCTTAGCTATTGTTCCAGAACTTATTGAAACCATGAGAAGCATCAAAAAATGCGGTTGAACATCTCTTTTTCAAGGACCTGGAAATTTGAATAATTGCTTTCTGTAAGAAGTCGTATAACCGAATTTTCATGATTAAATGTCGTAGTTATACTATTATTTTTGAATACTCAATACAACAATTACAGTTTGTTTGTGTTTTTGATATTTAAGTTTTTTTTAATCATGTAATGCAAGCCTCGTGGCCATGGAGTCGATCCACAAGTTCTAGTTTCTTTCAGAAACGGGCGGGGCCGGACCTAGGCTTTAACTAGGTACTAAGGGTTAACAGTAGCCCCAGCTACTTGATACCAGGGGCACAGATAGGCCATGCTCCTCAGAAATGAGAATAGCATTTGCCATAACAAAGTTATTAATTGCAACTAGCAATGGCCTACCGCAAGATTAAGGCTTCAACAACCAGGCGCTTACGATGAACCCTTCCGCATCCTGTAGTTTTTAGATAAATCTACGAATTAGACACACTTACGAGCACTGGAAACTGAGGACATCGGCTCAAACAATAACATGACAACACACAAGACGACATTGATACAAGACAGAAGAGAAGATAGAAGGAGAACGGAAAACAGAAAACACAACACATGTCAACAGCACGCAGTTGGTTTTCGGACGGTCCGCCATCTTTCTACTAACCACGCGCAATTGACTTCGCTTATCTCACGGGAAGCGATGCTTTATCGGAGCCAAAGCCGTTGACAATTTTAGAGTAGAGTCTTTTTTCAGCTAAGGTAACATTTTTCAAACACAGGAGATGTCAGACCTTACCCACCACTTCATCCAAACTATACTTACGTGATGCATGATATCTTCATCACAAAATTCTTCGCTATTGATCTTACATCCAAAATATTTTAAAACTTGGTACTTGGAAGAACTGTACCAGAATTCCGCAGTGCCTTTGGGCAAAACTTATCAAAGCTCATGTTTGTCTTTTAAATGCTTTTTTTCAAAATCAACCAACACCATGTGCAAATCTCTTGAGGATTTCCAAAATGTCTTTATTCTATACTGATTCTTATTGTATAAAGACTGCCTATAGTACTATCATGTACTATCGGAATTTCGTGTATCACTCTTTCACTTGTAAACTAGAAAAAGAGAACTAACTTTCACCTCCATTGATCACCGCTGATAAGTCCGCAGAATGGAATCGTGAAAGAACCATGTGGACCCAATGTCTACGAACATTTTCCCAAAATCTGAAAATACATCGTGTGGCCAAATCGATTTTTCTTTCCCGATTTTTTTTTAACTTCATGTGGAGAGATGTAGCTTCATATGATACTTTACTATAGACTAAAATAATTTTCTTCCATGAGGAAGGATTTTTGTTTAATTAAATCTCAACCTCAAATGCATATCCCATTGGTCATTTGAATTCGGAAAATTCTTGCAAACACCACAGAGATAGTTCATTGTTTAAATCAGTAAGTCATCAGTTTAAGCAATTTTTTCTTTTTTCGAGACATTTATCAACCCGAAAAGGGTTAATCATAAGCTTATGCAATTTTATGCTTATAACAAACAACTCATCGATGTTAAGTTCGTTAAATCGTATATCGTATAAACGTTTTCTAGTAATTAGTTGGTATGACGCATGGGCATGACGCATAACACATAATCAAAATTTCTAGTATCAAGTTGGTATATAAAATGTATCTTTACTTTTTCTGTCAGTGAATTGTGTTTACAAATAAAAATTCCCAAAAAATCGAATCCAATTGATATATTGTTAGAAATTTAAACTCTTAACAGGCTCAAGACTCCAGCATTGTCGTCCGGTCAAATCTCAATTAAATATAAAGTTTAAAAAAACACATCTTTTCCCCAAATCAAAATGTATCCAATTATGTCACAGTTCATGGTTCATGGTCAGTCTCTTTACAAATTCCCAAGCTCATAGAAAATCAAGATGTTCCAAAGGCCTTAGGCTACATCTAATGTAAGCTAGGCTTGTCATTAGTCGCAGTGGTTTTTTTTTAATTGGAAACTAATAAGTTTTTTTCGAATTTCGCTTACACTGTTTCGGCCATTGTTATGGTAATTCCAAAACATTGTATCTTGATTATTTCACACCAACTTTGATATTTCGAGTTTAATGTCACTCCGAATTTATTTTATTTTATTTTTTTTTCGATGATACATATCTTAAAACAAATTTCTAAAAACAATTAAATCATTCAATTTTATTTGAAAGGGCAGCCTTAAATTGGATATAATATCATATCCGATAAAAATAAAAATTGAAAGACAAACTTTATCAACCATTTAACTCCAAATTGTTGGTTCTTTGTAGAACTCGAATGATTTTATAAGAACTAAGCAAAATAGTATCTCAACATGCATTCACCCACACAAGCGCTCATAACAATAAGTTTTTAAATCGTTTTTATTTTCAAAATATTACGTATACGCCACCTTATCCACTGCCTAGGATCTTTGACCATAAAACCAACTTAGCCGACCTCCGCATGCTAAATTAATCGGTCAACTTGACTGCCTCCTGTGTCACCCTCGTGCACATAACTGCTCCAAACAGAATGTTCCTCGATGGATACATCAAAAACCATAGGCCCTCAATCCAACTCTATAATAAATCACATCCAATTCAACCATCTATTTTTGGTCTTTCTAAAGATAGCACGATGAAATGAAAAAGTACAAAAAAAATTAATAAGTCGTGATCGTTACCGCCGAAACCACAAAGAGTTACATGCACCCATTGGCTTCCTCTTCTTGCAGCATTCTGGTGTGCTACAGTGGCAATTAGGGCCGGCACAATAAACTACTACACACCAATCCGAAGCAATGAACAATTTAAATGCAGTTTCCAGCAGAGTTGACCCATGGCAGACCTCTTCTTCTCGAAACTAATCTTCAGCCAAACTGTGCAGGTCCAGCTATAATCTTAGTTCCACTAATCCAAGACTCAGGCAGACTGTTCGTCCAGCCCTTTTAACATAACCTACCTCCGCTTGTGTGCGTCCGCCTCTTATCCCGCTCTGATTGATTTCATTATTGTTTCGGGAGCATTGTTGCGGGTGACTATGTCTGCGTTCCTAGTGTTCAGTCGGAGAACCGATATAATCGTTATGAATGAATAATAAGTGGAAACAAACTGAAGTTAACTATTTATTTGGTTATCCTAATAAAGACGGTTTTTTTTCAGTTAGTCAGAGTACTTTCGATTAATTGGATGTTGAAACAAAAAAAAAAAATATTCTATGAATTGCAATTGTCGAGATCAAAAAAGTACCGAAAAAGCTGCTTCAAGAATGACGTTCTTCATCTTGATTTACTGTTAATTTATTAGTTTTTGTGTATTTCGGTATAACGGTGTTTCAAATTTCGTAATAGAGCTTATGTATATGATGACGGAAAGGCCAAACGATGGTTAATCTTCCTTTTTGGACAGTTCTTCGACCATTTTGGCGCTGATTTGTTTGAGTTGCTTACGAGTTGGTACTGATTGGCTCAGTGTACGTTCTTGCGTTTCATCATCCTCTAGGTCTAGGTCTGAAAAGAGGTCCATAAGAAAACAAAAGATGGAAATCAATTAGAAGAATTTGAAAAAAAAAAATATTTTTGCAGACTTCTGTAAATTCATCAAAATAAATCTGGAGTTATTTTTGTTTTAGCAATACTGATGATGTTACGCGAAATTTATAAAAGCGCCTCTGAAAATATTGGACTCTTTTTTCAGAAAACAAAATAACATTGTTCTTAAGTAAACGTTTCATTGCTGAATTCTTTTTTTTTGAAAAAAAAGGAATACACAGTTAAGAAAACTCAAGCGCCAACTCAAGATTTTATTTTTTCTAATAAAATGTTTCCTCAAATTAAAAAATAAATTGCACGACTGGATTGCACGTACTTGCTCTTATGTGCGGTCACAGATTCGAATAAAATTTGAAAAATATTAAGAGAACTACAAACTTTTTTTTCGATTTTCTGACTTTTGATTGTTTGCAAAAAAGTACGTAAAATAGTTTTTAGCGAAAAAAAATTTAAACGCCATTTTATTTCCTTAGAAAATGTGCAAAAGTGAGATTTTTTTAAAACATAGGTAACGGTTTTTAAATAAAACCTTTTTTATTAAACAACTTTTTTTTTAAATTAAAAAAAATTATTCAACAATGCAAACTTAAACACAAAAAATTACTTACATTAAAAAAAAATTAAAAAAAAACCAACTACCTGTTTTCAAAATATTGATTTTTGAAAAAAAAAAAAATTAAGAAAATTATTAATAATACAAAAAAAAAGTTTTCGAAAATATTTTAAAATAAAATTACTTACATCTTCCTGAATATCAATTTTGATTGAAATAGGATAACCAATTTTTTCGAGAAAGTCGAAGAAAAAAAACGGTTCTATGGGAGGTACCGTTTTTAGCACACCATCTTCAATTTTTGTTCACCAAAACATTACCTACACCTACAATAATACACTGCTTTTTTTTTAATCTTGGAGCCGTTTCCCAGAAAAATAAGCTTTTATTTAACGGTTATATGACAGGTACCGTTAATAATTGAGCTAAACAATAAATTTTAAATTTCTCTGTAGAATTTCAAAATAACCTTATGTTCCAAATTTGAAGACGATTGGCGGAACCGTTTAGGCTGTAGTTCAATATACATCCGACAGACAGACAGAAAGAATTTTGCCAGTAACGCAAATATGTTTCTCTATCGTTGCAATGTCATGTCTGATTGCTAGAATTTTTTTTACAAATGCATAACTCTCCTTATAGTCCCTATAAATAGCAAGTAAAAAATAAGTAACATTAACGTAGAAAAATAACACTATCTGAACTTAAGAAAGTGTCAAAACCACAATACCTAACGGTTTTTAGTCAAAATGGAGTAGGCCATTATGCCTGTATAATAACGAATTTATGAAAAAAGTATTTCGCAAATTGTAGGACGGATTTTAATAAAATCCTGTTTCTTATTTTTAGTTTTCTGATTTTTTTTGGAAGGCAGTTTCTTGGAGTTTATTAATATACATGTGATTAAACAATTTTAAATATTTTTTTTTATTAGTTTTAAAAATATTGATTTTTCAAAAAAAAAAATCAAAAATTAATTTTAATTAGAAAAAAAGCTATTTAAAATGTTGATATGCAGAATAAATTATACTACCTAGATCTTTTTAAATATAAAATTTGACAGAAATCCATAGAGCCATTACCGACAAAGCCAAAAATTAAAATAACCGTTCTATGGAAGGTCCCGTTATTAGACTTTTCTCGTATATGTGGTTCTGATCAAACGATAACCAATACCAACAAAAAAATTCTCAAAAATTTCCATCAAAAATCGTATGGCAAGTACCGTTATTTTTAGCTCTAAAAATAAAATTTCAATTTCCCTCTGAGGAATGCCAAGAGATAAACACATACCAAATTTGAAGACAGACAGACAGACACACATTTTTCGCCAATGACTTTTATAGGCTTCTCTATGACCGTAATATCATGTTTGATTGTTGTCTCAATTTTTTATATTCACGAGTCCCAAACATGCCTCTGCATTGTACGGTAACGTTTTGAAAAATCCATCTATCATATGACTGTCCTATATTTGTATGTATATACTACGAAAATATTGCCCGTTTCGGGCAATGTGTATTTGTTTTTGGAACACTTCGGTAAGCAAATGACCTAAATAATATTATTAATGCGAATGTTACGCCTTCACATGACCTCAATTATTTAACCGTTATTTATGAAATTTTGTATACTATGTGTTGCCAGACTTGGAACTTTTTATTCCGAAAAAAAATATTCCCGAGAGATTAAAAGCTTTAGCAATGCATTAATATAAGAACCTATACATAAATATTCATCACTCACTATACGGCTAAAACGGCCATAAGTATACCTCAAATAATTTTAATTAATTTTCATTTTCTGTGGGACATAATGTAACCCAAGCGGAGCCGCCAGTTCATTCAAATGCCTTCATTAAAGCCAAAACTCCAGTTAAAGGATTCTATTTGCAAGATACATATTAGAAAATAGGCCTCAATAAAAATACCTGAATCTTTTTCAGACAAATCATCTTCCACGTCAATTCTACTAAGAAACAATTCATGGTATTCCTTCTCCAAGCTTTCTCCTTCTTCCTTGCTTAACTCGTCCTTATAGACAGCCATGACAGCGGTTACTCTCTTCTTGAAGTTTTGCAAGAGCGTGTCAACTAAACCCATGAAAAAAAAATTAGAAAATATTCAAAATCAAGAAATCGAATCAATAAAACTATTAATTTTTACTTTTTGCTTCATAACCATCTGGAGGGTAAGCCTTCATGATGAGATTGTCGAACTTTAATAGCGGCAGCTTTAAGTATGATGTTGGGTATTGCATTTTAACGAGTTTGTTTGAACGTAACACATATCGTAATATCTCGTTGTAATTCCATAAAACATATCTGGAAATAATGGTTAATTATGCACATGCACATAAATATCAGTAGAATTGACGAAAAAAGAGTTTATATTTAAGTGTAACTATACTTATGTTTAGATGTTTGTTTTTCAATCACGTCTGAAGGGCTTAACGGATTTTGGTGAAATTTGATTAGTGGTGAATTGAATGAAAAACGAATGAAAACGATTCTTAATTGGAGAGGTGAAAATTGTATGTTTAGAAGTAAGGATGTTTGGTCTGTTTTCACGCCTTAACGATTGCATGAATTTGTAAGGTTTGACAAGTAGATTTGTGAGAGATTGAAATCATAATTTTCACGTGATAATGGATGACTCATTGTCACGTTCCGTCTGAGCCGTTTATATGTAGCATTCGCACATTTAATTAACACAATAGCAAATAAGTTTAAGCGAAAAGCAAATTAATTTAACATAAACGCAAATTACTTTAACCCTTTCGCAAATAATTTTAACCGAAAAAGAAATATATTTTACATAAACCCAATACATTTACCCTAAACGCAAATGAATTTAACCTTTTAACAGATATATTTAAGCCAATAGTAGATTCTCTTCGAAAAATTCTTTTAAAATACTCGTTACTTCTTTTCAAAGTTTAAAATACGAAACAGTGGAAGATGTAATTTCTATGTTACCGGCTAAACTGCTATTTAGGCAAAACTGGTTTAACCTATAGGCGTCCGGTTGACCTAGTTTAATGATAATTCAGTGATAATATTCGATTTGATGGACTCTGACGAGCTACGATTGTTTCGCTTCAATGTAGAATTCGTAATGCTACTTGCATGCATCACTTGAATAGTTACATCACCTGTTACGAGGAAGCTACAAACGTTATACGAAATATCCTTAGGATTTTCTGCATATCCCACGAAGATTTCCTCAAAACGGGTCAGGAACCCAACGACGCTTTTAGACGACGTCGAAAGTTTTAGTGGACGGATATACGCTACGCAAAGGCAACAAACTGTATTGCAACTCAAGTAATGCAATTGAATCGGCTCACTCAGGAAGGAAGTAAAGTTGAGCGGCCGAGAAGCACATGGCGTAGAACACTCGAAAAGGAATCAGCGGAACTAGGCAAGACCTGAAACACATTTTCGGAAATCCCCGCTAACTGTTTCAATGAACCTAGGTAAGTATGTTTGGACATTTCTTCTCTAATGAGGATGAGATGAAGTTTCTGATAATACTTTCCTGATATTATTTTTATGTTTACATTTAGTAACAAATTATAAGAAAAAATACGCATCGCAAAATATAATTTTACACCGCAATTTAAAAAAAAAATTCTTTTTAACTAATTTGTGTGTTTAAATTGCTCCCCATACCTTAACGACAATAGTAAGACAATTTTTCCATAGTAAAAATACTAGTACAGGGTGGGCCATTTTTTACCTCTACAAGGTTCCGTATTCCGCCATATAGAAAAAAAATGAAAGTTCTGAATCGGAAAATATTTATTTCAAAAATTGAGCTTTCTCATCTCGTTATTTCGATGTTTTTTCCAATAAGTGCTCAAAAACTTATTCGTATTTTCAATTCAAAGTTGAAGTTCTTTGCTCTAGGCATTCTAATCTTGGAACCTTTGTAGCAAAATACCATCTCAGATGATACTTCGATTTATTGAAAAAAAAAAATAAAAAAAAAAAATATCCACAATTATTGATGATCTTGACTGGAACAACAACTCTTCTTGTTTTAGATTGTTCAATGTCTGAGGCTAACTAAATGCCGGGCTATTTTCATTTGTTTAATGCAGGAGTTTCTTGTGCCTGCCTTTCTGCCGCAATATTGTTGGAACGTAGTGTATATTATATATAATTTAATTGTTCGTGCCTTTAGTTTTATAAGACCTTTTTAACAGCGGTAAATAAAAAAGACGCATTATCGCCCGAAACAGCTTTCATATAGAACAATGTTAGTTTTAAAAGTCGAGTTAAAACAGCCTGATAAGCCCATTAATATTTTTTTAGAACTGTTCCATCGACCATAAATCAAAATTCCCATACTTAAGTTATCAATCCAAAAAGACGATAGAATACTGTTGAAGCAAAATAAAACACCTTACAAATTATATACCTGCTTGTACTTAAAACGCTCGTTTGTTTTAATATCAACCGAGCATGTTTTAATTTATTATTACTAAATGAAAAGCTGCACTTGAAGGAACGTTTTCATTAAATAAATTTATAAATTGCTTATTTAAATAGACTTTCGTTCTTTTATACATACATATATACATATATGTATAATCTTTTCAAATACCCAGGCGTAATGCAAAAAAATGTGAAAGTATGGAAAGAATGGAGTTTCTTAAAAATAGTCGTAAGCGATCCACAAAATTATATATACATACATACATTATGTAGATATAAGATACTGTGGTTGAAATAAAGCATATTACCAGCTCAATAGTTATGAGTATGACAAAAACCGGTTCATTATTCTATGGCCAGAAGTCATACGATTCTCTGAGGACTTAAAAGACAAAAATGGTTTGTTTAAAATATTTAAAAGGCTTATTTTGTACTTTTTACTAAATTTAGTAAAAAAAAACACATATAACTGCCTTGCTTCGAATATTGTTAAAGCGATTGTGTCGAAGTTATTTATGTTTTTTGTTTATTAATTAAACAGCTGTTTGTGGTGACAAGGTAAACTTTGTTTATTTTTCAATTTTTGAACAACTGGTAAAATATGACTTTTAAACAATATGGCTTATACATGTTTACTACTAAGTGATAATTTTGGCCGTAAGGAACTAACTCCCAAAGAGTTAAGTCCCACTAGCCAAAATTAACTTACTGCCACTATTTGGGAGTTAATTCATTTGGGACTTAGTTCGTTATGAACTAAGTCCCAATGAACTAAATACCATGAACTGAGTCCCACCGTTGGCCTTTAGTTCGTTTTTATTTTGGGATTTATTTCGTTTACGGCTGGGATCTAGTTCCAAAAAAGGGGAATTAGTTCACATGAACTAAGTCCCAAATTTGGTGGGAGTTAACTCTTTTGAGTGTTAGTTTGTAGGGCCATAATTTTGACAAAATGTTATCAATATGATTAAATCCGTATAGAAATAAAAACAGACAAACAGACATTCTGATTATAATCTCAAATTTTTCTTTTGTCTTCACGAATACAAAACTTGCCCTTTATTTGAAGTAAAAAGAATTTGTTATGAAAAGCTAGCTAGCTGGTATCCGACGTTCTTCTTACGTCCTCAATGCTCTTTCCAATATATTTGCAGGTCCGACATACGTGCCAATTATTGTAAGTTTGCTGTATTATACATATAACCTTCGAGTATACCAAGAAAAAATTAATTTAGTATTTCTTACATACTTAACGTTCCTTGACAAATATATGCTGATACTAATGCTGACAGCAGCGTGATGATACTAATATAATTTAACTCCATCGAGGTGATATGTTACAGTGCCATCTAGTAGCAAGTTTGTTAAACTGTTAATATTAGAACCCCTTTAAGTATTGAGATACATGTATTTGGTAACCTTCGTGGTGAACGACCGAGTAGCTTCAGGGTTTTTGAAAACAAAAACAACTGGTTGAATTCTTACATAAAAGTTTCACGTTTCTTTCATATGTTTTAAATTTCGCCGCCTATAGGGTATTATTCGAATTATTCTAAGAACCTTCCTGCTTCTTCATTGAGGAATACCCTATACCAGACCATAGTATGAGATATATTTATACTATTCATCTAATACACTCAAAAACATTTGCCGATACGGCATGCGTGCCACCTACTGGATGTTTATTTTACTACTCCTGTGCAAGCAATAAGCTAACCAAATTTCATTGCAATGGGATAGTGTATTAAATATGAACAAAGCAAACAAACAAACAAACAAACAAACAAAAAAAACAAATATTAATTTTGTATATATACGATATACGATATAGGCAACAATCTATATATTTCCTTAAAGAAATGTTTCAATTTAAACATTTATTTTTGTTTGGATAAAAATTCTCTAACTGCTGTGAAATACAAAGTAAGCATAAGCTCGTACTTATGTAAATAAGTGGTACAATTATAGATGTGGATCTGTTTGACACACATCTGAGATATTCGTGGAATTATGTTGTTTGACGTATTTTAAACATTTTAAAATAATATTTAAACTATAATGTGTCTGTAAGTCACAAAGCCTTTTAGAATGCAACCGTATGTTGCATGACACTTGTTAGAAGAATTATAGAGATAGGAAAGTATTCTTTTTGGCGCAGTAGATCGAGAATCATGTGAATGTTTTCTCACTTAAAACCCATGGACGCCTCAAGCTTACACTAGGAGTTAGAAAAATTGCTTACCAAACTGAGAGTCGATCTTAGAATCCCTCGCTTAACAAGCAAATACAATATCAATGCCGCCCGCAAATATAATATCAATGCTCCGAATTTCATGAATCTAGTTATGGAGGCTCTCTTGCAGATGTAAAATATGGTCCAAATCCAAAGATGTAATGCTGCTAGTTAAACCACCATTTAATTTATTTTTGCTGATGGCGTCGTTATCAATAAGTAAGGACGAGTATCACCAAAACCTTTGTCAGCATTGATATCGGTTTAGGGGCCAGTTATAGCTATCATTGAAATGCATCATTGAAAAACTTTAAACCGATTTTTTACATGTTTTCCTTTGATTAGCAACACAAATGATATACCAATCTATAGCAAATGATACGAAGAATTTTTTTCGACAAGAAAAAACTAATTTGCACAAATATTTTTTATTAAAAATTTATTTATCTGTTTTCCTGATGCAAATTAATTTTTCGTGTCAGCTGATTGTTTTTTGACAGAAAGTGGAACAACTCGTTCCACTGATTTGAATTTCAATTTCTTTCAGTTCCAATGACAGATTTGTATCCGAAAAAAAATTTCGTGTGTATTTCAACCAGGAAAATTTTTCCAATGACAGAAAATTTCAATGATTGCTATAACTGATCTCTCAAAAAAATTCCATTGATTTGTTTCAATGATGCATTTCAATGATAGCTATAACTGGCCCCTTAAGTGGAGTGAATTCCTGGGGGCATTCCCCAGGAAGTGTTCCATATTCTATTATAGTCCAGGAAAAATAATTTATATACAAAAAAAAACATCCATGTAGTTCCAATTTTTGCAGGAATGTGTAGGGATGGGCCCCCTCTACCCCCAATAAAAAAAATCCCCGTTAAACCGAGTGCCGCGCGGGGTGGAGGGGTGATTTAAATGGACCTTCCCACGGTTCCCCCACATATCTCGAAAACGGTTCGTCGTAGAAAAATAAACTCTGAAGGAAAAATGAAGCTGATAAAATAAAAAAAGATACAGCGAATTGAAATGTTACGATAAATGTCAAAACTTAGTCATAAAATAACAAAACAATAATTCCAATCAATATTTTCAAAAATGGTTTTAATAAGTTGTACAACATTCAGTTCCGCGTCAAATGAGACCATAATAATATGTTTTGGGCCAGTCATCACCAAACTACATTATGTAAGAGTTGGACCAAATTTCGACATCTCTAATTTTTTCTCAAATAGCCTTGTAAATAAACTCTTTATCATAAGAGTAGTGCATATAAAAGTTGTAGAATTGAAGTCTGTGTCCTTGAAAATAAAAGCTTGGCAGAAAGCGCACCGTTAGTAGCGACTCCGGTGCCGATAGAACCAACGGCTGAGGAGCAATTAGCAATTAAAAGGGAGAGATTCGGGGAGAAGCAAGGACCTTCCACGTCCAATCATTTCACTACTGGAGGTGCAATAATTATTTTTTCTCACCTTATTTCTAGTATATAAAAGACTTGTGCAGGTAGCTAGACTCAATACCTATAGGATAATTCAAAACATACTCCGCTAGAATATCTAAAAAACGAAATTTAACCATCTGAAGGCTTGAGTAAAAAATTTGTTTTCTAAAACGCGACCCTTCAATCCGCTCCTGAAGGCGCAGTAATTTTTTCAAGTAATTTGTCATATATGGATCGGGTAGCTGAAATTAATACCTTTTTAAAACTGCAAGAACCACTCACCTCATTCACCTACGACCTACGAAAATTGTAATATTCCATCTTATTTCATATAGTTTAAATCATTGTTCTCTCTTTTTTGAAAAAGATTTTGGGTTTTTCCCCTACTCGTAAGGTTTCCTTAACAACTTTCAATAAAACAAAATAATTGAAAATTCTTATTTATTTTAAAATCGGTTCGCACATTTCTTTTATCGTCGTTCATAAAAAAGGTGTTTGCAATTTCCTTTCATTTTTTTAGAGAAAACAATTGCTGGCGCTCTTCTTACCAAAACTAAGTAAACTCCTGTGGCATCATATCACTTTAATTATTAAGTTCAATACTTGACTAATTACATAACAAAATTTATTGTTGTTCTTAATCAAATAGTGAACCCGCCCCTTACTTATCTAGCCGCGGTGGCAGCACTTTATTGCTGCCTGTAAAACTTTTTTGTTCTTCATTCGCTTCAAATCAACTCGTGGTCATCTTTGCTTGTCGTCGTTGTCATTTGTTTTGTTTAATTTAATAATTTCATGAGTATTATTAAATATAAATTATTCATTTTCGGTTTTCGGTGGGCGTTATAAAATAATAAAAAGTGTTACACTACCAATGAATTAATATGATTGTTGCAATGTTCTATTGAAGAGAACGCTTGCTTTCTATCATTTAGAAAAGAAGAAAACAATTTAATATCTTCCCTTTCTCGAAGCGCTTCGTCGTTTTTTGAGCCCTCATAACTTCAGCTTGAATTATACTCAATTCACAAAATTTTCAGGATATGTTGCTAATAGCGGACTTAAAAAACATATAAAGTTTAGATTTTATTGATAAGATAACTCTGATTTCCTCAATGACTGACTGATGATCATCAAAATTCTTAGCGTATTTCCTAATGCCCTAAAAGCGCGTTTTTTAACATTTTCCAAACCTTTGTTTTCTTTATTATTTGCAGAATTTTGAAAAGCTGAATTTCAAAAGCCAAATTTTGAAAGCAAAATTTTGTTAAAAGAATTTTGATCCCAACTCAGAAGTATTGAAATAGGTCTAAATTCATTTCAAAGCGAGTTTCAAGAATGCAATCTCAATGACATAAACGAACTACATTTAAAAATAAATCAAAAAATAAAAAAAACCTTTGCCTACCCACATTTCTCCAAAAACTAATTTTGAATGTAATGTACTTATCAGTTCTCAAAAAAATCGAAAAACGGTCCTATGGGGGGTCCCCTGCTTTGCTAAATCTCTTATGTCTCGTTCGAACACAGTCCTACTGAACCGAAGACTTTCTGATTCATCTTGTGCAAGGATGTCTTGATCGTAAAAGAGCAGCCTGTCTACGGTTTTACGTCCGACTTAGCAGATCAGAGGGACCCTACGATCACTAACTTAACAAAATTGTTTCAGATTGCTGGTCGTTAATTATCATTTTTTCGAAGCCACCCTGTAAAAGCATAAAACATCGATTTTTGCACGCGATTAGGTCATCGGCATAGGCAGTTACCTGAGCTAAGCTAATTTTGACGGACAACTTTCTAACTCTAAGCATGTCATAAATTATATAAGACAGTGGTTAACTTATTTCAAGTTTGTTTAGTTTTAGATTCAAAAATCAAAAGCCTTTTTCAAATAAACCAGACAGGCAACTGTGCATTTTTGTTTAAAATTTTCCGTTGAATGCTCCTTAGTTATATTCTTTTCAAATACTTTTCTGATACTTAGTAGAAGACTAACCTGATTCGCCAGGTTGGGGTGGTCTTGTCCCTTTTTCGGGAGAGGATATATACTTACATGTACCTTCCGCCGCACCGTGCCTCATCATCATCATCGGCGCAACAACAGGGATACGGTCGCCTCGTTCAACAAGTTCTTCCACACCATACATCTCAATGCCGAAAAAATAAAATTATTTTTTTCCATCGTTTTTAAAGAAATAAAATGGCGTTTTAATTATTGGTACGAACGATCAAAAGTAACAAAAAAAATTATTAAGAACTTTGAAATTCCTTTAAAAGATAATTTCAAATAAGAGTAAGTAAGTGTGATCCAGTCTTGCAATTTATTTTCTTTTAATTCTTGGCGTTTTTTTTTTAAAAAAAAAAAAAAAATAATACGTAGGTACTTAATGGTTGAATTTCAAATACCGTTATTATTTAAGCTAAAAATATAAAAAATGTTTAAATCAACTTTTGAGGTTAATTTAAAGAGATTGGCTCAACCGTTTAAAACGCATTTTAATACGTGGAGCATGAAATATTACGTTTGTTTTTATCAATATCAAATGTGGCTTTTATATTTTAGGCTTTGGTCTGTACCATAAACATCTATGTCCCAAAACGATTATTTTTTCTTTCCCAAATCTATAAATTTAGCTAATTTCCAAAAACTACGGATAATGGCGCTCAGATCTTTGCTCAGTACACAGGTATTTAACCAAAGAAAACCTTTTTTTTTATATATTTACCTACGAATAAAAATATGGTTACCGCAGTTCGAAAATGTTTACCTAAACAAAATACATTTTTAAATCAAAACTTTACTTAAATAAATGTCTACACACCATTTTTCATAAGAAAATATCTTTCTTTAGAAAACTCTATTTCAGCAATTTGGGTCATAAATTTATTGTTCAAATTGGTGAAAGATAGTTATTTTGACGTACTAATCAACTAGCATTCATGTTATTATTTTCTTATTTTTTGATTAACTGCACTTTAACTTTCTTTCATACAAAGAAAAACCGTGGTTTTTATCAAAACCAAACCAATAAACAACTACAATTTCCAACCATAGGGCAAGTATGTGCAACCTGGTCGTGCACTTTATTTATTTTGTATTCAAACATATTAGGAGAGTCAAAATTATCACTTATGTGTAAACCATATTATTTAAAACTCATATTTAACCAGGTGTTCAAAAACTGAAAAACAAAACAAGGTTTACCTTGCTACCACAAGCAGTTGTGAAATTAATACAAAAAAAAACATAAATAACTTCGGAACAATCACTTTAACAATATTTGAAGTAAGCCAAGTTTTATGTGTTTTTTGTATTAATCCTGCTAATCTTATAAATTTGAATGTTTGTATGTTTGTTCTGCAATCACACCTCAAAGGCTTATTGGATTCAAATGAAATTTAGTAGGTAGATCGGTGAGGTGATGTACTGAAAAATAGGCTACTTCTTATCCCGTAAGCAAGTGTACAAATGCTAAATCTTTTGTAATCCCCCGAACCATGACATGAAAAAACGAGCCCTACTGCATCACTTCTTACGAAACTATATTTCACAATGGCCATCTGAGAAAAGTGGCCTAAACTTGCCCATATAGTAACTATGTATGTATGTACACTGTACAGGGTAGGCCAAAAGAATCATCCTATTGGAAGATAATCTCATTTTTGCAAATGGCCACCATGTCAAATCTGTTTTGACATTTGTGGACTAGACAGATGCAGAATACAAGTAAACAAAGCCATGGAGCGATACATGAACCGATATTCTGAAGGTGGAGTTCCCGTGTCGCCTCATCTCTCGTTTTGGCGATTTGCACTACCCCGCAAGATCGCCGAAACCGTTTCAGACTTTTTTTTTGTAGTGTTTTTTGAAGTCCCGTGTTTACGTGAACAAGCCCGAGACTCTGGAAACTCTCAAGGACAACATTCGACAGATGTCGCCCGAAGTTCTCGCTGAAGTGATGAAAAATGCCATAAATCAATCAATCAATTGTGACGGCGCCCATGTCATCTTCTCGACTTGACCAATACAATTCTAAAGGTTCAAATAAACATAATCAAAAAACAGAATCGAAGTTTTTCATTTAGAAAAAAAAGAGAGCCAAACAACATCGGATGGATAACTTCTTTTGGACCATTATGTATATCGCATGTAGAAAACAGTGAAAGCTATTATCATTATTTAAATCTCTATATAAAGTGTAAGAAAAACCAAAGAAGTGCTCAATGTATTCAAAACCCTAATTTACCTTATTAACAAAAATATTTCTGCTCGGTTCCTAAGATATTCATCAGCATCCTGTTCAACTCGCTTTTCCTGCTGAATTTGATCTTTGAGATATTTAATCTTTTCCAATCTTCTGAAATACCATAACCAAAAAATATATAATGAATTCATTACAAATTCATGTCACTTACTCTATCTCTTCCTTGGTTAAATTGTGCTCAAGAATACCCCGCATCACATCAGCTCGTAAGAGTTTCTGTTCCGTCTGCTGATGTACAATCATATCACCATCCAGGACCTTATGCAACCTCTGATTATCATCAATTTGTTTCTTAATTCTAGAAACCAACAATGTTGTCATCATTTCAACCAGCATCAGCATTTGCATAATTTCTCACCTTGGATACACTTCTGTGGCCTTGGAACACAATGTGGCAAATTTCACCCGTTTAATTGTTGTCTCAATCGACTCTAGTTCCCACTTAAGTTCCATCATACTAGAAGTCTCTCTAACGTATCGTTTGAAATAATTTACGGTTCCCTAGATCAAACAAAAACCAAGAAAAAATGGGAAAGGTTGTTAAATTTCTTGAAAAGATAATTATAGAGCACTTAGGCTTGCAGTATGGATATTCCATATATACCTCTCCTTTGGCCTGCAACTTTCGCAAATCGGCTTGACGTTGTTGGGCTCGTTTCTTGTAATTCTGTACCCAATGCAATTTGGCTGAAATATTCCGACGTGCTTTGTCCTCCAGTTTCTAAAAGGAAAATTACAAAAAAAAAAGAAGGAAATGCCAAGTTAACGTCATTATTTCGTAAGCCAACAATTAAGATATAAGGTTTTGTCCAAAGGGGATAAAAGAGTTCTCACCCGGTGCTGCTCAGTGATCTCTTGCAGTTTTGCAATGGCCGGCAGTCCAAGCTCGATGATGTAATTTGTAAAATGCGTCTGATTGTCGATATCTTTTTGAAGCGACCTCAAGATCGGTTCGTAGTAGATTTCGTCGTTAGCTATAAGCTGGATGATCTTTTTGTAGCCGTCGTTTATAGTTTTAATAGCGTTGAGGCGTACATTGGAACATTCTATTTTATTGCGGATTACTTTGGATTGGATCTCTTCTTCGAGAACAAACTCATTTTGGTATTTTATTCGATTTTCGAGATTTGATTTTTCTATCTGTAATAGAAGAGTGTTTAAAAAGTAGCAATAATGCAAAGATGAAATGTTCTATCTAAATGATAAACAGTTACAAGGAAAACGAGGTATTAATTTTTCGTAACTAGTCGAGTTATAGCAGAGAACGGCTAGAGTCTACTTAGTTTGGTGTAGATTCTTCCAACTTTGCAATTGATATAATTGTTGGCTGCCAGCGAATAATTGATTCGCTAACGAAGGGAGGAAACACACAAATTTTGGGGAAATTGTGTGCTATTTAGATATCACCATTATTTGGGTCTTAACTAGATAAATAATAAGGTGATTGTCAATAGACCAGTTGGAGATTTCATGAGATATTCATCAAGTCTCTTTGTAGAACAAATATTTATCAACTTTGAAAGGATATTAGTAAACATGCAGAGTTATAAAGGTCTAACATTAGAGCTACTAAAATAATCTGTAATTTTTTAAGCCAGAGTTTTCGTAAAGGCTTTTGACATGCAAGGAAGAATCCATATGGGATGAAAGTCTTAGCCAAAATAAGTATTAGGATTGTTGACCATAAGGGATGTTTTTGCCTTATTGCCAGTTATATCCTCTTCTTCAAGAGCATCAGATTTATAAGACTCTACTAATTCTGATCATTTCATCAGTTTTCTTAAAAAGAAACAAAAATAACAAAATCTTACCAATTTTTCCTTATAG
Organism: Platycheirus rosarum; assembly: GCA_963971375.1. NCBI lineage: Eukaryota > Metazoa > Arthropoda > Insecta > Diptera > Syrphidae > Platycheirus > Platycheirus rosarum. Next base: position 24,476,383 of record OZ020509.1, on the reverse strand, counting down.
GCCACCACAAGCTGACCCAACCTGTTCTTCAATCGATCTCTTTCCTTTCTTAGCACAAAAGTGCGCTGATTGATATTATCAACTACCAAATGCATTGGCATATTGTTGTACAATCGCTGCATATCCTTATAGTTCAACAAATAGTTTCGTATTTTTTTGGAATTTGTTGCATGCAAGGCCATCTGCAGTTTGACTCTTCCATCTCGGCATTGTTGTTTTAAGCTTTGGTTTTCGCGTAAGTAATGCTTCTTGAACGCGGCTTTTTCAAGACTTTTGTATTTGTAGTGTTTTTCTATATTCAAAGCAAATATACACAATACACATATTTTTTGGGAAACCACAAACATGTATAACAATTAAAAAAAAAAAAAACAATAATTCTCTTAAATGTACTTAATATGTATGTTGATCCCTCAGAGTTTTAGCAAAATGGTGAAATAGAAACTTATTTGACTGCTTATGTTTGGGGAACTATTAGTACGTTGGTGCTTTAAAGAAACAAGACTAATTGAAAGGAAGGATATTTAACCGGTTATTAGGAAGAAGTGCCTTCTAACAAGTGACTTCGCGTCGGCTTAAAGGAATTAGGTAATCACTGGAAGTAAAGGTAAATTAACCAGGCTAAGAAAACACTTTAAAGGTTGCACCACACATTATCTTTATCCGGACGTTTAGCTTAAGAGCACAAAACATAGATTCCACTGTCTTTAAACATTTTTTAATACGAATATCAGAATTAAATGCTAAGCCCATGGTGACCTGGTCATAATAACTTGCCGTCAAACCCGATGTCACTCCGGTGTACCATATATTTTTCTTTACCTCGATAACAGCGACAAGTCTCTCTGGGACCAAAGCGATGGATTATAACCTTAATTTACCTTAAGGGCGCTACAGTCCAGTGTGGATCTGGGTGTCAACCAACAAGCTTCTTCAGCCAGCTCGGTGCCTAGCTGCACAATTTTTCTCTCGAAGCAACCTAAAGCTTCTCATTCACTTTTGTCCACACTACAGCAGGACTGGGATGATGAGTCTTATAAAGTTACAATATAGTTGTCCGAGAAAGGACTTTACTACTCAGTTGCCTTCTTAGCCCGAAGAAGCAGCAATTGGCAAGAGTTATTCTTCATTTGGTCATAGTGCTAGCATTATTTTCTGCAAGTTTATCGCCCAGGTAGACAAAGTCAATAACTACCTTATAGTTAAAGCTTTCTAACGTGATGTTTTGTCCAACACGATAATGTTGGGTATCTATTTTTGAGGACAAAATATACTTGGTTTCGCTGCTTCCACCTCTATGCTCACCATAGTGCAACAGATATCACACTGCGTTCTTCCTATTATATCAATATAGTCCGCGTATGTGAATAATTTGGATGGACTTTTGAAAAAAGGACCTCTGATGTTGGCGTGAGAGATCTGCTATATTATGTCAAGTATGATCTTGAAGAAGAAGCATGACAGCGCATCGCCTTGTCTAAATACGACCATGACGGAACAGCGTGCGTTTATATTATGTATGCGGAATTTGATTCGCCATCACCATTTTGTCCATTTTTTCCTTTTTTTTATTATCGACTGCATTTCTTCTACGATGTTCCATTGATCGTTTTTGCAGTATGTAGTTCAAGCTCTGTAGATTTTATTTACAATTTCGTTTTGACTTCTTACTAAAACTTTCGAACTCCATTCCTTGCAGTAACAGCTCTCTGCATTACGTGCTTCTGATGCTCTCTCTTTTCCTTCAGAGAAGCCAGTGGTCTATGTTTTCCTTGTCTGCTCCTAGAGCTCCCAACCTTCCTATTCCTTTTGTGTAGCCCCGCCGCCTTTGATGACATTTTGTAAATGTTGCCACTGGTTCTTAATACTTTATGCAGAATTCCTTGGAGGTTATGTGAGACTCGATCGGCAAAGAACCTGGTGATTTCCTGCGATTGCAGCCGTACGACGTCAAATTTCCTCTGAATATGTATATGACTAATTTATTTATTAATTTCCTAGAATTATTCTCAGCAGTAGTGCCCCGTGGCTTGTAGTGCCCCGTGGCTTAGTGGTTAGTGTGTCGGACTGCTAAGCGAATGAGCCTGGGTTCAAATCCAGCTCATAGCCACCTTTTTTCCGGGGTACTGCCTCTTGCGAGGAACTGACAAAACCTCCAAGAGTAAAATTTGTCTCGAAAAAGTGCATCTCATGTAGCCGTTCGGACTCGGCGGTAAACTGTAGGTCCCTTCCATTATTGCAGATTAACAACACACACACAGGAATGGTTGAGAGTATAAGTCACTAGGCCTTGGCTCCTTAAGGAGCTGTCGCGCCAATAAATTTTTATTCTCAGCAAATTAGATAAAACAGTAGTCACGTGTCTGATATTTTTTAATTTGGAATCAAATCATTCCTCTGAGAAGTGGCCATAGGGATCGTGACATCATGTTAAATTGAAAAAAACCTCTTTCCAAACGCGTTTGAACAGTTATGCAGTTAATAAGTACATATTGAAAAATGTGTGATGCAAACACTTGCAGGTACCAGTGTGTTTCAAAGCTCTCTTAGCTTATAGGCAAAAGAGTGAATCCGCTCTCAGTTGCTCCTCCCTCCTTCTAGAGAGTATCTGTTATGTGTTCGAAAGTGGAGGCAGGAGCTCAAAGAATGCATTGAACTATACTCTGTTCAATTTCTATTTTCAGTACAGACCTTATGGAAGAGAGCTTTTAAACACACTGGTACCTGCAAGTGTTTGCATCGCACTCAACTTAAGAAATTAACACTTAAATATAGAAGAGAACCCTGAAATAAATTGAAATTGTTGTTGTAATATTTCATTAAACCCACGTAAATTCCACCAAGATCTGTCTACTGCCCGGCTGCGAGGAGAGGAGGAGACTGATTATTATTTGTGTTTTGAAACTTGTACCTACATATGTTCTGTAACTATCGCATCAAAATAATTTGTCGAGAAACGTTAAAAATTGAAACAAAATTCAATGTATCGCACTCACAAGGATCTTTAACGTTGACAGGCGATAATTTTATCGCACGGAACACATCGGAATGAAGAAACTGGAAAATGCGATAAAACGGGTTTCTCTTTGATCGAAAATTGATATTTTTTTCATTTCAAACGTCAAATTTCATCCCCATACACCGACTACGCGAAAAGTATAGCTGAGTAGAAAAAGGTATATATATATATTTTATTTTAATAATTTTTTGTTCATATTTTTACAATTAAACATTTTTACTTGCGATTATAGGTACTACAATGCAAGTTATGTATTCGTGCAGATTAAAAATATTGAGTTAACAATCACACATGACGTAACGGTGATAGAGAATCATTTGAGTTAGTAGCAAAATTATGTCTGTCTGTATTTCTTTACGTATGTATTTTGGACTACGGCCTAAACGGTTGGGCCAATTGTCTTCTAATTTGGAACATAAGGTTATTTTGACATTCTACGGAGGACTTTTTTCAAATTTTTTTAGCTCAAAAATGAACGGTACCTGTCATATGACCGTTATGTAAAAGCTTATTTTTCTCAAAAGTGGCTCCAAGAATTTTTATGAAAAAAATCGATGTACTATAGTATGTAAGCATTATATTTTCGTTAAGAAATATGTAAGATGGTGTTTTAAAAACGGTAGCTCCCATAGGACCGTTTTTTACTTGCGATTATAGGGACTATAAGGCGAGTTTAGGATTCGTGAATATAAAAAATTTGAGATAACAATCAAACATGACATTACGATCATAGAGAAACCTAAAAAAGTCAATGACAAAAAAATGTCCGTCTGTCTGTTTGTCTGTCTGTCTATCCGGGTGTATATCGATCTGCAGTCTAAAAGGGTTAATCGATTGCGTTCAAATTTGGTATCTGTGTATCTCATGGCATTCCTCAGAGAGCAAATTGAAATTTTATTTTTAGGGCTAAAAATAACGGTAGCTGTCATATAACGATTAAGCAAAAGCTTATTTTAATTTTTTTTAATAAAACTGCATAACAAAATTACAAACAACAATTTTTTCAAAAAACTTAAAATAAAAAACAGGATTTTATTAAAACCGGTCCTACAATTTTCGAAATACTTTTTTCTTAAATTATTTGTTATTTAAGACTTGTGATGGCATTCTTTATTTTTACTAAAAACCGTTAAGTATTGTGGTTTTGATAGTTTTTATAGGTCCAAACTGTGTTATTTTCAACGTAAATGTTAATTGTTTCTGTCAAAGATCTTGCTTTCCAATGTAATTAGGCACACAAGGGCAAGTACGTGCGACCCCGTCCTGCCCATTTTACTTATACGACTTTCTTGAGAACTGGTTAACCTATTAGAACCAACATTGATATTGAGGAAGATGCAGGTAGCCAAAGTAATTTTGTTTTGGAAACAAATTTTTTGTATTTTATTTATTAAATTCAAACTTTTTTACATTTTTTAACAAGTATAATGGCATTAGATTTTCCTACTGAAAACTATTTTACGTATACTTTTTTCGATCAATCAAGTCACAAAAATTAAATAAAAATAAATACAGCTCCGGAAATCACTTTTCAGGAATTTTGAATGGGTTTGTGGTATCCTTAAGTCTACGCGCGCCGTTGGATACACATTTAATTTCGCGACGCGTTATGAGGGGAATGAGTCGTTTCATTTTTACTTGCGATTATAGGGACTATAAGGCAAGTTATGCATTCGTAAAAAAAAAAAAAATTCTAACAATCAAACATGCCATTACGATGATAGAGAAGTCAAAAAAAGTGGGTCCGGAAATTCCGTCCGTCTGTCTGTCTGTCTGTCTGTCTGTCTGTCTGTCTGTCTGTCTGTCTGTCTGTCTGTCCGTATCGATATCTACAGCCCAAACGGTTGGGCCGATTTGATTCAAACTTGGTATATAGTATTTTTAGAGTACTCTACCCGACAGTTTTTGGAATTGGCATTCTAGCTCCAAAACTAACGGTACCTGCCATATAACTTTTAATGAAAAACTTATTTTTCTCGAAAACGGCTCCTACGATTTTGATAAAACTTTCAGAATGATGTTTTCTGTGCAAAATCTATCTTTTAATTATAATGGATTTTTCATAAAAAGTTTTATAACGGTACCTCCCATATGACCGGTTTTTTAAAATCAGACTTTCTCGTTAACTGATTGACGGATTTTGATGAAATTTTCAAAATTTGTAGAGCTTTATGATTTACATAATACTGTTTTTTAAAATTTTCAAAAACATTTTTTTTTAATTTTTAATAATTTTTTTAAAAAAATATTTTGTTTTTTGAATATTTTGAAAACGGTTTAATAGATTTTTTTTTAATTTTTTCTCCTAGTATAAGCTTTAGATTTCTTTGAATTGACATACTCAAAAAAAATTTAAAATATGTTATCGAAAAGTTTTTCAAAAAAAACATTTTTTTGAAAAAACTGGTCGAACGATTTTGAAATGAAAAATTCATAAAATATAAAACAGCAAAAGACATAAGATGGCTTACAACATTTTTTCCAAAAAACGTTATGAATAGTGTTTTTTTGATTTCATAAAAATTTTTCCCCCAAATTTTATTTCATATTGCTCCTAGCCATTAGTCAAATAAAAGAAGGTGACAACCTACATACATACCTACCTATTTTAAAGCATTTCATCATCATAAAAGCACACAGAATAAATAATGAGCCTATGATGAACACACAAAAACAACTAACAAATAAAAAGAATTATTCGATTACTACTGAATGCAAAAATTTCAATCGAGAAAACAAAAGTTTACACCTTCCTATAAATAAACAAAACCGTTGTGTTAACTTTTAATATTGTCGCTTTACCTTATATTTAATACCTACCTTCCTTCCAACCTTATTATAGGTAAATAATATCCTTAATAAATTCCATTAATACCTATCCACATCATACGTTTATCGATCCATCAAACATAATTCAGCTATTTTAATTAATTTGATTTCAAAAAGTAAATTATTGTTATTGGGACCTATATAGGTCCCTATACCTAGCATTATTGCCCTACTGCTGATTCCCACGAATCTTTATGTCAGTTGTTCAATTTTTTTCATACCAAAACGAAAATTAAACTGAAAAAAGTCCTTTATATCTTTCTATTAGCAAATTATATTATAAGCACTAAACAACAAGTGGAAAGATAATGCACTAAAAAACTGCAAAAGCTAACAATCCTATATATTTATGTGTTTATCCCTTTATCGTGACGCATGTTCGTTCGAGCTTCAAACCACAACGATTCTAAAGAAGTTGCACGTCAAAAAAACATTAAAATTAAATCTTTGTCAAAAAGACGCCTGTACCTAAAAAGGATTAGCACACGGGAGCAAGTACGTGCGACCCAGTCGTGCCTTTTATTTAACGTTGCGAAAAGTTATCGCTTAAGTTACAGAACATAGGTACTGGTTCTCTGTTTGTGTAAATGATGCTACACAAAGGAATTTTGAATGGGTTTGTGGTATCCTTAAGTCTACGCGCGCCGTTGGATACACATTTAATTTCGCGACGCGTTATGAGGGGAATGATTCGTTTCATTTTTTAACGTTGCGAAAAGTTATCGCTTAAGTTACAGAACATAGGTACTGGTTCTCTGTTTGTGTAAATGATGCTACACACTTACAGGCATTAGTAATATTTTTCGTTCTTACAGAAGCAATCGTGGCGGTGGTGTGTTGCTACATATAAACGTTTAATCTAATTTTATTTGTGAGAATTGATATTCCTCGTCAGCAGGTTCCTCTTGTGAGTACTTCTTTGTAAATGTTGGAGGTAGGAAAAATCATCTTTTCTTGGGAGCGATATGTAGTCCTAATAGATATTTTTTTTATTTTTTTTTTGGGCTTACATAAAGTTAATTTATCCCGACCAACACATTTTATCCATACTTCAAGCACGTTACTGGACCGAATCGGATTTTTCTATATTACCAACCTATGGCTCCTATTTCTTGAAGGCATGATCTTATATTCCTGATCTGCGACATCAAAATCAATAACAACTCCCGTAATACCCTAATTAATTTTAGGGACTTCAAAAACATTGATACTGGCGATCTCTTGTAAGCTTGTAAGCCATTTTTATTTGATAGCATGGAGTAACATCTATCTTAAGCCTTTACCAGACGATCAATTCGAATTTTTAAACACTTTAGCCTGAATTTATTATTCAATCAATATGTTCCCTTAACAACAACAAAAAGTAGTTATAGTGAGGTTAAGCCATGGTTTACAGGTAGAATCAAAAAATTAATGAACCAGCAAGATCTAGCTTATTAAAACTGGATACATTTTCGTGTTGATGAACTTCATATAGCGCAAGCTGTAATATCCCTTGTGGGTAAATATCTGACCAATATAACCCTTGATTAAAAGTTTAAACCAAGACTGATGTTTTTAAAAAATCTGAAATTCTGTTTGCATCAAAAAAATTAAATAAAATCTTTTTATATTTACATAATAAAACCTCGGTCGTTTGTATTAAAATAGAGTCTTAGAATTTGAATCTACTTTAAAAATGTCACAGAAAAATTCCAGATATGTATGTATGTATATGTAAATGCATATACATATGAACATACATACATACTATAGATTATAGATCAACACTTACCCATAACATCCGCCATACATTTAAACTGATTCGTTAGAGTAGTGGGATCCCATCGCTGGTCCATCATAAGATGTGCTTTAAAAAATGGTACTCCGAAGAACCCATGATGAATCGGTGCAGTGGGCTGTACTGGTTTAGTCTTCGTCCTTAAAGCCATTTCAAACTTCAAACTTTCAAAATAAATTCAATAGAAATCCCAGAATTTGATTTTGAAATAACAATTTATTCAATGCTTACGGTGATAAGCTTACAAAATAATAATAAAAAATCAACATTAAACACCTTACCTTCCTCCGTGAGTTGGCAAGTTATCATTATAACATGGCACGACCTCGCTGGTGACCCATGTACTGATTCGCACCACATCGAATCCGTCGCGTCGCGTCGTCGTCCCAAAGCCTTTGTCATGTTGCCCTTAGGGTGGTTGTTATAACAACTTTGTACTATCTTCATCCTAACTCTCAACCGATTTCCATTCAAATTGGATAATTGATCAAAATAATATGGAAGTTGTGCACAGAGAGAACACACAGATAATTAACTTCCTTCTTCATCCCTACCGCCACCAATTTTCCTTCCCGAAAAAATCGCCAAATCGGGGTCTTCTTCCATTTTTTTTTTTTTAGTTTGAATTTCTGAAATTGCCGGGAAAATCTCAAAGATGAGTTTCATAACATCGCGGATTCGACTGTGTTTGAATTTGGACAATGATTGCGCATCGCTATCAGCAAGCCGTGTGCCATTGTTGTAGCCATTCGAAACGAGGACGGACATATTACATTACAAGGCACAAACCGACAACAGCGATTATTTTGTTGGATCACAGCTCACCACTGCTTGCAGATCATTGATCAGGAGGCAACAAAAAAAAAATCTATCTCCTTTATTTGAGATCCACAGATAGAAATTTAGGTGAGTTGAGAGTACCTGTGTTATTGGCCGGGGTATGCAAATTTGATAACGATCATCAAGTGGAAAATCGCGTCGGCATGTCCCACTGCTAAAAGTTCCTCGTCGTCTTCTCTTATTTTTATGAATAGTTTTTTTATCGGAATTTTAGGTTTAGGAATTTTTTAACACGATTTTGTAGATATTGTATGGAATTAAGGAAGAACCCACAAAAACAACAATAGAAAGAGGAGACCTAGAAACTGATAGTGATGCCGACACTTTTGAATGCCCTAAATAAGTAAGAAGAGCGCCTTCAGATTGCATTGGACGACCTTAACTGATTGAATTGTTGCAATGACTACTAGGCGAGGTTATTAAATATTTCGTTGATTTAGGTTGCTATAAGGTGATATACACTGTTTTCTGAAATTCTTGAGAAGTAGTATCTGCTGACAAGAGTGGAGCCAAAATTTGTCAGAAGAAAATTAAAAAAGATACTGTTTGTAGGTCCAAAGAGGGATGAATTACACACTGAGACAAATTCTAAGAAATGTTTTCTTAATACTGGGTTTTTTCAATGAGTTTACATCATGCCAACGTTAAGTTGATCTGAGCTTTTCTAATGCATATGCACAAGTGAAAAACAAACGAGGAACCAAGAAGGGTTTTGGCACCAGGAAACCTCCGGATGAAGACTTCCTGAGTAGATAAGATTCATTTATGTTGGGCAGATATCGGGTCCACATGGATGAAGAGACACTCAGTAGGGAATTTTTTCCTTTTTTTGGTTTTTATAGTGCTTCTCCAAGTAGATTATTGGGCAACATCACATTGTTACCTGCACGTTATGTCTGCTGCTGATGTTCAGCTCGCTAGTTTTAGCGTGTTGAACTTCTTACTAATAACTCACCTGCTATACTTACTTTATTTTACTTACTTACTTTTTCGTAGTGCTACATAGCATGGTGCTCCTGGGCCTGGTTCATTATGCCCCTCCAGTTGGCTCAATTTCTAGCCTGTCGTCTCCAGTTCGCACCAAGCAATCCGAGCTCTCTTTTATCTGGTCGCTCCATCGGAGATGAGGTCTCCCCTTGTATCTAACTCCCTCAGGTACGGCGTGGTTCATCCGCTCTATATGGTAGAGGCATTTTAGATACTGTATACGGTTTTTTTTGACCAGGCTCATGTCGCTGATGTACACCGTGTACAACTCGTACAGGTACAACTCGTTATTGTACCTTCTTCGCCACTCGTTCGTAACTTGATCGTAATCAGGACAATTGCGTATCTACTAGAGGCTTTCCATCTGGATTTTTGCAGGCCCCGGACGGCTACTGAAACCTTTCTGGTGATCTTTTTTCCTGAGTAAGCGTTTTTCATCCTTCCTTCGCTCAACTTAGAGATTATACGGTGCTCTAGTTCTTTTGCGGAGCCACGATCTGTATGCCTCAGTTTTGGCTTTGTTTGCCGGAGCACATTTGGAGTCGAAACAGGGGTTACTCGGAGGTGGTTGTGAGAAGCCTAACACCTCTGATGCTGCATTTCTTATAGCTTGTTGACACGTTATGTTAACACTAAATGCAAGGCTTTTTAAAAAGTAAAATTGGGAAAGGTTTCGCAAAGATTGAAAAGAAACTATAATTCTGAACTCCTGAAGTTGAATTGCAAACTTCATTAGAATTAGAAGAAGAAGTCGACTAATTTATAAAAGTTAACAGGAACACATGTTCGCTGGTTCAAATCAGAAACTTTCAAACCCATTGACTGATATAGGGGTTGGTAAATAACGCCTGTGATGTTTAATGAAAATCTGAATATGCCCAACCTCAAAATGTCACAATTTTTCCACGCCCATTAAAAGAAAGCAAACGAAAAAAAATCAGTGTTTCGACTGATAAATACTAATTACTACCAATATTTTCCAAGGAGAGCTTTGGAAAAAAGCCATTATCATTGGTCATAATGGCTGGGTGTCTTGCTATCAGATCAGTTAGCTAGGGACTGACATATCAGACCATCAATTAATTGAAGCAATTATTGCAGTTTTTAATACCGAGTCCTTTTCCACTGTGGTGTTCCACTCTTTATCTTGTAGGCTCAAGAGTGTAGAGAATGCAGTTGTTTTCTTTCTGACTTTTTTTTTAGAAAGCCCGTGCCTGATGTCTTCTAAGACACCACTCTATCTACTCTCGACATCATGCTGCTCATGACCTTTTTCTATTTTCTTAGAAACCGGTTTTCAAACATTCTCGAGTCAATTTAGAGTTGACGAGAAGTCCTTGTTATTCTTTGCTGCCACACCCGGTAAGTCTCAGTTTTGGTGTTTTTTTTTTTTTTTTTTTTTTTTGCCAGACCATATTCGGAGTCAAACGCAAGTAGTCTTCGGCGACTACTGTGAGAATCTTAGCACATCTTCCGAAGTCTTCTTGATGGCTCGTTAGCAATACTGCCAATAGAATGTTGGGCTCATCTCTTCGGTAGACGGTTTTCTTTTTCTTGCAAACTCACGTGATACTTTTTCGGCATGGGCTGTGTCGGTCTTCTCAAACTTTAAATGCTTGAACGCTTGATTTGTGATCCTGCTCAAAATTACTAGGTATATGCCAAGTAGGGAAATTAAGTGCTACTGAAATTCATGTTCTTTCCAACTAATAATTAGCATGACTCTCTTACCGGAAGTGATGTTGTGTAGCCTTGGTTTTTCATTCAGGTTGTATTTTTTTTTACTTATTTTGTCATTAAAATCTCGCGGACGTATTTTAATGTCATTCTTTGGGGTATTGCTATTATGTTTTGGCGAAGAACTCAAAAAAATTTCTTCTCATCCGTAAGGCATGTGCGCTGATAAGATTCAACTGGTGGAATTTAGTCTAGATACGGTTTGTTGCCATTCTCTGAAATCACAAAATCTTGAAAAGTTTTGCCTTCTTCCTAGGGGCTTAGACGTAGATCTTATGGATCCAACGGTCGTCGTTAGTCGTGCTAAAAAATAAAACGTAATAATTAATTTTTTTTTTATTTTGCAGGTTACTATTTAGATTTATCAAAATGAATGCTTGGGATACTGAAGAAAGGATTTTGACAGTGCACCGGTATCATGCTTTACAGTCCGTCATATCCGTCCAAAGGGAATTTAAGCGGGAGTTTGTCGGTACTCCCGCGAGAAGAAGGACCATTATGAGGCTGGTGAACATATTTGCCCAATATGGAAGCATCGCACGAAGACCGTACGATCGATATCCCAATTGGGGGATTGGAGTTAGCAGACGGTCATTACAACGCATACTTAATGATGACTTAAACTTGTTTCCCTAAAAAGTCCAAATTTCAAGCAAGTTAAACTCTCAGGATTTGCCTGTTCGCGTGAAATTTTGCCGTAAAATGACATTGATAAATTGTTTGTTTATGTGTGATGAGGCCCATTTTGATCTAAACGGCAATGTAAACAAACAAAATTGACATATATAGTTATGAAGTGAATCTAATCCAGAAATACTCCATGAGCCGGAACTGCGCCCATAAGGAGTCACTGTGTGGTGCGCAGTTTTATCAAGGTGTATTGTGGGGCCATACAGGTATACCAAAGGCCTATAATCTGTTAGTAATTTGTATCTTAAAACGTCTTCAGAAACAGATATGGTCTGAAGTGCTTTAGCGGCCAAACTATAGCAAGTAATTCTTTTTCTATAGTACTGTAATTCTGTTCACCTTTGTTAAGAGATTTATTTGCGTATGAAATTGTATAATACAGCACCTAAAGCAAATCCAAAAGTATATGTTCGTGGTATGAATTCTGTCTCAAAATTTGGGCTTATTTGAAATCTTTTTAATAGATTAAAAGATGTGTTGCAATCTTCAGAGAATTTAAATTCTACGTTCTTTCTTAACAACCGGTTTAAAGGTATTGCAAATGTAGCAAAATTTGGTATACATTTTCTGTAATAGTTAGGAAATGCTACAAACCTTTTTACTTTATCTGCGTTTTAAGAAATCGGATAATTTTTGATTACATTCGACTTAGATGGATCCGATGTATTATCCTTATCGGATATTATGTGTCCTAAATATAAAACATCTTTTCTAAGAAAAACGCATTTTCTAGGATGGTTTTTAAGATTCAATTCCCTAAATCTTTCGATAACTTTATTTACATTTTTATTATGTTATTCTTAATATTTTTACCGAAAACTACAAGGTCATAAACATATACAATGCAACGCGAGTAAGTAAGACCTGACACAGTTATATACATCATTCTTGAAAAAGTGTTGGGTGAAATTTTTAAACCCATTGGAGGGCATTTTAGTTGGCAATGTCCGTTTTCTGTTGAAAAAGCAGTGCAAGGTCTCCTATTTTTTCTGCTTCCATTTGATAATAACCCTTGCTCAAATACATACAAGAAAAATATATTGCACCTCCAACCATATCAAATATGTCAGTTATATTAGGTAATGGAAATTTATCATCCTCAATAACATCGTTTACTTTCATAGTCAATTACCAATCTGACTTTTTGTATTTCCGTTCTACGGTACCACCAGAATGGGTGAGTTCCATGCGGATATCGATGGTTCTATTATATCATCATTTTTCTGAGAATGAGGTAATCTATATGGTTTGGTATATTTTGCAGTGGCTCCTTCCTTGATTGATATTTGGACCTGACCTATATGTGTGTATTTTGGCTTGTCGTTTTCTAGATCAAAAATATCTTGAAATTCATAAAATATACATACATAACTTCGAGTTTATGTTTTTTCCTCCCCCCGTTTAGGGTTTCGAAATGTATTTCTTTAAGTAATTCTCGCGTTCGTGAGCTTGAAGGATTCATTGTTTGTTTGTATGCTATAATATGGTATTCTGATAACGACATGGACTAGGGTTCTATCCATTTAATTTTACTTCGGATTCATGGGTATTTAAAATTTTTAATGGAATTTTCCCGTTTTTTCACATGAGAAATAGAGCTGGCCTTGAAAACTCCTTCACATAGTTCTTGTGATTCAAATATACTTGTGTCTAGATATTGGCTATGTAGACAATAGGTGGCTTCAGATCTGGGTGCAATGTTAAGTGAAATTAATTGTTTAATATAGGGAGAGAAATTTGGAAATGTTCTGAAGATAATTTTAATATAAATTGTTCTAGATCTTACAGCCCCAAAACCTTTAAGAAAGTAAGCACCGATAATTCCATCTAAATGTACCGGAAATGAGTCTTGTACAACTTGAAAAGTATGGGATGTTAAGTGTTGTCCTATTGTAAGAGTATTTATGCTAGTTCCTAGTGTTGTGATATAAAGTTACCAGAAATACCCTGTATTGTTGTTTTATCACTTATAATATAATAATAATAATAGAAATAATATTTTCTACTACAACTCCTTGTTTAATTGTGCAAACTGATGACCCTGTATCTAATACAAGTTTTATATTTGATCTATTGTTGATTTTAAATTGTACATAAAGGTCGTTTGCTATACTCCAGCACGTTTACCTATGTGTTGTTTTGAGCTTAGAGATTATCTCTCGCATTTGTCGATTTTTTGACGCGTTCTTTCTAGCTTAGCCTGAATACTTTCTATAGTATCCTTGTCTCTGGATTTTACGCAAATTTGATGAGCATAGACCTCGAAGTTTCATTAAGTGTATCATTTTTTTTTAATTAGCGCGCACAAGGCATTATTTGTTTCCCTTTTAATGTAGAGCTTACTGCGCGAGCATTATAAAGATAGGAAGGGGAAGGACAGGATTTGTCGATAACATTGATTTTGAATGCTTGCTTGTAAAATATTCCAAATTCGTGTTGTTCGGCTAAAAAAAAGAATCCCTATATTTCACGGTACGTCCGAAATGGGGCTCAAGGTTGAACTGATGAGCATTTCCTGCGAGACGGTTATTGCAAAAGAAACTTTAAGGGGGAGTTATGCAACTGACTACTTCGAAAGAACATTTTTTATAAAAGAAACGATAAAATAAGGAAAGACATGAAACATTGATCGGTGTTCGAGAGGGGCAATTCTTTCAGTGGCAGTTTTATTTCATATTAATTTTAACGCTCTTTTTTGTATTCTATCAAGTTCTATCAAGGTGAAGCGATGTTTGCGAAGCATCTGCCCAGAGGTGGGAGTTATACTCGAGTTTAGGGTGTATAAACGCCTCATAAATTGTAGCCAGATCAGAAGGGGAAAAATACTTCTTACATTGATACAGAAAACCCAAGTACTTAGCAGCATTTTTAGTGAATATATGGTCGTTCCAACGGAGGTCGTCGTTGACATACATACATACCGAGAACTGAGAGCTTTTCGGTTTCTTCGATGCAAGTGCCATTCATGGACAATGGCATTGGGGGTATGTTTAGCTTTAACGACAGAAGACAGCATTGAGTTTTAGAAACATTAAACTCCACAAAATTCCTTCTACCCCATTTGACAATGCTGTATAAATCGGAGTTTAATAAGCTTGACATACGGTACCAATGCAATTGTACGTCCGCAGACGAAGGACGTGAATTATCGAACAAATATGAAAAGCTGAAATGGTAGGTTACGGTACGGCAACATCAACAAGTCTACAAATGTTACAACATTTAAACTTATGGATTAAATCATTGTATATAACCTGCTATAGTACTATCATGACGACCGGTGGACGGTGGCGTTCCAAGCGGCTCTAGGGAAAAAGATTATTCGGTGAATTTAAGAGGCGAACAAAGAGTTCATATACAATGGCGGTTCATTTACAAAGAGAATTCTCAAAGAAACTCGCTGAATTGTACTTTTTTCTCTTTGTAAATGAACCGCCATTGTATATGAACTCTTTGTTCGCCTCATAAATTCACCGAATAATCTTTTTCCCTAGAGCCTCCACCGTCCACCGGTCGTCATGATAGTACTATAGCAGTCTATATACAATGCAAAGCCTCAAAAAACAAAAATCATTACTACCTGCAGTCTATATACAATGGATACAAATCTACAATCAATTTCCAAAAAAAAAATTTGAATGTATCTCCATGCATAGTTTTCACTAAATTTGTGTACCTATCTGCATTGAAAGCAAAATTCATACCAAAATCCATTCACTAAATCCAGCAAGAATTAAGTTTGTGTTAAATTTTCAAGAATGTATGAGTAAATTTTTTGAAAACGACAACTTTCAATATATAGGTAGCAGATAAACCCAAATTGAATATCTTAAAAAAAACCACTTCAAAAGGCTGGTCAATGACATATGTACTTGTACATGAATTGCATATAAAAAAAATGGAAGCAACGAAAATGTTGGATCGTGTATGAATCCTAGCAAAAGTCTATATACAATGAAAATCACTTCAAAAGTCTGGTCAATGATATACAAAACAATGTATATACAAAAAATGTAAGCAACATCATCAAGTTAATTCATCTCACCTTCTTAAGCATCTTTTTTTTAAATTGCTTATAAGTCAACAAAATTGTATAATTCAAAGATATTTCCTCTTAAAATTCACCAAGAATGTAGGTAAACCACACATTTTTCCAACAACATGCATGTTCATCAGGCAACCAAAAGCCATCAAAAGAGTCAAATAATATACTCAATTATTTCATTCTCCTTCGCTTACAGTCACATTGCACATGCGCAGTTATGTAAGCACAGAGCATAACACTTAATAACATGCTCTTATTTCTCTCTTTCTCAAATAAAATATGCCTACACTAGCACTCCAAGCGGCTCTAGGGAAAAAGATTTTTTCTCGTCTCATGATAGTACTATAGGCAGTTTATATACAATGGATTAAATATCAAAATGAAACACCGTGTCTTATTTCAATGCAGAGAAAAAAACAAATAATATATTTCAAAAAATATAGATACAATTGAATTTTTTCAAAAACCTATACCTTGGAAACCTTGAGCAGCGGTGCTGCCCAGATGGGTTCCAATTTGAGCACCGGTTTTGGCCATTTCGATACCTCCTTTATGTCCACCTAAAACACTTCCAACTAAACCACCAGCAGTAGCCAAACCAGCACCAGCAATAGCTCCTGCCGTGTTAACTGCTGCGCCCAAAAGGTTTCCAAAGAGGCCAAAACCACCATTATTTTTCTTGTTAGTTTCCTCATTTTTGACGTAGTTGTTGGTTACATGGATTTGGGGTCGGCCATTAACTCCAACACCATTTTGTCCGTTATATCCATTATACTGCTGTTGAGTTTGAACGTTCTGAGAGTAAACATCTTGCCCATATCCTTGTTGTTGATACCCGTTTTGGTATTGAACGTTTTGAGTGTAGCCACCTTGGACTTGGCCAACTGGGACACCTTGGTTCTCATAAGTTGTTTGAGTGTATGTGTAAGTTTGACCATCCTGGATATTATTGGGTAGATAGATAGCGCTTGAAACACCTACAACAACAGCAATGGCAATAAAGGACAAAGTGGCCTTAGACATTTTTGAAAAGGTTTTTTTTTAAGGAAAAGACTCGTTAAGCAAAGACAATTCAACTAATAAATTTGTGTCTTAAAAGCAAAACTTTTTGGCTTTTATACAAAAATCGTGCAAATATTCGCAGACGCTGTATAAACAATTTCTATTTACTTATGAAATCGTGGAAGTATGGCTCTTGAATAAACATTTGCATAAGTGTCAAATATTTACCTCACGTATGTATATTAAAAACTGAGTAAACTTTATATTTAACAGTAAGAAGTAAAAGTCCGGAATAGCCCGGAAACTTTAATGTATCTATCAATTCAATTCAACATTCTATCAGATTCTGATAAGTCTTTGATCATTTAAGTAATAGTTTTCGCAGTGTTCGCCTGATTCTTCTTATAAAAATTGGTCCATTTAGCCGAATTTTCTTACTGTTACAAATTCTCCTTTTTTTAGCTTTCAAATTTTTTTTCTAGAAAAGCATTCTTCCTCATTCTCGAACGGGACGTCTATAGTGTTCGTAAACTTACAACTTACAACGACGTGTTGTTAATCACTTATCCTTTTTTGGACTTCAACAACGCCCACGCGCCATTGTGAGAGATCTTCGTTAGATAATCAATTGGGCCAAAAAATACTGAGGATGTTTCGTAGACATTCTAACGAACGTTTGTAGCTTCCTTGTGATAGCGGATGTAACTTTTCACGTGCTTCATCCATATAGATTTAAATTAGATTAAATTAGATTTATTTATTACAAATACAGTTTATACATTTTCTTTTTACCATTTTAAATTCATGAATAGGTTGGGACATGACAAAATTATGTCGTCTGCCCGAATGGCTTTAAATTTTTTATTTATTTTTGCTTTAATCAAATTAAAAAAAAAGCTTTTTTTAAAAAAAAAGACTAACAAGGAAAAATAGACTTTTAGTTTAGCTAAAACAAAACAAATGTGTGGAAAGCTTAAATTGACTTTTAGTTTTTGAACAAGTTTAGTAAAAACAAAATGTTTTGAAGTTTTCGCTAATTATTCTGCTTCGTTATGATATCGCTTCTTTACAGTACGCCACAAGCTGCATAAAATTTTCAACGTTAAGGATTCTCAGAACTTCAGAAAGGTATTTCTACCAAATACTCCATTTCTTATTTCCCTCAAAACAGGGCACACACCCATGAAATGGCCCGTATCTTCCTTTTTGTTCATATTGCATAAACTACAAATTATTTCCAAATCACTGCAATGTTGAGTCGCAACACCTCTTCTCTGACCTTGAAAATAGTGCTGAGGCGTGATGTATTTCAGCTCATTTTGGTTGCAAGAGAGTTTTCAGTAAAATGACCTTAAAGCATAACTTTTATTCTCATCAGTTAGTTTTGTAACTTCGTAAAGCGATTTCTTCAGTCCTGATTGACTTATTCCAGCGTGGTTGAAGGGGATACCACAGTCCGCAGCCAGCTTTTCTCAATCTTCATACCAACTTTTATGAAATTGAATCGCATAGTTCCAGACTAAATTTGGAGGCCTTGTGTCTTTAATATTAGTTACCCAGGTAGTCCGCATTCAGCTTAAGTGTTGAGATGAAAGGAGTTGCCAGACCGCTTTCTAGTATATGTACTTTGGTTTGGTGTACTTATTGGCAGCGAGAAGATTGTAAGAACAAAAAAGCAGTATGTTTTCCACAGTATCGAATTTGTAGGCCCCAAACTTATCCTCTATAATGCAAGATCGATTTTGCATTGATAAACCTGTATTTTGAGCTTAAGGCGATGTTCTTATTATAAAAAATATTTTTTGGGATTTGCCTTGTTTAATATGGGCCAAATTAGAGTTTCGTAAAAATGATCTGGGGGATGCTGAAGTTAAATAAAGCTTCTGCTATTTTACCCCTAAAACCAGGTAAATTGTATTTGTAATACTCTACGGGAATGCCATTTGATCCAGCCGCTTTACCATCTTTCATGGAATTCAAGACAACTTCCAGTTCCTCCCTCTTAATATCATGTGCACAAAGTCTAATAGTCTTTTACGTTCGATGTACTCAGATATGTCGTATCCTCTGTCCAACAAATATTTTTTCCAACTAAAAATATCATTAACAAATATGAGAGAAATCGCTCATAGCGAAACCGACTCTACAAGCATCGAAAACATATGAAGCAACACAATGATAAAAAGAAGAAGCGAAAAGAAAAACGTCAAAAACAGTCAATGAACAAGTAACCCTCGAAGCACGTTGACTGTTAAGTCTTGACTCACATAAGAGCAAAAGAGAAAGTTAAGAAGAAAAAACATTATACCCTGTGAGTCGTGGGTAATTTTGTCATTGACTTTTTTGCCGTTTTTTCTCTTCTTCTTTTTATCATTGTGTTGCTTCATTATGTTTTCGGTGCTTGTAGGGTCGTTTTTACTGTGAGCGATTTCTCTCATATTTGTTTATGTTTTTTTCTTATACGTTTCCTTAAATTCCTTATTTGTTGAACAGAGATTGCCACATAACTGAGCACTTCGATTGTCAAAGAATATTATTTTATTATTATTAATTGTTTCATGTCAAAAATAAAAAAATACCTCCTTTTCAAGACGAAAAAATGGGTACGACTGGGTCGCACGTACTTGCTCTTATGTGCCTAATTACATTGGACGGCAAGATATTCGACAAAAACAAATAATATTTACGTTGAAAATAACACAATATGAACTTATATGAACTATCAAAACCACAAAACTTAACGGTTTTTAGTAAAAACAAAGTATGCCATCACACGTCGTATTTCGAAAATTGTAGAACGGATTTTGATAAAATCCAGTTTTTTATTTTTAGTTTAAAAAAATTTTTTTTTTATTTATTTTGGTATGCAGTTTTTAGAGTTTATTAATGTACATGTGATTATAAAATTAAAAATTATTTTTTTTTGATTAGTTTTAAAAATATTGATTTTTCAAAAAAAAAATTTTAAATTAATTTTTATCAGAAAAAAAAGTTATTCAAAATTTTGTTATGCATAATTAATTTGGCTATCTAGATCTTCTCAAATATAAATTTTACTTTGCCCGTATATGTGGTTCTAATCAAAGGATAGCCAATACCAACAAAAAAATTCTCAAAAAATTTCATCAAAATCTTTAGAGCCGTTTTCGAGAAAAATAAGGTTTTCCTAAACGGTCGTATGGCAAGTACCGTTATTTTTAGCCCTAAAAATAAAATTTCAATTTCCCCTCTGAGGAATGCCAAAAGATACCAAATTTGAAGTCAATCGCTTAACCCGTTTAGGCTGCAGTTCGATATACACCCTGACAGACAGACAGACGGACATTTTTTGCCAATGACTTTTTTAGGCTTTTCTATGATCGTAATGTCATGTTTGATTGTTATCTCAAATTTTTTTATATTCACAAATCCTAAACTTGCCTTATAGTCCCTATAATCGCAAGTAAAAAGAGCAAGGAGGAATGCCAAATTTAAGTCAAGCCAGTCAAGCGAAAAAGTCGGCAGTGTAGAAGCGCTAGACTCACGGAAAGAAAATAACAAAGAGAACTTCGAAAAAAGTTATGACCGTCCAGTCAACGTGTAGAAGCACACTAAGTGTGCTGAGATTTCTCTCATATTTGTTTATACTTTTTCTTACACATTTTCTTGGGAAAATATTTGTTGAACAGAGAATACGACATAACTGAGCACTTCGACCGTAAAAGAATATTATTTTATTCTTATGAATTGCTTCATATCAAAAAATAAAAAAATACCCCCTTTTCAACCAGAAAAAAAAAGAGCAAGAGGAATGTCAAATTTGAGCCAAGTCAGGCCAGTCAACGTGTAAAAGCACACTAAGTCTGCTATTAGACGATAAAACTGGATGGGTGCACCTTGTTTGACTTCTTCGAACATAGTAAGTGCAAAAGGAAGACAAAATTCGAAAAGATGAGACAGGAAAAAGCTGTCGTGTTTCGCACGGGTAGCATGTTCGAAGAATGTGTTTGACGTTTTTCTTTTCTCTTATTCGCTTCTTTATCACTTGATTTCATTGTGCTCAGAGTATACTTCTAATAAGATTCAAAGTACACGAAGAACATTAGTGAAAATGAAGTGGAAAGTTAATTTTTTTGGACTAAGAAACTTAATTTGGACTTGTTATGTATTTATGAATCCAGGAAATGTGTATGTGGTTAAATCCAGTCATTATATCGATAGGGTTAAAAGAGCATATTCATTGCTAAAGATTATGGAAAATGAAAATGAAAGAGAAATGTCAAACTCGTTTCATGAAATTAAATTCATCGTGTAATGGCGCTTGCGATAGAGAATGAAACAACTAAGAAGAATTCGAACAAGGTGCATGCATCTAGTCTAGTTTCATCGTCTAATAGCAGACTAAGGGAAACAAAGTTTTTTTAAAACTCAATAGGTACTCTTTTTTTTAAGAATAAGACAGTTTCTATTTCAATAATATTAAAAAATAATATATAAAAAATTAAAACTGTCTTTTCTCAGAAAACTAGTTTGAGTTATTTTAAATTTTCGCAAGAACTAGAAAGCATAGAAGCATGCAGTTTTTAGTTTTTGACCAGAAATTAATAAAAGCATTGAATATTGAAGACGAAAAAATACATGATAACAATTTTTTTTTAAATGAATAAGTTTGAAAGAAAAAAATAATGTCTTTTTTAAAAACTTATAATTTCAAAATTAATTGTTTCAATTTTTTTAAAGTAAAACAACATGAATTACAAAAAATATTAAAGAACGGATTGTTGGCTTTTAAAAAAATTACATCGTAGAACCAAAGATGTCGTTTTTTTATATTTTTTTTCAAATAAATAAAGTTTCATGTTTGTCTCTTTAAAGTAAAAAAAAATTTAAAAAAAAAATACAATTGTTCCAGTCCGCCTTCTGACTTTCGGAATTTGATTACAAAATATATACACGAATACACTGACAAGTCGTCAGAAGCTTACCAGACAGGTAAATTTCCAACTTTTTTTGCAACTTTAGTAGCTTCTGACACTTCTTTGTCTTTTACTTAGCCTTCTGACGTTTTTAAATCTTCTCTTTCACACCGTCTTCATCAACCTAAGCCAATATCCGGCCTTGTGCGAGAGAGTTATTCTTCCAAAAAAAATATTCATGTTAGACCACTCACCCCCGTTTGCGTATTGCCAAACTGTATATCAGCACAGATTCCCAGAATTATTTCAGAGCAAACTGTATGCTACCACAGAATGATCTGTAGAGCAATGTCTGAGTCAGTATATATTTTGTTCACCAAAGCTTAGAGCAAAGTACCTGTGACTTCAGATGGTTCAGTGAGATTCGAGTTGCTTGCGTTGCTTCTTTTGTGTGACTATAAAGCAGAGTTAAGGAAGAGTGTGTGGGTAAAATGTCTTGAGATTTTATCACCCAATCAGTATGATATAGGTATGGGGGGCATGCTGCCCCCTGCAACCCCCCTGCTGCGGCTCACTATAGGATTTGGAGTATGTGCGAGATTGGGTTTATGCGAAAGTTCTTTAAATCAAAAAGAAACGTTGCACATATCCAACCTTGCACCTTCCAGGGGGCAGCATGCCCCCCATACCTCCATCATACTGATTGGCTGATAAAATCTCAAGAAATTTTACCCACACACTCTTCCTTAACTCTGCTTTACAGTCACACAAAAGAAGCAACGCAAGCAGCAAGCAACTCGAATCTCACTGAATTATCTGTAGTCACAGGTACTTTGCTCTAAGCTTTAGTGAGCAAAATGTATACTGACTCAGACGATGCTAAGATTCAGTATGCATTCTGCTCTTCATTCCATTGAGCAAAATGTTATATGTTTCAGCGCTCTCGAAATCTGTGCTGATATACAGTTTGGCAATACGCCCCCCGTTTATGTCTTCCAGTCTGCCTTCTGACGATCAGGATTCCTACATTCCTACGTCCATCTATAAACTTTCCGAAAAAAATTCCATTTGAAGTCGTCAACTTGCTGCCATCTCTCCGATTAGCCGATTCCACACCAGGATTTTATCAAAATCCTTCCTACAATTTTCGCAGTACTTTTTTCATAAGTACAGTATTATTTAAACGTCTGATGCCGTACTAAATTTTTACTAAAAACCGTTAAGTGTTTACTTGTTTCTCTCAAAGATCCTGCCTTCAAATGTAAATAACCAGGAAACTTACCTCAACCATGTATATTTTACAAGCTTATATTGTTATAAGCTTAATTAGAAACTTCCTAGGAACAAATAGAGTAGCAGATGGCAGCAAAGCGTCGGGAACCAGCTTGTAATCTTGATAAAACAATCCTTATTTTACTCACTCAACCATCTGTTCTTTTTGGGTAAAAATCTGCGAGTGATGTTTAAATGTTTAAAATTATCTTATCAAAGCGTCATAAAGTCCTGAGCTTTATACTCCTTAAGGGTAGCGGCTTTAATCCCAACCATTTTTTTTCTCATCTTAACGCATGTAATTTCTCAAAAAATAGTATTTCACTTAGGGTTTAAGTCCTTACCCGGTTTCAAAACAGTTTCCACTCTAAACTTGTAAGTACTAACCCAATAATTTAAAACCCGCCGTGCAAATTGACAGTTAGGGCAAATCAAACAACGGCCTGCCTTTCCAAAACAACTGAATTGAAAAATGTAATATTAATTGCATTAAAATAACCTTGAAGCTTAGACAAATACTTAATGGCGCATTAAAGCTTACAAAACCAAGAAAAATGTGTTTTTCTTAGTCAAATAATTGTAAAAAAAATTTTATTTACTTGTTTTTTATACATTGCTCATCCAAGTCAAAATATAAAATCATTGTTGACACGATATTTCGTATAAAAGTCAAAACATTTTTTTCAGAATCATCAGTAATCCTTTCTGAGAAGCTAAACAATGTTCAAAGTCGGTTTGTCTTTCGTTGCCTTTGTGGCTTTCATCAGCGAGGCTTTGTGTGCCATTTATCTACCTAACGGTGCTGTCGATGGTCAAACTTACACCTACACTCAAGCAACTTATGACAATCAAGGTGTTGTCATCCCAACAGGACAGTTTCAAAGTGGTTTCAATCAAAACGTGCAACTGCAAAACGGTAACCAAGAACAAGGCGTTTACACTCAGGGCGCTCAATACCAAAATGGGTATGTACAAGGACAGGTTGGTACGGATTTACAAAGTGGTTTCCAAGCACAAGGTGGTTATATTCCACCCACCCAAGTCCACGTAACTAATACCTACGTACAAAAAGACAAAGGTGGTAATAAAGGCTTAATAGGAGGTCTTCTCGGTACCACGGCATCCCTTGGTGGAAACATTCTTGGTGCTGGTATGTCTGTTCTCGGGCTTGGGATGGGGGGAGTTTTAGGTGGACCCAAATCGGCTTTAGAGATGGCAAACGCTGGGGCAAATATTGGATCCGCTCTTGGAAACAACGTTGCCCAACATGCTTACCAATTGGGTATCTAAGTAGTGTCAATTAAATACAAAATTTATTATAATAAAATTAAAAGAATTATAATAATAACTGTCTTAAGTAGTATTTTTATTTATTGTTTTAATCTCAATAATTAAAATCGATGCTTACAAAAATAAGTGTTCTATTTCTTAATTTTTTTTTAACTGTGTACGAGCTCAAGGGATTCGGATTAGTGTTTCCCTTTCAATTTTGAACACACTGTGCGAGCATAGGATGGTTAGGGAAGGAGGGACAGAAGTTGTCGATTAACATTGTGTTGAAATGAATGCGCTAATAAGCAACTCAGCATTTTTAATCTAGTAGACTTTGACTACAATATGATTTTTATAATCAAGTTTTTATATTATTCGTTTTTCGTTTAAAATCTTCCAACATGTTAATATAATATAGGGTGTCCATAATGTAACTAGAAAAAAGAGAACATTTTCAAAAGTCAAATAATACTACCATGCCCCCCCCCCCCCCCGGTTCCAGCAGAACCAAAATTATGTATCTTTTATAATTAAATGACCAATTTTGGCTTTATAAGCAAATTTCATTGCATTTAATGTATAAAACTAATTTCTGACATATGCCCTCGGCGACTGCGCCTTATGAAAGCCATCCTGTCGGTCCAATTTTGCACCACTTTTCTATCACACCCTCTCTGGGTTCGTCAATAGGGCGTCTAATGTTTGCTTCTAAATGATCAATCGTCAATCAATCAATGGTCAATCATTTAAACCGCACCAAACAGTGATTTGGCAATGTAATGGAGCCTCAAGAGTCTCATGAGAATCTCACTCCAAAAACGCAAATTCGGCTTGTTCATATATTCGCTAAGCCAGAAATGAGCCTTATCATGATTTGACGATAAAAATCTGGTTCCACTTCTAGTTGATTCTCAGCCCATTTACCGAACACAAGACGCAATTGATGGACCGCGGGCTTTAGATCCATCACCACTTGGATCTTTTATATATAGATGTAGGCCAAAATCTGTGCTCAAACTTTTCCAAGTAGTGTGAAATCGAGCAGGGACCGAGTTGCTGACAACGGCTTCTGAGTTCGGATCCTCCGTCATACTCACGTCTACAGCATAGCTTCTAAGATGGACGATTATGCACACCGTAAACTTGACGAAGTGCTATATAAGTTTGGAGAACAAAGCGAAATTTTGTAAATAAATGTCCACGATTTGTAAACGTTCTAAGTCTAGTTTGACAGTTATCCCTAGCGGAAGTTCTATACCTCTAAAAAAAACACCCTTTTATTTTCAAAATAAGGGCTTGATTTTCGACTTTTGAAACATTTTTTAAACGTGTCAATGTAGTCTTATATAAAGGGTTTTTCAATAAGAGCGCTACAAAAGTTTTTTTTAAATAAAACAAAAACGGTTTTGGATATCATAGAAATTCTTTATTCCCATGAAAGTACGTTTGATGCCATTATGTATGGAACTCGATTTCTTTTGCATGGCCACCACGGGCACGCTTGCAGAAGTCCAGACGCTGAACCCAATTTTCGACGGTTTTCAAGCATAAATCGGCCGATACTGCTGCAATTTCACGTTCGATATTCGTACGAAGTTCATCAATCGTTGCTGGCTTGTTGGCATAGACCATAGACTTGACGCAGCCCCACAGGAAATAGTCTAACGGCGTCAAATCGCACGACCGAGGCGGCTAAGCGACTGGACCATATCGTGAGATAACACGTTCTCCAAACTTGGTTTCCAATAAATTGATTCTGACATTCGCTGTGTGGCTTGTGGCGCCGTCCTGTTGGAACCACATATCCTCCAAGTCCATATCATCCAATTGGGGCCAAAAATATTCGGTTATCATTGAACGGTAGCGATCCCCATTCACAGTAACGTGCCGGTCTTGATCATCACGGAAGAAGTACGGCCCAATGACGCCGCCGGCCCATAAACCACACCAAACCGTAATTTTGTCGAGATGCAATGATGACTCATGGAGTACGTGTGGATTGCTGCCTGACCAATACCGCATATTTTGTTTATTGACGAAGCCATTCAGCCAGAAATGAGCCTGCTGAAGATGATTTTTCGATGAAAATCCGAATCATTTTCAAGTTGTTGCTCAGCCCAATTCACGAACATGCGACGCTTCTGTGGTCAAGCGGCTTCAGTTCTTGCATCAATTTAATCTCGTAAGGATGTAGGCCAAGATCTTTTCGCAAAATTCGCCACAACGACGTCACAGAGATGCCCAACGCTTGAGAACGACGTGTGAGAGATACATTTGGGCTTTTTGCAACTGAAGCCTCAGCGGCAGCAATATTCTCGACACTACGGGCACTTCTTCGTCTCACTGGCACGGGAACATTTTGTACTGTGCCTGTGGATTCAAATTTTTGCACTAGACGCTCAATTGTTGATCTGCTTTCTGCTAGGACGATTATGACGATCATAAATTGGACGTAGCGCTCTTAACGTCGTTGGCGTATGGCGTTGTTTGCTGTCCCTGTCGCTCTACTTTTGTAGCGTCCCTGTTGAAAAACCCGATACAAAAAATTATTGGTTTTGATGTTGAAATTTTAAAATTAAAAAAGAGAACATGTTCTCTTTAAAAGAGATGTTCTGGAAACCCTAATATAATATAGTTCTAGTAACTTCTTCAATAGTATTTTTTTCTTCTCATTAAAATAAATAAGTGTTCTTACATTAAATATATGTAAATTAAACCTTTGTTTCAATAGGTTATGGGCCCAGCGTTAGACCATTGATATAATTGCGTGTCAAATACAGAATTAAATTTTAAGAAAATGGAATTCGGCAAGGTTTGTGTGTCTCTTCTCAATGGTGGGAATTACGTTTACTGGAAAACCAAATTACATGCGATATTGGTAAGAGACGATTTATGGAATGTGGTCGAAAATCCGAAACCGCAGACACCAGATGATGAATGGACCAAATCTAATAATAAAGCTATGGCGTACATTATTCTGAGCGTGGAGGACAGTCAACTCGTACATATTGCACATTATGATGCTGTGCGCTGTGCTGTGGGAGTCTCTTTCTAAGAAGTATGAGCGGTCAACGTTTGGGAGCAGGTTGTATTTACGAAGAAAATTGTATGACATCAACTATGGTGGGGGCTCGATGAGCGAGCATATCAACAAGATAATGCAAGTCGTCAGTTTGCTGCGAGGATCCGGAAAACCACTTAATGATGAAGAAGTCGTGGCTGTTTTGCTGGTGAGCCTTCCCGAATCATTCTCAACCCTTTTTACAGCACTCGAAGGGCGCGACGAAATAGATCTCACAGTTGAGTACGTTGTAAGAAAAATACTAGATGAGTACCAGAGACGCAAGGAGACTGGAACGCGAGTAAAGTCGGAGAAGAAGTTGCATTGAGGTCTACGTTTGAAACCTGCAAACCTAATTCACGAGGAAGAACGAAAACTGACAATGGTAAAACGATAACGAAGAAAGAAACTAGAAATTGCTTTTTCTGCAACAGACCAGGTCACGCCAAAGCAGATTTTTATAAGTTTAAAGCACAATCTAACAAGGAGGTTACAAAATTTTCAGTTGCGAAGTTGGAGGATAGTCCTGCAAATTCGTTACTTTTGAGGTTTGCGCTGGAGTGCGAGCCGAAACTGGTGGCTGACTCGGGAGCTACGAACCACATTACGAATGATCGAAAGTTTTTCTCTTCACTGAAAGATAACAACACAAATGTATTCTTGGCAAATGGATCTTCAGTAAAGTCATCGAGAATTGGAGATAGATGGTTGAATTGTATGCTACCTAACGGAAGAGTTGAACGACCACTTGTCAAAAACCTTTTGTTTATTCCTGAACTGGTTGGAGGATTGCTTTCGGTCCAGCAAATTACAAAAACTGGTGTTCAAGTTCAATTTCAAGATAACTGCTGCAAGTTAAAAATAAACACAAAAGTGATTGCAATTACCAAAACTGATGGTGGGCTATACAAGTTGGATGTTGCTACTTCAAATGCGTCTGCATGTTTAGCAGAAATATCAGTACTCTGTTTCATACACTCCGCAACAGAATAGTGTAGCGGAACGCAAAAATAGAAGTATGACTGAATCCGCAAAATGTATGCTTCTAGATGCAGGACTTCACAATCGATTCCGGGGAGAAGCAGTTCAGACTGCAGCTTATCTTCAGAATAGGCTACCAAGCAGCAGCATTGAGGCAACTCCTTTCGAATTATTCACAGGAGAGAAACCGGACATAAGCCATATAAGAGTTTTTGGTTCAAAAGTTTTTACGCTTGTTCCTAAACAGAAGAGGAAGAAATGGGACGACAAAGCCGTAGTAGGTGTATTTGTTGGTCACGATAGTAATACGAAAGGTTATCGTATTCTAAATCCGCACAATAATCAAGTGAGAATTTCAAGATCCTTAAGAATAATTGAAACAGAAGCCAAAACCTCAATGTATGCAAAGAATTCTGAAAGAACCGCCGGTCTCAACCCTCTAAATGAAAAATATACAAATTCAAGTAAAAATATACTCGTGGACTTCGCAGATGATAAGACGATTGTGGATGAATTGCCGATTGCGAACGGAGATTCTGATATTGATATGCAAGAAAGTGATGAAGGGCAAGAAATAGAAAATCCTCAAGCAAGTGAAGCAATGGAAGAATTGGAAAATACCTTGCAGACCCGACGATCTGAGCGAGACAATAAAGGTATTCCACCTGTTCGTCTTTCTTACAAAACAAAGGTTAATAATATGACAGAGCCACAATCATGGGAAGAAGTTTTACAATTGCCAGATCAAGAGAGGCGCAAGTGGATTGATGCTCCTAATGAAGAAATCAAGTCACTTAAAGAATATGAAGTATTGCTCCGGTGGTGAAACACTAAACAATACGAACTCTACTTGTTGTGGCTGCATTAAGAGGATTAGACGTACGGCAACTAGATGTAAATAACGCATATCTTAATAGACATCTTGAGGAAGAGATTTATATGGAACAACCACCAGGATTTGAAGAAAAAGGCCATAAAAGTCAAGTACTTAAACTTCGAAAAAGTATTTACGGATTAAAGCAGTGTCGATTAGCATCCCATCCGCTACGCACGTGCGGAAGACATGGGAAAGTCAAGTGACGGTCTACTCTATCCCTGTTCTGTGTTTTATCTCAAATTCCATCCCTTTATATAAATATAAACTCAATCCAAAAATAAATTATCAAACAGTTTCAATAACCCAAAAAATTTAAAAAAAAAATCAATTCACGCGCCGACCAAACTTATTTAGTTTCCAATCAGTGCATACAATATAAATTAAGTACTTTGAAATAAAAAATCGCCCAAAAATCAATTTAATAATACCCACTAACGAGAAAAAAAACACACCACAGCGAGTAAGCTCCTTCTCTTGTCTTTTTTCCATATTTCCTTCCTCACAGACGATTTAGTTTAATCATTGCGGTAAATCCTTATGGTTAAGCTAGATCGTTATCGGATATATTAATTGATGTTCTCTGAGTAACCAGGGGCGGATCAACTCAATTATTATTAAGGCATAACAGTAATAATAATTGTTTTTGTGAAGCTCAAATTGGGACTTAGTGGAGCATTAATTATAGTTAATTGTCCGTCTTTGTTTTTTAAGTTTTGTATTCTTTATGGGGGGTATTTTCAGAGTTGATTATTCCAACATTCGTGGGCTCAGGAAAAATTTCTGTGCTGCATACGTTTATACTTCATTAAACAAGCCAGCTGTTTTGGCATTAAGTGAAACCCAAGTAGGAGAAAACTCTGATCACTCGGAATTTAACCTTCATGGGTATAACTTAGTGCCATTATTCGTTGCCTATCACGGAAACGCCGTATATATTAGGAATGATGTCGCATACCAACTTCTACCACAATATGGTCTGTGTTCAAATACAGATTTTAACTTCATGTGGTTAAAATTCACGGTAAATAAGCGCATTATACATACTTGTTTTATCTATAGAAGCCCTAATTTGGATAGAGTGTCAACTTCCAACGGATTTGATGCTTTGTCAGACTCCATTCAAAGTATTGTTGCCCATTATCCTCACACTGAAATTATTATTACGGGTGATTTCAATGTACACAATTTAAGTTGGCTTCGCTATTCTGGCCAGACAACACCCGAAGGAAGGTATGTTGAAATCTTTGCTAACTAACTCAGCTTGTTGATGAGCCAACGCGAATTCCTGACATTACAGGCCAAGCCGCCAACACACTAGACTTGTTTCTTACCTCCGATCCTGATAAACACAAAATTCGTGTTTTTTCGCCTCTAGGCACATCAGACCATTGTGTGATTTCTGCAAATCTCTCGTGCCAACAAAACTCAGTTGAAGAGAAACCCCCTAGGAGAACCGTTTGGCAATACGAGAAAGCCAACTGGGACGGTCTCAATAATTTCTTCAGGATCTTCAACTGGTTGCTCTGCTTCCTCGGTAGTGACATAGACTCCAGCGCAGTTATGGTAGCAAATGTTATCCTCTTAGGTATGCGAAATTTTGTCCCGAATAGGTCAAAAAGTATCAAACCTAAAGATAACTCATGGTTTGATTCAAGCTGTAAAGAGATTATCAGGTTGAAAGAGGTAAGTTTCCGATATTATAAAGCCAACAAAACCGAGGAAATCCGGAAAAAGTTTCAGCAAGCTAGAAAGGCCTGTAATGTTCTCATTCGCAATACTAAATTTTTACATGAACAAAAAATCCGGCAAAAAATACTGCAATGTCCCAAAGGCAGTAAAAATTTTTGGTCATTTGTTAAAAACGTAAAGAACTCCTCGTCATCATCGGTTCCTACGCTTGTCTTCAATGATACTCCTGTTGTCAGTTCTCAAGAAAAAGCAGATCTGCTTGCAGCCCAATTCGCTGCTAACTCAACGCTGCCAGCAGGTGTTTGTACTCCTCCTGTACTCGAAAGCGTAAATGACTTCATGGGAATTATCTTCTTTCGCACTCGTACAGTCGCAAGAGTATTAAAAGATCTTAACATAAACAAATCCGCTGGCCCGGATAAAATCCCCGCTATTGTTCTGAAGAGGTGTTTTTCAACGCTGGCAAAACCATTGCGTAAGCTTTTCCATCTATCCTATTCCTCTGGTCTCTTTCCGAGTGAATGGAAAACAGCATTTGTCCAGCCAATCCCTAAGAAAGGCGAATCTTCTTCGCCCTCGAGACTATCGACCAATTGCACTTACGTCCCTTCTTTCCAAAGTCATGGAAACGTTGATTAATTTTAAGCTTAAGAAATATCTTGAGGACCGAAAGCTTCTTAATGACCGGCAGTACGGCTTTCGTAGCAACAGGTCCACTGGTGATTTGATGGGATATCTCACCGAAAAGTGGAACCAATCTCTCCATCGTTTTGGGGAAAGCAAAATTATTGCACTTGATATTTCTAAGGCATTTGATAGAGTTTGGCATCAAGCTCTTTTATCGAAAATGCGTGCATTTGGACACGACAAATCTCTTCTTTGTTGGATTAGTAATTACCTTTCGAAACGCTCAATACAAGTTGTATTGGACGGATTCAAGTCTGATTCTCACAAAATAAACGCTGGCGTGCCCCAGGGCTCTGTTTTGTCTCCGACTCTCTTCCTTATTTTTATCAACGACTTATTATCTGAAACAACTAATCCTATCAATTGTTTCGCTGACGACAGTACTCTCAGCTTCTCATATTCGTTTCCAGATTCACATCCTCGTTCTTCGAATGTGGAACTGCAACGGCAGCGTATGATAAGTTCATTAAATTCTGATCTTGACAGCATTGTACAATGGGGAATAAGAAACCGCGTAGAATTTAATGCTTCGAAAACACAATGTTGTCTTTTGTCGTTAAAGCGAAATATACCCCTAATGCCACTATCCATGAGTGGCACTTGCATAGAGGAAACCAACCACCTCTCAGTTCTCGGTATGTGCATTACAGACCACCTTCTGTGGAATGACCACATATTTGACGTTCCCAAAAATGCCGCGAGATGTTTAGGTTTCCTTCGAAGATGCAAGAAGTTCTTCACCCCGTCTGATCTGGCTACAGTATATAAAGCATATATTCGCCCTAAACTTGAGTATAACTCCCACATTTGGGCAGGTGCTCCTGTAACCCACTTGAGTTTTCTAGAAAAAAGAGCTTTAAAAATGATAGGCGATCGAACAAAAACAGAAACATTTACATCTCTGGAGCACAGACGTAATGTTTCCTGCCTTTCATTATTCTATCGCTACTTCCATAAACAATGCTCTGGCGAAATAGCCAGTTGCATTCCTCCCCTGAAACGCTTTAACCGAATACTCGCACTGCGAGGAATGCCCATCATTATACCCTTGAGCCCAACTTCGGACGTACTGCAAGTACAGGGATTCTTTCTTTAGTCGTACCACGCGAATGTGGAATGCCTTGCCAGACTCTGTTTTTCCCTCCCACTTTGAAGTGCAGAACTTTAAAACAAATGTGCATCGTTACCTCCTTTCACATCCTTCCCTATTTTCCTAAAGCCCTCGCTGTGTTTAATTAACATTATAAGGGTAGTCAAAATCCCTTTAGTGCGGGCTAATTATAAAAAAAAAAAAAAAAAAATAACCTGGAACAAAAGAGCCACTGAAATATTTAAACAAATCGGATCTAAACAAGCTGATGCTGATCAAGAAAAGAAAAAGATGGCGATATATCATTTATACTGCTTTATGTGTATGATATGTTAGTAGCTGCGAAGTCTGATGCTCTTTCTAAATCAGTTGGTCAGCAGATTGCAAAATTATTGAAAATCAAGGACTTAGGAGAGGTGAGTCTTTACCTCTGCATTGAAATCAAACGTGAAAGAAATGGTACTTTCCAATTAAGACAAAAATCTAAAATCATGGACGTTCTAAAGAGATACAATTTACTGGGTGCGAACCCGGCAATGACACCGATGGAAACTGGATTCCTGGGAACATCAGATACGTCTAGTGCAAAGTTACCTAATAATACACTGTATCGGCAAGCTATAGGATCGTTGTTATATATCGGAACGGTGTCTATACCAGATATATTGCTAGCCGTAAGTATTCTGAGTAGAAAAGTAGAGTCACCTACTGAGAGTGACTGGAAGGCAGTAAAACGCGTCATGCGTTACCTTGCTTTAACAATAAACCAAGCTTTGGTATTGTCTTCGAATGGAGTCAGTAACCTTATGTTTTCTGAATGCAGATTGGGCTGGAGATAAAGCGGATAGAAAGTCAACAAGCGGTTACGTTTTCCAATTTGCAGGCAGTACTATCGCATGGTCAAACCGAAAACAGTCTTCGGTTGCAATGTCATCGACAGAGGCAGAATACATTGCGGCGGACAGATTTGGAGCGCGTACTAAACATATTGTGATGTGGCAACAAGTTTAAATATTCGGAGGATACATTTTGTAAACTAACGACATCTGTTGGATTCATTGTGTACAACAACCACCAATTATTGTGTGCAACAACCATACCCCTAGAAGTATGCTACATATTTGCGATATGTTTTAACTGAGTACTAAATCGAACTTGAAGTACTAATTCGAGACTCGAATTAGTACCGAAAGCTTAGATTGTGCCAGAACCAGACAGAAGCTTCCAGAAGCTTGTAAACTTGTATAAATACAAAAGTAGATTGCATTGAAAGTTCAGTTTATTTTCGAAAGTGGAATTGTTAACAACTGGAAACGTTAGTTAAAAGTGATTGAATTGAGATTAAATAAAAAGTGATGAATTATAAAAACGTATTTGAATTGTGAAAAAGTGAAAGAAGTTAGATTTGGTGTTATTTAAACTGAAAGACGTTGTGTTTCATAAAATAAAGAGATTTGTTTTATTATTTTGGAATTTCGATTGAGTTTTATTTGTCGAACCCCAGGCCAAAATATCACATTGGTGTCAGAAGTGGGATAAAACTCAGTAAAGTGATAGAAAATTCTATAGTGACATTTTCTAAAACAGTTTCGGTGACTCATTTAATTGTGAAAGTGGAATTTTCCAGAAACTATTGAACTGATTGTGCTATAAAACTGTGAATAGCGAGTATTTTTGTTAAAAATAGTGTTGGAAAAAGATCTTTCTAGAAGAGACATTAAAATAAAACTGACTGTGTTGCGAAAATAGTGTTTCAGTTACATAAAATGGGTCGCAAATTAGAACAATTGACAACAGCTGAGTTGAAAGAAGAATTAGGAAAACGAAATCTTCAGACTTCGGGGCTGAAAAAGGAACTATTGCTCCGACTTCAGAATGCTATCACTCAGGATGGTGGAGACCCCGATACCATGTTGTTCGATGTTGAAGAACAAGGGAGAGAATGCACAGTAAGTACAGCCGATGAAATGCCTGCTTTCATGAAGTTGCTTCTGTCGAAATTCGAAGAACAAAAGAACGTTCTCGAGGAACAAAAGAATGAGCAGAAGAATTCGTTGGAAATTCTCCAGCAACAACTAAGCGAACAAAGGAACGTTCTCGAAGACCAATGGAACGTTCTCGAAAGTAAATTCGACGAACAAAAGAATTCATTAGAAACTCTCCAGAATCAACTAAGCGAAAGACTTCAAATAGTAGATCAGAAATTTGAAGCCAAAATAGAAAGCTTAGAAGAAAAGTTCGGAAAGCAAGTAGAAAGTGTAGAACAACAGTACGAACACCTGGCTAAGGAGGTTGATTCTTTGAAAAAGCAGAAGGTTCGGGAATATTCGAGCGACGGTCCACGAAGAAAGGAAATGCAGCCCCCTGTCTTCGATGGTCAAACATCATGGCCAATTTATAAGAGGCAGTTTGAAGCTGCCGCCTTGACAAACAACTGGGACAACGAAGACAAATCAATTGCTCTTACGCTTGCGCCCGGAGGAACAGCTGCCGAATTGCTGCAGACCATTCCTGAAGACAAACATCATGATTATGATGCCATGGTCAAGGCAATCGAGATGAGGTTTGGCGACGACCACATGCAGCAAGTTTACCGAGTCCAGTTGCGCCGAAGGGTCCAGACAAGAGGTGAAACGCTACAACAATTGCAAGCTGACATCGAGCGCTTGGCCAATTTGTCTTATCCCAATACCAGCAGGGAAATCATAAACGAACTGGCAACCGATGCGTTCACTAATGCCATTGCAGATAGAAAACTACAAATGGCTGTGAGAATGGCAGGTAAGAAAACGCTCGCTGAGGCTTTAGCATTTGCCCTGACAATGGAAGCAGTAGACCAAGCTTCGCAAGGTAGCCATCGCGTCAGGGAAATGGCTACGCTAGAGTGCTCATGTCAACGTGTCGACATTGAAAGACAAAACCCGAACACTGCTCGAGGTCAAATGAGATGCTGGAATTGCAACAAGCTAGGACACCTACAGCGACAATGCAGATCTCCACAGGTAAGCTGCCCACATAGCGCGAGAAAAAGGCCTACTGACAGGGATATCGCTTACCCTACCGGGCATGATTTGGGGATACATCAGTGTGGAAAGCGCGTAAGAACCAACTTTGCAGAGCAGAAGTCGGTTGATGGAATGAACGCCCCCAAGACCATTATTCAAGTTGCGCAAACGAAACGCTGCAACCAGAGTTTGACAGTGGAGACCGTCATCGCCAACAGAAAATGTGTGGCCACTATCGATACGGGTGCCACGGCCTCCATAATTAGAAGAGGCCTTGTCCAGACGTCCTGGCTACACAACACCAGCTGGAACAGTCTGAAGGCAGCTACGGGAGAAGTAGCAAAAGTATACGGAGAGGAACTTCTGAAGATAGAACTGGCAGGGCTGACCTTCTCACATGCATTCTTGGTAGCTGACATAAGCGACGACTGCATACTAGGTGTGGATTTTATGAAGGCACATGAGGTAGTCCTAGACTTTCGAATGCAGGTGTTAAGGTATTCAATCGTCGAGATTCCAATGGTGTACGGAAAAGAGAATGCTGTAAATCTTCGGACGATCATAAGCAGTGATGAAATTCTCCGGCCATCTTCAGAAAGAGCTCATCCTAGGTGTTTGAACGGTAAGAAGGACGAAAGTATTTCTGTTCGGAGACTAAGGCCTGAACCTGTAAAAGGTTGGACTGCGGAAAAACTTCGTAATGCACAAAAGGAAGATCCTGACATCGAGCCCATTCTTGTATGGAAGGAATCTATGGATAAGCCGAATGCAAGAGACATCTGCGACAGAAGTCCTACCTTAAAAGCATACTGGGCGCAGTGGGACTCTCTCCATGTAAAAGATGGTGTTTTGTGGAGAAAATGGGAAATGCCGAATGGAAGATCCTTTAAGATGTAGCTTGTGGTGCCACGGTCGAAAGTGCAGGAGATTTTAAGGGAAATGCACGATGAAGAATCTAGCGGGCACTTAGGAATCAACAAGACACGGAAAAAGGTACGGGTACGTTTTAATTGGTTAACTGTAAGAAAAGATGTCGAAAGATGGTGTCGAAAGTGCACCACGTGCAAAGCTGGTAGAGGACCCAAAGTCAAGGCAAGCGCTAAGATGCACCAGAACAAAGTGAGCGCCCCGATTAAAAGGATCAACGACACACACCAAAGAACCCAAAGCAATATAAACATTGCGAGAGACCGCCTGAGGACCAGATACGATGCGCGAGCAACAGCACCTGAATTCAATGAGGGAGATCTGGTATGGCTTTACAACCCACATCGCAGAAAAGGAGAATCGCCCAAGCTTCAGCAGG
The DNA here is from genome assembly GCA_963971375.1 of Platycheirus rosarum. NCBI lineage: Eukaryota > Metazoa > Arthropoda > Insecta > Diptera > Syrphidae > Platycheirus > Platycheirus rosarum. The sequence goes on along the minus strand of OZ020509.1, from coordinate 24,439,319 downwards.
ACTGGGAAGGTCCCAGCATTATAACGTCGTTTTCCGAATCCAACGAGGACCAAGAGCAAAAATGAAAATTGTCCATTTGGATCGACTGCATCGTTACCACGGAAACAATGATGATGTGCTTGTTCGGGACGAACAAAACTAAGAGGGGGACAATGTGATGTGGCAACAAGTTTAAATATTCGGAGGATACATTTTGTAAACTAACGACATCTGTTGGATTCATTGTGTACAACAACCACCAATTATTGTGTGCAACAACCATGCCCCTAGAAGTATGCTACATATTTGCGATATGTTTTAACTGAGTACTAAATCGAACTTGAAGTACTAATTCGAGACTCGAATTAGTACCGAAAGCTTAGATTGTGCCAGAACCAGACAGAAGCTTCCACAAGCTTGTAAACTTGTATAAATACAAAAGTAGATTGCATTGAAAGTTCAGTTTATTTTCGAAAGTGGAATTGTTAACAACTGGAAACGTTAGTTAAAAGTGATTGAATTGAGATTAAATAAAAAGTGATGAATTATAAAAACGTATTTGAATTGTGAATAAGTGAAATAAGTTAGATTTGGTGTTACTTAAACTGAAAGACGTTGTGTTTTGTTTTATTATTTTGGAATTTCGATTGAGTTTTATTTGTCGAACCCCAGGCCAAAATATCACAATATAGATATTTGTCACCACCAAATTAAAGATCTTTGAGAAAAACGGATAATCCAACTATCATATTGTTCCTCTGGTGAAATGATAGCCGACATATTAACAAAGCCACTTCCGAAGGATTCGTTTCAGTTACTGTCAAAGCGTTCGGGTCTACAATAAAACAGATACACGACAGACTTGCTGCAGCGAGAGGAGGTGTTGAAATGAATGCGCTAAGCAGCAACTCAGCATTTTTTAATCTAGTAGACTTTGACTATAATATTATTTTTATAATCAATTTGTTTATATTATTCGTTTTTCGTTTAAAAGTTTCCAACATGTTAATATAGTTCTAGTAACTTCTTAAATAGTATTTTATCTTCTCATTAAATAAATAAGTGTTCTTACATTAAATATACGTAAATTAAAACTTTGTTTCAATACATTGGTTTTGAATGCATTCAAATTGCAATGCAAGGAAAAAACTCGCCGGGTAAACTTTTCCAAATTCGTGTCGTCCGGCTAAAAAAGAATATCTTTATTTCACGTACGGAGAAACTTTTAACGGGAGGAATGCAACTAGCTACTATTTTATAAAAGAAACGATACAATAAGGAAAGATATGAAATATTGCGTCGGTGTTCCGAGAGGAGCAATTGTTTGCATGTTGACAGTTCTATTTTCTATCAAACACTGCAAAGCTTTATTAATTAAGTGTTGATATTTTCATTGTAATGCTTTATGGTGCACGATATTTTTTGTTTGATTACCAGGCGCGTAATCAAATAAAACACAGAAGCAGGCAAGATAATGTCCAGGGCAATGGAGAGGGGGGGTGGGTCTTCAAAATGACAAGAAAATTATTATAAATACTTACATTTTTACTTAAAAAGGGGAGGTCCGTACATGGTTTCTAACCCTAATATTCTCTTTTTTCAAGATTAACGCTGCACGAAGGCTTTCGGACAAATAATTACATCATTTTGACTTCAGAGTGTTCAAATATTGACACATTTAAATGACCGTTTAGGAAATATTAGTTTGACTGCATATATAACATATTATGTTGACGATCTGATGTCCAAGATATCTACAATGCTGGTTAAACCCTGAGTAAGCTCTACCATCTGTCTTACTCCAATTGCACTTAGATCCTTTTTTCTAAAGCCTTGAAAACCTTTCAAATCGATGAAAATTTGTTAAGTTTTAAAATATGGAGCTAAATGGAGGGCTCAATGAGAAAACTACATTTATATGTAGTTTTTTACCCAAAAGTTAACGCCGATTTTCGAAAGTATGACTCGTTTTCTAATTCAATGATAACAACCGATGTTTCAACTCGTAAATATATTTTTTATTAATATCTATTTAAATAATTCAGGAAAATCTATTCTTAACACACGCTTTTCTTAATGCGACCTTTCACGTCAACTACTCAAAAGACAGTGCCAGAAATCAACAATACTTTACGGTAGCCCATTCATCTGCAGCCTTCTCTTCTTTTGTAGTATGTTCGTCGCTTGTTCTGGCTTGTTGGTCGTTCTCTAATTTTACCATTCTAAGATAACTAAGACGTCCATGTAACTAGCAATGAATTCAGGCAGCATTTTTTGCTTTATGCATCTAATGAGTTCTTTAATATAGGCTGAGGCGTTCACGAGACCAAATGGCATAATCTTGAACTCAAATAATCTTTCGGGTGTGATAAGGCTGTGTAGGGCATATGTTCGTTTTTGATAGGTATATGGTAATGCCCTGAGGCCAAGTCCAACACGATGAAGAAGTTGTAGCCTACCAAGACCAAGTTGTTGAGCTCTTCTTCTACGAGTGATGACGGAAAGTTTACCTTTTTTGCTAACGTGTTGAGGCGTCGGTAGTCTATGCACATCCGATCGTCAGCATTCTTTTAGAATCACCATTACTACATCGTAATCTAACAGTGTATTTATCATGGTACTGAGTACTACTCGTTTTGCGTATGGGACTTTGTAGGGTGTTGTTCTACAGAGCCCTACTTGAACAAATCGATTTCTTTTTCGAACAGGCTGATTCTTCCAGGTTATTTCTGTTCCAGAACGAAACCTTTTGAGCAGCGCGAATAAATTTGTTGGGTTGAATCACTTTGCTCACTTCATGAGTCCAATATCGCAAAAAACAATGACTTATTTTTTAAAAGAATAAGATTGTTGTTCACACGTTCTTGTCTGTTGGTTTCTCAGATTTGGCTGGTATCTACAACTATTTTCTTTGTTATGATTAGGTGGAATATAGAATCTTCCTTCGGCTTTTTTTTTGGTCACATTAAATTTAGCAAAGAAACAAAAACAGTAACTTTGGCATGTCTTTGTTGCTCACGCATGGTCTCTTTCTGCTTTGTATATCGTTGTTAAGGTTTCTACGCGATTCACCAAGTCTTACGGCCGTTAAATATGATATGTCTCCTAAGAAAAACATCGTTAGTACATCAGCAATGACCTTGATGCTGCAATTTACCCGTTTTTTCTGTGTTGTCTCAACAACTACTGCGCTTGCGTCTTCCAGTCGTTCCCGTTCTTTTTTTCAAATATTTCTTTAATTTATCAAAAGGTTTCTTTCGGGCCTGGGGATGTCCTATTCTCTCTGTCTTAATTCTGGATCCTCTATTGTTCCTTATTCTGACACTGGGTACATCGCTTTCTTCGGTGACCTGCAGGGGTGGAATCGGCTAAGGTGATAGTTGACTGTCACTGTTTTGATGGTCAATTTTGATTATCAACTTTTCTCTGCTCTGCGTAAGGTGATCGCTAAAACAATGTCATTTCGATCAGCTGTTGTGTTTTGTTGTGAAAATTTGTTTCAATCGTTTTGTGTTCAACTTTTTTTTCCAAAAATATAAGTACATATTTCTTGAAATATTAATGTATTTTTTAAGAAAAATTTTTTTTTCATTAAGGAAATGCCACAAACAATTTTGATGATCTCGGCGTATATGGAAATGCATCACGTGCTGGCCATATCCTACAATGCCTTATCAAGCTCTGGGCGAACGTTATTATGTATATATGAATCTTAAAAGTATCAATGGGATCAGTATGTGAGATCCTTGAACGTAAATAGGCCGCCAACAAAATTTCTTCCAGAATGTAAAAATATTTGTTTTGTTTCTTAAGTTAGTTTGAAGCAATTGAACTTTTGTTATAATTGTCTCCTTTTTCGTTGTGTTTGCATTGAAGTATAAATTACTACATTTTACATTTTTTGCTTAAAATTTGATAATTTGTTCACTATTTTTCATAAAAAATCGAAATATAATAGAACTCCTCAAGCCGACACAACTTATTTTTCCTACAAATTGTATACGTACACAAATGTGACAACTAAATAGCTGTCACCCGCAAACCATAGCAAAAAGGTGATGGTCACTTTGATAATCACCTTACGTGGAGCAAAAGCATTATTTTTGATGATCAAAAATCAACTATCATCTTGCCGATTCCACCCCTGTGCTTTAGGATCTGCAATTATTAAGCTTTGTTTGCATCAGATTCAACCCTCAACCGTCGATGGATCGACGTTCGTTCCTGTTGTTGGCACTTGGCAGGCCTCTATTCTTCAGTTATGATAGGGACTGATCTTTTTTATCATCATTCACCTACATATATGAAAGAATAACATATGTATTGCATTAATATATTTTAGCTCTCAATCAGTCTGTGGATAGGTATGATTTGCTGTCATACAACAATTTATGAACGAAAACTTGACTGGAAGCATTGGAATGTTGTATGTTTCTGTTTCACAGAAATTTTTTTGAATAGGGGGGTTTACATGCATAAACTTGTAAACCTGCTTGATAGAATACAAAATCGAGCATTAAGATTGAAAGGAAATAGAAATACAGCTGAAACAATTGCCCCTCTCGAACACCGACGCAATGTTTCATGTCTTTCCCTAATTTATCGTTTCTTTTATAAAAAAAAATGTTCACTCGAAGTGGCCAGCTGCATTCGTCCCCTTAAGAGTTTCTCGCGTAATACGCGTCTCGCGAGGAATACTCATCAGTTCACCCTTGAGCCCAATTTCGGACGTACCGTGAAATATAGGGTTTCTTTTTTAGCCGAACAACATGAATTTGGAATAGTTCACCCGGCGAGATTTTCCCTTGCTATTTCGATCTGCAAACATTCAAAACCAATCTTAATCGACACCTCATATCTTTCCCCTCCCTTTCTTCCTAATGCCCGCGCAGTGTGTTCTACATTAAAATGGAAACAAATAGTCCCTTGTGCTCGCGTTAATTATAAAAAAAAATTGATACATACATATGTATATGCAAACTATGTGTAGAAATTCATTCAAAAATTTGTTTTTATTGTAAATTTATAGTAACAAAGATCTTTTGTTTTTTTGTTTATATAATGCCTACTAGTGGACCTACTCAGCTTTGCTCGCGGGAATGAAATTTATAGTTAAACCATATTTCTTTCAACTAATCTTCTATAGAATACCTAAAAATACCCCGTTTTTTTGCATTTGTAATACCTAATTGTTTAATTTCTACTTGGGATTATAGGTTATAATTACAAGTTATGCATTCGTACAGAAAAAAGTTGAGATAACAATCAAATATAACATAAGGATGATAGAGAAACATATTTGAGTCACTAGCAAAATCCTAGTGAAAACCCAAGAATTTAACATAAAGGCCCACCTGTTGAACGGTTTTAATCCTGTAAATAAAGATGAGGACGACGCTGTAGAAATACAATTTGTAACTTGTTTTTTTTAATACATATTTCTAGACATTTATTTATATATTCTCTTCTATTACATATCATTCAGTTTGTATACATATATAACTAGCATGATTTTTTTTCACTTTAAAATTCCTTATACTGTCTGTCATTGTTTTTTTTTTATATTTTTTTTGTTTTTTTTTTTTGTAAACAGTTAAATAATTGCAAATGTCAATAATTTAAGCTAAAAATGTTCTTGGAATACAATAAACAGTGCATTTTTGCTTTCGAAAATCTTTAGTATTTGTTTTTTAGTTCATCACGACTAATTCCGTTTTATTTCATGTTGTTTGTATGTAAATTGTTTAATATACTTTTTGTATTTTTTTTTAATATACATATAGATTTGGTTTTGTATTCATTCCGAGATACGTGGTGGATTTATGTATCATCAATAAATATTGTCATTATTTTTTTATATAGAAGTTTTTATTTTGTATTTTAACTTAATTGATGCTTTGCGTTTACCTATAAATTATGTATGTTTTTTTATACACAATAATTCGTGGATATTTAATCTGGTTAGATAGGGAATAGTTTTTTTTGCCAGAAATCACTTTACTGCCATCGATTTAAAGTTTTGCTTTTTACAATGTTTTTTATACATTATTTTGTTTGTTTTACAAACAAGATTATCCGTTAAATGATCTAGAATATTAACATTAACGCATATAGAACTACAACTTTACAAGGAAACTTTTTTTCTGATAAAAGTAAACAATGAAAGTATCTACTAGTGTTGACATATTGTGCTGGGCGGTATGCTTTAAATTCTAAATAAAAAATAATACTCAGCAAATAAAGTTCTTAAATATATTCATTATTTTTGTTCAATATTCCATAGAAATCTGTAGGGTAAGGGATTCATAGTAGCGCATTTACCTTATCATGTCTATTCGCATAGTGTATTGTGTATATTGCTTTTTTATCTATTCTTTGTTTTAACTACTCAACTACCTTTTTCCTCTTTATATGTTTATCGCTAACGTTTACTATCGACGCACGGTTAAATTCTATTTGACTTTTTTGTTTAAGAAAAAATGGTGATTGTAACAAAGTTTGACGTTTCGGGCTAAAATTAATGGTTCGTTTGAAAGATCTACTTTTTAACTTTGTAAATATATTCGTCGTTCTTGTACTTTAACCCAAACATTTTAAATTCGCATTTATTAAATTAGAAATAGACAAGCCATAGACATAAGGCGTCTTCTAGCCATATATTTAGAACTAACGCGTAAAGCTATAAAGAACTAACACGTCAAGCCATATGTATAGACTGAGCGCGTCAAGCCATTGAGATTCAACGCCTCAAGCCATATTGACTTAACGCATCATGCCGTATAGAACTAATTCGTCAAGCCATATAGACTGAAGGCGTCAAGAGTGACGCCATATAGACTGAAGGCGTCAAGCGTGACGCCATACAGCCTTAACACGAAAAGCCACATAGAATGTACAGGCAAAGACATGATTAACAAGGCAACAAAGATTTACAGAGCATGCGGAAAATATGGATGATATAAAAGTTACGAGCGTTTATGTTTCCATATCTTTTTATTAACTGTGAACAAAACAAGCATTCAATTAAGGCATTTTTTCTTTACCAAAGTACATTTAATACTTAAAGTTCTAAAATTCGCCCACATTAATTAATAACTTTTCAACCTAGGCAACAAATCCAAAGCTTAATATTCAATAATAGAAAGAATAAAGTCATCACACTTTATTTTGTTAAACATCTACGCAAAAAACACGCATGTTTATCTTTATTTATTTCGAAAAAAAGTATTGCACAAATGTAGGCTAGAAATCAGGAAGGTAATAATAGATTTTTGTTTCGTGATTATGTTCTAATGATAACACAATAATTTAATTTAATATTATTTAACGATAGTTCGAAGCAATCCTTGATAGGGTGCGTATATAACCGTAATTTTGTCTGCCTTACGCATAAATAAAGCTTTACCGGCGTTATCTCATATAATCATCCAAAATTTCGAAGTCGAAATTGACTATACAAAGTGGGCTTTCGAATAGAAGAGTCGAAAATGAGTTAAGATCTAATACATTTCTATAATCGCAAAGAGACTAAAGCAATGCCACATCGCCAATCACTAGGGGAAACAATAATTAAATTCGTATGATATTTCTATATAGGTATCTATTTCTCATGCAGTATTTAACTTAACTTATTTAAACTTAACTTTAAAAAGCAGACCATTATTCAATCAAAAACGTTTATTTCAATGTTCCGCAATTTGTTGCTTGTGAGCAATATGGTCTTAACTCTCGCAAGCGCAGCGTTTACAACATTCCTCATACCTAAAGTTTGGAAAGATCTTTGCAATTTCACACAAGCTGATGAGGTTTCGATGGTGTAAAAGTAGGAACAGTTCCTTTTAAATGGGTTCTGTAACTTCGTCATTCCAATAGTATTCATTGCAAATGTTCCATAGACACGTATAAGGTAGCATTATATATGAACAACCAAGGCAGGGTTAAAGAACTTCCCTAACGTTGCCCTCCGAACAAGACACGACCCAACAACGAATAAAACAAATACGAATGAGCGCAACATAAAATGAGTTTCTTTGTTTTTGTGTTGTCTGGTTTTGTAGGTACTTTTCAAAGTAGTATCTAAATATATGCTTTTTCTTGTATATGTGTATATATATATTTTTTATTTTTTAACAGCGCATTTATAATTGTCATAATCAACATTTTTTTCATCATTTCATTTAATATATATGTATTTTCATTTTTAAATGTATATTTATATATCTGTCTTCAACTCACAATAATATTATAGTTTCGTTTATTTTAAATTATTTTGTTACCTTTTACTTTGATACATTCAATTAAATTGCCTACCATAAAATAATAATTATAATAATAAATCGTTTATTTACAAAAAAAAAATATATAATAATAATTATAATAAAACAAAAATGTTTAAAAAAATACTTAAATTAATAAATTGGAATGATAATACAAAAATTAATTGATTTCCTAAATTACTAGTAATTTTTTTTCGATTGTATAATTGAAAACAAAACAAAAAAAATCAGAAAATAACAAAACTATAGTTGATTTGATTTTACAAATGGACGCGTCGTATATTTAAGCAAGTAAATAGAAAAACAAGCAGAAAATATACATTTTTTTTGTTTAAAATTTAAGCAACAACAACAAAAAGTAACAGATTTTTTACCATTATAAGTGCAGGTAGGGTATTCTGATGATAATCAGATTGATTGAGATATAGACTTTAAGCTTTACCACAATGTTGTTTTCTTTTATTTTTCTATACATATACATAGTTATGTATTTGGTGTATACATAATTAATTTTCATTCTATAGGGATTGTGAGTGGATTGTGTATACATAATCTATATTATATTATTTATATTCAGAAGAGAAATTTAAGGTTTCATTTTTCTTAATTTTCTTTATGTATAGCATGTAAATTATGTTTAGCACAATCAATATCTTTCAAGATAATATATAGCAATTTTGCAATAAGTGATATTACATAATAGTATTGTTTAATGTATTTAACCTTTAAATAGTATGGTTTTAGAGTGGATGCGCGGATGTAAGAGATTTTGTTTGCATTTTTGTTGTGATGTTACATCACTTATAACGCTCCAAATGGGTCCAGCTGAATGTTTTTATTGCCATTCTGTTGGGCGGGACTGCTGTGTGGTTGCGCTGCCACTGTTGGCTGCATTGCCATCATTGGTGGCATTACTGGTTGTGCCCCAGTCATAGGTTGCATGTTGTTCGCTGCCATCATTGGCGCCCCCATAACTGGCATCCCCTGCTGCAATTAGAAAAATGTACTTCTGTTATTTTTTCTCTAAACAAATGTATCATTTACAAAAAATAAGAATTGAAAGCTATCAGTACTCAATATCTAGCGCTAAAAGTGTGTTTGAAGTATTTTCACAAAATGTTTTATTCTTCAACAAATAATAATTTTCAATTTTAACAAAACTAGCAAACTAGCTTACCTGCATGTAGTTAGGTAACACAGGATAAGTAGGGTGAATAAACGGATGATTAATTGTGACTGGCGCAGGACTAACTGTCATGCCATGAGCCTATGTATTTTGTGTATAGAAATAAAAAAAAATAATAAAAAAAATATTTCAACATAAAAACAGAAAATAAAGCAAAATTGAAAAAACAAATATTCAAATTATAAATTTAATGTAATTTAATAAACAAAAATTATATTATTTTCACTGTATGATGACCATAAAATTTGTTCTGCATTGTTACGGTTTAAATATACGTTTTTTCTTACTACTTAGTATCTTCTTTGACGTAAATGGTGATGGATTGCATAATTTATATTTGTTCGCAAAAAACTTATTCAAAATTAAAAAAAAAACTTTACCTTGATGCTGAGATTTTAAGATTAGGGTCCTAGGAAAGTGTTTTAAGCAAGAAGCGATCTAAGTTTAGTTTTTGGCGGATTTTTATACTGCTTTGCAATTATGATTTTGTAACGTTTGTTTAGCATTTTTTTACACTGCGCCCCTTAATGTGGACTAAGCTAAGTATTTTAGCACTAAGAGTATAAGATTACAGTTTTTTACTATAATGTCGACATAGAAAAACAAATTTAAGAAAAATAATGTCCAAGATCTATTTTCTTTGCAGAATAATTTGTTTTAGCCTCTAAGCTCTAAGGTATATGGACAGCAGTGCATATTTAAAAAAATAGATTTTAACGAATGTGGTTCAGTCGTCGAAACTGATTTTGTATGCTTAAAATCATATGAAATGATTACAGCAAAATCTTCAGCGAAAAAGTTTGTTCTTTTCATTTTGCAGTTGCGCATCTCTAAGGTCATGAGAGAATTCGGAATCCCAAATATATTGAACAAGCTGTACAAGACTCCTTTACCTATATCGAGCAGGCGACACAAAAGCTCGGGCTGCATTTTAATGAAGGTAAGACTAAGTACATGGTGGCAACGTCTGTGAGAAGTGTTGGAGCATGAATTTGGGTCAAAAGTAGCAGCCGGCTCTTTAAATCCACAAACCTTACCAGGACGCCCGAAGCCTTGAGGTATGCGATTGGATGGCATCGGCCAGCAATCGGGATGTACACTAGAACTTGTTGAAGGAGACTCGAACCGGATCCCGGTTTTTGCGCCGACAATGATGATGAGTTCCGCACATTTTATTGTTCAGAATATCGTCTGCGAAATTTCGCCATTTTTCATGCCTACGATTGCAGTGCATGCGAGTTCTACTCCAACGAATTTACCTAATTTATTTATGAAGATACTTGACTTGTACGTGTTAAGTAGTTCTTTTTACGGAGAACAACAAGGCAAAAATGAAATCTGATCCTGGTGGAATATTGGTAGTGCTTATGCTCCACGAAATAGGATGTGATAAAGCGCAAAATATGTTATTCGGTTAAATTCCCACAACCGAATTGAATACATCCCGAAAAATGGCCACGAAACGGTCATCGATTAGAATTTCAGCACCCAATACCCGATCCAAAAAACAGGAGATCGTCTACTCTTGACTGAATAATATATCCTTACCAGGTGGTTTTAGACCTAAAAAATCTGTTATCGACCAAATCTTACTCGAGATCCTGTTGCAATCCCAAGATTTTAGCATCCAGACCCACTACTTGTTTATCGATTTCAAAACTGCCTACGACAGTGTCAAAAGGGAAGAACTGTATAGTGTTATTTCCACAGACGCTATAGAAAACATTCATTAAGTTTCATGAAGCCGAGAGTAAAAGATTGCAGTGATTTTGAGAGAAACGATTCACCTGCAACACCGTCTTCTGCTGAATGGCAAGCAAACATACAGAGATTTCTGGTGGAATCCAGTGATACATTATAGGGCCAAAGAAAAAGAGGAAGCAGTTATATAAGAGGAAGAAGTTAATAGTTAGTTATCTTCAACGACTTTAGATAAAGAAAGCAAAATCTGTCGATAATTAGGACAAAAAGTGGCTGTTAAAGCTTGATCAACTCTTGAATTTGAACCTCTCATAATATTTGAAGTTGTAAACGCACGACTCGTAGTGGTTTACAGGCATTGCAAGCAGAAGCAAAAAAGAAAGCTTCCCAACTTCAAGGCCAAGTTCTTGTTAATAACAACCAAATTCATCAAAGATGGCGATAATAATGTGAAGAACCTTAAAATTAACAGTTTTCTAGACTATACTTTCCAATAGCTGCACTTTACCCCGTCATAACAGTCGAAAAAGTTAGAACTGCGATGAAAAACTACATCCCCAGTCTTGGTTCTAGAGGTCTAAGTCATATTCAAACTTATCATCGGTGATGTCTTGTTGTTGGTTCTCATTTATTCATACTTTCACATTTAATCTTTTCTTAACAAAGTCTAACGCCTAGAATAAGTTAATTAATAAAACAAAAAAATAAAAAAAAAGTAAACCGACAGTTTCATTCGAAATAGATTGTATTTCTTAAAAAATCGGAGAAAATTCCGTTCTGATAGGTTACCATGCTAGGGCTTAATACAACAGTACGGGCTATGCAATGATACACTCATTGCCAAATCTCTTATATCTGGATTATATGAAGAAGATGAAGAACCAATACTAAGTAATGTCCCAGTAGAGAAATGGCTCAGGTGCCGTAAAAAAATGTAAATACATAAAATGCAATTTGTAAGGAACGGTCCAGAAAATAGCTTTTAATCTAAGACACGTTTTCCATAAGAGTTCTTCATGTCAAACTCTATCAAATGCTTTGGAAATATCATGCGCAATAATCTTAACTAGAATCTTCTATGCCCGAAATTCGAGCACCTCACAATTTTGTACAATGAAATGGCACATCAAATCGATGAAAACTTAATTTTAAATTAACTAATTTCGAAAGAACACGTACATATTATTAAATATTAATTAAAGAACAATACATTGTGCAAATCTAGGCGAGATTACCTTTCATTTGATGAATATATCACGAAGTTCCGTTAAATACGTACGGAGGAAAGCGTACGACAAAATTCATGTTCACGTATTAGTATATAGATTTCGCCAAAGCGATGTAAAGATCTTTTCCACTGTTCGCTGAGATATGCCATTAGATCACCAGCTTTCGGTCTTCGAAATATTTCTTTAAAAAAAATAAATAGGCGTTTCCATGAAGATGGGTAACCTTTCTTAGGAACAGGCTGTGCAAATCCTGTTTCCTATCTTTTAGGAAAGATTCCAGAAGGGTAGGAGCGATGGAAAATCTTACGGAGTGGCGTATTGAGGAATTTTTTAATATTTATTTACAAATGACGGTGACGGTGCTCAAGAGATGTGAATGTTTCTGTTATAGTAACGCCTATCATTTTAAAGCTCATTTTTTAATTCTGTCTAGGAAACTACAGTGGGTTAGAGCACCTTCCTGTTTTAATGTAATTTTTCACTTATTCTTAAAATATAACTAAACACGTAATCATATCAGAAACTTACAGATCGCATCTGTGAATGTTTTTAATTTGTCTAATTTTCATCATGGAGCTGAGTAGGACGTCGTTAAGAAATTTAATTCTATGATAGTTCAATACTTAATTAAGTAACAATTTTGTGATGTCATAGAGATAAATGTTAACCGTTATTTAGAAGGAAACATTATACAAGTATCGTACTTACCATCTAGTAAATCACCTTATATTTTACTAGAGGGTAAGTTAAAGTCCCCCAAAACTAAATCGATTATTCTTTGCTGACGATGGAGCTATAAGTAAAAAATCATAAGCCCGTGCTACGAGCAAATGATGTATGTATATAAATCTATTGGAGAAAATGAACATTTACTTAAATGGAACAGTTCTTACCAAGTGCGAAGTTTAATTTCTTGGATTTTGCTTATCAATATTAAAAGATCTTATGAAAAAGACATCAAGCATTACGTAAGTGCAGCATTGATGAATCGGCGGGTAAACTCTACAGTCTTGTGTGTTCGAAAAATTCCCTATAAGGTGATAGAAAAGCTCTACACGGCAGTTTTTCTTCTAGTGTTTATATACCTATGTTGGACAATGTATCAAACGTACATATAAAAGAGCACTAGGCGTGATCGATTAAGAACAAGGAAATCCGAAGAAGGTTCCACATTAAAACACCAAAACACAGCATTACTTATTTAGATGCTACTGCCATCTACTACTATCGCGGAAGAAAGGCAGGCAACAAAATTCCTGACATGGAACAATCCCAAAACTGGGAAGCCTTTCAAGTTTTCTGAGGTCATCTTGGCGGATAACATAGTTTGAATCTAATGACAAAGCAGTGAAAAGTAAGAATAGCGATCCCAGTAAATTTGTAAATGTACACACATTTCTAATTTTCAGCAGAAGAAACTGTCTGTGTGTGATAGGAACTAGACGCTCTAATAAATTCGAGTTGGTTTGAGGCGGCTTCTAAATCCTTTTTTGACGGTGGATTGCCATTATTTAAAGTAAACAAGATCGAGGCCCTGCAACGGACTGGCATATTTTCCTGACTTATTGTGAGATTGTTATCCGACTTTAATTTCTCTATTCTGAATGCATATGTAAGTACCCCGTCAGCATTTTTTAATTAGATAACTTCCCAAGCAATTAAAAAAAAATAATACAACATTTAAAGCAATTAAATATTGTGCAGAATATTTTTTTTTAATGTGATATACACATTTTTCTAAGTAAGGTGAACGATTATAAACGAGAGTCTTACTATACCCAAAGTGGTGATTCTGCAGCATAATATAATTGCACCTTAATGTACAAAAAACATATGTCCTGTTTTATAGTTGTTTTTATTTTGGAATGGTGGTGATAGCGAGCCTACATTTGTTTGTAAGGTTAGATAAAAGAGCTTTTTTCTATTGAAGCAAATCTACATCATAAAGCAACTATTCATTTGCAGAGCCATAGTAAAAATAAATACATATTCTTTTCTATACAAAAAAAAACGTAAGAACTCTCGTTTACATTCGCACACCCACATAATATTGAATTTAAGCAAATTTATCCGACATAAAGCAATTTTCAATACAATTAAGATTAACAAAATTTTCTAAATTTCGATTTTTTTTTTTTACACTACACAACTCACCATTGGGCGATAACCTGCACCAGTTGTGGCCGCCATGGGTTGTGGTGTCCAATTAGCACCTGGCTTCGCTGTGTTTTTCGGTGAATTCCACTGCACTGGTCTGCAATAGCACAGGAGGAGGAGAATCACATATCAGTTAAGGAAAGTGGCAGAGTAAAAGCATTTAGCATTTTAAATCGTTTTGCTACTCACTTTGCGCTTCCCGATTTATTTATATTTAAATTGTCTACCAGCGACATAAGCGAGCTATCCAGATCACCAGTGAGAATTTTTCCAGTTCCAGCCGGCTGAGGTGCACCTTGTCCAGGTTGTTGCTGCTGCTGTTGCTGGAAACCGCCTGCACCTGAAGCAACAACATCAGTTGGATTTGGAACACCGGACATACCTAGTGTGCTACTGCCCGCAGTATTACCCGGCTTCAATACATCACCCAATGCATCGAAGCCTTGCATAAGAATTGTTTTTTTTTCGTTTTTTTTTTTTGTGCGTATTTTAAATTAGTTTTAATATTGTATTTACCGATATATCATACGCGTATGTACATGAAGTTTGGCCCAAGTTAGTTAGAAGAATGTTTTTTGGTTGGATTGTGGAGCGAGATGCGATGTTTTTTTATTTAATATATCCAAACAGCCATTTTATGTGCATTTTACCACCACAATGACACGCAATTTTACAATGTTTTGAATGGTTACAAAGGAAAATGGAAAAGATAAACAAAATTCCATATTAGTTACCACGTGTGCAAAAGGACATAGAGAATATTGTGAATATTTGGTTAGTGGACCTAGACCATGGTAAGCAAGCACTAAGATACAGTTTTAAGGCAAAGTGTTATGCACATCATTCAAAGAACTAGCAATTTTTTTTAAATGTATAAAGCAATTTTTAGTGCAATGCATGTATGTATCTATATACTCGATTGCAATGTCTGTAAGAATATACTCAGGACAACACTATAAATACATTAACAGTTATATTGACAGGTGAGTCTATTTGTATGCAGAAGTAATTAAACATTCATCATATCATTATAAGCAGTCCTAGTTATTTTTTATTTTGTACAATCATCTACAAGTTGCATAGTTATTTTATTTTAAAACTTAATATTGACATTATCAGCAATTGGTACTTTGTAAGGATGTCTTAATAATGTGTTTGCTCGTAATTATTTGAGTTTTGAGAAGTTTATGTTGTTATGTTGTGTGTAGTGTATAGCTTTGTTTAATGGCCCTTTTTAAGATCAGAACAGCACAGAACAGAATATAACAGAACAGAATTTGTGAAATATCAGAACAGTTTAGAACAGGCAGCCCATGACATATGCCAGTCAGTGTTTATAAGAACCCGCTGGTGCGTAGGTGGTGGGGAAAGGGGAAACACTCGCCACACACAAATCAAAACCACACTTGAAAAATTTTACAAAATGCATCAGCTGGTTTTTACTAATCTGTTCTTCCTCAAAAGTAGGTGTAGAAACTGCAGTTCAAACTGTTGTAAACAGTTCCAGCCTCATTGAAAGAACAGAAAAATTCTCATTGAACACCAAAAAGCTGATTTTTTGTGATATTTTTTTGTCTAGAAGTGTTTGGAACAGGCTCATTGAACAAAGCTTATGATTTAATCAATATGAAAAATTAATGAACAAGCTTGATTTCTAATACAGAGCATCATGAATGCATTCGAAACGGCTTTTGAGTGATTCAAGGCAAAAATGAATGAGTGAGTTTGAGCCACACTTACTAATGTTAATGTGAGTGTTAGTTGTTAGTATGAGAGAGACATTCACACCATTCAAATGAAAAGAAAATGAATTGAATGAATGTGAATATAAATTTGGATGCCTCGAACAACGTGTTCGATTCTTCGTATTCATTTATTATCCAGTGTATTCAGTGAACTCAGTGTATTTTGAAAGATTTTAAATCTTCTTTCTTTCTCTTTAGAAATAGTGACAGTGTATATGTCTAAAGAGAAAATAATAATTGCAATCATAAGTAAAAATTCAAAGGCAAATGGTTGTTTTTTTTTCTATTCTATTTATTTAAATTGTCAACATTTGAATGGTTGAACATAATTTTGTTTATGTTGTCACAAACATACTTTATACACTGAATACACTGTGTACAGTGAATGTTTGTTCGGCCTACCTTGTACTCCCTTAAAAACTAACTCATTCAAACCGGTCGCCACATTCACTCACATTCATTCATTTGTCTTTAAATGTTTAAAACATTCACACACTAATCACTCATAATAGGGTGTACTCAATCTTCATTTCATGCTGTACCCAAACTTTCGTGTAATACTTATGAGTACACTGACAGCCGAAGTATTTGAGTGCATTCATGCAGCTCTCTTTTTCTAACATCCTATGTAAAAAGCGAAATACTAACTAATTTAGCCTTACATGAGAAAGCTTTACAGAATTATTTACAAGAGAACGGCCGACGACTGATGAATTAACAAACAAATGCTGTAGTTGATCGCTGTTATGTGAATAGTCCTTAAGAACACTGTCTAGCTCAATAACATTATTAGGTTAGTTCTGATTCGATAACGATTTTATAACGGTATCCAAAAGGCTTCTCATTCGAAAATGTTGCTATAAAATTCGTTTTTGGTTTGTTGTGTCTTACGTTAAAATTATTATTATTTCAAATGCTGCAAATTTTTGAACACAATGCCGGAGTCCTGATAATTCAATTAGGCTGTATATATTCTTAGTCAGTGTTTAAACTTAATATACAAGTTTCTGACGACCCATACAAAATACCAACTGATATCCATTAGCAGCAAAAAAATAAGCATACTGTTCCAATTTTAATGACTAATAAAAAAAATAAATACAACTTAATACAAAAGAAAAAACAAACTTAAAATGAAACAACAAAAAACCAAGCTTGGCAAACATTGGAATTATGACCTCCATGTTCCATGCTAACAAAATTATGCGACATTGGTGCACAACCAGCATAGCTTGCATTAGAAACAACACCAACATCAGTGACGTCGACCACAGACACATCCTCGACTGCAATTAAGGGCGTTGATGATTGCAACTGTGGAAGAGGTGATCCACTCTCAACGATTCCAACATCAGTTACATCAACTAACATTGAAGATGAAGTCGTGGCACCTAAGGGCATAAAAGTATGTGGTTTTTGAGATGAAGATTTTATCACCTCTTCCGCAGTATTGCAGCGCTTTATTATAATTGAAATTTGTGCTTCTTCACCTGGTGGAGTAGCATAATAATTAGGCTGTTGCTGCTGCTGCTGAAATTGTTGATGCTGTTGCTGCGGCTGCTGTTGAGGTTGAAAACTTGTATATTCGGAATTTAAATCATCCGCTGTATCGAAGAATGGATTTGGCAAAGCTTGATTTGAAGAGAGGTCCATTATGGTGGCGGTGGCGGCGGCAGGAGCAGCTTGGAAATATTTGCACATATAATAATAAAATAGAAAATCATTTAAATTCCAGAATTGTGAAAATTGTGGATGTTGCGAGGTGTGTCTTTTTATTTAGGGTATACTTGTTTTGTTGGAGTCTATTGGAATGTTTGTACCAAGGTTATGATTTTTAAGATTCATAATCGGTAGCAAATAATATTGAACACAAAGGTCTTTCATTGTTGTATAAACACATAAACAAAATTAACTAAATAATATAAATATAGATGTTCATTGGTTAAGATATTTTTATGACAACGGACTTAAGACAGTAAACAAAAGATATCATGCGTAATTAGTTTAGAAGATAATTATAGTCCAATTATACATAAATTATGTACTTTCGGTTAGTTAATTCGCATCCCATTTTATGAGTATAGTTAACAGTATATAGTTGTTAGTAAAAAAATATTTGTTTAGCATTTATTAAACATTTATAACATTCAGCTAACCAAAGGATAGTAAAATATGGTAGGTAAGCAAAATATTGAGCAACTCACCTGTTGGTTCTGTGTTGCCGAACACTGATGAGAAGTTACTATCGGAAACAAAGGCATTTGCAGCCGATCCTTGACCTGTTGTTGAGCCATTGAAACCTGATTGAGTCGTAAAGAGAGATGACGTTGAGTAACCTTAAGTTTTGGGGTTGAAATAAAAATAAAAAACAAAAAAAAATAAAAATACACAACAGAATCATAAAATTAAAAATACAAATCAAAAAAAGATATATGAGAGGGAATATGAAAAAATGACTATTAAATAGAAAAAAGAGGTCAATCCGTGTTACCCAACTATTTCCAGGCAGCATATAGCTTCAAATGGCTGTTCAAAAAATAACAAATGTATACAATCTACGCTATTTATGGCTAAGAAAATGTATATACATATATATATAACACATGTATATAAGATTTTTTTAAATTTAATTTACTTTAATTTAATTTATAGTCTCGTCTCATTTTGTCTCAAGTTTTTTTTTTAATTACATATTACAAATTGCGTTTTGATTAATGTTTTGAATAACATTTAAAGCTGATTTTTTGAAGAAGAAAAAAATACTAATATTCTTTTTACATTAAGGTGAGAGACTATTTCAATGCATTTGGAAAGCTTTGCAAACTGTCTTTTTCAGTTCAAAATATGTAGGTGCATGTCTTATCTTTTATAGAATAATAGGAAATGGTTTTGCATTTGAATAAATATGGAGATTCAATCGGTATACTACTTGAGCCATTATATTATTTTATTTACCGTTGCTTCCTTCAAACTATTAGAAATTGTAGATATTTTCAACAATTCTCTGAATTGTCGTCGGGTTTGCTTACGATGTACTTCTAAAAATAGAGAATGTCGCAATAATTTTATAGGTTAACCCTTTTTTTGCAAAAAAAAATTGGTTTCTTGCCTATGCAATGACAGGTCCAAGAAAAATCCAGACCCATACCTAGTGATGCTCCATCATTCCTTTGTGTGAGTTTTTTGCAGAAGAAATAGAAGACACGATTTTTTCTATCTAACAGGATAATCATTAATTACACTAATATCGGGTTTTTCAATAGGGACTTGATAACTTTGAATTTAATTTTTGAAAGCACCCTTTCACTAATCATCGAATTGCCATTTTCAATTTATTCACGAGCGAGCAACGTCTGCAAATTATGAAAATTTTCTACCGAAATTCGGAGTCGGTGACCGCAACTTTAAGAGCGTTGAATTTTGAATTTCATCGCAAAATAATCTTCAGTGACGAATCACCACTTCATCCACAAAAAATAACTCTTTGGTGCAGTTTGCATGGCGGCGGCGTTATTGGGCCATATTTTTTCCTGGACGACAAGGATCGTCACGTTACTGTGAATGGCCAGCGTTATCGCGCCAGGATTACCGATTATTTTTGGCCCGAATTGGAAGATATGGACTTGGACGACATGTGGTTTCAACAGGATGTTGCCACAAGCCACACAGCACAACTCACAATGGATTTATTGAAGAGTAAGTTTGATGAGCGTGTTATTTCAAGAAATGGACCAGTCGGTTAGCCGTCTCGTTAGTGCGATTTAACGCCTCTAGACTATTTTCTTTTGGGTTACGTTAATTGATATATGCCAAAAGCCGATGACGTTGGAAGAGCTCAGAGCCAACATTGGACGCCAAATAGCGGCCGTTTCGTGTGTCATCGAAAATTTAGTCCAACGAATCGACCGCTGCAAACGTGTCCGCGGTGGCCATATGAACGAAGTCGAGTTCCATTCATAAATGTTTTGATTTTACTTCAAGCCGATAATAAAGTTTTTGAAATATCTTTAATGATTTGAGTTTTATTTAAATAAAAAAAGTTGTCAAGTCCTTATTGGAAAACCCAATATTAAAAATGAATCGAATTTGAGGAGCGAGCCAAAGACTGATTAAATGACTGCCAGATTTCCTTGGGGTGATAAACGGCAAGGAAGACTCATTGCGATTGCGATTGCGTTTGCTTTTACAGCAGCAATTTCCATTGCTTATCCGTGTTGGGCGCTCACCAAAGACGTGTTTCTTCCTATAGCGGGCAACCTAAGTCTGGTTTTGGAAAGGATCAATTAGTCTTTTTTTTTTTTTTTGGAAAACATCATTTTGAATTGAGAAATGCTTCCCCAAAAAAAACGGATGTGGTTTCCAAGAAGTATTCAAGTATCCATATTATGGAGAATATTTCTACTGCTTCGGGTATATTAAACTGCATATTGGATTTAAAGCAAGCATCTATCAAGACATTATATCAATAAACTAATCGTGAAAGTTTGAAGAACTATACTATTTTCTATGTCTTGTTTCTAAAGTCAAACTTCAAATGTGCATTTCGTGCATTATAACATAACAATTCAAATGGTTAAACTTTAAAAACCATCTATGTGTGTGTCTATTGTTCTATACTATAACATGGTATCCCATTTCCTGTTTGAAATTGAAGCAAAGTTCATAAACTATGCAGAGAACAATAGAAACGAGATTATTGAGAACAGTAGTAGAGCTCAACGAATTCAACAAAATAAAATAAAAAATAAAATAACTACCATTATTCAGCCAAATATTATTAGCACCTGGACCTCCTGCTGCAGCTGGAGCTGCTGAAGAATCAAACATATCGGCGAATGGATTTCCCAACTGCAAGAGATCATCGGAAGCTTTTGTTGTGCTCGTCGCAGGTGTAGCTGACACACCAAATAGATCCACTATTGGAGCATTGCCCTGCGAAGCTGGTGGCGATGATAAAAATGGATTTGTAAGAGCACTAGCCGCAGCACCTCCGCTCCCGCTAGGTGATGAAACTTTAGACTGCAAACAGAAAAGAAAAAATATTTATACATTTTCTCGAGATATATATATATATGTTGTTCTTTCGTTATACTTTGTACTGGTTCATGGCGGCTTCTTCTTCGGCCAAAGCTTGGGCCTTAATATTGTCATCGATGCCATTGGTGTTGTCGAATTTACTCGATGCAGCCGCGGTACCAAATGAAGAGCTAGTAGAAGATAGGGCAGACACAGCACTCTTTACGTTCTTTTGGTTGCTACTTTTGTTTGTCAATTTTTTTTTTCAAAATATTTTTTTTTTCAATGATTGCAAAAGTCCGTGGTAACGATTGTGCGAGTGATTTGTTCGATATTTTTTTACCAAAACAAAACGAAATTATGATTTCAACATAAATAAAAAATTGTTTTCATTTTAAAGCATAATGCAACCAAAATCACATAACGGAAAATGTGGAATAAGAGGAGACGGGTTTTTCAAATTTAAAATGTTAGTTGAAAATAGGGAGTGTTTTTTTGTTATTAAGTGCAAAGTTGGGAAATTAATTCGAAAGAAGAAGTGATATGAGGGAAGAAAAAAAAGACGAAAAAAAATTTTATAGATTACTAAATGTTCTACAAATAAATATTGAAAAGTCGTCTAAAGATATGTATATACAATACATACACACATATTTACTACATCTATTTGCATAAGAAAACTACAAATAAGCATAAATAAAAACAACTATGCTAGCTGAACGTCATTGATAGTTCAAATAAGGAAAAAATAAACTAAACACAGACGTAAGCTTAACATATTTTTCAAAAGAATAAACATCAACTATGTTTTGCGTTTTGGTAAAGGCCACTAATGAAGTGAAAGATTTTTATAATTAAAATTTAAAAGCTAACATTAAAGCAAATATTTCAGCTCATTTAACAGATGAAAATGATTATCAAAGAAATATTACAATATTTTATGGTGTTCTTAATAGGTATCGATTTTATCCTTAGACTTTATAATCAATTCTTCTAGGTATAAAATTGCTACTCTTCAGATTTAAAAGAAGGTCGGCTTCGAGCAAATAATATACTAATTACTACCCAAAACTAAGGCTTTTTGCAATGGTTTGTCGAATGAGCGTGAGAAAGTATTCCAACACCATTAAACCACCGCTGTGTCCTTCGTTTAAGTCAAACTCCTAAAAACAGGCCCATGCACTGATGATACTCGGGCAATAACGTTTGCAAATACTACACAACACAACGTTTAGATTTCGAAGACACAATTGCCACTCTTTTTCCTTGACGGAAAACTGGCTTGATAACCAAATGGATGGATGAAAACACTTTTTAGCTTTTTTGGTCACCTGGTTATAGCAATGAAAAAAAGTTTTCATTGTTTTTTTTCGACGTTTCAACAGAGATTTCTGTCCTCTTCAGGGGATCTTATTGAAACATAAAATAGCAAATCAGTAGAACGTAAAATACAAAACAAGTTAGTGACTTACGTTACAAAAAACAACTACAGTTATTTAAAAACACAATTTTTAAACACATTTTATAATACAAAATATTGAGAATGAACAAAAATTTTAAATTTAGAAGAAATAATAAACCATTTCGGCTGAAGAAGTTTTGTCTAGTGATCGCGATGACCGATGAGTCATGGTACATTGACTCCCCCGATTACAGCTGAGTCTTTTCGACTGAAATCCTGGCAGTAATAAGATTGCAATAAAGACAAGACCACAAGCTGACATCTCCTTTTTGTTGAGAATCAAGCAGCGATTAAAACAATTTCTGTCATTGAAATAGAATCAAAGCTTGTAACTGGCTATTAGAATAGCTAAGGGTGTATTGGCCTGTGGCGTAACATAAGACTTGGGTCCTGACCGGTGTGTTAGGAAACGTAACAAGTGATCTAGAACTCATTTAAGCGACACGGTAAATATTCCGAACTGTAACATTAAACAGATAAGTTCCAATAGACACCTTGCTACAGCAAACAAGAGATTCAGCTCTTTCCAATCATTGACGTTCAGACGTTCTGTGCAGAATATGTGGCGACGAGGATGTGCACGAACACAAGACGCACTTTTTTGTCATTGCCCAGCATTCTCCCTCTTTAAGTCTTTAAATAGTAGGAAACGTTGAGAAATTAAATTGCTTGGCAATCAAAGTCTAACGACACAGTAGGTTTTTGGACAAAATGAAAATAAAATCATAGTCGAAAACTTGCGACCCATTCGAGGGCAGATGAAAAAGTGGTGTGGCATCCTTTCAGACAACCCACCTATAAATAATTCAGTTATGTTACCGAACGCCTGCAGATATTCAATTTGATTGTTTCTTGTTTGTGATTCTACACGAAACATTGTCAGGAGAGGATAAGAGTAAATACCTTTTGAATTTTTTATAGACAACCAATCAGGTTTCTTATTCTGCTGAAACTCATAAGTAAAATTGATATGATAAATTCTGTTACTATGTACTTGCTTCCAAGATAGACAGAACGGTCATATATCCGCTGCTTTGGTTCCTGGTCGTCAACAAGATTTTAGTCAAACTAATAACTAAGTCTTATAGGTGTCAAAATAGTTGCTTACGCGGACGACATTGTTTTAATGTCATCAGGTAAATATATTCCCACCTTGTGTGAACTTTTGCAAGCTACCTTTGATTAACTAAACTATTGGGACAATAGCTGCGGACTAGATGTAAATCCCCTGAAGACCGAACTAGTTTTGTTTACAAGGAAACGAAACATCCCAAATATTACTTCTCCCACATTAAAGTGGACACCACTCCTTATATCTGGCACAACCAAATATCTTGGAATGGTAATATATCGTAAACTAGACTGGAAAGAAATCAAAGAAAGAGGAAGGACAGATTCAATAGCTTTCTATACTCGCAGTAGATTTTTGGTAAGAGATGGTTTTCTACCCCACTTTCTCAAAGAAGCTGGCACCAAAAACTAGAATAACGTCTATTATGATCATTAATCAGAGAGAACTACATAGACACTAGAACTCAACCGACTATATTGTTTCAAACTTAGATTCTAACACGGTGGCACTAACAGACTTCAAAAGAATGTTTTACGAAAAACTAGGTCACAAACTGAAATAATATCTCGGGGCACCCAAAACTAATTCTCCGCCAAATACTTTACTTTCCACGACACTTTGTTCCTCCCAAGTCCTTGGGACCGCAATGGATCTTTGAGATCCGAGTGAGTTGAATCGGCTTGACGATTCGTCACCCGGTCTAACCTAACCTAATATAGTCATGGTGCATGAACTGGCCAAACAGAGCTATACTTCAGATTCAGATGAACCTTAAAACAGCAGGTAACAGATGGTAAAGATTTTTACTTTGCCGAGGGTTTAGAAACATTAGGTGACAATATATTTCAAACAGAAAAATCAACAACCATATTGGTTCACATAAGAATGCCTTTCAGAACGAAAGAATACTATTTCTAGGTCGTTTGTGAGTGCTCTAACTTAGCCCGAAAGAGGAACATAAGCTTGGTAGGGTTCTTCGAGTAACTTTACTGAAACGCAATCGATAAACTATAGCGCATTACTAGCCGCCTCACCCTAAGTCAAGGTAATATTAACAGAGTTTGAACCTACCCTTGCGCCATAGTAGCCCGACATACTTAACACTTTGTGATATACATATATGAATTTGCCAATTGGTAACATCATAAAACATTTATCATACTAAAAAAAAGTGTGTGTTTTCGGTTTCAAAGCTTGAAAAACAAATTATATTAATTTGTAAATGGAATCTTCACGTTGCACAGAGGGTTGGAGGACCAAGAAAGACTGAGAGATCAACAGTTTTAGCAGAAGATAGCTCGCAAAGGATCGTGTAATAATCATAATGCAATTTCAATTTTGTTCATAAACCAAAACGCAGCTCATTAAAATAAAATATAAAAACAAATAAAGCTGAAAACCACGGCTCTGATTGAAATCAACATTTGTGTGTCACTAAAAACATGACTTACCTCGCCGATTGAGTTGGAGTATTTGCAGCAGAACCCTTTCTGCCTTCCAATGTTGCCAGATGCTGTTCCAAAGCGTCTAGCAATGAGCTTGGTGCTTTTGTCAAATCTGGTATATCACCCTTGTCAATGCCAACGTTCTTAAAACATACACATTTTAGGCGTTCTGATCATTAAAAAAATTATATAAGCACAAACCTCTGCAACTTTCAAAAACTCGCCCACACGATCCATTCGAACTAAGAATTTTTTATACAAATCTAATGCATCACGAGCTTGTTTTTTGTTCATATCGAAATACTTTTCAAGTAAATTGATAATTCCATCGTTGTAGCACGCAAACAAGCGTATAAGATCACGAAACAACAGCATAAAACTCATATTGATGACACCTTTGTAACAGAAACACAGTTAAAGACTTACAAGTGATTGCAACAAAAGTTTACCGTTAGTAAGATCATTAGCCTGGCAATCGAATTCGAGAAGTCCATCCAACTGAGCTTGCAACACTGGAAGAGTTTTAAGCAACTTGTCAGCGTTCATTGATCGCAAAGATCCTTCCTCCTTACTATAAAATGGAGAGATATATTGATTTTGGTTTATTGAATATTTTAAAACCCCGCACTTACCCTCTTTTAACTTTACAAAAATCAAATGCAACTGTTCGGTACGAAAGAGCTTTTTCATTCAAATACTTGGCGTACCTTCGAATAAACGGTGACATATCGTAGCCTGTTCAAATAGATAGAAAATTTTAGTTGTAAGCAACTTTTTATCACCATTCTTTCGTAAAATGTAGCACTGAAGTTTAATGGCAGCATAGATAGAAGTTATAGTTACAGTTGTAGTGGCGTGTTGTACTCACCCATTCTAGCCCCAACTGCTCCCATGCCCTCTTTAATGATTGGAATTGTAAATGGTATAGGTATTTTTGCATTGAGTTAAAACAAAAGCCAAAAGAAAAGAAAGAAAAGCAATAAATAGTGTTAATAATTATTAATAATTCTCACAGATACTGAATATTTGATTGTTAATATATTGGAAATTGTTAGTCAATGAACAGAAAGGCATGAAGGATTTTTTGAAAAATAAAAGTTAAAACTTACAAATAAAGAATGATGAAAAAGTATGTTTCAAAAATTATGGCTTTTTGGAAGCTAAATATTTCGGAAATATGTACGTAATACAAACTTTCAAGGAGGTTTATTTTTGACAACCACTTGCGATACAAGAAAAAGTGATAAGAAAAAATCTATTTTGAAGTTAACGGTAGCACCAAATAAAACTGTCGATCACAATTTGTAGACGGCTTCGGAAAAACTGAAGGTTTTTCTCTTGAGTTTATTCATCATTAAAAAACTTCCCAGCAATTGAAAAGGTTTATTAAGCAAATGGATTTGACGGACAATTTCAATTTACTTTGCCAATGCTAGATTGAGTACGTTTGCAACTCCTTTCTGGTAACTTTCTTCTCCAAAAAAAAAATTATTTAAGAGTGGGTGCTACACCAGCACTAATATCAAATGAAGAATAAGTCTAAGAAATCAATTGTTCTTTCATAAGACCCTCATCATACCGTCCTACTCATAGTGCAGACGCATGGACATTACCAAACGTAGATGAGGACGCTTTAGTTTGATTTGAAGATAAGGTACTGAAAAGGCATATTTTTTCTGAAAAAAATGACATTCTATTGAATCCGTCAACTATTCAAAAGCATCTTTGTTGAGACAAAAGTACTGTTTCGTTGTCACTGCAATACATTTTTAATTATTTTAGCAAATTAACTGAATCTCAAAAATAAAAAGGGAATTAGAAACCATCAACACTTTGAATACTGTAACTATCTTCTTTTCTTTTACATGCGACTAAAAAAATCGTCTAATTATCAAAGGTCATCTTTTTATTGGATCGTAGGTATAAACAATCTTAAAATGAAACGACTTCAAAAAGAGAGCTTTTCTTGTAAGAATCCGGATGAATATCTTTGAACAGGAAACGATAGATAGTTAACAATTCAAAATAGCCAAAGATTTCTACTTAAAAATGGATTACTCAGGCTCGGCATATTCAAATGAGAATACAGAAAATTAGACTAGTGTACAGGATTCCCAGAATTTTGTCTATACAATCCTTTATGTCATTTGCAAGAAAAATAAGCTTTAACTAGAGCTATAAATTAGTCCTCTTTAGAACATTAAGACAGCGTTATGTTCTGCATTTGAAAACTTTTGGCAGTAGTTCTTGTATGCGAGCCTATTATTCCATTAGCCGCCTTGGCGTTTAAAATCATGTTCTTACCAAGGGTTGATGGTTTCTCGATAATAAGTGTCTGCGATAAAGGGCCCTCAGAAAACTGTCGTACCCCCAAAATAATATAGAGGAAGCGAGCTGTAACTGAGCAATCTCCCAAGCACTTAATTTGTAAACAGACAAGTGCTTGGGTATTTCGAGATCCTCCATTCAACGATTTTTTAAAGAACTTCTTCATGAGAAAACAACTCGCTAGCTATGTAAAACATGCTTGCTGTGTGTCTCGAGTCGAGCAGAATGATAGTATGGTGTGCAGTGTCAAGGATGGCTTCTTCAGGTTTTCTGACCGTAATTTAGGATTTTGTTAGCATGAATTGGAATAGGTAGAACTGGAAGATGCCTGTTTTCAGTAGGAAGGGACTATAGTCCACACATCCAGAGGTTGCGTGGATTATTTGCGTGACAGATAACTTATAACTGGCAAGTGCGCTCTTTTAACTAAAAATGGATTTTCATATTCAACTCAATTAAGCTACGACTTTTCTTTACAACCCATCTTTACTGTTGGAAAGAGATTGTACAGCACTTTATTTTCAAGTGTTAGCATCATGGAATAATTAATTTATACGTCTTTAAGCAATATATACGAATGCAAATGCAAAAGAAAAACTTTATTAAGCACTTAACAATAAAGAAAACAACAAAATATACAATTATAATACTCAACGTAAAAAATTAATTACAGATAGAATATCCGTAAATGTAAATGTTTGCATATCAACCAACTTTACCTTGCACTCCGCCTTTGTCCGTAAAACTGTTCAAGTTAAAAGTTGAATTACTCGAAGCCAAATACTGCATGAATCTCTATATGTAGATACAAGAACATTTTTTTTATTAAGTAATTAATCATTAATATTAAAGTCACCAAAAATAAACCAATCCAAATTTTACTAACCTCATTTCCATAGGCCAAAAGATGATGGGCCGTTATCAAAGCTTTATATACCACAACCCAGCTGGCATTTTGTGATCTCTCAATAAGTAAATTTGCCAAATGGGGAATCGATACATTTGGTTCGTTGGTGCAATGAACTAAGTCTGGAATAAAAAAAAATATTAAAATGCATCAATTTAAAATTTTAAGTCTTATGGAACTCTGTAATCTCATTTTTTTTTATTAAAGGAGTAAGAAAAGATAATATGTATATTTAAAAAAAGAGAAAGTCTCTCCAAAAACCAAACATAAGCTGAATACTATCACGTTTTCTGTTAAAATATAATTATAAACAATTTAATAAAATCATCCGGTGCATTGAGTTTTTTTAAGCGATAACAGTGCATGTGACAATTGTTTATTATTGTACTTCTTATCAGAGAACTTGGGTTGGGTGTACGTATAAATGCTGTTCATATGCAAAACTTTTAAATTAATTTTGTACTTTCTATTGGAATATCCGCCAGCAACAATAAGTCATTTGAGGGTGTACTTGGCGTTTAAGAGATATTAAAAATATTAAAATCAGTTTGATAAATAATATAGTATGTGTAACTGCATTTTGCTGTACTTTTGTATATCTTAAGGAAAAATAATAATGAAATAATTACAAGAATAATGCTTCAATATGGTGTCTTCGTTCTTGAAAGAGAATCGTATACAGAGAAACCAGGCATTCGTTTCTTCTACAGAACTTGTATGAATACCCGAATACCATGTTTGAATGCATGTGGTACTTTTTAAGAAGCTAATGTCCAATCCGGTTGAAGGTTTCAAGCAATCATATCGTTTCAAATGCAAATCTGCTCTATCGATATAACGTTAGCCGAAAAAAATGTTGGGTTACCACCCACCAGGAAGTGTACAGTGCTCCATGGTATATTAGTTACTGTATCGGCCTGCTATTCAGTCACTACCACGGGGAAACTACTTCTTGGGAAAAAATGACAAAACCTCCAAGAGCAAGCTCTGTCTCGATAAAGTTCACCTGATGTACTCATTCGAATTCGACGGTAAATTGTAAGTCTCCTCCGAAGTTCCGATAGAACAGTTTGTGGTTTAATAAATGACTTCCATAACTCAGGGAAAACACCAGATACCAGTCTTACTTTCTTCAACAATAATGGACGGAATCTTATCAGAACCAGACAAAGAATCACTTTTTAATTCATCAATGTATTGCACAACTTCTTTCTCCGTCAGTTTTAGGAAAGGTATATCACAGGATGGTCGATTCGAATTAGGATTATCACAGTACTTAGGATTGTTAAAATTGTATGTTTGTTGAAAGAATTCAGCAAACATGTTGCATATTTCTTCATCACAGCTTGAAGATTTACCATTATATTCCACAGATGAACTATTTCTTTTTCAACGAACGTATTTTCAAAAACTCTTTGGATTCCTAAATATGTAGGACTTGATTTTAATAATATAAGCCTTGTAGGTTGATTGCAAGAAACCGCCAGAACCTATGCCGATCGAATATCCCGTAACCTCTCAAGAAATCCACTACCGCCAGCATCAAGTGCCGAAGACCAGTGGCAACACTGCCAACAAGCCATCTGAAATGCCGCAACTGATGTGCTAGGTTTCACCAGACCACCACCACGAAACCTCTGGTTCGATGACGAATGCAGGCAAGCCCATGCAGCCAAACAAGAGGCATATAGAGCGGCGCTGCAAAGAAACACGAGAGGTGCTCGCGAGCTCTATGAGCAGAAAAGACGGGAAGAACACCGGCTTCTCCAAAAGAAAAAGAGAGAGCATGAGAAGCGCGCGATCGAAGATATTGAGTGGTGCTACTACAGGAACAATGTGCGGAAGTTTTACCAACAGGTAAAAAGAACGTGCCAAGGAAAAAACCCCACAGAAGCCTGTAGAGATAGGAATTGAAACCTCGTAGTAGAGTCACAGTCGGTGCTGAGTACATGGAAGGACCATTTATGCAGACTGTTAAACGGTGATGACAGCGGTGCCAGGCAGAATGAAGCATTCAACATGGACGATGACAGAAAAAAAATTCCGTCCACCTGACCAAAACGAAGTGAGGATAGCAATATCTAAACTAAAAAAACAACAAAGCTGCTGGACCCGACGGACTAGCCGCCGAATTTTTAAAGCGGCCGGAGATGACATGGTGGAGTGCATACACCAATTCATCTCTAAAATTTGGTCAGAAGAAAGTATGTCTGATGAATGGAACCTCAGCAACGTTTGCCCGATCCACAAGAAAGGAGACCCTCTAAACTGCGCCAACTGAATAAGTCTCCTGAATATCGCCTACAAGATCCTTTTTGCCGTACTATGTGAACGCCTGAAACTTTTCGTCAGCAACCTGATTGGGCCCTATCAATGTGGTTTCATCCCAGGAAAGTCCACAATCGATCAATTGTTCACGCTGCCGCAGATCCTGGAAACTACTTAAGAATTCCAAAACGATGGAGAACTCTCGCTGCTCCGTCAAGGTTGGTACTGACCTCACAGAAGCTTTTGACGTCAAAAAAGGATTCCGACAGGGTGATGCGCTATCGTGCGATTTCTTCAACTTAATACTTGAACAAATTAAAAGAAACTCGCAATTCAATTGTAGTGAGACAATTTTTTTCTGTCTGTGCAATTGTTAGCATACGGTGACGACATAGACATCATTGGCAGAACTCGGCGAGCTGTCACTGGAACGTTTGCATTGAAGCATTGAAGCTGAAGCGGTTAAGATGGGACTAGCAGTTAATGAGCCCAAAACGAAGTACATGCTGTCCACAAAAAGGGACACACAACACCGGCGGATTGGACAAAACATCACAATAGACAGGTACCACTTTGAGGTAGTTATGGACTTTGTGTACCCGGATCCGCTATAACATGTGACAACAGTATCTCGTCAGAAATAAAGCGAAGAATTACTCTTGCCAATCGCTGTTTCTATGGGCTAGGAAGGCAATTGAATAGCAAAGCCCTCTCTCGAAAGACAAAGGAGACTCTGTATAAAACCCTAATCATCCCATACAAATTTTGATAGTTCATTTACGAGGATAGAAATTAACGGTTTTACCCGATTGCATGAACACCCCTTATATTCCAACATAACATCTTTCTATAGACTTTAAAGCCGCCTACCAAAGCATAGCCAGGGTAGAACTCTCGAACACCGAGGCAATGTTTCATGTCTTTCCTTATTTTAGTAGCCAGCTGCGTTCCTCCCCTTAAAAGATTCTCCCGTAATACAGGTCTCGCAAGGAATGCTCATCAGTTCACCCTTGAACCCAATTTCGGACGTACTGTGAAATATAGGGATTTTTAGCCGAACAACACGAATTTGGAATAGTTTACCCGGCGATATTCTCTTGCCATTTTGATTTGCAAGTATTCAAAACCAATGTTTATCGATACCTTTTTTCCTTCCCCTCCCTATTATCCTAATGCTCGCGAAGGGTACTTACATACAATAAATGTTAGTTTTTTGTGACCTTTATATTCATCAATTTAGAAAATATTAGTGGGCTATAGGTCAAAACATAGATGTAATTATTTTAAGTGCGACGTTTCGAGCATGTATATGCTCATCATCAGGCAAAAATATTTAAGGACAAAAAGAATACAAGTCTCATCGCATCTTACACTTATATGTATAAAAAACAATTTTAAATAAAATGTCGTTACAAATAACACTTCATCAGGGGGTTTACCTATACTATATACTGATGATGACCATATACATGTTCGAAACGTCGGACTTAAAATAATTACATCTCTCAGCACTCTGGTTTCTTATCCGCGTTCGAGAGAAAAGAGACTTACGGAGAATTGTTAGCCCCGTGTGCTAAGGAGGACGATTCCGGAGAAGATAAAATTATGAATTGTATGAAATCTACCGCGAAGCAGATGTTGTGGAAAAATTAAGGCCCGGTAGACTCCGTCTGCTGTGTACCTAGCTCGCATGAGCGAAGAGGAACCAGAAAAAGGCTTGCCAAAATCAAACCGGGACCCGATGCCTTCAAGAAAATTAACCAGCTCGTTGGGAAAAAGAGCACGATGCCAGACACAATAATGCACGGGCAATATACTGCAACAACACCAACCGAAAAAGCAGAAGCCCTGGCTAAGCATTTTGAAGAGACCTTCAAGGATCGCCCGCCCAATCACCTTCCTGAATTCATCGAAGAAGTTGAAAACAAGTTTGAAGAAGTTGCAGCCTCTAATACTTCAGTCACCAACTTTAATGAGGACAGTCCTGCACTCGGACCAACTGGAGATGCTTTTACTTCCATCGAGGAAGTAACTGACATAATCCACGGAGGAAGCTACCAAATTTTGCCATCCTACTGCTGACGATCATCTTCAATAACTGCCTTAATAACAGCTACTTCCCCGAAACATGGAAAACGGCAGAAGTGGTGCCCGTTCCGAAGAAAACCAACAGGACTAGTGTCGATGGATATCGGCCGATTTCGCTTTTATGCTGTGTCAGCAAAATCCTGGAGGGACTTATCCTGAGAAAGCTTCATCATTTCTTCAGAGAAAGGGAATTCATACCGGAATGTCAGTATGGTTTCCGAGCACGACAGTCAACCATCCATCCGCTTCTTGGACTGCACTCCGAAGTGACAAACGGACTTAACAAGAAAGAGACGACAGTCGCCTGTTTAATGGACATCGAAAAGGCCTTCGACACAGTTTGGATAAAAGGACTAATATTCAAACTGTCAAGTCTAAGACTACCTGAACACTTGGTAAGATCAATCAAAAATTTTCTAACCTATAGATCCTTTTATGTACAGGTAAACAAAGAATATTCACAAAGAAAGACGATCAGCGCTGGAGTTCCACAAGGTTCCAAGTTGGGCCCCAAAATTTTCAACCTTTATACAGCTGACCAGCCTACTAACATCCCAGGGACGAAAACGAAGCTATATGCCGATGACTCCTTAACATATGCAACATCCATTTCACCAGAAATCGCAGCCAGGAGAGTTGAAGGTCATAAAAGAAAGTTGTGGGACTACTACCTTAAATGGGGACTAAAGATAAATAGCGATAAGAGCGAGCTTATCTGCTTCAGAACCCCAACAACAGCAACAAGAGATCGAAGACGTTTCGCATCACGCTGTGATAATATCAGTATCAAGCTACCAGACAACACAGTGATAAGGACAAAGACAACAGCAAAATACCTTGGAGTGAATTTCACTAACCGCTTCCAATTCAATAAGCACATGGACTCAATAAGAGGCATGGACTCTATCTAAAGCGGATGAAGATATCCTTAGTCGTTTCGTGCGTAAGATTCTTCGGAGGACTTTTGGCCCTATCTGCGTTAACGGGCTTTAGAGGAGAAGGTTCAACCAAGAACCATACGAGCTGTACAGTGACATTGACCTGGTCAAAAAATACGCATATCACGTTTAAGATGGCTAGGTCATGTAGACCGAATGGACAACAATGCTCCGGCTCGCAGGATCTTCGATCCCATCCCAGAGGGTAGACGCAGTCAAGAAAGACTTCACCTTAGGTGGCGCGCTCAAGTGGAGGAAGACCTCAACCAACTTGGAGTACGAAACTGGAAGCAGCTAGACAAAGACCGAGCTGGCTGGAGAGGCATGTTGGTGGCGGCCCAGGTTCGTCCCGAACTGTAGCGCTTCCTAAGTAAGGAAGTAAGTAAGTAAAGTAGTTTGTCCTTTAGAATACATGTTATAGAGGTAAGTAAATCGGGTTCTTATCTATTTCTTGTAAAATTTATTTTTTAAATTACCTATTCGTCTAAGATCCTTATTTGTCCAATTTATGAATGAATTACCAGAGTCCTTTCTTAACATAGGAATACAACTACGAAGAGTTGTATACATACATTTATATCGTTTGAATTTAAAACACTTGTCCAGTCAAAATTATTAAAGAACTCGCCAAGTTTTTCCATATTAATTTTGTTAAAATCAAATTCAACAATTGAGGGCTCGTCACTTTTACACGGATAATTCATTGGAATAATGCAATTAATTGGATAACGGTGAGGAAATTCGTAAAAGCCAGTCATTCACTTTAACAATATCACAGGAACCAGGACAACCAGCAAGGTCAAGATAACGTAGAAATTAGTTTGGCAATCCTTTAATTTGGTTATCTTCTGATAAATATACAGTCTTTGACACTTAGGACCATGTTCAAGAACAGTATACGTTGTATTAAACTCATCTTTAAGCTTCCAATCAGGTTTTGTAAGATTGAAATCACCAAACACTATAACATTTGAATTGACAAAAAGTTCAACTATTTCCGATATTGCAGACGAGTACAATTTATAAACAGAAGAAGACGACCTGACGGAACATATAAACCACAAATGAAGAATAATGATCTGTTAGCTTTATTGAAACAAGTTCTAGATTTGTGTCATTGCTTGAAAGAACAAGTTCAGATTTCAGACAGCCCTTAACAGCAATCAATACCTTAAGTTAGGATGCGCCACAGTCCGGGGTGGACCTGGGTCTCCAGTCAGCTCGGTCCCTAGCTAGCTGCCTCCAGTTTCGCACGTCGAGTCGTTTGAATCAGTACAGCACCTTTTTTTCAAAGACACTGTTTGCTGAATTTCTGTCTGTTCGGTATAATGGTATATTCAGGGGGCAGATCTCCGCATGTAGTGCCCCGTGGCTTAGTGGTTAGTGTATCGTACTGCTAAGTGAAGGGCCGGGGTTCGACTTCCCGCCAGAGCCACCTTTTTCGGGGTACATCATCATTCCTATTTTCGCTAAAGAGTCTGCTCCCTATGGTTATGCCAAAGTGGTAAGGTACCGTATGGAGTGTAACGTGGTTATTTTTTACCAGTTCGTTAAGCCTTCCCACACACTCCAATAAAACTGTAAGAGTTTAAATCTCTGAGTGCGGCTTGGCTATCTGCCATGATATTAAAACTTCAGTTTTTATATTTTCCTTCGAGATGCTTTAATACAAATTTCCCTATGGCATAATTCTGCATGGAAAATGCTAGTAGTATGTCCATCGGTATTGAGAGTTTGGTTCTCGATCAAAGAGTTCAAGCACCTGATTTTCATACACTCTCGACGGCACATTAGAGGAGGTCCGAGACTCAGGTGGCGCACACAAGTGGAAGAGGAAATTAATCGACTCCACGTGCGAAACTGAAGGCAGCTAGCTAAAGTCCGAGCTGGCTGGAGAAGCTTGTTGGTTGAGGCCCAGGTCCTGCTCGGACTGTAGCGCAATCTAAGGTTTAGGTAAGGTAAATTGTTATAATAATGACTTTTTATATTTTATTACGAAGTGGTGCAGTGCTGGCGATGCGGGATTTTTTAAAGTAATTTGACTCTGGGGTATTGAGGTATCAGTTCATTTTGGAAAAGGGTCTATTGCCCAAAATTGTTCGGGAATCCCTGATCTAGTATTTAAATAAAACAAAGTGTGTGTGATATATCATAGACATAGTTTATTGGTTTGAAAGGCGTATTGATGCCATTATGTATGGAATATAACATCATTCAAATGGGACGGGTTATGTTGGGTTTGAGGGCCGCTGTGTTTTGTGGCTTATTCGGATAGGGCTGTGAGTTCAGAAAACTCCATTCTAACTCCTACGGTGGATAATTCCTTCCGCGTAAGAGGACTATGCCCTCGAATCGCTAGTGCAGAATTTATAATGTAGCTTGAGCTGTATGGCAAGTACCGCAGTTTTCTTGAAACCACATACCTTTAGTATCCATATCATCCAATTCAGGCAATTTGACCACTAGTGCTCGGCGTTGACGGTGAGGGCCTGGCCTCTGCCTCTACACCATACATCAGATCTGGGATAACGAGGGTCTTATAAAGGGATACTTTGCTTGTGCGTTAGGAGCCTTTGCAAGAGTTAATCTTTATTTATTTATTTATTTATTTATTTATTCATCAATGGATATTTATCTGGTGATTACTTTTAACAATAATTTATATAAATTACAATTATTAATAATTAAAAATACTCAAAACACTTAGTTTAAAAACATTTCTATTCATTTGAAGGTCGACTTCATAATTAATAGAATTAAAAAGCGTTAAAGAACGAGTTAGTGGTTCATTCAACCCATAGTTTGTCCTGTGACTGGGAACGAGAAAGAGAACGTCTCTGTTTCTTAGAATTCTCTCTGGAACATAAAAAGGTATAAGATTCAGTAACTCGGGTGAATTTATTTTACCAATAGCAACATCTTTTACAAAAAGTGTAAATAGAGTTTCTCTACAGCTTTTCAATGATTTGAGATCTATTAGAGTGCACCTTGACTTATAAGAGGGTAAACCTTCAGGCCAACTTCGTTTGATCTCAGCACTGGTGTTGTTCTCTGAGTTGCTGCGGATCCAAGATAGACAGTCCCTGAATGTTATAACTGCCTATCATGATATTTTATCCAAAACGTCGATGTTGGGTTGGATGTCTCTTTTTCATGACAGCATATACCCTCATTGACTGCTAAACTCATCTTCGTTGTTTCCATCTCAGCGCTGAAAAAGACACTGACATCATGCTGTTCGATAACTAACAACTCTTTAATTATTTGAAGGACATATAGAAAAACAATTTGAAGATTTGAGCTACGCAAAGTTGTATCTAAGCGTTTTGACTTTTTTAACAGAAAACTAACTAAAAACTAAAAAACTGTAGGTTACAATTCAATAATCAACATCATCGGCGTGACAACTGGGATCCGGCCCGGTCCTCGTTCAACAAGTATATCCCGATCGCCAGCGCAACCCAAGGCTTCAGGGATCTTGGTCTACTTAGTATTTAGTATTTAGTATTTATTGATTTTAATAGAACTTAATATTAAGATTTATATCTTTTAGATAATTAAGCCTTGTAGTTAAATGAAATTAAGACATATTTAAATATAAAAAAAGTAGAGAAGAATACAACTTTTAAATTTATCAAAAAGTGTGAATTTATGTATGTATCTTAATGTTAAATTACGTTAAGTAAAGTATATACAAAGCTAGGAAAAGACAAAGAAAGAAAAATAGGAAAATAAGAGAAAAATAAAAAAGAAAGAGAAAAAAGAGACAAGAAGGAAAAATAGCAATTTTAATATTTTAAAAATAATAATAATTGAAGACCAAACCTGCACAAGCAGCAAAAGACTCAGGTTCAAAGAAGCAGGATTATCAATTTAAAGATATATTTACGTGTTAGATTCAGTTTTAATGACTTGAAACATAAAATGGTTAAACTTAATAAGTTTTCACACTGATAAATAATTTACTAAGTTCCTCCGAAATATTTGTATGTTTTCTGTTCTTCGTAATTCACGCGGAAGCAAATTCCAAAGGCTAGGCGCGTTAATGAAAAACTGACGCGCTGTTGTAAGGCAGTTAAAAAGAGGGTATAATATTGAGTTAGTTCTATTAGACGACAGAAACTGAATATTGTTGTAGAGGTCAGGGGGCTGCTTGTTCTGAATAATTTTAAATAACATGTCCAATGTTTTAAATTTCAACAAATTGATAAAACTTATGCCATACAAGCTTTTAGAATGAATCGAAACATGATCATACCTTCGTAGTCCAAAAACGTAACGAGCAATATTATTAAACACAACGTTGAGTCCTCGAAGGCACACAGAATCCTAATTGCAATAAATTTTACATATATAGGTTAGAATTGGAACTACTAATGTTTTGGCAAGCGTTTTTCTCGTTTCAATGGGTGTGAACTTTCTTGCGATAGACAATGTTCTTAAGGCACCATAAGCCTTTCCTATAACACCGTTTATGTGATTATTTCAAGTGAGAATTCTATTAAAGCAAACTCCTAGTTTCTTAGCCGTATAAACAAACTCCACTGGAATATTATTCAAAAGCACTATAGGAAAGCATGTTAAGTCTAGCGTTTTTTTTTGTCACTTTGTTTTTAGGGGGCTTAAAACAAGACCGCAGCTGTTAGACTATTCCAAAATGGCATTCAGGTCTTCATTTATATTGTATACGCAATTTTCAATAAGACCCAACGCAGAACTCTGAAGATACTGGACATCATCGGCAAACATTTGCACATTTCCGTGGCGTATAAGACTAGGAATATCATTTATGTAGGCTGAAAACAGAAGTAGTCCTAGAATGGATCCTTGAGGAAAACCAGGCAATAACGGTAGGAATTCAGAAACCTGAGTTCCAGATACCACTGCTTGTTTCCTACCAGTTAGATATGATAATATGAGATGAACTGCTTCCGGACCAAATCTGAAACAGGAAGATAATTTATGACACAATATGTTATGGTCATGGTCAATTGTGTCGAATGCTTTGGAGTAGTCAAGAAGTACCAAAAATGTGACTTTGTCATCATCCAAGGCTCTCCTTACCCGCTCCACCAAATCCAACAGTGTCGAGATCGAAATCCAGACTGTTTGGGTGATAAGAGATCATTTGATTTGAAGAAACGATTAATTTGCTTAAGTATTAATCTCTCAGTCACTTTTGATAAGAACGGTAGAATAGAAATAGGTCGATATTCTGTTCCACAACGATTTTTGGCTACGGGTATAATTTTGGAAAATTTCCATTGAGAAGGAAAAGTTCTTTTTGTGAAAATTGAATTTATGGCATAAGCGCGTTGTACGTTGTCTTCTATGATAAAAACTGAAAAAGACTTTCTAAACTGGCCAAGCCGACCAGAATCTACTGGAATTTTTTCCACAACATCTGTTTCGAGGTAGATTTCATACAATTCAAAGTTTTGGGTACCGAAATAGTAGTAGTAGACCTACTCATATGAATCAAAGTGGAAATAAAAACCGATTATGATAGATCTTCTTTAAATAGGGTGTAATTAATTGGCCAACAAAAAATCTAATATCTATTTAAAACAAGGAATTTTGATTAGCTTCTGCTTCATTCGATGTGTATCTAGTCTTAGCATCACAGAAACGATTTAAGCTGACCCTCGGTAAAATGCCTCTATTGACTTCTTGTCGAATTTAATTTAAATCACAGCTGACGACAGAAGCTTTATTATTACTGTCACCGAATAAAACTGTAAAACAACACCAAGACAAATCAATCGATACAGCTAGCTACTTGTCGATTACATCAGGAAAACACGTTTTCCTTTCTCGATTCCAGAAAACAGAAAGCAAGACTTCTTTTTGTATTTCGCATATACCCCGTCTACTAATGTCCACTTCTTTGTCATCGAAAAACTGGATGACTATGTTAAAATTTATATAAATTTAAATAATGTTTAACTTGCAAATGTATGTATATTAAAAAAAATCAATTAAAGGTTAAACGTCACTGTTGTTAGCAATCGCTCAAAAAGGGGGTGTTTTCCGTATATTATCACCAGAAGAACAAAACAAACCAAACTGTCGAAGTTATCTTTTTAGCAACAAATAGTCGCCGTTCTTAGCTAAATATTTCAAAGCAAAAAAAAAAGTTAAAAAAAAGACAGATACTTACAATCCAAATGTTTTTTCTTCGGACCAATCAATTCCTCTGTTGTTGCCTTGCACACAGATTTTGCCAGACCTTGGCCAGCTAAACTATGTCTAGCGGCCAAAAATCTGTCTTGCATCGTCTGCCCGGCCATAGCAATGATTAGGCTGTTTCTGTTATTGGTGCTCAACTAAGAAAATGCTTTTCGCGTTGCTCCTGCTCCTCCAGTTGTTCTTCAATTGAAAATCAATCAAAATCTATCAATGAACTCGCACTGTCAAAACGGCCTTGGTGTCGATAAAAAAAATTGATAAAGAATCAAGTTTACACTCGGTCCAAGTTTTCAGTATCACTCCTTCGAGCCTCCGACCAACAAAGTGTAGAAAATAGGAGGTGGATGCGTGAAGTGTGTGAATGTCTTATTGGATCACTCGAGTGTTTTATTTAATTCAAAGAATTCTTATTTGCAACAAAAGGGCGTGTTGTAAATTTTTCTTTCCCGATAATATTTTTTGACTTTTCTTCACTTTTCTGTATCACTTTAGGTTAGTTAATGAATTTTATCAACATTGTTGGGAAAATGGTTTTTTTTTTCGTGAAACTATAGTGCGTGATATTTTACGTACCGCCGCCCCCTTTTTTCTCAATCGATGGCAATGATGGTGCTCCAACATCAACTTTTATATGGCTCGTCTAATTTTTCTTCGTTTTTATGAAATTGGAGGTCTTCGTACAATTTTTTTTGTTGATCACCTTACACTTGGATTTGTGGAATTCTTTTTATAGTATTGAAGAGTCTATTTTTCTTTAATGGAATTAATTTTTGCACAGTAAGATTTTTTATGGAGTGTGGTATGTTCTGTTACTTGTTTAAATTTGTTCTTTCTTTTTTTTCTTACTACGTTTGCGCCTGGCAGGGAGAATCACACAAATGCCAAGTTGTCCCAAATATACACAGGGCACAGAAATTGCAGAGCAAAGTTGAGTTGATTTGAGGAATTTCAAACGAGAGTCGAACGAGATTCGTGTGACACTGACGTTTGATAGACTTATTTAAGTTTGAATGAAATTGAATGTAAACAGGTGTATACAGGGTGCAGGTAGGAAAAAAAGATTTTTTTTGCAATTCGCTTGAGTTTTAATAAATATTTATATACTTCAAAACAATCCTGTATTCGTTTGAAATTTTTTTTAATTTTTTATTTTTTTTGCTCTTTTAGTCTATAATTCTTTGAATCAGAATAAAACAAATTCATTCTATCTTTTTTCCCAAGGTTTCGTGAATTTTCCTCCCTTCTTCAGGGGATATATATGTTTTATTTTGTCTACCATTGATGAAAAACAAAAAAAAACAATTTAAAAATATTTAGATTTAATGATGATTTAACAAAAAAAAATTTAATAACCATTAAATGATTTTCTTTTCTTACTTTGTATTTTGAATTTACAAATTTGTTTCTTTTTTAAACATTTTTTCGACGGCACTGACAGAATGTAATAAATTAACAATTATATATAAAAAAAGAAAGAAAGCACAGTTTTGACACACTTTAAAACTAAACGGCAAACAAATATATGTAGGTACATGGAGTATCACAGATCTGTTAGGCACTTTTTGGTTATAATGCGACGGTGTAAATTTTCTTGATGTTGTCCACGTCTTCTTTTGTATTCAGGGTCTTATTTATTTTTTGTTGTACTCGTAAGCTCTCCAAGGTAAGAATTTTTATCCCTTTAAAGTTCATCGTGTGTCCAGTCTGTGCAACATGCTGCGCGAACCCTGTAGTCTCTTTTCCTTTTTTCACGTTTGCATCATGCTCCACTTTTCTTGTCTCTAGAGTTCTTTTTGTTTGTCATATATGTATACTTGTCCACACTTTCTTTCATCCTGTGTATTTTATTTCATATACTAAGTTATGTTGTTGTGTTTTCGCTATTTTTGATGTTGTATTAGTAAAAATGGTTTTAAGAGTCAAGTTGGATTTGTGTGAGAAAGTAATGTTCTCTTTATAAATGATTCCATGTAGATTTTTACTGTCTGTTAGTTTAGGTACATATGTCACAGAGAAGAACTTTTTCGTGTTATCTCCATCAGCTGTTTCCACTTGTTTGCTGTCGTTATGGTTTGAATTTTTCTTATTATTATTATTTTTTTAATTCATCTGTTCTTTTTCTGAGTAGGTTGCTTATAATGTAATGTAATATCTTTTGTCACTGAGGTCTAAAACTTTGTTTATGAAATTGAATGCAGTTTTCACTTTTGTTTTATTGGTTTAATTTAATTTGTATTATCATACGCAATTATTTACTATTCTTTTCTCTTATATTGTCACGATGTAAATAAGTTTTATCTGATTCACGTTGTGATATTTAAGCGGAGATTCCCTTTTTTTCTGCGATTTCAGAAAGTTTGGGTGCACTGGTTTTCAAGGCTGCAAAATAAACAAAATAAGCACAAATACAGACAAATTATTTTCTCATAAATAAATATAAAATAAAAATAAAATTCTGTTTCATTTTAATATTTTATACATATGATAATCAAAATTGACTGAATAAACTTGGAAAACCCCAACGAGTGAAAGAATTATGTAGAAGAAATGTTATGATCAAGATGAACACGTCTTAACCATAATCTTGGTCTTAATTTCTCGTACTTCCTATAAACTTAATTTATCAAGATTTTCTGATTTTATAATTCCACTCTCTTTCGCATAAGTATGGTTTTTATTTATTGTATTCTTTTTTTTTTACTTTCAGGAATCAATATGCAAATCCATTATAAGGGAACATTTTGATTTGAATAATTTCGTAAATTAGGCTTTGTTTACATGATTATTCTTTTCGGTTGTTTCTTCATTTCTTCTTTTGGACAGACCCAAACATTGTTATTTACATTGATTTGGAATACACCAAATATTTCCAATACTTTCATATAAACTGCGCTGTTTTATTCAAAAGAAATTTGCAAAA
The DNA here is from genome assembly GCA_963971375.1 of Platycheirus rosarum. Classification (NCBI taxonomy): domain Eukaryota; kingdom Metazoa; phylum Arthropoda; class Insecta; order Diptera; family Syrphidae; genus Platycheirus; species Platycheirus rosarum. Next base: position 24,396,413 of record OZ020509.1, on the reverse strand, counting down.
TTCTTAAAAAATCTATTATAAATTAACCATTACCTCTAAACATGATTAGGAATTGTTTTGCTTAGTGTGTCGGAGTGTTAAGCGAATGAGCCTGGGTTCGAATCCCGCTCATAGCCACCTTCTTTTCCCGGGGTACTGCCTCTTGATGAACTGACAAAACATTCAAGAGTAAAATTTGTCTCGAAAAAGTGCATCTCATGTAGCCGTTCGGACTCGGTGGTAAATACAGTTTACCCTTCCCCTTCAAGCAGATTAACAACACATACATAGGAATGGTTGAGAGTATAAGCCCACTTACTTACTTACTTAGGTGGCGCTACAGTTCGGGACGAACCTGGGCCTCAACCAACATTCCTCTCCAGCCAACTGGGTCTTTGGCTAGCTGCCTCCAGTTTTGCACTCCAAGTTGGTTGAGGTCGTCCTCCACTTGAGCGCGCCACCTAAGGCGAGGTCTTCCTTGACTGCGTCTACCCTCTGGGATGGAATCGAAGATCCTGCGAGCCGGAGCATTGTTGTCCATTCGCTCTACATGACCTAGCCATCTTAAACGTGATATGCGTATTTTTTTGACCAGGTCAATGTCGCTGTACAGCTCGTATAGTTCTTGGTTGAACCTTCTCCTCCAAAGCCCGTTAACGCAGATAGGGCCAAAAATCTTCCGAAGAATCTTACACTCGAAACGACTAAGGATATCTTCATCCGCTTTAGATAGAGTCCATGCCTCGGCGCCATAGAGCAGGACTGGGATGATTAGGGTCTTATACAGAGTCTCCTTTGTCTTTCGAGAGAGGGCTTTGCTACTCAATTGCCTTCCTAGCCCATAGAAACAGCGATTGGCAAGAGTAATTCTTCGCTTTATTTCTGACGAGATGTTGTTGTCAGATGTTATAGCGGATCCGAGGTACACAAAGTCCCTAACTACCTCAAAGTTGTACCTGTCTATTGTGATGTTTTGTCCAATCCGCCGGTGTTGTGTGTCCCTTTTTGTGGACAGCAGGTACTTCGTTTTGGCCTCATTGACTGCTAGTCCCATCTTAGCCGCTTCAGCTTCAATGCTAGCAAACGTTCCACTGACAGCTCGCCGAGTTCTGCCAATGATGTCTATGTCGTCAGCGTATGCTAGCAATTGCACAGACTTGAAAAAAATTGTCCCACTACAATTGACTTGCGAGTTTCTTATAATTTTTTCAAGTATTAAGTTGAAGAAATCGCACGATAGCGCATCACCTTGTCGGAATCCTTTTTTGACGTCAAAAGCTTCTGTGAGGTCAGAACCAACCCTGACGGAGCAGCGAGAGTTCTCCATCGTCATCCTGCACAGTCGGACGAGTTTTGTGGGAATGCCAAAACCTGACATGGCTCTGTATAGCTCGTCTCTATAAATGCTATCGTACGCGGCCTTAAAATCGATAAAGAGGTGGTGGGTATCGATTTGGAATTCTTGGGTGGTTTCCAGGATCTGCCGTAGCGTGAACATTTGATCGATTGTGGACTTTCCTGGTCTGAAACCACACTGATAGGGGCCAATCAGGTTGCTGACGAAAGGTTTCAGGCGTTCACATAGTACGGCAGAGAGGATTTTGTAGGCGATATTCAGGAGACTTATTCCTCTATAGTTGGCGCAGTTTAGAGGGTCTCCTTTCTTGTGGATCGGGCAAACGATGCTGAGGTTCCATTCATCAGGCATACTTTCTTCTGACCAAACTTTAGAGATGAGTTGGTGTATGCACTCCACCAGGTCATCTCCGGCCGCTTTAAAAAGTTCGGCGGGTAATCCGTCGGGTCCAGCAGCTTTGTTGTTTTTGAGTTTAGATATTGCTATCCTTACTTCATTTTGGTCAGGTGGACGGAAGTTTTGTCTGTCATCATCCATGTTGAATGGTTCATTCTGCCTGACAGCGGGATTTTGGCCTTCATCGCCGTTTAACAGTCTGCAGAAATGGTCCTTCCATGTACTCAGCACCGACTGTGACTCTACTACGAGGTTTCCATTCCTATCTCTACAGGCTTCTGTGCGGGATTTTTTTAAGCCCACTAGGCTAATAAATAAATCATCATTGAAAATTTATTTTTTTTTCAGGCATTCAAAAACTCAATTCAGTGATTATGTTGATGAAAAAGTAGACTTATCATTGAAATATTAAAAAAGTCATTTTATGAATTTAATGGGGCTGGAACGAATATTTTCTTTGGCTTGAATAATATTTTAAGTCATAAGGCTTACTTTTGCATCAGCATAATAACTGATATTAGTTTTCCGGGTAAACTTAAGTAGAGAATTTTTTTGCACAGGCGGATACAAAATTTTGAATTTTCGCTTGAACACTGCCCGGAAAAAATAGAGGCAACATTTTTGCTGTGAAAAAAATTCGTTCCGACTTGCGTACTAGGCTTATTAAATTCTTAAAATGACTTAATCATATATTTAATCTTTTCAGACTAAACCATTAACATTATTTAAAGATTGAAATCAAGAAAACAGTTTGAACTCTGATAATTTAAGATGATGTAAGGTTTTAAAAGTTGAACAGATTTAAAATTTAACCATTGGTGTGAACAGAATGTTATAGCCTAATATTTATTGTTCACAAACATATGCGTTTTGTTTGCCATCCCTGATTATTGAGCAATCAAACCGAACGTCAAATCGTTAAGTTCAGTCGAGGAACGTAAATTACTCTGACATTCAGGCAACAGGTAGGGTGGGCATTCTGCGTATCTGCCTGCTGCATGCATTGCATCGTCTAGTCTATCTTGTTTGTTTTGCTTGTCGGAATCCTGAAAAATATTTGCAGAAAAGTATTTACATTGAACTAGAAAAAATAATACAGCATTTAAAATATTCCATTATCCATTGTTTATTTAGCAATAAAGTAAATCACTACATTCAGGAAAATACACCATACTTTTCAAAATAACATTTGAGATACAATGTCCCTTCATTTTAACCGTGAAGCTGTAACAAGGCAAATGCTGAATATGTTTTTCATCAACGACAACCTCAAAGTAAGTTTCAATTATTGAATATTTTACTAGGTTTTGGTATAATTCGGTCGAAAGATTCAATTGTTTTCTCCAGGAATGTGTAAAAAAAGAAAAATAATTTGATATCAAACATTGTTTTTATTTGTTACTCATTGCTGGAAGAAGGCCACCATCTAAGAATTAGTTTTCCTTAACTCTGTTATACTTCTGAGATGGAATCGAAAACTGAAGCGGAGCCGTCACTTAATCCATTTATTTATCATAAATTTCTTGACTTATGTATGTATTCTATTTCAATGTACGACTACAAGTAGTCCATTTTTAGACTTTATATGGTTTTGAACGAATATCTTGGGAGGATATTTGTTTGATAACATAAATGCTATGAAAGTAAAATTCTCAATTTTCATCACCCACAACGTTAAGGAATGGGTGATTCATGTAGCACGTTGTGTGTGTTGCTTTTTATTACAACCCAGCGGTGAAACGCGCGCTACTAAACCACTCTTGTGTGTGATATCATATCTCGCCGTCTAATTCACCGCAAAAAAACGCTAAAGATCCCTTTCCGTGATTCAGTTTAATTGCGAGACTGGCCACCATGATATTTTTGTTTCCAACGAATTTTCTTGGGCTGATATTCGCATTTGGGAGAAATGTTTACTCTCTAGTGAACGCTCCCTTTTGTTAAAGAATTTAATGTCTTGTTAAACGACACTTGGCAGCATTTCGTAAAAATTTACTAAAATTTGTAGTTTATTCCTAACAGAGTAAAAAAGAATTAAACCCAAAGAAAAGTCTTGGTTTAACTCTGATCTCTGATTGTAAAGAAGGTACCAGGCTAAAAGAAGTAAGTTTCTGATCCTACAAAGCTAATCCAGTAGCATGCCACACTTTTGCACCATACTGAATTCAATGAAACACCCCATTAAAATTGTTTGCCTGCCAGTGAATTTCCAATTCCATCTGACGCAAACCAAAACGTCCTATTCAGAGCACATCTGACTGCGCACTGATTGGCTGTGGCTGCTGCTATTCAAAATTGAACCCGTATTAACTTATTTTTATTTAGAGTTACCTACTGCGTTGCATTGAGTTGCTTACTGCGGAAACCCTACAAGAGCTTTTGTATGAAAAGCCCTTACGGCAAACAAAAGAGTGCGAATGAGAGACAAACATCTCTATCTTCCCTGTACTGCAAACTACCATCGGATAGAGTATAGAAGATGGAAAACAGAAAACTTCTTCGTGACCGACAGTATGACTTTCGCAGCAATCATTCCACTGGTGATCTGATGGAATATCTCACCGAACAGTTGAACAATTCTACATCGATTTGGCGAAAGTAAGATTATTGCGCTTGATATTAAATCGCATTATCAAATGGGGTAATAGAAATCGAGTGGATTTTAATGTTTTGAAAACTCAATACTGTCTTCTGACGACCATATGCTTGAGATCACTAAAAATGCTGTTCAGGTTGTCTGTATCGATGGCAGAAGGTCTGTTCCCCTTTCGATCTGGCTACAGTTTATAAAGCGTTTATACGGCCAAAACTTGAGTATAACTCATAATATTAGTACTTTTCCCATTCCAGAACACACAAACAAAGCCATGGTTTCGGCAATAGTGGAGATACCCACAATGGCAGACAAGACGGATGCTGTTATTTGTTCAGCTTACCTGTCGGGTGACTTAAGCGATAATAACTTTCTGCCACTACAGGGACTGTAGTGTGGCGAAGGGAAACTACAGCTAACTGTAGGATGCAAAACTCCCATTACACAATTTGGGGAAGCACAAACAACAACAGAAGGGGTGAGACTCTACTTGAAATAATCTGCAAATTATTAATTAGGGCAGAAGTATTAGATACCAACCTCATTTATAAGAAACTTCATAAAAAACTGTAATTTTTCATTAGAAATGCCTGACCACAGACATATACTATTTGACTTAGATATAGGACTCAAAATCTCTGAAAAGTACGGACAAGCTACGTCCACTGATTGAGACGTATATCGTCAAGAACTCATGGACAATGTTGGCACGAGCAACCAAAGTACTAAATAGAGATATTAATAACCTTGAACTAACATCTAACAGTATCAATACCGCAATAACATCTGCCTATCATCAGGCATGCCCTGCAAAAGAAATATCTGGCAACCGTACCACTCCTTGGTGGAATAAATTTGAAACATTGAAATCGAAACTTAGAAACCTCTTCAACAGAGCTAAACGTAAAGGAGAATGGGTAAAGTAGCACTTACCACTTATAACCATGAAATTAGAAGAGCAAAGAGAATTCTGGAGAAACTTCTGTCAGACATTGTTTTACACCAGAAGTAGTGCATGCATACGTAAGCTCTCTCAAAACAGCACACTAATCTCACAGGACTAATGAAAAAACCCGATGGTTCATACACCGAGAACGGACTGCAGACGCTCTAGCTCTTAGCCGAAAGTCACTTACCGAATTCCATTCCATTCTGCCAGTCTATGTTGAAGGATATTTTTCTTTTTTGTATAATTAACGCGCGCACAAGGGACTATTTGTTTCCCTTTTAATGTAGAACACACCGCGCGGGCATTAGGAAGAAAGGGAGGGGAGAGATATGAGGTGTCGATTAACATTGATTTTGAATGTTTGCAGATCAAAATTGCATGGGAAAAATCTCACTGGGTAAACTATTCCAAATTCGTGTTGTTCGGCTAAAAAAGAATCCCTATATTTGACGGTACGTCCGAAATAGGGCTCAAGGGTTAACTAATGAGCATTCCTTGCGAGACGAGTATAACGGGACAAACTTTAAGGGGGTGAATGCAACTGGCTACTTCGAGTGAACATTTTTTGTAAAAGAAACGATAAAATAAGGAAAGACATGAAACATTGCGTCGGTGCTCGAGAGGGGCAATTGTTTTAGCGGCAGTTCTATTTCCTATCAATCTTAACGCTCGATTTTGTATTCTATCAAGCAGGTGAAGCGATGTTTGCGAAGCATCTGCCCAGAGGTGGCAGTTATACTCGAGTTTAGGGCGTATAAGCGCTTTATAGATTGTAGCCAGATCATATGGGGGAAAAATACTTCTTACACCGATATAGAAAACCTAAGCACCTTGCAGCATTCTTAGCGATCTCAAATATATGGTCGTTCCAACGGAGTTCGTCGTTGACACACATACCGAGTACTGAGAGCTTTTCGGTTTCTTCGATGTAAGTGCCATTCATGGACAATGGCGTTGGGGGTATGTTTAGCTTTAACGACAGAAGACAGCATTGAGTTTTCGAAGCATTAAACTCCACACGATTCTTATTACCCCATTTAACAATGGTGGATAAATCGGAGTTTAATGAGCTTGACATACGGATCCGTTGCAATTGTACGTCCGAAGGCGAAGGACGTAAATTATCGAACGAATATGAAAAGCTGAGGGTAGAGTCGTCGGCAAAACAGTTAAGTGGATTAGAAGTAACAGACAGAAGATCATTTATAAAAATGAGGAAAAGAGTCGGAGAAGTGGATTAGAAGTAACAGACAGAAGATCATTTATAAAAATGAGGAAAAGAGTCGGAGACAGAGCAGAGCCCTGGGGCACACCAGCATTTATTTTGTGGGAATCAGACTTGAATCTTATGCTGATGATTTAGTTATTCTAATCAGAGGAAAATTTGAAGACAATCTCAGATCGCCTGCAGAGAGCGTTAAACCTAATTGCTGCCTGGCACAAAAAGGTTGGAATATCCTTTTAATTGCTACAGTCTGGTGAAACAATAGAATTCTCAAAGGAAGTTAAATATCTAGGGGTAACCCTAAATGGAATTCTCATCTTACCAAGACCATAGACAAAGCCAGAAGCTCTTGAATGACCTGCAAAAGTCTACTGGGGAAAATTGGGGACTAAACCCAAAAATGACTTGATGTACACAGCAAACAAAATGTTTGGTAGCAAACAAAAAAATCAGCTCAGATGCAGCTAAAAGGGCTACAAAGGCTTGTCTGTGTAATGAGAAAAACACGTATTGCAGCGTTAGAAACTTTTTCATCTACACATCATGAAATCTTAAAATCTTAAATGCCTACCTGTTCATCAGAGAAGATGAATCCAATTCCAAAAATTTTCACAGTGATATAAAAGAAGTCAATGAAATACTTGGAATTCAAATGACAGACTTCAAGCTCAACTTCCAATTCACATTCCCAGATCGCCAGAACTGGGAACAGAATAGACGAAGTTATGGTTACAATCGTCATGTATGGTACCCAGATGGTTCCAAAAAACAAATATGTGGATCTCGTTCAATATTCGCTAGCATGGACCCAAGCAGCTCCGTTTTTCAGGCTGAAATACATGCAATCATGCTGTGCCTTCCGGAGAATTTAAACAGATCTGCAGTTAACAAAAATATAAAGTCCTTTGAAATTACTTCATATGGGATTGCCTTCAATTTTTACTAGAACTAGCTACCTCAAACAGAGTTCATCTCATTTGGTTACCTGAACATAGTAGACATGAAAGTGATGAGAAGGCAGACGAAGTAGCCAGAAAAGGATCTAAAATTCAATTTACAATGCGAAGACCATTCTGCGGTCTGCCAATCACCACCGTAGAACATACAATAAACACATGGCCTCTGAACAAAACACACCATTATAGGGGGAAAGCGAAGGTATCTGGCAGTCAAAACAGGTTATGCCATACCCTTCAAACAAAAGAAAAATGAACACGACTAGGTCGCACGTACTTGCTCTTATGTCCCTAATTACATTGGAAGGCAAGATCTTTGACAAAAACAAATAACATTTACGTTGAAAGTAACACAGTTTGAATTGAAAAACTATCAAAAACATAATACTTAACGGTTTTTAGTAAAAATGAAGTACGCCATCACACGTCATAAATATCAAAGAATCAACAAAAACATACTGCCAAGTAGACGTCAGAATGAGTGGAATGTACCAGATGATCCAGGGATGGCACAATTAAACCAAAATTGTAATACATTTTTTAATTGAGATTTAAATGCCGTCAGCCAAATTAATAGAAACAGTTTTTTTTTAATTTTGTCTTACAATATTTCTGGTTTAAATAATAAGCTTTTATTTGTAAATTTCTTTAATTATGCTAAAAAATTTGAAATATTTTTCTTGTTTGAAACGCATATTACTTATTAATCTTTTTCTAAATTTGAGAAATATTTTAGTGGTGAAGCAATTAAATCTTCTACGAAAGGTCGTGCAAGCGGAGGTAGTCTGTATGGCATAAAAACATCGCTTTTAAATACTTATGCTTTTAGTGATTGTGAAGATACAACAGTAGTCAAATGTCTGAAAGAGGAGAATCTGTATATCGTCCCTTATTACATAAATTGCAACAAATGGACAGATGATTTTGAAAAGTTGTACAATACAATGCAATTTTTAGCTAACAAGAGTGTTTTATTGATCGGTGATTTGAATGCAAGAATTGGCAATGCACAAACGATAGCTTTGTTCGATGTCAGCACTGGGCGCACTGGTGTACCCTGAAATCGCACTGAAGTGTTTTATGTGACACTTTTTCCACCCCAGTGTTTTTGCACTGTGTTCGATGTGAACACCGGGCACGCACTGAGTGCACCCTCATGCGCCCCAGGTATTTTCTTGGTGTAAGATATCGGAGCTGTCAAAATTCAAAATTTAAATTCAAATCAGCTGTTGGCAGAAGTTAGTTTTCAGAGAATGAAGGAATTTATTTGCAAATTTGGTGTGCTATTTTATGATATGAAATATTTCGTAGATTATTTTGTAGATTTTAAGTTATCAATGTGTGTATAGACAAAATATTGCTTTCGTGGGTCATTTTATTAACTTCTTTTTATTTGCCACTGTTTAAAGAAAACAAATTTAAATGAAAAAAATGTCAAAAAATAGAGATGTTGCACTGAGCTGTTCGATGTTAAATCAACAACGGAGCAGCTATGCAGTTTTTTGGCAGTTTGACTTGATGCACTGACATTCCCCAGTGCGCACTGGGGCGGGGAACATCGAACAAACCTAATAACTTGACAAACTGTAAAGCGCGAAACAGATTGAACCAGCGACAGCACCAGCACCGTCAACAGCAAACAGCACGCTGACCAGCAAAATAAATTGAAACACATTGCTACCAGCACCAGCATCGTCTTCATACTTCTGTTTGACACTTTGTGTCATAAAAAAGTATAGGAAGTTTTCTTTTGCCCCTGAATTTCACTTGCTCAAAGTTGGTAGCAATGAAACAGCAACAGCAAGGACTTTGGTCTAACGACGCTGGTGACGTTGCTGGTGCTGGTCTAATCTAATTTGAGCCATTGAAATACATTGGTTCTAAATTAATGGCGGCCGCCTGTTGCTGGTGCTGTTGCTGTTGCTGTTGCTGTTGATGGTTCAATCTGTTTCACGCATAACAAATTCTGCGATTTTCCTCCCCTTCAGAAACACTAAAGACAGCATTTGCAACAAGAACGGTGTTGATTTTCTTCAGTTACTTCAAATGTACGATTGCATTATTTTGAACTGTTGTACGGATGGAGATAATGAAGGACACTACACTTTTATCGGAGGTCAAGGAAAATCCGTCATCGACTATTGTTCTGTAAACAACAGCTGGATTAGTCTAGTAAAAAAAATTGCAGTTGAATCTGAAATCTTTTCAGATCAGATTGAAGCCGCATGCGAATCTTCGCCAACAGAAACTTTAACTTGATCCTCCGTCTTTGCTGGAAAACCGTACAAAAAGAGGCGTACCAACGTATTTTGGATGATCTTTTACTACAAAATGACTTGACTGATCAGTCCACCGATTCACTACGTAGGCAACTAACAGAATATGTTCGTATTTCAGCACCGATGCGATCTTCAAACAATCAGCATATAAAGACTTGGTATATCGAAGCTAACACATACTACAAAAATCTGTGTCTACAAACGAAATTTAAATTTTATAACTAACAAGTGATTTTGGAAAATCACGAAAAAAATCAATGGATCAAGTTACAAAATTGGTATAGGCGTATCTGCTGGAGACCTTGCAACACACTTTAAGCTCCTGTTAACAAGCGATTCTTTTTCAAATTTTTCATACGCTGAGGCACTTACTGTTGATGAGACACTTGACGTAGATTTTACAATTGAGGAAATAAATGGTGTGCAAAAAATTTAATTGTCCAGGCGAAGACAGATTACCGTACGAGTTTTTTTTAAAATGCAACACCTTCATTCTGCAACAGGCTACAAACTTTATAACTACAACAACATTTTTTCTTCAGCCGAAATTCCATCCTCATTTAAAAAGTCTGTGATTTTTCCAATACATAAAAAGGTCCATTGGACATAGTACAAAACTACAGAGGAGTATCTTTTATGAATACCATTGCAAAAATATTCTATGGAGTTTTGGTAAATAGATTGGAAAAATGGGTCGAGCAGAAAAATCTTCTAACTGACCTGCAGGCTGGATTTAGAAAGGATTATTCAACTTTAGATCAGATATTTACTCTCACATCTATTATCAAAGCGTTTCATGCCCGGAATAAAAACTTCAAAGCGGCTTTTGACCTTGTTAACAAAAATGCCCTTTTCTATAAACTGTCTCAACTTGGCATATCTTAAAAATTCATTAAGGTAGTCAAAGAAATGTACACGTATACCAATGTAGCAGTTTGGAATTGTAAAACCTATTCAGAATGGTTTGAAACAGGCAGGTGTGAAACAAGGCTGTCTGCTCAGTGCGTTATTGTTCTCCCTGTTCATAAACGACGTAGTAGATGATCTTTCAGGAGGAGTAAGAATTGCTAATACCACAATCAATGTATTTTTATATGCAGATGAGCTCGTCATACTTTCAGAATCTCCGGAACATATGCAGTTGATGATCAATCGTCTGTCATGCTATTGTAAGAGATGGGGACTGGCAATCAATACAGATAAGTCGAAAATGATGGTTTTTGCACGACCTCCAAGAATACACAATGAAAGACAATAGAACTACAATCATCATCCTCTTTAAACAGTTAAAGCGGTAAAATATTTGGGAGTTATTCTGAATCCAACATTGAATTTCAGTAAACATCTTACAGAAAAGGCAAAAAGCTCTCAAAGAGCCTACTTAATCTTTCGTGGAAAAATGTGTTTTCCAATAAGAGAGTCAGTCGCTCTATCGGCAAAATATAATTTTTTAACGCTGTTGTTAAATCAACTCTCTGTTATGCCTCTCAGGTTGGGGTACTTATGAGTATGAAGAAATTGAAAAGTTCCAAAGGAACTTCATCAAAAAACTGTTCAATCTTCCACTGAATACACCCAGCTATGCTATATACCTAGAAACCGGAACACCAAAACTATTAACAGACACTCTTAAATCACAAACTAACTTCATAATTAAGATATGTAAACAGACATTAACAATGCTCGAACCCTTACAAGTATTAAACGAACGCGAATGGAAAGTTCTGAGCAGTTTTTTTAAAAACAATCTACAAATATAGAATGCTGTTAATTTCAGAATACGCTTGAAACGTTACATATCTTTTCTAACTTTGTAATTAAAAACAATTAACTGTTTTTTTTTGTGTTTTTTTAAACAAATATATACATAGATTAAATTTAAAAAAATTGCTGACCAGGCTGGCTTAGCCATAGCTTTTAAATTCATATATTGTAACCATGTGTTTTGTTATTAATCGAAAATAAATGAATTCTTTATTCTAATTCTAATTCCATCAAAGAATTATTATTATTATTATTATCTTTCGAAAATTGTGAACCGGTTTTGATAAAATCCCGTTTTTTATTTTTGTTTTTTTGAAAAAAAAAATGTCTAAGATTTTGGTATGCAGTTTTTTAGAGTTTATTAATATACACCTAAATTTTAAATTTTAACTATTTTTTTGATAAGTTTTAAAAAATATAGCCGCAAAATTATAGACGCTTTAGAAACAAACTAAAAGAAATAAAGTTTGGCACTTAAAAGTGTAGTTCTACAATTATAGACAATACAAACATTGATTTTCTCTTAGTGTGAAACTAGATTTTAGGATTCCCCTGCATTATCTTTTTAGTGTGAAACTAAAAACACTCAGAGACAATGACGGATCGCTCTCACAAAACGCCATTTTGAAAATAAAAATACACACAAACCCTGCCTAAATCCAATAACAACAAAATTCCCTAAGGTTCTCAAACTTTCAAATATGATTTTAACTAGTGCAGGTTTTTTTTGTTTATAATTAAAAAAAAGTTAGTGCAGAACTATGCAGAATTAATTTGGGTGTCTAGGTCTTTTCAAATAAAAAAATTTATGGAAATCCATTGAGCTCTTACCGAGAAAGTCGAAAATTAAAAAAAAAAACGTTATATGAAAGGTATTGTTAATAGACTTTTCCGGTAAATTTGGTTTCCATAACATGGTAGCTAAGTCCTACAAATAAAATTTCAATTTCCCCTCTGAGGAATGCCAAAAGAATCACACACACCAAATTTGAAGATAATCGCTTAAGCCGTTTAGGCTGCAATTCGTTATACATACTGACAGACAGACATTTCTGCCACTAACTTTTTTAGACTTCTCTATGGTCGTAATGCCATGTTTGATTGTTATCTCAATTTTGTTTATATTCACGAATCCCAAAACTTACTTCATAGTCCCTATAATGGCAAGTCAAAAATCAAAAGTCCTGCAAATCAGCAGGAGTGAGATAAGATTGGTCACAGGCTTCCTCTTTGGTCACAGTGAAGAAACACCTGATGACCATGGGAATAGCACAAGATAGAACCTGTAGAGTGTGCAATAAGGACGAAGAAACAGCGGAACACAATTTATGCGAGTGCAACAAATATAACTGTCAATAACTATAGCCGCAATTTGGCCGCAGTGCGTTAAACATTAATCCCTCGTGCGCGTGTATGATATATACAAATAAATTGCACGACTAGTTCCACGTACTTGCTTTTATGTGCGCAATCATATTTGAAATATGTTAGTGAATTTCAAAGTTATTATTATTATTATTATTATTATTTATTACAATATAAAATAAATTTATATTATAATATCAGAAAATAAAAAAAAAACAGCACTAGCTACCAGAGGCTTTCGGCTTGATATTTTAAACTTATTGGGATAAATGTTTTAGAGTATGTAATATCAATGCATGGGGCTGTCAGAGGCCGGAAGATCTGCGACTGGGGTACAATCGAGGGTATCCCAGCCTCTGACAGCCCCATGCATATTGATTTACAGAAATTATTTAAATAATAGAATCAAGTTTGGGAATGAGTAATAGTTTATACTCGTTATTAATGTTTTCAATTGATGTTGTAGAAAAAAGGTCATTTATTTTTTTGTTAAAGAGTGATGTACATACAAAATTAACTTTAGAGCACTCTGATGTAAGATGTTTTATGGTTAGGGTTTGATTTGATTGGCAGAGATGACAATTTGGTGGGTTTTCCTTTTTGAGAAGATGGCTATGCGTAAGTTGTGTGTGTCCTAGGCGAAGTCGTAGAAAGCATTTGTTTTTGATGGTTGATGTTTCTGAAGGATATGTGGTTGGCTCACCCTTTGGGTTTATGGAAGAATAGTGGTGAACGTATGATTTCCATTCGTTGATTCTTATATTTTCCCGGTAGGTGTTGATCACGTTAAGGAAGTCCTTTTTTGTGGGAGCGATTGAAGATATATTCAGTTGTTCTGAAGCTTGTCTGCTAACTGCTAACTCGTTGCCTACGATCCCTGAGTGGCCTGGAACCCATAGTAGCACAATTTTGTATTTGTTCTCAAGAACATTGTACCGTATACTAGCAATGGTCGAGGAAGTGTTCGTGATTCTGTTGATTGCCTTGAGTGCACACAGGCTATTTGAAAAGATCACGACGTTTTTAGGTATAGTATTAGCTATTTCTGTCGCTACGAGTTATAAGAATAAGTGTATTAATATCAACAAAGCTATTTTTTGATGATAAGAATCTTATAATATTAAGCCTGGTATCTAGTTTATTCTTAAGAGTTAAACAGTGATCCTTAAAGCTAAATTTACTATCGAAAGTAATGCCTAAGATAGTTAGTGAGTTTACATTTTGAATTTTAAAAGATAATAAATAAATGTCAAAGTTGGGACAATTTTTTTTTTTACAAATATGTAGGAGCTTGCTTTTATCTGGTGAGATAATAGAGCCTGATTGAGCGCACCATTGATTAAGATCGGTTAGAATGTTATGGAAGTTGTCCTTTGTTCGATTGTTGTCGTTACATTTTGATAATAGAATCAGGTCGTCGGCGTATAGGCAGTGGTCTATTTTTTTATATTTATATTTATACTCTGCCTACTGCAAAGAAAGGATTTTATGAATGAAAGCATTTTAGGGCCAATTTTCCACTGAGTAAGCTTATTTAGGATTACGTGGATGCCGATTCTATCGAATGCTTTTTCGAAATCAAGGGATAGTATTGAGACATGATGTTTGCATGATAATGCAGAGCTGATATACTCGTCGATGTGCAGTAATGCATCAGTGGTACTACGTCCATGTTTAAATGCGACTTGGTTTAGATTTATATAACTATTTTTTTTAATAAACCAGAGAATTCGTTTAGAAATAATTTTCTCTAAAAGTTTGCCAGTACAAGGAAGTAGAGAGATTGGTCTGTACGCTTTAGGGTCAGTCGATTTTTTTGATGGTTTAGGTATTGGTATTGTACTAGCTACTTTCCATATTTGCGGTATAGTCCCTTCTTCAAAGATGGAGTTGTACAAAAACAAAATTCTTGTTTTTAGTAAATATGGTAAATTTTTTAGCATTGGGTATGAGATGCGATCATATCCTGGAGTTTTGCCTTTCAGGGAGGCTAAGCAGCTTTCCATTTCAAGTAAGCTTATTTGTTTATCTATATATTTCGCAGATGTGCTGAGAATTTCTACGTGGTGATGGCTATTGCTAGCTAGAGCTTTGGAGTTGAGGAAGGTTGGTGGGAAGTTGGAATTATTAGAGTATTTAGAACAGGTTTTACCAAAAAATTCACAAATTTCTAATGGATTATAGAGTGTGCCCGCTTCGGTTATAAGGTTGTTTATTTTAAATTGGGTATAATTACCTGATAAGGTTTTAATATCTGCCCAAATTTTTTTGCTTGAGAAGTTTGGATTGATGTTTGAAGTAAATTTTCGGAAGCATTCTTTTTTTGCTATTTTACAATTTCTGCGGAATACAGCATTGGCTTTACGGTAATTTACAAGGTTGGTGTTGTTGGAATGTTTTTTGAAAATTTTCCAAAGATTTTGTTTGTTATTGCGGAGTATGGTTAAATCAGCTTATTTGTTTATCTATATATTTCGCAGATGTGCTGAGAATTTCTACGTGGTGATGGCTATTGCTAGCTAGAGCTTTGGAGTTGAGGAAGGTTGGTGGGAAGTTGGAATTATTAGAGTATTTAGAACAGGTTTTACCAAAAAATTCACAAATTTCTACTGGATTATAGAGTGTGCCCGCTTCGGTTATAAGGTTGTTTATTTTAAATTGGGTATAATTACCTGATAAGGTTTTAATATCTGCCCACATTTTTTTGCTTGAGAAGTTTGGATTGATGTTTGAAGTAAATTTTCGGAAGCATTCTTTTTTTGCTATTTTACAATTTCTGCGGAATACAGCATTGGCTTTACGGTAATTTACAAGGTTGGTGTTGTTGGAATGTTTTTTGAAAATTTTCCAAAGATTTTGTTTGTTATTGCGGAGTATGGTTAAATCAGAAGACCACCATGGGGTTGTCTTCTTATGGGGGATATTTTTAGTTTGAGGTTGCTACGTTGGCAGCAAAGCGTATGGTTTTAGAAATCAAAGAAGCTTCTTTGTTTATATTGGAAGAAGGGATATAGTTGTCTAAAGTTTCAAGTATTGTATTTTGGTATAATTGCCAGTTTGCACAATCAGTTTGAAATTTACATGTGTTTTTTTGGGAAAGATAAATATCCTAGATCAATTTTTGTCACAATAGGGAGATGGTCGCTTCCGTGTAAATCGTCTAAAACTTCCCATGAAGTTTTAGGAAGAAGTTGAGCTGATATAGCAGACAAGTCAACGTGTGTCCATGTCTTATGTGTCCAGAAGTGGGTTGGACTTCGGTCATTCAAAACTGCAAGATTAGTACTTAAAAGGAAGTTTTCAAATACCATACCTCTGGCGTTGGTTACAGGTGAACCCCATAAAGTGTTCCAACAATTAATATCACCAGTTAACAAAATCGGAGTTTGGAAATTATTAAGAATATTTGATAGATCGCTAGAAGTGAATGCTTGCGTGGGGTGGATGTATAAAGAGATCACAGTAATTTTAATTTTAAGGTTGATTTCTATGGCAACTGTAGATATATTTGTGTGTGTGGTATGGACTTGTGTATTAATAAACCTGTACCTTGTTTAGCATAAGTGTTGGGTGAAAAGTTGTGTAAATACGATGTGTATTGTTTAGGAGGGAAGGGAGAGAGATTGGTTTGAAGATGAGTTTCCTGTAAAGTTATAATAGAAGGATTTGAGGTCATTAATTAACAATTGCAATTCGTGGCAATTGTTTAAATAGCTTTTCATATTCCATTGCAGGATTTTTAAATAGGTTTTGTGTGGGGTAGGGGGCTTTGAACCAATATACGTTTGGTTATATTGGGGCAAGCCAATAGTAGTTATTGTTATCGAATAAAGATTGGGTGTACTGTGAGAGAGGTGAATTGGAAATTATTGCGGTTGAATCTGTGTTACGAGGAGGAATGTTTGGTGGTATTTGAGCTGATACGGTGTGATTTAAAGGAATGTTTGGGTTTAGTTGTTTGATGAGTTTGGTGGGTTGATTTGTTGAGATGTTGATATGGGAGTGGTGTTCGAAGGTAAAGTTGAATTTACAATTTTATTGGGTGTTTTGATTTTTAAAGTATCTATTTTGTTGTTGGATGATGTGTGTTGTTTTTCTGTATGGATTTGTTGTTCAGTTTGACCTTGGACTTTGGGGTGCGTTGGGGGTTTTATTATGTTTGTAACTTAACTATTGGTTGTGGAGGAATTTATGGCTTGATTTGCAATATTTGCGAAAGTTTGTGAAAGGGGAGTTCAGGATTTAATTCTTTATATGCTTGCTTGGCTTCGGATATCGTACATTTTCTAGTTGTCTTTATTTTTAATATTTCTTTTGTTTTTATGAAACTTTTACATGTTTTTGAAGATGCGGGGTGTTCTTCGGAGCAGTTTGCACAATATGTGCGCGTACAGGAATGGGGTCTACCGGTAGCATGTTGCAGTTTACACAGGATTTAGGGTTTTTTGCATCTCTTGGCTGTGTGGCCTAAGAGTTGGCAATTTTGACACCGCATGAGGTTAGGAAAATATTCACTAACCTGCAATTATACCAACCAATGTTAACTGTACTAGGTGGGCGAAAACGATCAAACGTAAAAATAATAATACCTGTAGGGGTTGATTTACCCTCCATTTTTTAGTGAAGTTATAAACCTCAGTTACACCTTGTGAGGTCATTTCTTTAATTATTTCATCACCAGGTACATTAATAAGATAGGGAGCATAAACTGTACCTTTGGAGGCGTTCATGTTTGTATGAAGGGTCACTTTGATTGGACAGAGGTTTGATAGTGTTTTTTGTGATAGGAAAGTTTCTGCTATTTTATTAGATTTCATCAAAATGAGCAAATTACCATCACGCAACTGAGTAATATATTCATAACCGGTGCTTATTCCATCTATAGCTTGTTTTAATAAGAAAACACTGAAGGTGGAGAGGGGTTTGTCACTATCAGTTGGCGAAATCACAATAAATTTGGGGTTGGGATTAGACGAGAAAGCCGGAAGGGAAGTATTAGACGAGCGAGCCGGAGTGGAGGGATTAAGGTCAATTTTTGTGTAATTTGGTATTTTTCTTTTTTTTTTATTAAGCTATCAGTTTGCCAATCTACATCTATAGGTAGTTCGCGAAACTGATAACCCGAAAGCACGTGTGGCTCTGAGGCCATGCTTATTTATTTGTTCACTATTTTATATGTAATTTGTACTACAACTAATAGAGCGAGTAAGAGAGATAAAGGAAAAATTCGCTATGGGAATATAGCGGGATAAGTACCAACGAAGATAAGCGAGAAGCACAATACGAATAAAACGATGCTGTCGGCTTGGAGGTTAGTCGGTGACTGAATTTCAAAGTTTTTATTCGATTTTTGTGAGTTTTGATTGTTTGAAAAAAGTATATAAAATAGTTTTCAGCGATATAACTTAAACGTCATTTTATTTCATCAAGAAATGTGAAAAAGTGTGAATGTTTGTTTTTTTTTAATCTTAGAAACGGTTTTAAATAAACCGGTTTTATCCAATTGCGCACTCCAAGGCTTCAGGCGTCCTGGTCTACGCCATCCTTCCAACGCAAGCAAGGTCTGCCACGTTGTCTTCTACCATAGAAAGAAACGCAAAATATTTTCCGAGCTGGTTCCTCTTCGCTCAGGCGAGCTAGGAGCTCAGCCCACCGGAGTCTTATGAGCTTTATTTTTTCAACAACATCTGCTTCGAGGTAGATTTCATACAATTCTTGATTGTTTCTTCTTCGGAATCGTCCCCTTACGCACACGGGGCCAACAATTCTCCGTAAGACTTTCCTCTCGAACGCGGATAAGAAAACAGAGTGCCTTTTTGTAAGCACCCAAGTCTCGATCCATATGTGAGTACTGGTAAGACCATAGTCTTGTTCAGCAGATGGTTGGTTTTTATGGTAAGGTTTCTGAATTTAAAGAGCCTTGACAGCACAAAAATAATTTTCATTTAAAAACAAAACAAAAAAAATACCCGTTTTCAAAATACCGATTTTTCAAAAAACAACCGGTCCTATGGGAGGTACGGTTTTTAGCCCACCATCTTAATTTTTTGTTCACCAAAACATAACCCACACCTATATTAGTACACTGATTTTTTCATAAAAATTCTTGGACCCGTTTCGGAGAAAAATAAGCTTTTACTTAACGGCTATATGACAAATATTATTCTCCTTGGTATGACAAAATTTATTCCAAATAGGCTAAACATATCCGACACTCTTCCTTATTTTTATCAATGATCTCTTGCCTAAGACTTCTAATCCATTAATTTGTTTTGCTAAGTACCCTCAGCTTCTCATACTCGTTTCCACATTCACTTCCCTGTTCTTCGGATGTGGAAATGCAACGGCAACGTATGATTAGTTCATTAAATTCCGATCTGGTCAATGGGGAAATATTAATCGTATGGAATTTAATGCTTCAAAAAGTCAATGCTGCCTGCTGTCGTTAAAATATAACCTACCTCCAATGCCACTATCCATGAGTGGTACTTGCATCGAGGAAACTGAACAGCTTTTCGTTCTAGGTATGTGTATCACAGACCACCTTCTGTGGAATGAACACATATATGACATCGCCAAAAATGCTGAGAAATGTTTAGGTTTTCTTAGACGATGCAAAAAATACTTCTCCCCATTAGATCTGACTACTATTTATAAAGCGTACATTCGCCCGAAGCTTGAGTACAATTCTCATATTTGGCCAGGTGACCCTGTTACTCACTTGCGTTTCCTGAATAGAATCCAGAAAAATGCATTGAAACTGATAGGGGATAAGGATATAACAGAAACATTTGATTCACTAGAACATCGTCGAAAGGTTTCCTGTCTCTCCTTATTCTATCGCTTTTTTAATAAAAAATGCTCCAGCGAAATAGCCAGTCGCATTCTTCCCCTCAAAAGTTCTCCCCGTAATACTCGTACCGCTAGGAATGCTCACAGATTTACCCTTGAGCCTAATTTCGGACGTACAGTTAAGTATAGAGACTCATTCTTTAACCGCACTACACGAATGTGGAATGCTTTACCCGGCTCGATTTGTCCCTTCCATTACAATTTGCAAACGTTCAAAACCAATGTGCATTGGTACCTCCTTTCATCTTCTATCCTATTTTCCTAAACGCTCGCACTGTGTTAACACACAGTCCAAAATACATTCGTACAGACAGTAAGACAGAATTTTGCCATTAACTCAAATATGTTTCTCTATTATCGTAATGTCATATTTGTTATCTCTAATTTTTTAATCTGCACGAATGCATAACTTGCATTATAGTACCTATAATCGCAACTTAGAAATGTGGAACAAACTATTTTATTGCCCTCAGTCAAATTGTCATAATGCTTATCTCCAGTAAACAAAACCAATCTGCTGACATATTTCAGAAATTTCTTCTTCTTTATGATGTTGCAGAAAATATTGTATTGGATAACTTCAACGAAAGTGATGAAGGTAGAATAGTTGTATGCGAAGTTTCTGTTTCTCATATTTTCTGGAGAGCTCAGCTTCATAAAACAAAATCTATCTCATCCCATAATAAAAATTCTTGCATAGTTCGAAAAAAGCCAACAAATTACGCTTCAAAAAAAATTAAAAGTGTCGAAACTGTATGGTTTTGAGAAATAAAGAAATGTGAAACTTATACACCACGAAAGTTGCCCTAACCATGTCTTTCCACTTTAATAGTTTTTAATGTTATAAGCTTTCTTAAAAAAATCCATAAAAACAAATAGAGCGCCGTGACCTAGTGATTTATATAATTTTTAATAACGGATTGGTTTTTAATTAAAATTTAACTTAAACCATTTTCCCAACTAATTATTTATTAATTTCAGAACTGTTTTCTATTTGATCCAAAACGATGGAATTTATTCAATTCTGTAAGCAACGGTGTTGCGGAAAAGATAGAAAAAATTGTATTCATAATGAGGTGGAAAACCTGATCATCATTATTCAATCATTTGTCAGGGGCGTTAAATACAACCAATGTGAAGTAGTTAACCAAGAAAAAAATATTTTTGGAAAAAGAAAAATATAATTGTTGATGGGTCATACTTATACTTGAACGAAATTCTAAAATATTAAACAGCAAAACCAAATTCTTACAAGAAAACAAATGTCCAATATGAAACAGATATTTCCAAGAATATTGAAATGCCAAAAACTAGTTCCTCCCTTGATGAAAATCACAAAAGCAGAAATTCAAGATATTAGAGCAATCTGCGTTTTGTAGCTCCATTTATAAAAGACATTGTCCAAGATTCTCTGAAGAAAATTAGTTCTTCGGTTTATAAAAACCCGGAACGAAGAAAATAAGCATTCAATGATAGACCAATGATAGTTTTGAAGCTGTATGTAAAAGGTTCTTAAGAAACACAAACCCAAGCTGCGGCCGTATCAAAGATCTTATTGACAGAAGGGAGATAAAATAATAATGTTGAAATTTCGGATGTTGTGAATTCAAATATTGTGGAAAAAATTGAAATACGTGAAGCTAGATAAAAAACTCTGGACATGATTTTAAGAAATGTTGTATTCCCAAAAGCAACAAAAAAGGCGGACACAAATGAGTTAACCCTGTCATGTAAGTGACAATAAATAATTCTTTCAACAAAGAACAACCGAGACTATTCCACACAGCGAGCAAATATTGGTATTTGACAATTCAAAATCATTACAGCGAAAACAGAGAACAAATGCAAAACACTGACAATAAAGAGATATCTAACAGGTTGAAATCCTTACAAAAAACCGTTCCAGCAATATCCAGATACTATCAAAACATTAGCATTTGACAATTCAGAATTATTACATCAAAATGCGACCCACCAAATTCGAAACATACATCTAGTTTCGCATCCAAAGACGTCGCAAGCTCTTTCGCGTTTTCTTCAATAAAAAACAAAATTGTAAAAAAACTTCCAGTTGGTTCATCTTCACTCCTACGAGCTAGCGGTCCGGCCCTTTGGACATTACCGAGCATTTGGATTTTAGCAGCCGCCAGCTGATTTGTAGACCAACATTTTACAACATATCAAAAAAGAAGACAAATAAGATTTTTGTAAGCAGATTTGAGGTAAATATTTTATATAAACTTGTATGGCAATAAGTACATTTAAAGTAAAGTACATTACAAGTTAAAATGTATATTTTATACACTCTGGAGTTAAGTAGTAATTTTTTTGTAAGCAAATAATACTAGTTAGATAATAATTTACTTTCTGTTTGAAATTATTTGTTCAAATATTTAAAAAAATTAAAATGTTAACTTATGCATAAGTTTTTATTAATAAGTTTATTTCTTACTGAATTCATTGATTTATATGTGTATTTTTACTTGTGTATTTTCAAAGTCCTGGTATAAATATTTATGTATAGTCAAGTCACTTAGTTGAAAGGTTGAACCTTAAAATTAATTAATGATTTTCAAAATCGGAATGAATGAATTAATGAAACAATAACATAACAATTACAATAATCTTACAGGTTGAATTTTTGTTACGTTATACTATGTTAAATTTTTTATAATTAACCTGGGCTGCTGGGCTCTCATCATGTAACTTTTCGGACGATAATCGTCAAAGCGATATCATTGAACGCTATCGCCAATAGTTTGCTTCACGAAACACTATGTCTGTTCGTAATCTGCGAATTCGTTTTCACGAATATCTGCTAATTCCTGTTCCCGTGAGAGAGAAAATAATTTCCCCACCCTGCGAATTTCTGCTCAAGAAATTTTTGAAAGCAGAAAAAAGTAGCAGCCAAACGTATTGTCAAACTGACGTTTGGCAATATGAAAAAAGACAATAAATAAATAAAATATACGACACGTTTGATAAAGATTGCAAAGTTATTTTTAAAAGTTTATAAAAAAAAACATAAAAAACCGGTGGTTGTGTGAACTTTTCCATGAATATTGTTGACGAAGTCCAGGTTCCTAATTTAGTTCAGGGTTCAGGCAATTGTTACAGAGCAGTGTGAGTTGAGTCTTCTGAAGCCAGCTAAGCACCTTCAAAACTTCTAATTATTTTGTTGGTGGAGCTGATGCAACAAATAAGCAAAACATTTCCCTTGAAATAATAAAAACAACATTTTAAAAATCGTTTCGCAATAATTAGTTTCCACCAATCTTTTGACATTTAAGTAGTGATGCTCGAACTTCCGACAGTTTATCGATAGTATAGATAGTGAAAAATATCGGCTACATCGATAGTTTAGAAAACAATCGAACGACTATCGATAGTTTAAATAATTCAAACTTACCTTCACATTTCGATCTTGAGCTTATTCAAGAGATGGAAACCTGTGGGAAAAGCTCATACTATATTCTTAAACGATTATCAGATTTTCGATATGAGCTTGAGCTATGTAAGCTATGAGAGAGTGTCAAAAAGGTCTTGCTGCACTGACAGCCAAACATTTCAGGCAATAATTAAAATCTTGCAGCTTCCTGAGTGCTTTGAAATTTTGAACACAACAATATCCAGCCAAAAATACATAACAATTTCCTCTTACACGAGGAATTTCCGCAGTTGAAAGCGTTATATGTAAAGGTTGTAACTGTTGAAGGCAGGGATGTACTTAAAAAGTTAACTGATACTGTTAATAAGCGAATAAAACCTATTGCAGAAGAACTAAGGCTAAAACACAATCACGCTTTAGCTTCGGTTTCACCTGACGTTTATAAGTTCAACCATAGGAAATCAATAGCTTAACACAATGTTGCTTTGGCTTTGACGTTACGTTTGGTTCGTGTACAAGATAAGGTAACGTGACTCAAACACAAAGCTTAAGTAGAAACTGGTTGAACTTTTGCTCGCTTTGACAGAAAAAAAGCAAAAACAACAACAACAACGAAAAATCGACTTTTGTTTTTTAAAATCTAAGTACAATCTTCTTGAAAATTTAAATAAAAAATAAAAAATCAGTTTCCTTAGAAAGACGGAAGCGATAAAAGTAATTATTTAAAAATATTTGTGATACAATGAAGAAAATTAGATTTTTATATTGAGTTAGATTTTCGTTGGAAGAGATATTTTTCGAATTTCTATTTCCTCCTCATTCGGCATTAATTATGCATTACGACGAAACATTTCTTATAATATTTAGGTAGTTTTAATAAATACAAAACACAATATAAAGAACACAAACGGGATGACGATTGCTAAATAGCTATCGTGCAATTGCTATCGTCGAGACGATAGTGTTTGAAAACTTTTAGTGTTACATGAAGCAAACATCAAATCGTTCAATCTAAATCGCTAAGACGATAGAGGAAGTTTATTGTTACATGAAGTTTGTCTATCGGTCTTGATATCGCAGATGATATCGCCAACCTTACGTGATGAGGGCCCTGTACATTCATAAATTTAGCATACAGGTGTTAAATTAATACACTTGTCCACTTTTTGCAGTTTTAAAAATAATTTTATTTAAAATCCACCTATTCTATGAGGTAAGTAATTTTGATCCGCGAGACAAGAGTGATCCGAATATTCCGATGGTGGAGATATTAATGAATGCTAACGTTCTCAAACCTCTCCTTGATCATCCAGCAGATACATTTATCATAAGGAGATGATGTGATCGGCAACCAATCAAAAATGGTGTATTCTCCAAGATGACGAGATAGTGCTTTGTCGCCAATTTCTGCATTGTATCATCTTATGTATTGAGGAGATATTGTTTTGCCGCCCCTTCCCATGGAATTGGTCATATTGTGCGAAGGGATGTTTATGTTAACATTCTTCTTCATTCTTCACATCCACGGATGTGGGGTCTTTTGTTTATGCTAGCGTTATGGATTGCTATGATTGAATCATGCGAAAATGTGTATGTTAACTCCCCCCTTACTTATATAGTGATCGTCCCGATCGCTCTTCAATTGCCCTTCTGGTTTCTTCCAAACATCTTATTGTTGCCATTTCGTACGCTTTCTTTCTGTCATTCTTTTGTCTTATCTTATATATTGTTAGTAGTTTTATAATTATAAAAATGGTTAGGACTAATACAACATTTATTGTTATGCCCCACAATACTGGGTGTTTCTTAAAATCGTTTATATATGACTCTATAACATCAATATTGGTATATTTAAGCTTATTATGGTTTGAATCTAAATATTTCACAATTTCCAGCTGCTCGTACCTTTTATTCTTAATATGTTCTAGTACTCTGTTTTTGACATTTTCGTAAAATTGATTATTAATGGTTACATTGTTTTTTTAAATAAAATAAGCTTAGTTCCAGTTACTATTTCATTATTAACATTATGTGTTCCTGTTATTAAAATTGTTCCTTCGTTAATTCTTTCAAATGATAGATTTCTTTCTTTAATTTTGGTACAATTGGCCTTAGCCTTATTTAGTAGTTTTGTTAAACAATTGGTCTTACTATTTATTTTACAAAGATTAGCGTTTAGTTCTATTTTACATTCACTGTCATAAAATTTGGTATCTGATGATTTCTTGAGGAATAAAAAGTTTTCCTCCGTTAATATTATTGCCGCGAGCTTTGTAATGCTCACATAGTTTTCCAATTTTCGGGAAGTGTATATATATAATGAAAACATTTCTATTTTGTATTATTTTAAACTTTGACGCATCTAAAACTTCTGAAATAGATACTTCTACTTTTTCTTCCATAATAATAGTTTTTATTTATTTTAAATTCAAAATCATTGTATTAAGTACATTAGATTTTCCCAAATTAATGGTGTTTGTAATTTCTCTTAAATCCATTTTAACATAATTAAAAATTAATTATTATTATTCATGATATCTATGACACTGTATATTTTAATTGTTTCTATTTATTGTGCATTTAGTGTAAATTTCTTGTTATTGGAGTTGATTAGTTCCTCTAATTTTGTATACATTTTTATTAAGTCGTCATGATCGGGAGTTCCACAGATCCATTCCCAAATCATTCCTAGTTCATTTATTCCTCGTCTACTTCTAGTTTTAATTACTATTTGATCAAGAAGGTTTTCTGTCTTTTATAAGCTGCTTAGATTTTTCCCCACTGTCCGACCTTATTGAATATAATACAACCTTGTTAAAATGTAATGTTTAATATGTGGAAGATTTCTCCAGTTTCATTATATACAGCTGCAGGGCCATCCACTATAAGGATATATTCCTCAAAAACATTAATATGAACAGCATCTGTAAAGAGATTAACTCCTTGTGTTATCTTTGTGTCTAATTCTGTTTCTGGAATCTAATATTTTATTCCCTGATTCCTGTTTAACCTTCCTCTTTTTATATAACTGTTTATTTTTTGATTTTCTTTGACCAGTGTCTGCATAAATTATTTCCCCATCTTTATACTCTATGATTACGTTTTTTTTATTGTGAAATTCTAACATCTTAGCTTGTTTGTTAATTAATTTGTCTGTAATATCTTTACTGTCGTTGAAGTTATGAAATATTTCTGCAGGTACTCGTTCTGTAGCAGAGTGAATACTTTCATTATAAGCCTTTACCACTAATGACATCAAATCTACTACATCTTCCAAAGATGTTTGGGTTTTCTTTATTCTTAACAATTCTGTAAATGTAGAATGCGCCCTTTCTTTTGAGCGGTTACTTTTGCTATGTGATGGTGGAGTTACTCTATGTTCTATATTAAACGTTTAAAGGCTAGTTCTGCTGATGGCGAGCAAAAAGATGCTTCATTACCAATCATTCTATTTTTCGCTTCCGTTTTACTTTTAACAAGGGGAACTATTAAATATTTTGAAAAAGTGTCAATCATGGTCAAAAAAGAATTATTGTCGTTGTAGTATATATCGGCATGTATATGCTCTCCTCCCTTCTCCGGAATTGGAGCCTCCAATTAAATGGCTATTTGGATGTTTATCATACTTGTTGGTCTTGCAAGTTTCGCATAATTTAGTTATACTTATTATTTGTGGAAACATTTTTGGCCAATAAAAATTATTTATAATTTGTCTATGAGCTCTTTCGTGTTCTTTGTTAATTATTTCTATTTTTTTTTATTTCTATTTTTTTATTTTCATCGGTAACATTTTCTACTATCTTATTAGTGTACATGAATTTTATGTTGGGAAATTCACTGACTAAGCGATCTTTAATTTTATAAAATACCTCTTCAGTTGCGTAAATACCTTTACTGTTTACTTTCTCTCTGACAACCTCTTTTAGTTCCTTAAAATAATATGTCTCCAAATGCTTTATGTATTTCTTTGCTCATACATTTATTATTTAAACTTTTACTTATAACTAATTGACTCTTAAAATGATTTATGCTTGTACCTGACCGTTTGATAATTTCAACAGGACTACTGTCTGCACTATGTGCTGTTCATTATAGTCATTGTTTTCTTCCTCTAACATATTTAGCTCCTGTCTGCTTAGAGCGTCTGCTACCACATTTTCCTTTCCAGGTTTATAAATTATGATTGGGGCATACTCTTCTATAAACGCTTTCCAACACTTTAATTTTGCGTTCGGATTTTTATCAGAAATCGCAAAACTTAATGGCTGATGGTCCATGTATATGCGGATGCCAGTCTGACCATAGAGATAATTCCTCAAGTTTTTGAGACTACACACTATCGCTAATAACTCTTTCGTTTGTTGCGAAATTCTCCTCTGAAGGTTATTGGTTTATTTTCTTGGCTAAGAACTGCACCTATGGCTAAGTTACTTGCATCAGTAATTAATTCGAATGGTTGGCTGGAGTCTGGCTGATTCAACACTATTTCTCCTATAAGCTTATCTTTTTATAATTGAAATGCTTTTTTACCTTCCGCGTCTAATTGTATGTCTATTCGCTTGCTACTTAGTTTTTCATTTCCTCTTAAATACTTGGTTAATCCCTTACTTATCATTGCATAGTTGCGAATAAACTTTCTATAATAGCCAGATAGTCCTAAAAAACTTCTTAACTGACGTAAAGTCAGGGTTGGTTGGGGTTATTCCTGAATTGATTTCACTTTATCTGGGTGTGTCTTAATGTGGTTGTATGAAACGACGTACTCACTACTTATTCGCATGTTAGCTTCCGATAAATCTCTGATTATCAATTCAATGTGATTTAAATGTTCCTCGGGTGTTTCTGAAAATATAATAACGTCGTCTAAGTAGACGTGACAGAATTGTCCAATATACTGCCGGTATCGTCCATAGCTCTCTGAAATATTGCGGGAGCATTTTTAAGTCCAAAAGGCTAGCGTTTGAATTCATGTTTACCGTTGTTAACTGAGAATGCAGTTTTTGGTCTATCTTTCTCTTGTAAAAGGATTTTATGATATCCTGATTGTATGTCTAAAGTAGAGAAGTATTTTGATTTACCTAAATTTGATAAAATAACTGAAGTTTCTGCCATGGGATATTTATCTGATTTGGTAAATGAGTTGAGCTTTTTATAATCAATGACCATGCGCAATTTTTTTGTTCCATCCTCATTGAATCCCTTTTTTGCCAACGACCCAAACTGGACTATTGTATGCACTTCTACTTGGTCTAATAATATTTTTTCTAACAAAGTTTGCACTTCTTTGTTAACAAATCCTGCAGCGGATTGCGGATATGGATAGGCTCTCTGGCAAACCGAATCATCGTGTGTTGTATTTATACAACATTTAACGTTTGTGTTGTAAGGTATATAATTTGGTTTTTCTGTGAAAATGCCCTGAAATCTTAGTATTTCTTTTAAATTATCTTGATATTTCACTTGCTGTTGTGGGTTTTACATTAAAAGACTTTATTTATTATAATTTTAACTTGTACTTTAATAAATAATGGCAGCACACAAGATTAACAAATAACTTTAAAAATATTACTTTAATAAGAATAAATGGCAGCACACCAAAAACCATCCAACTCCTACTCCAGTCACGTTTGCTTCTATCTCTATTTTAATCGATATTTAACATGCCGGAAAAGACATTGCGAACTTTGGTGGTGTGCGCACTTGCGGCGAGCACATAAATCAAACTTGGTTGGGGGTGTTTGCACAAGTTTTATTAAGGTGCAAACACACGCAACACTTGCATATGAGTGTTAATTTCTAAATTGTTTAATAACTTATCATCGTACATCAAAGGTACTACACCTCCTTCATACTCTAAAACGTTGTCTTTAATATCTAAGTTACATTTAGCTTTCCTTAAAGTCTTTATGCCTACAATTGCATCATATTCCTTGAGTTCTTTTAAATCATACATTTTTTTCCAATTTCCAAATATATTTAACGGCTGATAACTATCTATGATACTACTCCTATGAACACTGTTTAATTTACTTATATTTTCTATTTTCTTACTTTTACTATTATCGAGTTTGAAATAATTTTGTGTCGCACCATCATAGCCATTTTTTTTTTAATTTTTCACTCTTTGTTAAAATAAATTTAAAGAAATTATGAAACCAAAAAAAAACAATATTTTTAATGTTGGTTCTTATGTATGTGTATTGACACAACTAAATAAATACTTATATTTGGATTTCAATGTTTTTTTTATAATTAATCCAATATTATAAACGATGCAATATTTTTTTTTTAATATAGTGTGTTCTCTAACAACACGTGAAACCATTTCGGTTATTTGTTCTAGTGTCATGTTTTAAGTCAGGTAGGACCACTGAATTGTGTTGTTTTTTTTAACACTTCTAAACTATAATCGCTAGTGGTTACTTTGTTAGTTTTCACCATCTTGGAAGCCATTTTTATCGGTGTTATCGCGCCAGTTGGGAGTAATTATACCCTTTTAAATTACTTCACTGATGCACCAAATTCTTAAATTTCGCGATCGGGTTTAATTTTACCCGTATTTTAAATCAATTTGATCACAAAATTTAATAAATTAATCGTGACAAAAATTATAGGTTCCTGCTCGGGCGCCAAATTAATACACTTTTCCACTTTTTGCAGTTTTAAAAATAATTTTATTTAAAATCCACCTATTCTATGAGGTTAGTAATTTTAATCCGCGAGACAATAGTGATCCGAATATTCCGATGGTGGAGATATGAATGAACGCTAATGTTCTCAAACCTCTCCTTGATCATCCAGCAGATACATTTATTATAAGGAGATGATGTGATCGGCAACCAATCAAAAATGGTGTATTCTCCAAGATGACGAGATAGTGCTTTGTCGCCAATTTCTGCATTGTATCATCTTATGTATTGATGAGATATTGTTTTGTTGCCGCTTCCCATGGAATTGGTCATATTGTGCGAAGGGATGTTTATGTTAACATTCTTGAGGTTTAACGGATGTGGGGTCTTTTGTTAATGCTAGCGTTATGGATTGCTATGATTGAATCATGCGAAAATGTGGATGTTAACTTGTTATAGGGTTATAGTCTCCAAACATATTTTTGTTTATATTTGCTCAATATAACATCAAATTACGTTTTGTAATGTACGTTAAGCGAAGACATTTAAAACTAGATTACAAAACAAAAAGGAGAACTTTCTTGAAAATAGGAGCACCATAAGGTATGTATTTTTGAATCATTCTTTAAAGTAGGTAATGATTGCATTCCGCATTTCTATTGTTTCTTCAATAATAGTTTTGTTTTATGGTTTAAAAATCTGTTATTTTCACTTGATTTTCAAAAGTTTCTCTGGGTTCCTTTGTAAGGTAAAAATCATTTTATTAATTTGGAAGGATTGGTCAAAAAACCTTTCCAAGTTTTTAACTAGTATCTTTGAGAGCAACAATATTGAGGTTTTTAGCTATAAAAGCCGCTTATATATCCGAGCATTGATATGCACGATTTAGAATGAGTATTATACTGAACTCTCCAGCCGCAAATAAAAACGCGTTATGTCCTGAGTATAACACTAGACTTTATTATTTTAAAATCTCTCCTCTTTATACTTAACATTATTTTAAAGAGTTTCATATTTCTTTCAATTTATTTTTGTCACACTTCATGAAAATCTGTGTTGATTTATTTTGACTATGACCCAGAAATACACTTCTCCATATGACGTAAGAATCAAATATCC
The DNA here is from genome assembly GCA_963971375.1 of Platycheirus rosarum. NCBI lineage: Eukaryota > Metazoa > Arthropoda > Insecta > Diptera > Syrphidae > Platycheirus > Platycheirus rosarum. The sequence continues at coordinate 24,365,562 of OZ020509.1, read as the reverse complement.
ACTTAACAAAATAAACCTTATTTGTATTCATCAAAGGCATTCCAATTCCTCAGTCAACGTAAAGCATATAAGTGCAGTCATAAACAAAAATCAATATAGACAAATATTATGTGTGTTCCTCTCAAAAAGCAAAAGTTACGAAAAAGTAAAGGAACGCTTTTGTAGTATGTTGTAGTAACCCAACTGCAATGTGACAGTAACGTCAAATGCAAAACCAAAATAAATCTTATCGTGAAAATAATTTACGAATAAAAATAAATTACTATGAATAAACAATAAACAAAATATATTGCATTTAGTATCTTTGTTTGCCGATACCTCAGAAACAGAAGAAAGTGATACAGATTTGTAAGAAATTCTCATCGATGAGCCCGAAAGTCTTGAAAAAATGCTGCTAAGTGAATTCCGTGCAAGAAAAAAACGAAATTGTATAAAAAATTACATGGAAGAAATTGTATCATCTTACTCCCAAGAAGAATTCCGGCGTCATTTCCGTATTTCTTCAAAACTTCTCTGAGAAATTTGAACAGTCTGAAGTGTTTAAAAACCTTCGAGCAGATAAGCGACTCAAGAAAAAAATATTGCTGTTTTTTTTTATAGTTTGCCGGCCACGATTTTATTTATGTATATAAAAACCTATAAAATTGGTTGCTTATAAATATAATAAAAAACAAAAACATCACTTCACTTATTGAAATTTAAAAACAACAAAAAACATAAAAAACATTTCACTTCACTTATAACTAAACATAACACATTTATATTGACATCTTGTTCTATTTTCTGAGGGATTATTCTATTTTTTGAAGAAGTGCAAGTTTCCGCTCAGAATGTTCGTCCCTAGTCTCATCCCGTTCTTTTTTTTCCTCTAGGGACTGGATAACCTTATTTTGGTATTCTGACCGGTCCTTTTGCATAGCTTCGACCCTTTTCAGTAATCTCTCACTATGTTTGATCCCGCACCCTTGTTAGTCGCATTTGTCTAGGAACCGAAGGAGATGGACCTATGTTTTCGTCAGCTTAAGGTGTACCTATAAAAAATTCTCACTTATTTTTTTTTTTTTTTTATTAAATTATTGAATTTCTCAACACCTGAAGTCTCTAATTGCGACTCGTTGTTGTGATTGGCTGAGCCACTGTCACTTATTATCATCTGCCTTCTTGATATGTCGGTAGCAATTTGTTTTCCAGAATGTAGTCTGGATTAAGGCCCCTTCTCTGACCAAAAACTTCTTTCAACTCACTAAAATTAGAATATTTAAGTAATTAAAAAAAATAAACAATATGTTTGCCAAATACTTTTGCAGAGGACATGTAATCCGATTACGGCCAGTTTTGGAGTGATGTAGTTTCCAAAGTCCTGAATCTGCTCTGGACTTGTGATTCCGTGATCTCATACCCACTTTTTGCTAGTTCCACTGTGAGGATCTTTTATATTTTCGTTTTGTTCTTCACGTTGACGGATTTACCTACTCTAGGCTGCATTGTTTTGCACAGCGACAAAAGCAATTTTGTAGGTGCTTCCAACCACAGCTTGCTGGTTTCAGCCTCACTTGACGGAAGGTATTCGTTTTCATAATTGGCGTTTGAGTCGTCGCCGTCGGCAGCATTTGTATCGTCGCTAATATTAATTTGTATCGTCGAGGACGGCAGCAAAAGCGTTTGTTTCGTTGCCGTCGCCGTCGGCAGCATTTGTATCGTCGTCCCCAAAATTTGTATCCTTAGCGTCGGCCGCATAAACAACAAAATCTGGCCCGTGGTTTTTGATTGCCTGTTGAGTAACCTCATTTCTGTATTCTGCATCTGGAAAAAGTGCAATTTGTATTAAAATAATTCCAAATAGTTATTTCATATATATATATTTACCTGTTTGCATTCTTTGGAACGTTTTTGGTGAACATTGAATGCTTAATATATCTGATAGTTTTTCCATTTTGTAAAATTTATTTCTTTTTTTTTAACAAACACGTAAGAAAACACTTCCAATTTTTAGTTTCTAAATTCAAACAGCTGATGAAAACAGCTGTTTAATTTTTAATTTTCAAATTCAAACAGCTCATGATTAGATTAGATTAGATTTTTATTCACATAAAAGAAAATTCAGTTTTTAACAATTTTATGCTTATATCGAATATTACATAGGGCATGGCTTTAATGCCGTCTGCCCGAGTGGTTACTGTCTTGCACAACAAATTTTTAGCTCTGTTTACAATAATTACAATAATTATAAATTTTTCTGTTTTTTTTTAATGACTGAGTTAAGTCAAAACAAATTTAATACTTAATACATTGAATTCAATTATAAATAAAATAATATTAAAAGGACTTTTTATTCAGTTATAGCAAAATTAAGGATAAAAGATTTTTTTTTTAATTTAAACATTTCAATCGTTTCTTTTTTATGACTTTGAGTTTAGCTAAAACAATGTGATTTGGACCTAAAAAACTTTCATTTATTATTTGTAGGCGATATGAAAAAGCATCGGTGCTATATTTTACGAGTTGACTCCAGTTATCACCATTTAGCAAGCTGCAAACCTCTTCTCCTTCAGGCATCAGTGAATATCGCAATTTCTGCATTTATTTTTGGGTGTGCTAACAAGGTAACGAACTTGAGTTTGGCTTCCTCGAAGGCTTCGTTAAGATTTTCTGTCCACTCGAGTTTTTTTTTTGATTTTGGTTTAACACTTACATTTCCTATTTGGGAGTATAGCGGGGCTACCACTTTCGCTAGGTTCGGGATGAATCTATTGTAATAATTTATCATTCCTAGGAATCTTTGTAAGTGTTTGATGGTCTGAGGTTTAGGAAATTGAAGAATAGCCTCAATGCGACCCTGTGAGGGAAATATGCCATCAGCATTGATTTTGTGTGCGAAGAAATCTAGTTCGGCGGCACCGAATATGCATTTAGAAGTGTTGATAGTGATCTGGTATTGCGCAAGTCGCTTAAATAGAGTTCGTAGATGCGATTGGTGCTCTTCTTCTGTTTTGCTTGACACTAATATATCGTCGACATAAATGAATGTGAAATCTAAACCGAGGCAGACTGAATTTATGAAACGTTGGAATGTTTGCGCGGCGTTTCTTAGGCCGAATGGCATTCGACGGAATTCAAATAAGCCGAATGGTGTTGTGATGGCTGTTTTATAAATATCTTCGTTTGCTACCGGAATTAAATGATACGCCCTAACTAAGTCAATCTTTGAAAATATCTTGCATCCATGAATGTTCATGGAGAAATTTTGAATGTGGGGAATTGGATAACGATCTGGAACTGTTATCGCATTTAGCCTGCGGTAATCCCCGCATGGTCTCCAGTCTAAATCCCCTTTTTTCTTTACCATATGGAGTGGTGAACAGGTGGGTGAAGACTATGGTTGACATATTCCCAACTCCAACATGTGCTCAAACTCAGTAAGAGCCGTTTTGTGACCGAAAGCGTCTAGCCTTCTTGGATGTGAAAAAGGTTGAGGACCCTTGGTTAAAATGTGGTGAACAATGGGCTGGTTAACTGGAGCAAATTTTCTTATTCCTTATTTCAATTTATTTAAATTATAAAATTAAAAATACTTTTCATTTGTTTTCTTTAAATATAAATCTAATTGATAATTAATCTTAGGAGAAACCTCCAGCCGAGCACGCTGATATCAAATCCCAAAAAAAAATCTTTTTCATTAGACAAAATGCCGGTCGACTAAACAGAGACGAGATGATGCCACAAGAATGTTGTCACATTCATATTGTATTATAAGTGCATTCAGTAATGCGCATGAGCATTGTCGCGTTCAGCACTGTTCGTGAATGGCCATGACCACTTCACATCCATAGTTGTTTTGGCAACCTAGAGTTGGCCATACTTGTTATTTTTATAATGTAGTCTGCATTCATTTTCAAGGATGTTATGAAGAGAGTTGGTAGTCCAGTTTCCAGGTAATACATATACGTGGGCGTATTTATTGGGAGGAAGAAGGACTTTCTCAGAAAGAAATGTAAAAGACTTTCTACTACATCATACTTTTTCAAACCCCAAACTTGTGCACCATATAAAAGAATTGACTTGGCAGTCGCATTAAAAACTCTGTATTTTGCAGTCATTGAAACATGTTTGTTAGAAAATATTTTGTTCCAATTTATGCATATCGCAGCTCTGGCTATGTCGGCTTTTTGCTTGAGATGGTTTGTCAAATTTGAAGGTTAACTCTATGCCCAGGTACTTATATGTTTTAACTACTTCAATTGGGTTATCTCCAAATTTTCAATGCTCATCCCTTGATCGTCTACCACTACCGTTTTGGAAAATCATTACTTTAGACTTTTCTAAGTTAACTTCCAGGTTCCATGTTTTACAATAGCTTACCAGCCGGTTAATCATCAACTGTAGGGCGGTGGGTGACTCGGCTACATCACATTATCATCCGCATACATAATGACTTTTATATGAATGGCACCAATCCTTGCACCACAAGGTAAACAGTCAACCAGATCATCGAGGAATAAGGCGAAGAGCAAGGGACTTAAATTGCATCCTTGTCTTACTCCCCGATTTATTTTTAGTTTCTTAGAAACAACTTTTCCATCAAACACAAAAGCCGTCGTCTGTTGATAAAGTTTTTCCAACGCTTTAACAAATTTTAAAGATATATTATAAAAAAGGGCATTTCTGTCGATAGTGTCAAATGCTGCTTTGAAGTCCACAAAAAAAGCATACATCTTTTTATTTTGGCTGAGCTTCAACAAAAATATTATCTGCAGTAGAATATCCGCTTCTGAATCCAGCTTGAAACTCACTCAACTTGTTATTTAATTCAACCCATCTTGTTAGTCTCCGACAGAGAAGCGAAGTGTAAATTTTTAAACCTGCATTAAGGAATGAAATGCCTCTATAATTGCTTGGATCCTGATCATCACCTTTTTTAAAGATAGGTAAAATAAGAGCTTCGTAAAAGTTTTCGGGCGGAATGCCAAAATTGTAGATAATGTTCAGTGCATCAGTAAATTTGTCCTTAAAGTTGCTAGAGTTGTACTTATAAAATTCACATGGAATACCATTGGATCCCGCTGCTTTTCCAGCTTGGAGGCCATTCAGAACGATTTCTACTTCTTCTTTTAATATTTCCGAGTCTAACAAGTCATTTTGCAAATATGGTCTAGCATAACTTAGGGACATTGGACCAGATATATTGTTTAATTAACTAGAAAAATGATTATAAAAAACATCTAGATTGATACTAAGTCCGCACCTCAATTGGCTCAAAGATATACATAGCTAAGTTTTCCTCATATTCTCGTTTTTTTATCTCTGCAACAGCGTTTGAATACCTTATTGGCTTCCACATAGGTTGATTTAAGACTTCGTATGTTGAATTTTCTTAATAATTTAAGTAGAGCTAAAGACTTTTTTCTTAATTTTTCACAGCTTATGTCATACCATTTATTCTTTTTCCTTAGAGACGTTGATTGCTGCATGAAACTAGAAGAATCCTTAATTAGTTGCTCTAGTTCGGGTAATGGAAAGTAGTTTAAGCACAAATTTGATCCTTTTGCCTGTATCGCTCTATCAATTTTTGCTTGGAAATCTGTTTTTTCAGTATTTTTCCATAGAACGGAATGATGCTTTTTATTTGTGTCCTTCGAAGAAATTTGAACGTCCTCAATTTCGATTTTGATTGAAATTGACAGATGATCCGATAAGGTAAGATCTCCGACCCTGAAATCTGTAATGATCGAATACCACTCACCTCCAACCAGACAGTAATCTATAGTAGAACTTCCTTGTTTTCCTATAAACGTCAATTCCCCTTCTAGATCTCCAAAAGAACACCCATTTAAAACACTCAAGCCAAAATCATTACACAGTTGCAAGATCTTCTTCCCTTCGGTATTAATTGTCTGGTCTTTAGATTTTCTTTGCTGAACTCCTTTATTAAAAGTCGGTTCTTTGTTAGCTGTTCTCCCATTTAAGTCTCCTATTATAATTAGATTATGTTTTATTTTTTTTATTTTTTATTTTTATTTTATTTATTGTTCATTATTCTCTTTTACAAATAAATACCTAGTTACAATAATTTACATCGGAATTTAACATATTATAAAAAGAGAATAGCTAGTGACATTTTTTATTTTGCTTAAAAAAAGCGATAAATAGTGTTAGATGCCACTTCAAAAAAGAAAAAAACTAAATTAATCATTGTGGGGTGACCGATTTAATTTTTTTTTTTTAATCTATTTTTTTTTTCTTCTTTTTTTCTTCTTTTTCAAGTAAAAATAACAATATGTAGATGCGTTTATATAACTGAAATAATTGAAACAAAATTATTTGGTACAATATTTTATGCAAGGTAGGAGAGCAATACTTCAATATTATTGTGATCAAAATCAAGTAGCCATGCTTTTACTTTGTTTATGAATTTATATTGATTTCTTAGTATTCTTATATCAAGAGGAAGACGATTAAAAAGTTTACGAGATACAACTGGGTAGGAATTTCTGTAATGAGTGGTGCGAAAAACTGGAATTTCAACAACATGGCGATTTAAGCTTCGCAAGTTACGTGAATGGAAAATTGGACTTTGCATATAACCAGCTCTCGCAAAAAATATCTTAGAGACTTTAAAAAAGAACAAATGTCTTATTTTCATATATTTAGAGACCTAAACAAACCCATAGTATGAGTGAGCCGATGGGCATTACAAATTCTTCTTATGGCACACTTTTATAAAATGAGAAGCGGCTTAAGATTGGTCAGATATGCACCCCCCCAACAACTTATTCCATATTGTAATTTTGAATGGAAGATTCCATGGTGAACAGTTGTAAGTGTCTTGTTAGAGCAAAACTTTCTCAAGCGATAGAAACACCTAATGGAAGAGCGCAAGCACTGCTTCAATTCCGATATGTGTTGTGTCCAACTCATGTTATGGTCGATAGAAGTACCGAGGTATTTAAAGTTCTTAACTACCTCAATTTAAAAACAATTCGAGCTACAAGCGGCATTTTTGTTAAAAAAAATTCTCCGGATACTGCTGTACAAGCCCAATCATTAATGTTGAAACGCTGGCAATCATAACAGTGGAAATCAATACCAACATGAGCTGCAAAGGCAGTGACCTTGCCTGCAAAAGGTAAGGAAAACAGGGAGTTTATAAATATCAAAAACAGTATACAGACCCTTGGGGAACACCAACGTTCAGTACCTGAGGGTTACTAAGAAAATCTCCAATTTGTACTCTTTGTATGCGGTCCTTTAAATATGAAGCAAACCAATTGTGGATAAACCCATGAAATCCTGCATCATATAATTTATCCAAAAGAATGTCATGAACAACGGTATCAAAAGCTTTTGTAATGTCAACAAAGAGGCCAGCGCAAAACTTGCTTTCATCCAAACTTTTGTTAAAAAAGGAGCAAAAATATAAAAGAGCATCCTCAGTGGAGCAGCCTTTTTGGAACCCAAATTGCATGGGACTTAAAAAATTTGTTCTTTCCAGATGCGCATACATTCTTTTCTTTATAGTTTTTTTAAAAACTTTCGAAATTGAAGAAAGCAAGGATATGGACCTGTAGTTGTTTTTTTCTTTTCGGTTTCCCTTCTTAAAAAGCGGTAGTACATTAGCACATTTAAGTTTATCTGGGAAAACTCCACTATATATACTTAAATTGGAATATCAACTATTTTCTTTAGAATCACATTCGAAATGCCATCGTTTCCACAGGATTTTGAGTTGTTCAGCGAGTAGATGGTAGTTAAAATTTCAAACCCAGTAATTTCATCAAAAAAGAAGCTAATCCCACTCGTCACACGATCTACCACTCTAGACCTTACACATCGGTTACAAATCGACCCGCAGCTAGATTCCTCCGTTAAATTGCCCACAGAAGTAAAAAAATTATTGAACGTATTAGCCACTTCTACAGGTTCTGCAATTTCGGTTCCTTCTTCATATAGCATTATGGAGTTACGCTGAGAAGATTTGGTTTTATTAATTATACTATTGATGATACTCCACTCCTTTTTGGGATTTCCTTGTGCATCACGGAATTTGGAAAAGTAATAGTTGTCCTTACAAGTTGAAATTTCTTTGTTAACATTTTTGCTTATTTTCTTAAAACGTTTTTTAAGTTTGAGTTAAGTGGGTGTTTGTAACACAATTTGCACATTTTGTTTTTGACTCTGATTTTTTTCAAAATATAAGCGCTTATTCATGGCTTTAATCGTGATTGTGATTTCTTTCTAATAATTGTGAATTTAGACCTACCTAAATATGTACTAAGAGTATTTAAAAACGACTCGTAAGCTTTTGAAGCATTTTCCTCAGCTAGAACAACTTCCCAATTTTCAAAACGCAGTTCATTATTTAGAAAAGCATAGTTTATATTTGTAGCAGTCTGTGCAAAAACGTTACTATTAGATTTTATATCAAAAAAGCCTTTAAATAAAATACCTGTCATACAATGATCAGATATTTGCAAGTCAAAGTTGATACCAGCACACTGACTCAAGTGCATTCTCGAAAATCGACCGAAGACATGATCAATACACTTACCTGAAATTGGCCTGGTAACTTAATTTATAAAAGATGTAAGACCATACTCAGCTGTGAGAGCAAGGTAATTTTCAGATATAGTGCTCGAATTCAAGATATCAATGTTGAAGTCTCCTAATATAGCAAAATTACTTCCATTTTCATATTGCAAAAAATTTTAAAAATCATCCAGGAAAGAATGAACAGAGGCAGCGTGTAATCTATAAACACAAACAAATTCAAAAGCAACTTTGTGTATGCTAATAGTAATTTTCATCAAATCTGCACTAGCCATGTTGTATCTATCCATCGCACAACAATCACCTGAGTATAAGTCACGTAAAAAAACTCCTACACCACCTGCTGGATATAATTCATTTGGGTTTGCATAAAATGTATAACCGGGAATAATATAATCTTCTATTTCGCAAGAAAAAATCCATATCTCAGATACAAATATAACGTCTGGCAAATATTCAAACGCTTCCAAATTACAAACAAGTAGATCATAGTTTTGTTTTAGGCTACGGATATTTTGATGAACAACAAAAATAGGTTTGCTCTCACTAGACTTAAAGTGGAAAATTTTATCAGAACTACTTTTAATTGTAACAGTGGTAGAGTCATTGCTTTCAAGTTAGAAATTATTATTCATGTTAAACATTATAAAAATTAATTAATTAAAAAATAAAAAAAACAAGACAAGTCAGTCTTGCAATTTGACTAAATCGTCAAACGAACTAATAACAATAACTCTACCATTCTCAACTTTACGTAACAGGATTCGAGAATTTTGAAACCACAAATATTTAAAACTTTTATCTTTTTTAACTTTTTTCGCTTCCATAAATAGAGCTCGGTTAAATTTAGTTAAGCTTTCATTAATGTATATATTACCCTTCTTTCCCTCTACAAATAATGCGGCATTCAGTTTTTTTGTTGCATTTCTTTTTTGCCTCATAATTTTTTGTTTCGCAGCTTGAGATGAAAAACTCACACATAAGATGTCATCAAATGCATTTTTGTTGGATCCCACGTTGCCTACAGAATTGGACGTGTTGTTATTGTTCTTCTCTTTCTTCACTCGTTCTACGAAGCAATTCGTTATGTCTGTAGGTTCAACTGAAATCTCCAACGCATTTACCAGAATCTTCTCCAAACATTCGCTGGCATTATTTTTATTTACGCCGGGTACGCCAATAATCTCAATAGAATTATCCAAAAATGTTTGTTCTCTCCAGTTAAGACGATTTTCAAGAGAAGCTACCTTCGATTTTAAGTGATCATTTTCTACTCTGAGTTCTTGCACTAAGCCTAGGAAGTCAGTGTTGATTTTTTTTAGATAGATAATCTCTTCGTAAAGCAGGTCCAATGTAATTGCATTTTGGTGACGTTGTACAAAATAAATTCACTTACATGAAAATAACTTTTTAAAAATATTTATTAGAGGAGAACCTCTTTATTCCAAATTCAAACTAGAACTAACTACAATATAATTGTCTTAAAAATAACTTAACCTATGCCTTATGCTGCTCGTGTGGATGTTCCCACAGGTGGTGTTGTTTTACATCTCTGCTACGTGATGGAATGCAGCTTTTCCTTGCTGTTGTTTTGTCGCCAGACGCAGCGTCATCAGAATAGAGTGTAGGAGTGATGAAATATGTCCAAGTTTGATATCTTTCCTTTTACTGTTTGATATCTGAACTTTTACTGTATTAACTCTTCCCCCTTTAATTTCAAACGTCCTCGTTTGACCTCTAAAAGAATGGTATTTGGCTGATCCTTGTTGGCTTGGGTGTTACCGGCTGTTTGCTGGGTGCTTCTATTTCAATGCCGGGGGTGGAATTTTCACTTACTGCAAGTTCAGTCATTGTTGTTGCATTTGTTTCTGTTGTTTTTGCAATTGACGGTTTAGTTTTAGTTTTTAGTTTATGTAAGTAAAATATGGATATTAAGATGGTTAGAATGCAGAAAATGCTACAGGGCTATATTTATTCTTGGTTTCCAGGAGATTAATATTCTCAGTGTTATTGACATGTAATTCTTTTATCATTTGCAGGGATAATAGTTCTTCCGAATTCTTTTTAATTGCAACGGGTTGTAGGACGGCTACTAATGGTTTGTATGACGACATTTCTGTTGACTCAAACAGTTGATCGTTTAATCTGACTGATGTATTGCGGAAATGGATGATGAACGCTCCCTTTAATTGAGTGACTTCCCCATTAATTTCGACTGGACCGGCGTATTGATTAAGTAATATTATGCCTGGTGCGATTTCTTGAAACGATGGGACATGTTGATTGTTTAGTTCCGTACAATTTGAAGGTCGGCTATTCAGTAGGTATGGGATGCACGTTGAATTGGTGATATCGATAAGGCTTTTCTTAGAACATATAGTTAATTGATAAAAAGTTAAACAAGATGATTGAATATCATAAATTTTGTCCTTACATACTGATACATTTTCATATATGATTTTATTAATAGATTTACCCTTTTTTATAGGTTTTATTAAAGTAGTTTTACATTTTTCTGTTCCAAGCAATACCTAGGAAATCCAGAGATCGTTTATTTCTGGGCATTAGTCGGTTAAGGTGGGTTTTAATTTGGGAGATTTCATTTTCTAGGAATTGTAGGATGGGATTATCTTTGGTGACATTATCTTCGATCAACCTCTCTAATTCTTCTGTCGCGTCTTGATATTGTTTGATGTCAATCGCGTGTATTATCTTGAAAGTTCCTGTCTGTACTCGTGCTATTCCCGTGTCGATGGCTATCGATTGAGAACCTGAATAATCCAGGATCTGTACTTCTGCCGAGAAGATGGGCGAGAACAACCTGTTGGGGAATTCAATGTTTTATAAGGCTTTTATGAATTGCTTTTCCTGATTTCGTTATGATATTAGTATTTTTATTTTCAGCTACAATTTCCTTTTTGTATCTAGGGGAGAGTTTATTGCCTAATCTTTTGTTTATTTTCACGTAAATGGTTTCTCCTACAGAATAATTTTTCGGAGGTAATCTATTTTTATTATGATATTCTAAGTCTGCAGCCTGTTAACTTTTAATTCTGTTAACGATTTCCTTCTTTTCGAATTCGAACTGTTCTGGGTTATTTAATCTATTTTTTCCGAAAAAAAGTCTATCGGTTTACTTTTTTGTCGTGGAATGAATAGACCTATTATATTCATATTCCGACATATCTAGTAATTCAGAAAAAGTGTTGTATGTTTTTTTCGCTTTATGACAACGCATAAGCTCAGAGAGCGTGGAATGAAATCTTTCCACCTGTCCGTTAGCTGAGCTTGTGTAAGGAGGGATTTTATGGACTTTAATTTTGAAGAGGCTTTCCAACATGAATGAAATAGAACTTGAACTTAAGGATTTTTCATTATCTACTACTACAGTTTCCGGGACGCCAAAGGACAAAATAATCTCTCTTAGTGGTTGCTTCACGTCTTCGGTGGCTCTGGATTTTAAAATTTTTGTTAACGCATATTTTGAAAATTTGTCCACAGCGGTCAGGACTATTTTTCCATCGGTAAAATAAATATCTATGTGTACGATTTGGCCGGGGAATTCAGGTATAGGGGTTGGTTTAAATTCGGGTTTGTCGGGATGGCGATCGTACTTGTTCTCTATACAGACACTACATTTTCTTGTTACTCTTTTTATCTTTCCTATCATACCTGGAAAATAATGTGTTTTCAATATTTGCACTTTATTTTCTCTCTCGTGTCTGTGCGCACGTTGATGGGTATCAATCACAATTTTTTCTTGCTCTGATTCTGTAGTGACATCTTCTATTTGTATTTGGGTAAACCTTATTTTATAACTACTAAAATGTAGGGGGTAGATTTGTTGAATCATTCCCATTATGGCTTCTTCGGTTTTAATGCCGTTGACCACTGAAGGGTTTAAATGTTTCTTTAAAATTTTTATGAGACTATCATGTGGAAACGATGGTTCTATAATTTGATGACGATGGTAAGTTGGAAAAACAATTTTGAAGTCTAGAGAGGAGCTTGGACCGACCTTAATGAAGATTTGGTTTTTATATACGTTAATAGGAATTTCAACATTGGGAATCAAATTTTCGGGTGAGCTTTCACCACTGTGCTGCGTCGAAGTGAGTGCGTTAACAATTGACAGATTTACTATCCTCGAAAGAGCATCGGCTACGACGTTAGTCTTGCCTGGTTTGTATTGCAAATCGTAATCAAATTCTTCAAGAAATGCCTTCCATCTCTTTAATTTGTTGTTATGATTCTTATTGCTTAGTGCAAATGTTAAAGGCTGATGATCGGTGATAATCTTTACTTTTGCAGATCCGTATAGGTAGTTTTTAAGAGAACTCAATGACCAAAATATGGCCAACATTTCTTTTTCATTTGTGGCATACATTTCTTCTGCCTTACTAAGTGTCCTAGAAATAAAAGTAATTGGCCTGTCGTCTTGCGACAAAACGGCGCCTATTGCAAATTGAGATGCATCAGTTGTGAGTTGAAACGCTTTACTGAAGTCGGGATACATTAATACTACGTCTTCTGAAGTCAATGAATTTTTTAATTTTTGAAATGCTTCTAATGCTTCGTTGTTAAGGTGAATTTCCTTTTTGCTTGATTGAGCTTTGGACGTACGTCCATCTTCCCCTCTTAAAAGAGCGGTGAGCGGTTTTGCCACTTTGGCATAGTCTCTGACGAAACGACGATAGTAGCCGGAGAGGCCAAGAAAGGAACGCAAGTCCTTTAAAGTTTTTGGTGCTGGAAAATTCGTTATTGCCTCAACCTTAGTCGGGTTGGTACGAATCCCGTCGGGAGATACCACGAAGCCTAAAAATTCGACTTGCTTCTCAAAGAATCTACACTTGTCCAATTGGACTTTCATTCTTGCTCTGTAAAGAGTGTGAAATATATCACGAATGTGTTGAATGTGATCATTTTCATTTTGGCTGAAGATTATGATGTCATCGATATAGACATAACATATCTTGCCTATATATTCACGTAGAATATCGTCGAGGGCCCGCTGAAAAATGAATGGTGCATTTTTAAGGCCAAACGGAAGTCTTACAAATCGGCTTTCTTAGGTACAACCCAGACAGGTGAGTTGTACGGAGATCTAGAAATTCTTGTATTATGCCAAACGAGAAAACACCAATCCTACCAATATTTGTTGAGGTCGGTCGTTGTAGGCTTGGCCAAGTTTTTAGAGCGGTGAAACGTTGAAGAAAAAAATCAATTGTTTCCTTGTGATTGCTTAAAAATTCTACAAATTTTATTTGATAAGAAAAAAGGTTAACAATTCAAATTTATTCATTTTATATACCTTGGCTTACAACTATTATTTACAACAAAGAAAAAAAGGATTTTATTTAATTCAAAGATCTGTGCGTAAGGTACAAAAATTGTTCAAAGACAAGAAATGCAGTTGCAAGAAATTAAAGGTTAGGTAGAATCTTGCACATGGAGCACAAGACAATGCATTTATGTTACGTAGTTATGTTTACGTTTTCTTAAGGCTGCAACACATTGAAGGTTATAGCTTCAAGGGGAAGATGGCGTTAACATGCCGCCCCCAGTAAGCTGACTGCAATATGCGTCCGCCTTACTCTGTTGTTCATCTCTGCCGGTTACGTCCAAAACTGCCAACTTAGCTGCAGGTCGTTCATATAGACCGCCTTTTGTCTGAACCTTTGCTCGGCGTACCTGTCCGTCTTTTGCCATGTCTACATCTACAATGACCCCCTTTGGCCAACAGTTTCTTGGCAGATCACTGTCCACTATGACGACCAAATCACCCTAAGAAATCGGCTTAACTTTGCTGAACCACTTTGACCTTCGATTAAGTGTTGGCAGAAAGGCTTTTACCCACTTCTTCCAAAACTGTTCAGCTAGTATTTGTGATTGCTTCCAGCTCTTTCTAAAGTCGAAGATTTGCGGATCACAAGGAGGTTTTGATCCATTTGAAGTGCCAAGAAGGAAATGGTTTGGCGTTAGTGCTTCATCATCAGCTGAATCCAAGGATACAAAAGTTAAAGGCCTTGAGTTTATAACATGTTCAACCTCAATAAGTGCACTTCGCAAAGTTTCGTCTCCGACTTTTCTCGATGGCAATATCTGGTAAAGCACAGTTTTTATAGATCGCAACAGCCTCTCCCAGGCACCACCCATATGCGGAGCTGATGGTGGATTAAACCGCCATTTTAGTTCTGCAGACATAAACTCATTAGTAACCTGTCCCAAGTCAACCCTTTTCAGCTCTTCTCGAAGCACTTTCTCCGCACCTCGAAAATTTGTGCCGTTGTCGCTATAAATTTCCAGAGGGGTTCCACGGCGAGCGATGAAGTTCCTTAAGCACATGATGAAGGAATCTGTAGTCAAACTATGGGCAACCTCAATGTGCACCGCTCGATTTGTAAGGCACGTGAATATTGCCCCCCATCTTTTTTCATTTCTCCTTCCAACGGTGACAATAATCGGACCAAAAAAGTCCACTCCTACAAATGAGAAAGGTTTGCAGAATGCTAGCCTTACCCGTGGTAAATTAGCCATTTCAGGAGTTCTTGGTTGTGCACTTTGGATTCTACAGACTTGGCAACCTCGTCTTACTGATTTGTAAAGTGCTCTCAACTTTGAGATGTAAAATCTCTGTCGGATTTCATTCAGGACCGTCTCATGGTTGCAGTGATGGTATTTTCGATGATAAGCATCAACTATTAAGAAGGTTATATAATGCGACTTTGGAAGAATAATAGGCGTTTTACAGTCCGTTGCGATGTATTCAGCGAAAGCCGTCCGTCCCTGCATTCTCAAAACTTCATTTTCATCTAAAAATGGAGGGAGCTTTACTAGGGCGCTACTCTTGGGAATAGATGGTGTTGTTTTTTCCGCACTTCTTTTTAGTATATTTATCTCTTCTATATACACTTCTAATTGAGCTTGCCGATAAAGAAGCATTTCAGACTTCCTAAATGCTTCTGAATTTATGACAAAATGTTGTACTTGTGTCTCACTGCAATGTGCTAGTACCTCCATATTTCCAAAGTCACATACCTTACCGCTCACCGTTTTTCGTACCAAAACTCTCAGCTTCAATTTACCAATGTACATGAAGATATAAGCCACACAACGCAATAATTTTCTCCAGGTTCCAACACGATTTACCTCAATTAAGTTACAGGCGTCTTTGACTTCTTTAATATGTAGTAGATGTGGTCTAAATTCGTACTTATCGGCTATTTGGATTCCTGGCATTTGCGGCCATTCCTCTTGAGCATCATGTAGAAACAGAGGTCCACTAAACCACTCACCTGACACATCCCAGTCGCGATCAGAGTTCCATTTGGTTGCTTTATCGGCCACATTCAACTTTGAAGGAATCCATCTCCATTCCAAAATATTTGAAGATTCCAAAATCTCCCCTACTCGATACATCACAAACTGTTGAAAGTTGCGACGGTCAGTACGAAGCCAAGAAAGAACTGTATTAGAGTCAGACCATAAAAACCTCTCACTAATTGAAAAACTATGTGCGTCACATATAGAGTTCATTAGTCGTACTCCCAGTACAGCGGCTTGAAGTTCGAGTCTAGGAATCGAAAATGGTCTGCGTAGAGCTACTTTAGTTTTTGCACTCACTATCATCGTTTCGATTTGGTTACTATGTGCAATCCGAAAATAAGAAACAGATGCATAAGCGTTTTCGCTTGCATCGAAAAACGTGTGTAACTGGATGGACGCTCCTGGTTGGCTCAGATTAAGGGAATAGCATCTTGGAATTTGTACTTCAGTTACTCTAGGCAACAGCATCTGCCATCGTAGTCACCTTTCATGTAATGATGATGGCAGCCTTTCATCCCAGCCTAACTCGACCCTCCAAATACCTTGCAAAAGAACCTTCACAAAAACTAGAAAGTGCGAGAGGAATCCCATGGGGTCGAATATTGACATTAATATTTTAAGAACCTCACGCTTGGTAGGAAACTTTCTCTCAGAAAGCACACTTCAGTTCAAGTGATTAAAATTCAAAGCGTATGTGAAAACGTCAGCAGCAGTGTTCCAGTGTATGCCTAGAACTTTCTCCGTTGCCGTGAAGTCGACGTCATTCATACCAAAGGCTTTGCTTTTATTTGAGCTATGGGTATCCTCTTGCAACGCGATGAGTACAGCTGTTGAATTTGACATCCAATTCCTTATGTGAAACCCTGCATTCGCGTGGATAAATTTTACGTCTTTCGCAAGTTGAATAGCCTCATCTATAGTGTCTGTACTATCTATAAAATCGTCCACGTAATGATGTTGCAATATTGCCTCTACTGCTCTTGGCTTACAACTCGTAAACCGCAAGGCGTTCTGGTTCTTCACAAAATGAGCTATGCACGGAGAGCACGTCGCGCCGAAGGTCAAAGCTTGCATTTCAAATACACTGGGTCTTCCGGTAGTGGTTAGCATCCTTCCACAAAAAACGCTGCACAGATCTGTCTGGTTCACGCACCCTCACTTGGTGAAACATTTCGGCTATATCTCCACAAATTGCTATTCGCCTGCATCGAAAACCATACAATATATTCGTTATTGGGATTAACTGGTCTGGACCTTTAAGGAGAAAGTCATTAAGAGAAACGCCATCACTTTTCGCAGCTGCATCCCATACAAGCCTAACCTTTGCGGGCTTATTTGGGTTCCTTACTATAATAATTGGCAAATACCAAGCATGACCTTCTGTACTTAGTTCCCGATCATTTAATTTCTTGGCATATCCCTTAGCCACTAAATTTGAAATTTGCTCATTAAAATTTTTACTCTGTTGAATATCGTTCTGAATTTTTCGATCGAGTATTTGAAAGCGATGAAATGCCATGGAATAGCTGTCAGGCAAAGAAAATTGATCAAACTTTCAAAGCAGGCCAACTTCAAAATGTGTATCAATTCGCACGCAAGTCTCTTCAAGAATTCTAATAGCTCTTTTTTGTTCTGCTGATATCATTTGATGTGTTGGAATGCGAACACCAATGTTTTCAATTGAAAAGAATTTTTCAACAAGTTGGTGGAGCTCTGCATCGGTGTGGTTTTGAAAAATATGTAAAACAAATTTCCTTATTTCGCCTTCATTTTTGTTTCTTCTTTCAGGTCCGTGTACACACCATCCTAGCCGAGTTTTTGTTGCCATCGGTTCAGCTCCACTGCCCTCAAATACTCTCATCGGCACTCCCAGCTTCCAATTGTCCATACCAATAAGGATTTTCGGTTGTGCCCATTCGTAAGAAGGAATAGGCAGGCCTTTCATGTACGAGTTTCGATTTTTGAGCACATCACTTGATACTGATTGTGTTGGCAGACCCAAATTTTCCACCGTACGAACGTTGCGAAGAGTGTACTTCTGGCATTCTCCATTGTGTCCTGCTATGCCTAAAGAGACTATCCTCGAGTTCTTTTCCACGCGTGTCGTTTCAGATGTCCACCTTAAGCAAAGCTCCTCGGATCTACCATGAAGATTTAAGTTATCAGCTAGTTCTTGTTCAACCAATGTCAAGGAGGATCCTCCATCCAGAAAAGCAAAAGTCTCAACAGATTTATTGGTACCGTAAAAGGTCACCGGGATTATACTGAACAACACATTCGCTGTACAATCGTTGTCAGTTTGGTCGGTATGACATCCTAAAATTGAGTAACCAGATTGCGGCCTAGCTGCATATCCTCTTACGTCAGAAGAATTCCTTGCACCGGACTGTTTAGCTATACTATTCGTCATTTCTGTTAAATTGGCGTTATTTTCAACTTGGCCACCTTTTGCGTTGTTGTGCAAAAGATAATGATGTTTCATTGCACATCCATCTATCCCACACAATGATGTTACCTTGCATCGAGAATGAGGATGCTTCGACAAGCATGTATGGCATAAATTATACTTTCGAACGATATTCCACTTGTCAGAACGTCCAGCCAGTTTGAATTCGTTGCAAAATTTCCAGTGCATGATCATTGTTACAAACGTAACATCTCTTTGGCGCTCTAGTGTTTTGGTGGTTATTAACTGGGACCTCAGCCACGGCATGCGTATACAAATGATTATTACGTCTGTCACGTTTGTCAGTATCTCGTATGGTTGGCATTGTGACGGAACAAGCAGCTTCCGCAATGTTACTTAGCCAGTCAGAGAACACTTTCAACGATGGTTTATGCAACTCCTTGGAGAATATGGCCCAGTTTAACAGAAGGTGTGGGGTGAGCTTGTCTGTAAATTCCTTAAGCAATGTCGGGTTGTTCAAATGTGCTGTCATCTGCGATGCTTCCATAGTAGCACAAACATTTTGTATTGCAAGTGCATATTCAATAAGCGTTTCAATCCTTTCGGCTTTTGGAGGTGCTTGGTTTTTGGCTTTGGTTATCATGGCGTGAAGTATGTGTTCTGGTCGGCCGAAACGCATACGAAGTGTTTTTATTATGTCTGGCACAAGCTTTGGCAGCAAAAGGCGGTTCTTTACCGCTTCTAGAGCACTACCGCGTAAACATTTCTGCAGGCGTATCAAATTTTCAGCGTCAGTATATCCCGCAATAGATGTGCTTTGTTTAAACGAGCTGATGAACATTGGTCATTCTTCTGCATATCCATGGAACAAAGGTAAATCTTTCGATATTGCCTGCCTAGCTGCTAGCTGAGATGAAGAAAGTGCATTGGTTTGTTTGAATTCGGAGCTTGTACTCGGAACAGTAGGTTGAACGTTAGGATGCCGCGATTCAGAAGGTGTTAGGTTTTGCATTTGCTGACTTTCATTTTCATTTCGGTTGGGGTTGCTTGGGACAGATTGCCTCTGAGGCATATGAACTACACGGGGTTGTTGTTGATCATGAGTGGGGGGCGCTTTAGTTTTGGGAGGAAAATTATTTTGTTCTACCCAATTTTGGGTTCTTTGGCTACGATCTACTGACTTACCATCTATTTTATAATCTTCCTCATCCGAAGTGCTGAATTCCGCAAGAATCTTGTACTTTTCTGTCAAGTACTGCCGATTATTTGCCTCACGTAACTGTCTTTCTTCTTCGAGCCTCTTTATCATTAAATCCTTTCGTTTGCGGGACTTCGATGATTTGGACTTGGCACCTTCTATGGGACTGATCGGACGTGAAGATGGATTTGGATTCTGCATTGTAGAGTGTCGACAGGTTTAGCAGATCCAACTCGTGTCATTCACTGCAGTGTCTACATTGACGCATTAGAAATGAAACCAGGCATCGCATTTGTCACACGCTACCATTTCTGGTATGTCGGGCTCATTACAAAGCTTGCAATTATGCTTTTCCAATTGCGATGACATTGCATTTGGTGTTTTCTCGTTTGGCATAATACAAGATTTTTTAAGAATTGTTGAGGTCGGTCGTTGTAGGCTTGGCCAAGTTTTTAGAGCGGTGAAACGTTTAAGAAAAAATCAATTGTTTCCTTGTGATTGCTTAAAAATTCTACAAATTTTATTTGATAAGAAAAAAGGTTAACAATTCAAATTTATTTATTTTATATACCTTGGCTTACAACTATTATTTACAACAACTTGACAAGATCTCATTAGTCATTTGTTTTCTCCTTTCAGTTATAACAGGAGTGTTAGTGAAGGCTGCCTCAGCATAGGTGACTACATCTGCCAGCACCTCTTCCTTAGATTTACCATCATACTTTTTGGTCTTAGAGATCAATATTTTTGACTCTAATACCTGATGGTGTAAGACAGCCTTCACTATGCCATCTTTCTTTTTGTTGTCTTTGTCCAAGACTCCAAAAACGTAGGATTCTCTCAAGTTTGCAGGGAAGTCAGTGAAACCTTCCGAAATCATGAGGCTTGTTTCCACAGGCCTGTTCAAGTGACTGCACTTCGACATGATCTTGAAAGCAAACTCAGGGTATGAGTTCATTATTCTCGATAAAGTCACAGTCACTCTAGTAGATGAATCAGTGATCTTTCTCTGGATATGGTAAAGGCCTTTGAATTTCTCGATAAGCTGCGTAGCTTCAGGTTTAATCTTCCTCTAGTTAACAAAGCAGTTATCAAGAAGATCAAATCTTCCCCCCGCTTGACTGAATCAGGTTGGTAAAGAGCTAGAACTGCTCGTATGGCCTTTGGATCAAAACCTTGATAGGCCAACAAGTGACTTAATTCTAAAGTCACTACTTCGCTAATCTCTCCTAGGGTCGCACCAACAAACGACTCATCTACTGCCGTTGACTCAATGGCGATGGTATCAGCCTGTTGGCGAACAACATCTGATTGAGCATTGCGGAATAGCTTTGTTTCAAAAGTCTCGGGTTCAGGGGCCATTGTTGTAGCAGATGAATAACTGTCTGAATCTGATGAAATGTCCTGGATTAATGTCTCTGGTTTTCTGGTGGGTTTATTGGGTGGTGATTCAAGTCTTTCAATAGTTGCCGCTCTTTCGAATACAACTTTGATAGGGACTCTATCCTTGTACTTTGCTGGCTCTAGATTGATGGGAGCACTCTTCTCTCTAACTAGCCTGAGATCGGGAGAAGCCTTTGAGGGTTTCAACTGAAATATGTGCTCATTGACTCTGGCTGGTTCTCTGTTATATCTTCTTAAATCAGATACTGATCGTAGAAGGGGAACTAGTTCTGCTAGTTTGGTTTCTTTGTAACCCTTTAGCTTTTTTAGAGTTGATGAACTTCTTTAAGTCAGTGACTGTTCTGGGTTGTCTTAATAAGCCTTCTATAAATAATTCTGTAGTAGGGAGTTTCAACTCTCTTAGTTTGCTCTTGAGCTTCTCAATTTTCGCTGGTCAATGTGCGTAAGACGGATGGCCTGATGATACGGATTTGACTTTCGACTTCTTGTTTAAGAGGTATGTGATACGGATAGAACTTGGTGTAGACAGGGGAATCCGTGGTGGTGCGAATTTCGCCCACAACTGTTGTTGTGTAAGTCAACTTCTCGTCCAGCTTGGAGAATAACGTAACGCATTCTTCCACAAGCGAGTTGATAGCATTTTTCTGTGAATCGGACATATGGTCCATTTGTATATCTAAATTGTTAATTGCTTGAGAAGTTTTTTGTTTCATTCTAATTTTTTTTTTGAGAATAGGGTTAGGGACCAGAGAGGGCCGAATATAGTTCCGGTTTGACCCCGTATCTATGAGGATTTGTAAAAACTTCCCACTCTTCGTCTTAACCTCAATGTAAGGTAACGAAGAGTTCGTTAATCTAAAAAAATATATATCCGAGAAATCTTCGACATTAATATGGTTTGGATCCATATATTCCGATGGTTCCTCTGGTATATAATTTTCTAAAGATTCATCGAATTGACTATTCTCGTACTCTAAAGTCTTGTTATATTTTGTAAGCTCGTCCTCTGTATTAATGTGGAAATTTTGTTGGGGTCTTGGTGGGTAGGATCTTGGCGTAGACACTCCGGGTTGTGCCCTTGTTTGGGAACTTTGTGGCTCATATTTTAATTGTGGTTTTGGTAACGGATTTTGTCTAATGTTAGCTTGATTGTTAGATTGTGGAGTGTGTGTTTGATTATAAACGGGTGGTCGGTATTGATTATTAAATTGTGCGTAAGGTTGATTATGATATATAGGTGGACGGGTCGGAAGTTCGCTAGGATTTCTAGGATAGTTGTTGTTTTGTTGGACATAACGGGCTTGTTGCATGTTATGGGAAGGGAAAGGTCTTGTTGCACTTAGGTACTGATACTGGTTGTTTGGCGTATGCCTTTGTGGATTTGATGGAGGAGGGGGGTGTGGATACTTTTTACCTGCCTGATTATTATAGGCATAATTTGTCCTGTAACTCAGATTTTCGAGTTTAAGGCAAAGATTTAATGCGTGGGGTAAATCTAATGGTTCTCGTATGCCGAGTATCCTTGGACAAGAGAAACCATTTGGTATTCTAAAGTGCTAAGTTCTCTTTTGTCCGCGTAATGCATATAGTAATGTGTTCAGGGTTGAACACAGAAAAACACTTCTTAATTTCCTTTAGTTTGTTTAATAAGTTATTTTGTAAATTATTTTATTCAGCTTTGTTTATTTTACATTTATTTTAAGTTTAATAAGATTCTTAACATTCGACAACCAAGAACAAACTCAACATAAAAAAAGGCAGAACGACTTAAGACTAAAGCTTTACTTAAGTAACAATGCTCGTTATGAGAAGAGCTTATAATCCCTTGGCGTCGTTTTGTTGCTAAGCGAATGCTTAGCCACGATAAGCTCTCCAATCTTTCTTCTTTAACTTAATAAGCACAATAGGTATTTGCTGAGCAAAAACTTAAAGTGATAAGGTAGCTTAGGTGTGTTCAATTAGGTGATATGAGAAGGCAGTTCTATTATGTAACAATATTTAAGCATCTGGATATGGCCCTCCAATCCAGTGGAGTGTTGTATGACTCCAAAGCCATATCCGCATTTCCTATAATTTTATTCCTAATTACGGTTAAGATCCCGTAATATTTCGGTGTACCCATTAGAGGCTTGTAAATTTCAAGGATACGTTCGACACTCTTCTTCCAGGAGCTGTATTCCCCCGGATCCCCTGAAAATTGCCTAATGCAACGAACAACATCTGGGATCTTATCCATGTCATCAAGTCGATTTTGATGCTCATGGTTGATTACTTGGTCTGTGCCAGCGAAATTGTCACAGTTGGGATTAAGTACTTTTTGAACTATTGAGGGACCCTTAGATTCTAGGATTTGATTCACAATGGCTGTGATCAATACATCGAGGGCAGGAGTGGATACCACCTGGCCTGAATCTGTATGCGAATTTAGTGATTGAAATGAATTGTTCCCTTGGGTTTCGGGATAAGCATTAAGATGGGGATTAGGGCGATTAGGGTTAGGATGCCTTTGGGGTTGGTTTGTGGCAGCCTCATTTGGTTCCACAGGATCGGTGGTTAGGCAAATGGGAATTTAAAAGGAAAAAAAAAATAAAAATTAAAAAATTAAAATCAAATTAAAAATTAAAAATTGAATTAATTATAAAAACTTAAATTCAAATTAATACACTTATTTTATTTCTTAATTAGTTTTAATAAACTTTTTACTTAAAAATATTTTCGTTTCACAATATATTTCCTTTATTTAATGTAAGATTTTTTTTTGTTTATGAGATTAAAATTGATTTTCTTTAAAATTTAAATTTTATAGATCTATTATTTTTCACTTTATAAGCTTAGATATCTAACTTACAATGATAGAAGAAAATTCTTCATTCCTCGGGTGGTGCGGCTAGCTTATTTAAATCAGCTTCCGGTTCGTCTTCCTGAATTTGTTTTCAAGGCTACTGCGGGGCCCTTGTAGACGTTTTTGGTCCTTTTTCACCACAACGACAGTTCACGTGGGCTTATTGAGTTTGTTTTTGTCTATTGAACATGCGCGGCGAGGTAATTCACGTCGTCTTACGCACTTTTAAATTATTAATTTTTTAACGCGCGACTTATGTTTTATGTGTCCCGTTTGGTTTAAAAAAAAAACAAAGTCTTTTTTAATTTGGGCCACAGGCCATTAATACTTTATTATTCACTTTTAATTTTTACAAAGCTAATCGAAAGGGACCCGCCGTCTATAGCGTCGCTGCGATCACCTTTTAATACCGTATCAATAAGCCTCGATTCACCAATGAGTTCTTCCTAATATAGTGTCTTTCTGCTGATGTTGTCAATTGTGGTTCGATTACCTGACCTACTTTAGGTGTTGTCATCAGTTGATTGTTTATGGTTGATATTGCTGATGTTGCTGTTTTTGGTTGGTCGTTCGTTGCACTTGTATTCGTTATTGCTGATGTTGCTGTTGTTGGTTGGTTGGTCGTTGCACTTGCATATGTTACTCGCGCGGCGAGGTACTTAACGTCGTCTTACACACTGTTAAATTTATAAATAATTACATTCAAAGACTCAAACACTCAAACACTCAATGTCCCTGCTCGGGCGCTAAATAAATTCACTTACATGAAAATAACTTTTTAAAAATATTTATTAGAGGAGAACCTCTTTATTCCAAATTCAAACTAGAACTAACTACAATATAATTGTCCTAAAAATAACTTAACTTATGCCTTATGCTGCTCGTGCGGATGTTCCCACAGGTGGTGTTGTTTTACATCTCTGCTACGTAATGGAATGCAGCTTTTTCCTTGCTGTTGTTTTGTCGCCAGACTCAGCGTCATCAGAATAGAGTGTGGGAGTGATGGAATATGTCCAAGTTTGATATCTGATCTTTTACTGTTTGATATCTGAACTTTTACTGTATTAACTTACATAATTTTTTTCTTCTGTCACAGTTGTGGAACCCCCTTGCAGTTCATCTGTTTCGTTGGCTGGCTCACTCAAACTCAAAGGCGAATTAGGAACAGGTTTTGAAGGATTGGGCTTTTGTGGTTTCCCCTTGTCAGGTGTTTCATTTTTCTTTTTCGTAAGAGGTTTACGTGGCCTAGAATACGATGCGCTATTTAATTGCGCTTCAGCATATTGTTGTTGTTGTTGCTGAGATGCACTTCTTGGAGGTTGCTGACGTAGATGCTTTAATGGAAGTGCACAATTGGATGGTTCTTGTTGTTGTTGTTGCACAGATTCGATTGCGGTTGATAAGACTGAATGTTGTTGTTGCAGTGATTTCCGACGAAGTGAAGTACATCTATCACATCGATATTTAGAATTGTTTGTAAGCAAATATTCTAAATCCATTAAATTGACATTGACACACTCACAGTGGAAAATCGAAGCACAGTCCCCACAAGATATTTTGGAGGTACAATTAAGCTCCACTTTGTTATTACACACAAGACAGATCATTTTAACAATATAATAATTGACTTAGAAAAAAAAAAAAAAAGCAAAACAAAAATGTGTATAATTAGGCTCTGAGAAAAGCGTGTGCACCCCACAACAGACACAACACAAGTTGTTGTTTTTTTAGATTTTCTTTGCTGAACTTCTTTATTAAAAGTCGGTTCTTTGTTAGCTGTTCTCCCATTTAAGTCTCCTATTATAATTAGATTATGTGTTTTCATTGAGCAAAGCATATCATACAGGTTATCGTAATCATTCTGCCATCTTGTGCAATTTATATAAATAGGTACAATAAACAGTTTACTTTTATAGTTTTTAATTTCAATATAAAAAAAATTGTTTGTCTGGTTAACTTCATAGTCAATTTCTATATCTTTTTTTATTACTAAAAGAGTACCACCACTAGCTCTTCCCATGTTTGAAGTTTTTATCGCCGAAATCCAAAAACATTAATAAGATTGGAAATATTTTTCAATGATTTCATTTTTTATATCAACTATATGCGTTTCAAAAAGAAATATAAAGTTAAAAGTGAGGAGAAAATTAATAAAGCCTGGAAATATCAATTTATTTTTCAGTCCATCCACATTATACGCAACAACATTTAATTCAGAAATTTTTGTTTCTTTTATCCGATTTCACCTCACTGTCTTACATGCGCTACTGTCTAGAATTCTGTTCGGTGACGTTGGCTGTTAGAGATCTGTCATTGACATTTCCATGTTTTGGTTGTAAACAACATTGAAATATATCCGCGGATAAGCCAAAAGTTTCAGATAATTTATTAAAACCGCATGTATTTCCATGCATTAAACCTAAAACATCGTCCCAAATAAACAGCAAATCTCCAACAAGAAGCTTATCATCCTTCACAACAGCTTTGATGTTCACACTGTTCTGCTTGATCTGTTTTCGGACGTGAAGCAGATGTGCTCTTCGCCGTCTCATGCTCGGTGAATAATCTTTTTGTATAGAAATTCTAGTGTTTTCAGATTATGTGCATTTTTTTAAAATTGAATAAACATCGTTTTTACTTCCAAACTTAACTACAAAGTGTTTAAAATTTGGATTCCATGACTTGATTTCATTGATATCTTTTGTGTTTGTCGCGTTTATGTTGCCATTTGATAGCTGTGAACAAATATCAATTACTCGCTGTTTTTGTTCGATCGCGTTATTAACTTCGAGTTTAAAAATCAAGTTCTTCTCCGTATTTTGTTTTTGTATAGCTTCTATTTGGTTCTCTAATAAGTTTACTTTAGATTGAAGAGTTTTTATGTCTTTCTTTTTTGATTGCTCCTAAATATAAGCGAAGTTCATCTATATCTGATTTAGTGGCCAGATCTTGTTGTTTTAGATCAAATGGTTGCATTAGGTGTTCTGCCGTCATATCAGCCACTTTACTTGGAATTTCAATTTGTTTACCTTTTTTAGTAAATATATTCATTTTTTCTGGAGAAATTTCAGATATTAACCGCTTTGACATTCCTTTTTGCCGTTTGAGAATAAAAAAAGACCTTTGTCTCCCGGTGACTTTTAATTCCCCAAATATAAGAATGATTAAGTGTTCACTTGCCTTTTTTAGCTGCTACAAAGTGCCCAAAGAAATTTCTTATGCAGATTTTCGTAACTCTCTTACTTGAGAGTAAGTGTTTTACTCTCTCATCGTCTCTTTTTTTTTACTAAATTTGTGTGTTAGGGCACAAGATTAAAGCAAGAAACAGATTAGCACAGCAACTTCAATAGGCTCTTGGGTAAATAATTTTCTCTGGAAATTTCTAAGTATGTTTTATCAATACCTATGGGGTTAAATTTTTTAAGTATCTTTAAGGTGAGCTCGTTTGCTTCATCTGTTTTCAAATCCTTAAATATATTCATGCTTCTGTGCAGTATTTTCTTATTTAATTTATGTTCTTGTTTCCAAACTTGTTGGAATTCATTGAATATTGTACCATTTGTTACGTATATACTGTTTAGGATACTTTTATTACTTTTATGTGACCTTTTCCTCCAGAATGAGCTGGATTTGAAATCTTTCTTAAACAATTTTCAGACATGAGTAAGATTAGCACGAGTGACAAAGTTAACTTTGCTGACATGGATATGCTTTTCTTTTGATTTTCCGTTTCTAGCCGCTGTATGTATTTTGTATTATTGGCCTCTATTTCTTTAATCATCTCGAGTGATAAAAGCTCTTCAAATTGATGTTTTGTTGCTGATGGTTGTATGAGGGCAGGAAAAAAGTTATGCAAGGTAACTTCTGATGCTGTGAAGGTGTATTTGACAGTTGAGTTATGGAATTGGATGATGTATCTTCCATTTAACAACACCTGGTTACTGTCTATTTCCACATAATCGTTAAACTGGTTTAGCAATACCACGCCAGGAGTTAGCTCCTCTGTAGAGGGAATATGTTTGTTGTTAATCTTTGTGCATGAGGGAGGTTGACTTGATAGTAGGTAGCTGATATATTTATCGTTAGTTATATTTAAAAGGGAATTTTGTTTACAAATTGAAAGTTTATTAAAAGTTTTACATACTTTGGTTATACCATACATTTTGTTGTCTTTACATTATAATATGTCAGTATAATCTAGTTTTATTATGGTTCTATTTTTTTACAGGTTTTATTAAAATTTTGTTACATGTTTCAACTTCAGTTATTTTTAAACTTAAAATGTATAATAACACTGTCTCATTATAAGCTATTTTTATGTCTGCGAATTCTATTGCTTCTATTACATTACTGTAAGGCATATTATCATTGTAAATGACTTTTTCTATTACATTAATTTCCAGACTAGAGAGAATGTATGTGTTTATAATTCCAGCTTTAGCCAATTGCATTGCGTATTCTATATTATTAATTTCTTCTTTAACAAATCAAGCTTAAATTTTAAGTATCATATCATATCGTTTGCTGTCAAATTTTGAAGAGTGGGGATGAAATTTCTCAGAGAATAATAAAATTCGCTCAAAAGTAAAAGAACGCTTTTTGCATCAAAATAGGGAATCTTTTTAAACGTCAAAAAACATTGGTGTCATTTCTTTGTTACAAGTGGAAATGATTTAAAGAGTGAATTTAACTAAAAAAAATTAATCAATTAAACGAAAATGAAAAACAATTTTTTTGTTGAAGACGACTTAGATCATATTTTAGAGCTTTTGGATGAAAGTGATGATGATGATGATGAAAGGGTGCTGCTGGCATTGTTGGACCAAACAGAAAGAAGAAAACGAAACTGCATTAGGGATTCTTGCCGGAAGATACGAGACTTCCAATGCATTTCAACAACTTCGCCCTGACAAACGGTTAGATGCAACAAAATGCACTGAGTTTACTATTGTGTTATTGTTGTTATTGTGATTTGTTTTTACAAAAAATATATTTTTATTGACAACACAACATATATTACAATAAGTACAATATATGAAATATTTTAAAACTTAATGGAGACCGAGAGGCACGCGAAGGTTTGTCTAAACTGATCGAGAGCACAAGTCGTTCTGCCTGCTCGTAGATGTAATTGTCTTAACGAATCCGCGGTCGATCCTTGGATGCTGCTCTGCACGTTCGGGAAGTCACGTACGCCTTTTGGTCAAGTGGTTTCTTCGTCTGTTGTATTAATCTTATCTTCTATGCGGTTAGGTTTTAATAGACTCCAGATGTCACTCACACATTTTGTACAATGTGCATTCATCTATTGTATATTTGTGTGATGGCTATTTGTTTGGGTTTTTATGTTTTCCAGATGTCGTTAGCCACTTTCTCTTTCTTATCGCACCGTGTAACGTATTCTGTGGAAAATTCCCAAGTTGCGTGGAATTAACTCACTGCAATTTTTTATGGTTTGCAGGACACGAAGCCTGCGCATTCAGAGATTTAGCTGATCGCTTTAATGTCTCTGTATGTTCGGTATCTCATATCGTACATCGTGTTTCACTGTTTCTGAGTGGCCCTAGTCCAACCACAATTACTTGGCCAAATGAAGAGGAGAAAATAAAAACTAGCTTCTCAAGTTGAGTGGAATTAACTCACTGCAATTTTTGTATGGTTTGCAGGACACGAAGCCTGCGCATTCAGACATTAAGCTGAATTTTACTTTCTTTCTTTAACAATTTGTTTCTACAAATCAATTTTTTGTCTTTCGATTTCATTTTTTTCTTTAAGTATTGCACAGAGTTCTGCATTGAATTGTGCTTTTTGTTCTCGAAGCTCCTTTCTTCCATTTTTCTATAAAGCTTCTCTTGGATGCTCTCCGTTTTTCTTCTCTCTCGTGGGCTAAAAGGTTTGTAATAAAACAAAGTTACTTTTAAAATGCAAAAGAAATAGGTAATTGCATACAGACCTGAAATAGATGACGTCGACAAATCGCTCCCTTGATTCTCATCCATGGAAAAATTCATTCCAACAGGAACAGGGTCGTCGCTGTCTACCACACATTCTGGTCGCAGTGCTCTGTTTCTGCCCAACAGATTTTCCAATTCGCTAAAATGGAAATATAAATGAATCTCGTTAATTTTATTTACATTATATAGTATATAACAACAACAAGCAACAATAATAGCAACAAAAGTTAGAACACACATTTCTTACCTTTCATACGGACAGGTTTTTCTACTTCTCCCAGTTTTTTGCATTGTTGAGCTTGTCCATTTTGTTATTTTTTATTATAAAAAGTATTATAAAAAGAAAAACATACTTTAGCAGCAGCAACTTTAATCAAAACGAAAAGAATTAAAACGTCAAAATAAACATGAGCTTTTGAGTTTGACAGAACTTACATTTCTTCCCCAAGAATTTTTCTGCTTTAAAATAAGGGGAAGTGTTTTTCTCTCTCAAAACCTCTCTCTTTTCTCTAAAACTCTCAAATTCAAAAATATGAATTATTTGACCTGGGTATTCCGGAATGTGGGTTGGTTGTAATTCTGGTTTGTTTGGGCGTCTCGTATTTATTCTCTTTACAAACCTTGCAGGCTTTAGTGACTTTCTATTTTTGTTTTCATATTATGAAAAAAGTAGTTTTGAGAAATTTGAATTCTGTTCTCTCTAGCATTCCTGTGTGCACGATTATGTTCTTTT
The DNA here is from genome assembly GCA_963971375.1 of Platycheirus rosarum. Classification (NCBI taxonomy): domain Eukaryota; kingdom Metazoa; phylum Arthropoda; class Insecta; order Diptera; family Syrphidae; genus Platycheirus; species Platycheirus rosarum. The sequence goes on along the minus strand of OZ020509.1, from coordinate 24,335,154 downwards.
ATTATTTCTTCCTCTTGTCTGTTTTCATCTGTAAGATCCGTAACTATGTTTCTTGAAAGGCGCATTTTGTATTGGATAAAGTGCTTAGGAATTATTCGTTTTATTAAATCTAAAATGCTTTCTTCTGCTTTAATGACGTTTGTGACCGAAGGGTTGAGATATTTTTTTAAGAAAACCTATTATTTTTTTTTTTGAGTATAATTTATTTCACATATGACGTGGCGATGGTATGTGGGGGAAATTATATGATGGAGTATCACTAACGCTGGTATCTTTTTTTGGACGAAAAACAGTACTTTTACCTCAAAATTTGAAAAAAGCAGTAAGTCGAGTTAAAAAAAAACAGTATTTTTCGCAGTATATATTTTTTTTTGATTTTTATTTATTTTATGTAATAAAAATAGGAAAAAAGCAAAAAAGTCATCAAAAGGGAATTTATTTCAATCATCAGAATCGCTTTCCATTTCAACATCTACATCAACGTCTGTGGTTTTTGCTTCGTACTTTCCCTTTGCAGCAATTTGACGAAGCAATTCCGGCTTTGTTTTTAGATATTGATGGAAGTCAACGCAAGTTTCTTCATATTGCATTTGATGAACAGAATCGCCTCCAAAGTCTCCACTTCTAATCGCGTCTTATCTGATGTCCAAGTTTTATTGACCGCTGAAAATACACTTTCCACCGATGCTGAAGTTCTTGGCAAACATAAAATGTATTCTAAGATTCTAGCCATTTCTTTGTATTTGCAATCTGTATTATTGAGATGGTTAAATATTTCTACCCATCGATCTACAATAGAAACATGGTCATCCTTCCACTGATTGAGTTTGTCACTCGTACAATAGTTTTTTATGTATCTAAATTGCGAGTGCAAATTTGAAGCATTTTCATTTGCATTATACAAATTGTATTCGTTCAACTTGGTCATGACCGCTTCGACATCATTCCATTTTGGTGTTTCTCTCAGTGTTGCAAACACAAAAGGATTTAGCGTCACAAATTGTGATGTCCATATATGAAAATAGGAGATTGCAGCGGCTGCAAAATTTGATAAATTATTATTAAAGCATTGAAACCTTGCACAACAGCGGATAAAATTACAAAATAATTCCTTCCGTATTGTAGCCATTTCATTTGCATTGTATCCATCGTCAGTAAGTTTTTGCTTATCTGCTACTGCACCTGGCGATAAAAAATCATCTTCTTGACGCATTTTTAGTATTTCTTCGAGCTCATTTAAACAGAACGCAACTTCGATAGCCGTGACATCATCGCCTTCAATTTTTAGTACGTGTTTACCAAATAATTCAGCCTATTGAAAAAGATGAAAATGTTTTATTTAAATTCGACTGATATTCCGAATAGATTTGTACTACCTGTTCTTGCACAAATATCAACCAAAATTTTGACGATTTTTCACTGAAAAATTCTTTCAGCTTCTTTTCTTCTTTCCCAAGTTCAATAAAATACATCTGAAGAGCTTCATATTGTTCCAAGATACGCTAAATAGCAGGCCCGAGAGCCAAAAATCGAGTTTTCGCATATCCGAGCAGCTTGTTATATTCCACTTGTGCCGAGTTACAAAAAATTTTCAACGTTGTCACGCGTACAGTGTTAAGGTAAAAATGGGAATATATTTTAACAATAGCCCACTCTACATCGAAAGGTATTTCTTCACATGCAAGTTTCAACGCATTGTGTGTTATATGAGCGACACAGCCGATGCCAATCAAATGCGGAATCCACTGTTTTAATCGGTAAAAAACATTATTCTGGCCGCCTCGTGTTTCCCAAAATTAACTTTTGCATTATCCCCGCAAAAACAGACGATTTTCTTCTTCAGCTTGTATTTATTGGCTGCAGATTCTATGAGATTCGATATTGTGGTTGTTTTCGCCACTTTCTTTGGTTAAATTCAGAATTTTAACTCGAACACCAATTGTGGGAATGAAATATCGAACGAGCACTGGGAAGAGTTTAATATTTCCATGGTTCGATGCATCTGTGTAGATTGACACATAATTGCAGTCTTTCAGATTATTTTCAAGCAATTGTTGGGCGTGCGGCGCAATAACTTTAGTAATTATTTCTATTTTAAAACATGATTTAAATGTTTTTTGTTGCACAATCCGAAGACTTGAAACTTTGATTAGAATTGATTACGTGATATGCCCAGACCCCTTCTATTGCCGCTAAATGTGTATCCAAATCTGTTTTAAAAAAATGTGACTTAATGGATTGGCTGGAAGAACCCGCAGTTTGAGCATCTTGATGTTTTTTGGTTGTGATGTGACGAGCAATATCTGCGTTACCACCAGATGCAATGGAAAAAGTACCTCTACATTTTCTGCACAACACATCACTTTCACTTTTGATTTTTTCTTAAAACGGATATATTTTACGAAGTTTTGCATTAAATGTATATTTGACTCTCAGCATTTTTTATTCTTTTTGATGAAAAATTAACGGAAAACAAAACAGAATTGATCCGTTCTAAAACACAGCTGTGTTAATTTTTAACTTTTATATTATGTATAATTTTATATTGTATTATTATGTATATAAACACTTTTTAAAAACTTGATTAGTACTTGAAGACGACACGCGAGTTAAGTTCTTATACTTTTTGTCGATTCTCGATCAATCCGCAATCAAGGTTCTTCAATAAAAATGAAACACTTTGCTTTTTGCTGGTCAATCAATGAATGAATCTTTTTTTTAATTCATTTCGCTTAATAACTACTTTATACAAAATCAGCAATTTGATGGGAAAGGAAATGAAATGTTATTTGATTCGTTTCCGTTCCCATTGTAACATTTATTTAAAATCGGCTGGTTTTTGGTATTACACAAGGTGTGACGATGTTAATGTCACTCTTAGTTTTTAAATTGGTGGTGTCATTGACCACATTCATAACACCTTCACCGCCAGACTTTGAATTCTCCTGAATTCTTTTATTTACATCAATATTTACAATTTTTACATTTGCATTATTTCTTTTGAACCATAAGATTAAAATGATTACAAATATTCCAGCAATTAATATAATGGTTACATTTAAAGCATAAGATACATTTTTATGGAATTTCAATTCTTTGATTTCCTTAATATTTTCAAAATGTTTTATCATAATATTTTCAAAGTTTACCGCTTTCGGTATTGTTTTATTTACATTATTACTAGGATAAAAATACTTAGATTGAATTTTTATTACTTGATTGTTAAATTGTTCTTGACAAATTTCAATACTGCAGTTATAAAAATTTATTAAATTATTTTTGCTTAATATTATAGTTCGATCATCGCAATTTTGAAATAGTTTTTCTTGAACTGCATTCAAAATTACTACTGTATCGTCATCGATATTTTTAACAACTGTTTTATTATTAAACTTAAGTCTACATTCATTTTTCCAAATGCAGTTCTTACTTACTTTTAATTCTTTTAACAGTTTGTTTTCTTGGAATTCAAAGTTCTTGTTATTAATTGTTACAAAATATGTTTCTTTTTCATCAATCTCAAAGAATTCCGAGTTTGGTAGAGGAAAAATTAGCTTAAGATCTACTTTAATATAATTCTTTGGAATTTTAATTGCTATAACTAATGATTGGTTAGCATATTTTAATATACCAATCTATACTAATTTTAACATATAAAAATCAATATCGTACATTTTAATTTCCTCTGACGTTTTAAATACTTGGATGAAAGACATTATTTTTAGCGGAAGCTATACTATCCTGTATTTAATCTACTTTACTCTCTAAATATCTCAACTTAAGCATTTGATCTAAGTACAGTGATTGTCTTCTCATATCGTTATTTAGTTCCGAAATTGAATTAAGAAATCCAGTTGTCTTATTTCTATCTTGTTCTACTGCTTTTCTGAGAATATTAAAAGTATCATCGAAATGCCTATTAATTGAAATTTGTTTGTTCGAATTGAAAATTGCGTTGTTAATTTTGTTTTCTTCGTTAATTTTCAAATGTTCTAATATTTCTTGCCTATCATTGTCATCCATAGTACCAAAAAGCCATTTGTTTAGAGTACCCACTAAATTTATTAAACCTCTTTTATGTCTATTTTCTTTTGGAATTATTGACCTGATTTTGGCTCTGATATCGTATATAACTGTTTTTAACAATTCTTTGTTATTTATCTCAAAATTCTTTATATTAGTCTCAATCTGGGAAAGTAGATTGTCCATGTCGTTTACATTTATTAAGTGGAGGATGGTTGTGGTCTGGTTGACGATTTCAACTTCTTTGATCCTGATGGTAGTGTATCCTATCTCTTCATGAATTGGAGTTACCTGTAGTAGCCCCTGTACTGCTGGTATTACTATTAACAAGATTATCACGTTGATCAAAATCTGTAATTTTGAGAGGTCTTTTAATATTTGAAACATGTACATTCTTTAAAGGGTTTAATCTGTAATAAGGCTCATCTTTATGTCTGAGTCTCTTATAATTCCTTATATGTCCTACATCTCTATTTTCTTTGTAATTTTCCCTACTTAAATTCCTTTTGTTAATTATATTTTCCTTAGTCTTTTCTATTCTTGCTCTTAAATTTTGACTTTCTTTTTCATCTTTTGCTTGTCTAGGTGAACATTTTACTGTGGAGTGATACCGATCGTTATAGTTTCCTATAGCCATCTGAATCTTCATTTCAATTGAGAGCTCACTTCCCTCTATTCCCGTTATTATTTCTAATAAAGTTGAGTGAAGCCGCTCTATGTCTGCATTACCTGTATGGTTATTTGGTTTTGTAAGATGAACTTCAACGCCCTCGGCATTTAAGAATTCAATTAATTGGTCTGCTCTAAATTCATTGTCCATTATAATTTTTTTTGGCTTACCAAATTAAGCAAACTGCTCAATTATTAATGTCTTTTTCGCTCTCCAGTTACGGTCAGTAATCTGATAAGCTGCTGCAAATTTAGTTAGTTTGTCTATTGTAGTTACAAAAGCATGTTTTTTAAAATGAAATATGTCGAGATGAATAACTTCATTTTTGTCTAAAAGGGTTTCTGTGATTTTAAATTTTGCTTTAATCGGTTTCCTATCATATTTTATTTCTCTACATTTACTGCAATTACTTATTATAAGATGAATATGATCTCTCAACTTAGGGAAATATATTTTATCTTTAAGGCTATGATAACATTCATTCATTCCACTATGCATTGACTCTTTAGTATGGTAAAGTGACAATTGCTTGTGTAATTCAGCCTCTGTCTTTATTTCTTGAGCTCTTTTCGAACATCGTATGAATTTTATATTGTTGTCTGATGAAAACATTGATATCATATCTGTCATATCTATATATATATATCTATCATATATGTATCTTATTGTAATCTGAGTCATTTACTTCAGAGTAAGTTCCAATTTGCCCTCTCTTTATATATCTTCTTAACATATGTTTTATAAAATTCTCGCTTTCTAACGGGTTTAATTCTATAACTGTTCTTTTATGAAGTGTTTGAACCTCATGTTCTGGACTGTATGTTAGTAAAATCTGTGTTCTATATTTATTTACAATATGTTGGGATGCAAGATGATCCCAGGTTGATAAATAGAAGGATCACGATCGGGTTGGGAGATGAAATGAAAAAAGTAGTTTTTATTTTTCTCTTAAATAAAATGTTTTATTATGAGTCTTACCTCGATGAATGTTAGTATAAGAATAAGAAAAAATGGTGGGAGTTGACAGGATGAGCTTAAACTTAATACAAAGGTGAGATGGGCATAGTTGTATGCGCCACCTGGGTTTTCGTGGTATAATAACTTTACTTAATACAAAGGTGAGATGGGCATAGTTATGCGCCACTTGGGTTTTCGTGGTATAATAACTTTACTTAATACAAAGGTGAGATGGGCATAGTTATGCGCCACTTGGGTTTTCGTGATATAATAATTTTACTTAAACATTACCGCCCGCCTTGCAGGATTATACCTGCAATATAATACAAAGTATAAGTATCTAGTTCGTATATGTATGAAACAAATTAAGATTGGGAACCTTTAAATTACCGAAGGGGTTCCTCTCACTTCGGGAGGAAGGAAAAGTTAGTAGGGGATATCAATTACAAATAAATACAATGTGTAATGTATAAAGATACAAGATAAGTTCAGTATATAAAGGCATTTGAAATATAATTTTAATATACATAGGATACGTATTCTTCAAAGATATTCTTGCGCAAATTTATATATGATTTATTGAGAAATCTGTAAGATATTTAAAAATTGAAACTATTATTGATTTTGGAATGACACATAATTTTACAATGGGTCTGGTTATATCTCCATTCTGAGTGCGGATTCTTGCTACGCGAACTCGGTTATCGTTGCCTGGAAACAAATTCGTAACACGACCTAGCCGCCACTCATTCGGGGGTAGGTTTTCCTTTTTTACTGCAACAATATCACCTATTTGTAAGTCGCGTTGAGGATATTTCCATTTATATCTTTTATGAAGTTCCTTCAGATATTCTTCTTTCCAACGTTTACAAAATTGTTGTTGGATTACCTTTAACTTTTCCCACCTATTAAGCAGTGAGATGGAAGACTCTTCAGGAATTGGTTCGGCTATAGAAATTAGCGGACTCCCGACAAGGAAATGTCCTGGAGTTAGCGATAGGCAGTCAGAAGGGTTTTCAGATACTACGCTGATCGGACGAGAGTTGAGACATACTTCAATGCGACAAAGCAATGTCGAGAACTCTTCAAAAGTATACTTGGTAGTATTCGCAACTTTTTTGAAGTGGGTTTTAAAACTTTTGACACCTGCTTCCCAAAGGCCACCCATGTGAGGTGCACCGGGAGGAATAAAATGCCAAGATAGCGTAGGACTGTGTGAATAAAGTATATCGGATGCTGTTTGTTGTAAATGTTTTTCAAAATCTTCTTTGAGAGCTCGGCTAGCTCCAACAAAATTTGTTCCGTTTTCGGAATAAACTTCTTGAGGAAGACCTCTCCTGGATGCAAAACGATGGAATGCAGCTAGGAATGCAGCTGTAGATAACTCAGTGACTCCTTCTAAATGTATGGCTTTTGTAGAAAAGCATACGAAAACACATACGTAGCCTTTTGTTATTCGGCAACTCCTTCCAAAGTATGTTTTGATATCGAAAGGACCAGCGAAGTCCACTCCAACTTTAGAAAATGGTCTCGAAAATTCGCACCTTTCCGGAGGCAAGGCGGCCATAAGTTGCTTTTGTAGATTTTTTTTTGTGTAGCACACAAGTCTTGCAACGGTTGACACAAGATTTTATCAGGTTTTTCAGATTAGGAATCCAATACCCTTGGCGAACAAAGACGAACATAAGTCGATTTCCTCCGAAATATTGTGTGAATAAAATCTAAAAGAAGTTTTGCAAACAAGGAATTGTAAGGCAAAATAGGTGGATACTTTTCGCTCCAAGGAAGATTTGAATTAGCTAGGCGACCGTTCATTCTCATCACGCCCTTAGAGTCGAGAACTGGATTAAGTGTGAGAAGTTTGCTATTTCGTTTTATTGGTTGCCTGCTTTCCAAAAGTTGGTACTCCGAGAAAAAATAAAACTTTTGTGAAAGAATAGTGAGTCTTTCCCTTACGAAAAGAATCTCGTTTCGGGTAATATTAAAGTTCTTGTAGCTTAATTCGGACTTGAACCTCGGATTCGTTCGATGAAAGAAACGAAAAACATACGATATTACTCTCAACGCTTGTGTGAATTTAGAGAACCTTTGGAGAATGTCTTTTGTATGATTTATATAGAACACTTTAACAGGTTTGGACTCTAGGTCAGCTTCGGTAAATGAGCTTGAAGTGCTGGAAGGCCAAGACAATTGATTGGATCGGAGCCAGATCGGACCGTTCCACCACAACTCATTACCTAGAAGTTCACCAGGAGCCATCCCCCTTGTTGCTAAATCCGCTGGATTATCCTCTGAAGCGACGTGTCGCCATTGGATATCACCAATATTGCGTTTTATGAGGCTAGTGCGATTTGCTACAAATGTTTTCCAACAACAAGGCTCCTTTTCTAGCCACGCAAGAACTATAGACGAATCTGTCCACAAGAAGGTAGAAACGTTTTCAAAGTCAAACATATTTGTTGTAGTTCTAATAAGTTTGGACAATAGAACTGCACCGCAAAGTTCCAGTCTAGGAAGCGAAACTGTACTCACAGGTGCAACTTTGGTTTTAGAACACAAGAGGTGGCAACTGCTGCTTCCGTTTGCTTCGGGAACTCTTACATAGACGGCTGCAGCGTATGCCATTTCAGAGGCGTCACAGAAGCCATGAATCTCTGCCGCTCTTCCGGTAGAAGTTTCTAACCATCTGGGTATCTGAAGCTGTGAAATGTCAGGCAAAGTTGAGGCAAAGGATTCCCAGGTAGCTAGAGAATGTGGAGTAAGACTCTTATCCCATACGGTTTTATCTTTCCATATTTGCTGCATCAGGATCTTAGCCTTTATGATAATTGGTGCAGTCCAACCAACGGGATCATAAAGCTTAGCAATGTGAGAAAAAACTTCTCGCTTAGTGCAGGCAGTTGAAAAGGCAATTGGTTTAGTTTTGAAGTAGAACATATCAAGTTTTGCATTCCAAAACACGCCTAGTGTTTTAAGAGAACTTTGATCGTCTAAATTCAAAAATAAATCGCTTAGAATATGATCTCTTGGGATATTTTCAAGTAAAGATTTTGTGTTGGATGTCCATTTACGAAGGACAAAACCAGCAGAAGCTAGGATAGCTGTAATTTCTGACTGCGCTTTCAAGGATTGTTCAATGGAGTCAAAACCTGAAAGTAAATCGTCAACGTAAAAGTCATCGCGAAGCATTTGAGAACCTAAAGGATATTTTAATTTTTCATCTTCAGCAAGTTGCAACAGTGTGCGTATTGCCAAAAAAAGCGCACAGTTGACACCGAAAGTGACAGTTTGCAACTCGAAATCTTCTATGTCCTTTTCCGGAGCACTTCTAAAAAGAATTCTTTGGAATGTAGTATGCGAAGGATGTACTCGAATTTGTCTATACATTTTTGTAATGTCGGCGTTAAATACGTATCGGTGTTTACGCCAACGAAGCATAAGTGTAACAAGATCTTTTTGTAAACTTGGTCCTGTATGAAGTACGTCGTTTAGGCTATTGCCTGTTTGAGTTGGATTCGAAGCATTGAAAACTACTCGTAGCCTCGTTGTTGAGCTTTCTGGCTTAACAACAGCGTGATGGGGAAGATAGTACGACATAGCCTTACCATCGCAGAGAATTTCCGCAGAAGGAACTTGTTTCATATGATCAACATCTAAATACTCGTGAATTACATTATTGTACTCAGCTTCTAGCAGAGGTGTGTTTTTAAGACGACACTCAGATGCGATAAAACGCTTTTCACATATATTTCTGGAAGAACCAAGGCTTAAGGTATTAGGAAACTCATCTTTGAATGGTAATTTAACGACATACCTACCATTAGACTGTCTATAAGTAGATTCGGAGTAAAGCCGTTTGCAAAGCTTATCCTCGTATGAGATGGGTTTTGAGTCGGAAATCTCTTCTAACTCCCAGAAACGTTTGACTTCCTCATCCAATGAAACTTGGTTGAAATTCGTAATAAATTTTGTGGCATCGTTCGGTTTTTGAAGGGGACCGGAAACGATCCAGCCTAAAATGGTATTTTGTGCTACCAAATTTCCTTTCAGATTGCGATGAAGTCCTTCCTGGATGATGTGCGGATAAATATCAGCGCCAATGAGTAAATCTACCCTAGAAGACTTATGAAAATGAGGATCCGCAAGCTTTAATTCGAATAACTCTGTAAAGTCTAGTGAATCAACAGATTGAGAAGGAAGCTTCCCTGTTGGATTCTCAACAACTAGAGCTTGTACAGGAATTGTTTTGGAATCGAAGTTGGAGCCTATATCAAAGTGACATAACATTTTCGAAGTCGTAGCTGTAGTAGAATTTACTCCAGAAATTGTTGCATTAATTGGCGTGAACGGAAGGCCATAACGTAGTTGAGCAGCTTTAGAGATCAGAGTTATTTCTGATCCAGGGTCAATTAAAGCTCGAAGAGTAAATTTGAAACCCTGAGAACTGACCGTCACTAAAGCTGTTGCCAATAGAATTTGTTTTGAAGAAGTAGAAAAAAATGTATTAACGTTGGAAGGATTGAATGTCGAAGCTTTAGTGGACTGTATTGATAATGGGGATTCTCCCTTAGAATCTGGTTGATTAGATGCTTTAAAAACTTCTTGCAAATGTAGAAGTGTATGGTGTCTTTTCTTGCAATGGTTGCACGAGAACTGACTTTTACACTGTTGTGTTGTGTGGAAAGCTCCTAAGCAATTAAAGCATAAGTTGTTTGACCGAACTAGTTTAATTCTTTCGTTAACCGATTTTCGCAAAAACGCATTGCACATTCGAACTGAATGATTTTCCTTGCACAGAAAACAAGTAGTTTTTATAATTTTATTATGATGCGCTTTCAATTTTCTTTGTGGTTGAGCCTGTGGAGCAGGAACACCCTGTTTCGGTTTTGAGGAAATTTGGAAATCGTTGACACTCTCTAAAACTTTGTAGCGCGAAACTAAAAACTTACTCATCTCTTTCCAGGTTGGTATTTCTGCTGGGTTATCCAGGCTTTGTTCCCAAACGGAAAGTGTTTTTTCTGGAAGACTGCTTGAAACTAAAAACGTTAGGAACGAATCCCAAGACTCGGTTTGGATGCCATAAGACTCTAAAGCACAAAGACAATCAGTTAGAATTCGATAATTTTCTTTGATACCCTTATCTGTTTCTAGAGAAACTTTTGGAAGACTCAAAAGGATCTTCAATTGTCTGTTAACAAGTATCCTCTTGTTTTCATACTGCTCTTTGAGCGCATTCCACGCAAGTTCAAAATTAGCATCTGTTAATTCAAATTTAGACACTATAGCGTGTGCCTCATCACGAGTTTTTGCTAATAAATGGTACAGCTTTTGAACTGCGCTTAAACGAGGGTGCTTTATATACACCGCAGTAAACATGTCGCGAAACGACGGCCACGACAAATAATTTCCATAAAATACTTCTGAATCACACGCTGGAAGCCGAAAAGAAGTATTATTTTCTGATGTCTTATCAAGGTTTCTTACTTGCAACAAGACCTCAGAAACCCCTAAAGCAATTTCCGCACTTTGACTATGAGAGTCTGGTTCCTTAGCAGGAAAATTACCTATCTTTTCAGTGGCACTTAAAATTAACTCTAGACATGAAATATAAGTTTCTGTAGAAAGCTTATACTTCGATTTCACTGCACTAAGACTTTCTTGTGACAGCGGATCTGTCGTGTTACGAATGCATGTTGCATATGCAGATTTAACATCTGACCACAAACTCGAAAGCTCAACTTTCCTTGCTTCCAACGAATGAAGCGATAAGGAATTCAAATTCACCTCTCTAAAATCCGCGAAATATTCTACTAACGAGTCGGCACAAAAGATGAAATTCTCCATTTGAGACATCTTAAACTTAGCTATTTTACGTAATAAATAAGGAAAACAACTCAAATGGATCAAAGTAATGAACTTTAACTCTTTGCTAAAAGCAATCGCTTAACAAGAATTCTATGTAGGTTTCAGATATGAAGATTTAACTCAATCACTTTAAATGAATACTATTTAATTTATTTTCAATAAGATTTAAATATTGAAACATAGATTGCACAAGAACACTTTAAAGCGCACGTACCTGTTGCTGGTGAAATGAAACCGGTTTCTGTTGGTGCTAATCTTGCTGCACTGATGACGATTATGATCGTTGAGTGGGCTTCTACTGCAAGGGTTAGGTTAAGTAGATCTGCACGTGATGAGAGAATGGTGATGTTGGATGTGTAGATTTAGATTAAAGCTGATAAGAAATGTGTGAATGCTTATGGAGGTTGCGAGATGTATTTATGTTTTTGTAGGATGAATGGATTAGAGATGATCTGGATAAATGTTGATGATAAATTTGATTGATATCAATGTTGAATGAGTTTATTGGTGATCTGAATAAGATGAGTAGATGGTTGATTGCTGATTTTCTGTGAACTTGATGTCTATTGTTGAATCAATTTGATGTAGAACAGATTGATCGGTGATCGTTTCTGTGCAATTCAATTGGAATTGCAAATTCAATTATAGGATGATCTCAAATGAGATTGATGATCGGTGATCGCTTTTATTTCCAGAGATTAGTTTCAGCGGAGCTCAATCTCATAGTTAAATTCTTGAAGCTTTAGTATCCACCTTTGGTGTCGTTGGGAAAACTCTTTCCCCTTATATTTGCTATTCAAATATTTGATCGGTGCATGGTCTGTCACAATTTTAAATTTCTTTCCATACAGATAAGGTCTAAAGTAGCTGACTGAATAAACAATTGCTAAAAATTCTTTATCTGTGGTGCTATAGTTTTGTTCGTGTTTATTGAGTGTTCTTGAAATAAAACACACTGGATGACCTTGCTGTGATAGCACTGCTCCGATTGCATAATCACTGGCATCTGTTGTTACAACAAATGGTTGGTCATAATCTGGATATCTTAAAATTGGATGTGACAAAATCAAACTTTTCAAATTTTCAAAAGCTGATATATACTGCGGATCATTTGCATTAATTTTGGCACCTTTTTTTAAATATTTTATCATAGGATACGCAATTTTCGAATAATCCTTGATAAACTTCCTATAAAATCCTGTTGCTCCTAAAAATCCTTTTAACTGCTTTTCAGTTTTCGGTATATCAATTTCTTGAATAACTTTTATCTTATCTGTGTTTGGCAACATCCCGTTTTTAGTTAAAACATGACCCAGAAATTCTGTTTCTTTCTTGAGGAAACTACACTTATCTGCTTGGATTTTTAAGTTATGTCTTTGTAACCTAGTAAAAATCTTTCTAAGCGATAATATATGTTCTTCTAAGGAAGTTGAAAAAATTAGAATATCATCGATATAAACCACACAAATCGTATTGATATATTCGCGGAGAATTTCATTCAACATCCTTTGGAATGTGGCTGAAGCATTCTTCAAGCCAAAAGGCATCCTTATAAATTCGTAAAGACCACCAGGAGTAACAAATGCTGTTTGTGATATCCTGGTGATATCCTTTTGCTAGGTCTATAGTGCTAAAATATTGTGATTTTCCTAGTTTATCAAGTATACTATCAATATTTGGTGTCGGGTACTTATCATCTATAGTAAACTGATTTAACCTTCTATAATCGACAACATTTCTAAACTTCTGGATACCTGACTGATCTTTTTTCTTGGGTACTACTATAATCGGTGAGCTGTACCTACTTTTGCTTTTTCTTATAATCCCATTCTTTTCCATTTCGTCCATTTGCTTTCGCACTTCTATCTCATGTATTTTTGGATAACGATATAGCTTTGAATTAATCTGTTCGTCTGTCGTTGTTTTTATTTCATTAACAATAGTATCGGTATTTGTTAAAATATCTCCTTCCCGATACAAAAGATTTTTAAATTCTCTAATTAAAGGTTCTATTCCCCTTCTTTCCATTTCATTTAAATGATCTAATGGTATATTTTGCACTTCGCTTACTTCAAGTACATTAACTTCTTCTAAAGTCTTTGTCAAGAATGGAAGGCTCACCCCATTATTCATGATCACTTCTTCTTTTTCTATGTTAATTTCCGACCTTGGTTTCCACACATTATTCCTATAATTCTGACTTGTACTAGATCTCGAATTGTAATCTGAATCTCTATTGCCTGGATTATATGAATCTGGTTGCTTCAAACTATGAAAACGATTATCCCTATGACTATTTCTATGGAATTCCCTATCTCATCCAATCTTTCTAAATGTTTCTGTTTGTTTACTAACATTTCTTAGATTTGAACTATCTTGACCTATGAAACTATCTATGGTATTTCAAATGTCTGACAAGTTAGTTTTATCCATAATACAATAAGCTAGGGCTCCTGATGTTTAAGCCTTAACCCTTTATATAGCTATTCCACTAAAAAAATCTGCCATTGTGGTACCTTCTTTATAAAATGCAGCATATTCTACAATGTCTTCTACTAATGAACTTAATTTATTGCTTAATTCTAAAATAGAACTTACTTTTAAATTCATTATTTCATTGGTGATTGTCAGCTGGTCCTTCCTCGGTCTGAAATGGGTTCTCAGCCTTTCTTCACATTCCAACCAATATTGGGGCGGATTTACCCTCAGTAGACTTTTCGCTGGGCCAGAAATTTTCCAATTGTAGATAATTTCGAACGCTGCTTTTTTTTCCTCTTCCCTACTGTATTCGTTCATCTTTTTATTTACTATATCGATGAACGATGGTAGCGTCCCAGTTTCCCCTTTGAAAATTGGTATGTAATCCAATTCCTTCTGCATACTGGTTGCTGCTCTAGTGCTTTGGACTACCAACTGAGTTAGCATCGTAATGCATTGCTGCATTTTTTGCTGTTGTTGCTCGATCTCTTCCGGAGTCATTGTTTTTGTCTTTCACTGTTTTTTTATTTTATCTTTTTTTTTTATACGAGTAGGTATCACACTTTAAATCAATGTTTGTTTTTTTTTTTTTTTTTTTTGATTTATTTATTTATTAATTCACGGGATGAGGTGGGGTTGTGGATGGCAAACACAATTTATTTTTAAAATCTTACTTCACTTCACTTCACTTTATTTATCTTTTTAGGGTGGTGGAGGGTTTGTGGACGGTTAACAACCTAACACTATCTTTTAATGACTTTTAAAAAATTTTATTTTGTTGTGGCTGATTTTTAGCTCACAATTATATTTTTGTTTTAAAAAAAAATCAATGTTTCTTAAGTTTCGTTTCTTTGTGTTGTTCTTAAATGTTCACTACAACACTACGTATCCACTTTTTGAGACTTTTTTATTATTTTTTTTGTTTTATGTAGGTTCGTCGACTACGCCAGTTAAGTTCTAATACTTTTTGTCGATTCTCGATCAATCCGCAATCAAGGTTCTTCAATAAAAATGAAACACTGCTTTTTGCTGGTCAATCAATGAATGAATCTTTTTTTTTATTCATTTCGCTTAATAACTACTTTATACAAAATCAGCAATTTGATGGGAAAGGAAATGAAATGTTATTTGATTCGTTTCCGTTCCCATTGTAACATTTATTTAAAATCGGCTGGTTTTTGGTATTACACAAGGTGTGACGATGTTAATGTCACTCTTAGTTTTTAAATTGGTGGTGTCATTGACCACATTCATAACACGCGAGTTAAAAGGTCGTGGTTGCGGATTTGTTAAAAAAATGCAACTTTATTGATCGAAAGTCAGAATGATAATGAATGTACAATTGAACCTACTTAAAAATTATAATTTGCTTAGTTGATTTCTAAGAATCGCCGGAAATTTATCAGACGCTGATTAGGCGTTATTTCCAGAAATGCTTATTGTCAACTTTGCATTACATTTTATTGCAATTCGTTGTTCTATATTATGTTTATTGAACTTGGATGTTGATATTGCTGATGTTGGGAGTTGGCGGAAATGGGGTTCGTAACTTGAGTGTGTAGCTGATGTTGATATTGCTGATGTTGGGAGTTGGCGGAAATGGGGTTCGTAACTCGCGCGAGCTCTCTTCGACTTCGACCACAAAATCGAAAGTAAATCTGCTAGAAAAAAAGAAATGACTCGCGACAAAATAGACCTAATTAACGTCGCCGACCAATCGAGGGAAAGACCTAAAGAAAAAGGGTTCATGCAATCCAAAAAAAATTCAATTTAGGTAGAATATTTTGCATAGCAATCGAAGTGCTTGAGAGATACATTCCGTTTCACTAGCGATATCACCACTGTTTTGCCGAAATAAGGAAAGGGTTGTTTTCTGAGTCTAGACTAGAAAAAGAATTCCAAATACCGCTGACAAAGTGTAAGTAACATCTATTGTGGTCATTATTGAATTCTTTTGAGTTTTAGATACCAATCGCGAGCCGCTGACCGGTTGCATTATTTTTAATGAGTGAAATTAGACACTTCTCATAATAAGAGTGGCATATATGAATAAACTAAGGACTACTTCATTGAGGAGCAAAGCTCAAAAATGTGCTGATTAGAAATTCTATGTTTCTAAAAAAAGCAGTATTTTTGAAAAAAAAACTACGCAGTTTTTGAGGGTAAAAAACAGTACTATACTGCGAAAAACAGTATAAATATGAGCCTTAAGTATCACCTAAGGACAGTATTATTTGATTTTTAAAACCCTTGATCGGTGCACTAATAAATGTAAGAAGGTTTTGAATAGAATTTTCGTCAATATTCTGAGATACTGTTAAGGAATTAACATCAGCGTGAGTGGGTGCTCTAGATAACGCGCCTGCCACCACGTTTGTTTTTCCAGGCTTACACCTAATTTCATAACTGTATTCTTTCAGTCTAGCTTTCCACCTTTTCATCTTGGTGCTGCTTTTTTTGTTGCTGAGAGTAAAGGTGTGCGGTTGATGATCTGTGAAAATGCGCACTTTTGCTAAACCGTAAAGGTATCCTCTGTCTAAGAGAACTTAGGGCCCATTTAATGGCTAGGAGTTCCTTCTCACTAGTGGCATAGTTTTCCTCGAATCTAGTAAGAGTTCTCGAAATAAAGGTTATAGGTTTCTCTCCTTGTTCAAGCTCCTAATGCGAAATTTGAAGCATCTGTACTTAAATCGATGGGTTTTTAATAGTCGGGATATGCCAGAATTATGTTCTGAGAAACAAGAGAATTTTTCAATTTTTGGAAGGCTTAGCCTCCTAATTTGGACGATTTTGTTTTTGACACTTGTCCTCACTCTCTTCTGGGCTGTCAAGGGTTTGGCCAGCTTTGCAAAATCGTGAACAAAGACCAAGAAAAGAACGCAGTTGTTTGAGGTTTTCCGGTTTAGGAAAGTCAAGAATTGCTCTTACTTTGTCGGGATTTGTTTTCAATCCATCAGCTGAGATTAAATATGCTAGGAATTCCACTTCAGCTTGAAAAAAATTACATTTACTCATCTTTATTTTCATATTTGTAGAGTATCGAA
The DNA here is from genome assembly GCA_963971375.1 of Platycheirus rosarum. Classification (NCBI taxonomy): domain Eukaryota; kingdom Metazoa; phylum Arthropoda; class Insecta; order Diptera; family Syrphidae; genus Platycheirus; species Platycheirus rosarum. The sequence continues at coordinate 24,318,117 of OZ020509.1, read as the reverse complement.
AATTTGCCTGATTTGTTCGGCATAATTAGCCTCATTTTTACTAAATATTATTATATCATCGATGTACACTTGGCAAAACTTGCCAATAAACTCATGGAGAATGTCATCGAGTGTTCTCTGAAATATTGCCGTGGTATTTTTAAGCCCAAACGGCAATCTTACGAACTCATACATACATTATACATCATACATTATTGATTGAGAGGATTTTTTCTCAATATCGGATTCCCTTAAGGGTATCTGGTTTAATCCACTTTTCAAATCAAGCACAGTGAAAAAGGTGTTTTCTCCCAACTGTGAATTCAGTATCGGATATCTATCTGCAATGGTGATAGTATTGAGTTTCCTGTAATCTATTACCATTCGGTATTGTTTGGCGTTAGTGAAGTTAGGTTTTGTCGGTACTATCCATACCGGAGAATTGAATGGTGACCGTGAAAGTCTAATAATGCCATCGCCAAGCAATTGTTTTACCTGTTTTTCCACTTCCACTTTTAAATGCATGGGAAAAGGAAAATGTTTGCTGTGAACTGGTTCTTCGGTAGAAGTTCTGATTTCAGCAACGATTTTTGTTGTGTAAGTTAGTTTCTCGTCAGGTTCTGCAAATAAACTCAAGTTATTCCGTATAATAGGGTCTAGCAAACTTTTTTGTAAATCCGTTATATGACTTATTTGAGATTCTGCATCAAGTGAATTCACTGCATGTGATTTGAGTTGTTTGATTTTAATGCAAAATCGATTAAGGATTGACATATAGCTATATTCATAAGTACTCCGTGAAATGTTCTTAGGGATGGTAATAAATAGAACTTAATGTGCGTATAGAGTAAACTCTGGTAAGACGGTTGAATACTAAATTTATTTATCTATTTATGTTCCTTAAATACAATTTACTTGTCTTATCTTATCTCTATTCGTACATATTGTGTTGTTTATTAAATGTAACTTTTACTTATCTATATATAACCGTCAATGTATGTATGCTGAGGTTGTTCTTTCTTATCTTTATTTCACATACACATTGGGTTATTTATAGATAAGTGTATGTTTATGTTTGAACATTCTGCGGGCCAACAGAAAGTGTTAAAATTCTTTTTCTGAATATTATGCCCCGTATTATGTAAACTACTAAAACAATAACCATGATGCAACTTAATATTAATCCGCTGTGACCGCTTATGTGGTGAAAGTCCAAGCCCTTAAGGTGAATGTTTTCTTCCTTGAACCTCTCCAAGTCCCGTTGAATTTTAAGTAGTTCATTCTTGTTGTTTATTATATTTGCTTGTATAGGTTTAATTCTTTCCTCTGCAACTTCGTCCAATGCCTTCGTCCATATCCTCTGTTCCTCGAAATGGTTAATTGTTTCAGATTTGACTTGTTGCGGTGATATAAGAAAACCTCCGTTGTATCTTACAGTCCATTGTGGCCTTAATGTGAGAAGCCCTTGTGCTGGAAGCTTAACCAATTTATGCTCAGATGGTCCGCAGCTTACATGAATAGCCGTTTCCGTAAATTGCTTAAACAACCAAGTATTTGGTTTATTTAACTGAATCCATTTGTCTTGCTGACTTACTCGTTCAAAATGACAGCTTGTTGTTTTTGATTTCTTTATCGGTGATATCTCACATGATCCATCAGCTGCAGTTTTCCATGGCCAATTACCATGGCAAATATAGTGGGTTTCCTCGTTTCTTAGACAGAGATTTAGTTGTGTCTGACTCATTAGATTGTATGCGTCTAATTGGAAGTTGAAAACAAGTATTTCGGTGTATATTTTTGGTGTCACAATAATCTCTCCCTGACGTATTAGCAGGACAATTATCTGAAAAACGTCCGATGCTTCTGAGTGAAGTAATGGAATTTCCGCGTCTATTAATAAACGCCGGTCAAGTATGAATCCCCTCGCTTTCATTTGGCGAAATATTTCTTTCAATTTATTTGTTGTACCATCGCGAGGTTAACGAAACTTCCCTGAGATTTCATTCCTAATCTTGTGTATCTCGTTTTTTAGTTTGACGGTTTTAATAACAACGGATTCATATGGTGATTATTTACATCAATGAGGATGCTTATAACTGGCATTTGCACATCATAACATTCTCTTAACATTGCATCAAGTTGCATTGCTGCTAACTGGAATATCATTCCAGCTTTGTATGCATTATGAGCTTGAAGTGTCATATTGCGTATTTCAGTAGTTTGACCATTTATTTTTATAAATTGTTCGTTTACTTCTTCTGTCGTTTTCCTTAAGACATTTACTGTAGCATTTACCAGTGATGTTTGCCTCTTGTTTAAGCCATCCAGTTCATGTTGGTTGTCCAAAAGATTTTTCATGTTTCCATCTCTGTCCATGATGCCGAATAATATGTGGTAGAGTGAACCAACAAATTCAAGTGGAGCTCTTTTCACCCTGTTGGTTATTATTAATAATTTGTTATTTTCTGCCAGTACTTCATATCTTCTCTTTAAGTGTGCTGTTATTAAATTGCACTGCTCGCTGAAGTAGAACATTTTGGAACACTTGTCTTGTAGTTTAGTTATGTAGATTGAAAAATTATTGGTTTCTTCAATATGTGAAGCTAAGTCGTAGTAAACTACAACTCTCCACTTTGATGCCACGACATCCATTTTTCCGATTGGGACTAAGTAGATTCCCACATTTTCGTCTAAGTTTTTAATTGTCATCTCAGGTGTTGGGCTCATATTGGTTGTTGAACTCTTTGCTCGTCCAAATGCAATTAATACAAAGAACATCAACATCCACCATTTGATTCCATACATTTGTGTGTTTTTGATTCATTTTGTCTCTTTAAACGGGTGAGCTGGCATGTTTGCTGTGAAATGCTATTATCCGATTCTTCTTCAGATATCTCGATGGGACATAATTTATGTATTGGTCTTTTGTAGAGTCCGTCCTTTGTTTTGAGTGTTACTACTCGCACATTGCCGTCTGACCCTTTGTGGACTTCAACAATGCGACCCATGGTGTTTCATTAATTTGACGACTGCTTCCCAAAGCCCTCCAAAGTGAGGACTTGCAGGTGGGATGAAATGCCATTCCACCTTCATTTCAGTTAACCTTGACGCGAGTGACGCGTTGTTTTTAATGGCGTTCTTGAATTCCTGATCCAAACATCGATTCGCTCCAATGAAATTAGACCCATTGTCTGAATATATGTGAGCACTTTTCCCACGTCTTGCAAAAAATCTTCTTAGTGCTGCCCTGAATGCTTCTTTTGTAAGGTCACTAACTGGTTCTAAATGAATGGCTTTAGTAGCCATGCATACAAAAACGGCAATGTAGCCCTTGTACGCTTTCTGTCCTCGACCCCTTGATGTTCGCATTAATATTGGTCCAGCATAGTCGACCCCAACATGTTGAAATGGTGGAGAAATGGTTGTTCTTTGCTTTGGTAGATCTCCCATTATTTGGTTCGCCCGGCTACTGTTGTACCGAATACAAGTCGACAACTACGACAACATCTTCTTATTAGTTTTTTGATACCAATTATGTAGTATCTTCTTTTAATACAGGCTTCCATCACCGAATTTCCACCATGTAGTGTAGCTGCGTGTGCTTCTTTAATGATTAAACTGGATAGTTTACATTTATCCAGTATTATTGGGTGTTTCTGGTTCAAGGGCAAGTTTGCATACTTAAGCCTTCCACCCACTTTTAAGATTCCTTCATCATCTTGATAAGGTTTCATTTGAATTATTTTGCTGTTCAAAGGAATGTCCTTTTTGTTTCAATTTTTTTGTATATCAGTGAAAAATTGAATTTTTTGCTGTTGTTTGATGATCAAAATTCTCGCCTGCGTCAGTTCGGATACAGTTATTGATCCTGGCGTTATTTGTTTGTGTCGAACTAACCGAATAAACCGAAGCACGAATGCAACACCTTTCTCAAAATACAAAATATTTATTGCATTGTAATGTTGACATCATTCTTAGATCTGTTGGTGGTGCCAGGTGTTGCTGTTGCGGCCAATGGCGTTTTGATTGATTCAGCCACTGTGGACCTGTCCACCATAGTTCGTGACTAGCAATTTTTAAAGGGCATATGCCAAGTGATGCAACATCGGCTGGGTTGTCTTTCGAATTTATATGTAGCCATTCCATATTATCCAATAGACTCTTAATGTCAGCTACTCTGCTTCGTATAAACTTTTCTTTACTCTTGTTGTTTTTTTATCCACCACAAGGTTATAGTAGAATCACTCCACCCATAGTATTTTGTATCATAATAGAAATATTGTTTTATCTTGTTGAGTAACCTTGAGAGTAGTTGAGCTGCACATAACTCTAATTTGGGAAGAGTTTTGTTTTTTTTTATGCGTGCCGCCTTGGTTTTGGCTGTTAATATTTTAATTGTCATATTTGTTTTAACGTATATGACAGCTGCATATGCTTTTTCTGAAGCATCCGCAAATCCATGTATTTCTATTGGACCTGCTTCGTCATTAAACATCCATCGTGGGATTTTAACTGCTTTGATTTCTTGTAAATTTTGTTGAAAGGTCATCCATTCGGCCTTCATGATTTCATCAAGTTCATCATCCCAGTCATAGTTTGATTGCCATAATCTTTGTATGAATATTTTCGCTCTTATCGTGATTTGAGCAAGCCATCGAATAGGATCGAATATTTTTGCAATATTTGATAACACGCCTCTTTTGGTTTTTGAAATGCTTATATTTGATGAATCTATTACGAATCGGAACTCGTCTTGATCTGGTTGCCAGTGAAGTTTTCATGGTGTCACCTTCTTTGATGTCAATTATTTTGTGCTCATCACTCGAAATTATGCCAGTCAGCAAATGTTGATTGTTTGAAGACCATTTTCGTAATTGAAAGCCAGCATTTGAAAGTTTTTCACTTACTGCTCTTACTATGTATTTGCATTCGTCTTCGTTGTTGGCGCCTGTCATTAAGTCGTCAACGTAAAAGTCATCCCTTATTATTTCTTTTATTCTGATGTCTTTTTCCTTGAATTGGTTTGCGACTTCTTGCAATGTTCGGACTGCTAAGAATGGGACTGCTGCTGTTCCATACGTAACTCTTGTCAGTTTATATTTTCTTATGCTGTCTCCTGGTTGTTCTCTCCAAAATATTCGATGAAACTCTTGATGTTCTTCAGCTAGGTTGATCTGTCTGTACATTTTTTCGATGTCTGCCGTAACGACATATTTCTATTGCTTCCATTTGATGATGATGTCAAAGATATTGTTTTGTAGTCTAGGCCCAATCATCATTGCGTCGTTAAGGCTGTATCCGTTGGATGTCTTCGCTGATGCATCGAATACAACTCTAGTTTTTGTTGTTAGACTTGTATCTTTCACAACTTCATGGTGCGGCAGATAGTATTTGCCAATATTTTCGTGTTGTTTGTCTACCTTGACCATGTGGCCCAGTTTTCGTATTCTCGCATAAACTGTATGTAGTCGGTTTTTGTTTGTTACAAATTCTAGCTAATCTAGCTAATGCTTTTTTTCGAGATTTTCTAAGCTCTATATCTGGTCTTAATGGCAACTTAACTACATATCTGCCATTTGTATCTCTTGTTGTTGTTTCTGCAAATGCTTCCATGTAGATGTCGTTTTCTGATATTTCATTATCTTTTTCTATTTCTTCTATCTCCCAGAATTTCTCCATCGATGAAGTAACTGCTGACATGATTTTGCCACATTGTCGTTTCTCGTGTAGTGAGCCAGAAACTATCCACCCAAAAATCGTATTCTGTCCCACGATGCCATTGAGCTTCCTAACTCCTTCTTCAATTAACTTTGAATACAAGTCACTGCTGATGATAACGTCAATACGATCTTTTGTATTTAGGTTTGGGTCTGCCAGAGTATAGTTTTCCCACTCATTTTTATTAAATTCAAATGATTCGTCAAGTAGTGGTTTTATGAGGGTGGGTAAAACCAAAAAATCTGCTTGCATTTTGTTGTTGAGACTCAAGGGTTTGAAATAACTGCTCAAGAAAGTCCATAACATCCTCCAGTTTTTGTATTTGCTTTTGTTTTTTGACGTTTTGTTCAAAATTATAGTTGTAAGCCCTCCTTGTCAAATTTTCGAAGGAGTAAGTGAGCAAATATTTCATCGTTTTCATTCGTTTCTTTGCCTATTGTTGTTTTGATGATGTAAATGCATTCATTTGCTGCATCGTGAAGTTTTTTTACATTGGAAGGTTATGTAGCGTTCATCATTGGCATGTCCAGCAAGTAATTTAATTGTGTGGAGAAATTGATTCTTTTATTTTCGTATCTTCTGACGAGAGTCTTCCATGCTTCTTTATAATTGGCAGATGATCCTTGTATGAGGCTAGCAATTGAAGTTCGAGTTTTGCCGGCAATTCATGATCGCAAGTGATTTAATTTCACAGAATCTGGCACATTATTGTTATTGTGAACTAAATCTATGAACAGGTCGGAGAATATCTTCCTCTCTTCTATTTTTCTATTGAATTTAGGCAGTTCAATTTTAGGACATCTTGTTGATACATTTGCACATGAATCAGATTCTATGACCTTATGTTTTTTTTTCAATTTGTCAAGAAGCAGTTTCACATCATCTTCCAACTCGATTATGTAATTGTCTTTTCAGAATGTCTCTTCTTGTATTGGATACATCTTAGACAGCTCAACTTGCAATCGTTCATTCCATCGTTTCACTTTTCCAATCCATATGGTTTTGTTATGAGGATAGGAAATGGCCTCTAATTTTGCTCGTCTATTGTTTTCTTAAGGCTCTCCATTATTGTATGTATTTTCGGTGCATCTTTATGATTTTCGTGACTTGCTACCGTTTTCATCATCATCTCATTCATTTGTTTCTGCTGCAAGTCTAGTCTATTGGCTAACTGTTGATTAACAGTTCTTAATTCTGTTAATTTGCTGGATAACGCTGCTTCGTTTATGCCTTGTTGTACATGTACACTGTCCAGATCTTTGTTTTTCAGCAAATTTTGAATTTTCTGCAGGTAGTTCTCTGCTCCTTTCATCCATTGTTCCGTAAAATAGGGAACATCAATAATACCAAGCTTTTGATGAAGCTTGTCATATTCTTTGAATGCTTGAAGATTCTTTTCAGCTTAGACAAGAATTTCTTGACTTTTGCTCCGTGTTGTTACACTTTCTCCTTCTTTTAATAATTTTTTAAGAGCTGTTTTTATATTTCAACCTGTTTTTCAATTATTTTTAGATGCTCTGATGTCATTGTTGAATTTGGTTTTGATTGTTTTTTTTTTACTACGTTTATCTGTTTCACTTGTCAGCATTTAAACTCTGACAACGCTTTTTCACTTATCAGTATTGTAGCTCTGATAACGCTATTTCACTGTATGTGATTTTTTTTGTCAGTATTTTAGCTCTGACAACGCTAATTTTCACTTATCAGTATTGTAGCTCTGATAACGCTTTTTCACTGTATGTGACTTTTAATTTTTTTTGTTTCCTGTTAGTATTTGTAGCTCTGACAATGCTAATTTCACTGAACGTGACTTGATTTTTTTTCTGTCAGTATTTGTAGCTCTGACAACGCTTATATGATACTAGTTCGTATTATTTTTTTAAAAATCTCTTACCACTGGTGGGGGAATTTTTTTAAAATATACTCGAAGGACCAATGTAAAGTAAACTCTCGGTTGTAAGTCGGTTGAATACTAAATTTATTTAACTATTTATCTTCCTTAAATACAATTTACATGTCTTATCTTATCTCTATTCTTAATGTCTTATCTTATCTCTATTCTTATTGTGTTGTTTATTTAATGTAACTTTTACTTATCTATATATAACCGTGTATGCTGAGGTTGTTCTTTATTATCTTTATTTCACATACACATTGGGTTATTTATAGGAAAGTGTATGTTCATGTTTGAACAGTGCGTATCTTCTAAACCAAATAGGCTTACAAAGGTGTGCTGGTAAACCTTAACGTTACCAGCTATCGATTTTGCGTAAAATATTTGTTGATTATTAATCGGCTTAAAGACAAGGTTAGGTCGTATATAATTTTTACTCGAGCGGGAGGGTCTTGCGTACCTGGTTCTGTCTTTATTTGCATATGAATCGGGAAAGGATTATAGTTATTATTTAGTGGCCTAGAAGTTTTTTGAAAAGAATTAGTCTTTGGTTGGTTTCTTGAATCTTGCTGGCTATAAGTACGAGATGAAGTAGGATAGACTTGGTACTGCTGGTAAGAGGAACGAAATTCATTTGGCTGGGTGGAATTTGGTTTTTTATAAGAATTATTCTGTAATTCATGGTTGGGTTTCTTTACTGAACCTTGTGCATCATATGCTTGATTTATTCGGAGCGCGTGCATTGTTGATCATTCAGATGGCTCTAATTAACCTTTTTTAGCTTATGTGGCGTTAACTTATATATTTCTAGAGTAGGGTTCGTACACCTGAATGTTATACGCCTCTTTCCCACATGCGGATAAATTATGTTTTGGGTCCCATTTTCGTTAGTATCAAGAATAATTTGTCGACTATAATAGTTTCTATGTCGTTCGCTAATAGAAATGAGAGTAATGTTATCCGACTCAGCACTATGTTGAGTTGCTAGGTCATCTTCCTCTAATCATTTATTTTTATTTTGGATAATGCTTCTGCGACTTTCCCTTGGATATATTGGATGTGAAAATCGTACTCTTCCAATTTAATTTTCCAATCTCTGTAGTTTGGAATTCAATTCATTTAATGTTGATAACCAGACAAGGGGTCTATGATCGGTTATGATTGTGTTGTTGCCCATACAATGGCTAAAAGCTCTTTCTCAATTGTTGAGTAGTTACACTCATGTTTATTTAATGTTCGAGAAGCGAAACATAATGGATCATGTGCTTGGCTGAGAACAGCTCTAAATGCGAAATTAGAGGCGATTGTTGTCAGGACAATTTCCTTCTGGAAATCTGTATGACAATTGATAAGATTATCTGACATTAACTTTTTTTAATTTAAAAAATGCGTCTTTATAATCTTTGTTTTCTATATTAATATTGTTGTCTTTTTTCAAGCAAGGCGTCATTGGCTGCATAGTCACTGATAAACTTCCTATAATAACCAGTTAGACCTAAAAAGGATTGTATTTCCGTTATAGTCGTTGGGATAGGGAACTTCTATATGCTTTCAATTTTCTTTGGTTAAGGTTTAACTCCTTCGGTAGTTATTACATGCCCAAGAAATTCGGTATCTTTTTTCATAAACTCGGATTTATTGAGAGAAACTTTTAAATTTGCATTTTCTAAAGTTTTAATATTTTATTTAATGAATCGCTATGTTCTTGAAGACTAGAAGAGAAAATGATTATGTCATCAAGATAAACATAATATATTTTACCTTTCAAAATAGTTAGTTTTTTGATTTAATTTGCGGTAGTCAATGACTATTCGCCATTCTTTGTTTCCTATGTGGTCTTCCTTTTTGAGGACAACCCAAATTGGAGCATTGTATGGAGATGTGGAAGTTTGAATGACTTTTTGTTCTAACATCTCTTCGATTTAGCGATCTACTTCCTTTTAATAGATTTCTGGATAGTGGTACATTCTAGTGTAGTCTTCTATTGGGATGTTATGTATTTTACGTGGTTGGTAAAGGATAAATCATCTCCTTTATGATAAAAAGCCTTTTTATGTATTTTTCAGAGCTGGGAAATAATGGATTACTTTTTGCAATTAATTACAAGCTCCATTACAATCACAAGTAATTAGTAATTGAATCTTTTTCAATTACAATTACATGTAATTGTAATTGGAAAATATCTAATTACAATTACTTTTAATTGTAATTGAAACATTTTCATCAACCATTACAAGTAATTGAAAAATGTAATTGATGTTTTAAAGTAATTGAAGAAAACCACTGAATAATTACTTTTTAAGTAATTAATTACTTTTATTTTAATTCATTACATAAAAAAAGCAAACAAAAATAAAATAAATAATAATACAAATGTAAAGGTACAAGAAACTTAGTCTTTTAACAACATAAAAAATAAACATTTCATTTGCCTTCAACAGCACTAACATCTCAAAGTTAGTGTCATTGAGGCTCTGCCTTTGAGGAGTAGACACAATCCCAGCAAATGAGAAAAGTCTCTCGACTGGTGCTGACGATGTCAAAGGAGTATTTGATCTCTCAAATTCTTTAGACACTAGTGGATATTTTTTTTAAAGTTTCAATTTTAATGTCCCTATCCATTAAAAAATTATTGAATTCCTCGTCCGATGGACTTTTGGGTATGGCAATATTTTCAGAGGAGGCTGAAAAGGTTAAAAGCAGTATTAGTTTTACTACTCAAAAGAAAAGATTATTGAGACACAAATACCTTTTATATTGGATTCGTCTTCACCAAAATCAAAAATACTGATTGTTATCGGAACTATCTCTGGTACTTTTTTTAAATTAGTGTCAAATTGATGTTTTCGACAATTTAATACATCGGTTCTTGTTTTCCCAGATATTGGAGACAAAACTTTCAACCAATTAATTTTTATTGCAGGGTGGGAAACAGCTGCAACAATGGCATCATTTGCTCCCTCAGATAGGTTGAAAAATATTTTGAAACGGGAGAAAAGGCTGTTTTGCATATTTTTAAGAACACAAGCTGGTCTATGTTGAGCATTCTATCCGTTTTTACTTTTAAGGTAGCTAAGGATGGAAAAAAACATCCCAAAATAAACCCCTTCTTGTTCTTGCAGAAAATCTAGAATTTCCGCAAAAGGCTTCATGACTTTACAGTATTCTTTTAAATATGCAATGTCAGTTATTGAAAAAAATTGCAAATTCAGTGCAGCACATAACTCATATAGCTGACTTTCTTTTTCTAAAATTTGTGTTATAGAGTCATATAAGGAGTTCCAGCGAGTAACAACTGGAGTCTTAAGTGACTTCTTCAAAATATTTTGGATTGTTTCAGATGTTTTTGGTCTGTTCGCTTTCTTCCATATCTGGTTGCATTTTGAAAAAGCCTACATTAATAATTATAGCTAAGATTTAATTTTTCTTTAAAAGATTTGATTGTTTTAATAGTTTACCTTGGAACGAATATTAAAAAATTCTAATTGGGTTTTGATGGTAGCGTTAAAATTATTCGTCGTTATTAAATTCAACGTGTGACTCACGCAACGAAAATGCTTTGACAAAACCAAGCTATTCGAAATGTCAATAATATTTATAAAATTTATTTCCTCATTTTGATTATGCAAAAGACCATCATCAGCAATGTCTTCTGTGTCTAAATTTTTTTCAGCTGTATTATCCTGAGTATTTGAATTATCTTTTATTGTATCCATTTCTAGGCCATATTCTTTGAATGCCTTCACAAAGTTTGAACCATTGTCTGTTATGGTTAAGATATTATTTGATGGACCCAAATTGAATTCATTGTTGATAGATGTTATAATTTCGGCAATGCGATCATGTGTATGCGAACCTGTGAATCTTTTACAAGCTAGGGCACCTGATCTGCGCTTGAAATCCTTATCCAACCAATGACAAGTATAACCAAAAAAGCTTTTGTGTTTGTTTGACCAAATATCGGCAGTAGTGCAAAAGTATTTAGTGTTTTTGATTTCTTTTTTTATCTCTCATACCTATTTTTGAATTTTTGTGTGATTAATTTTCGATTTGGAACACTCAACGTAATTCTTTTGTGGAACAACTTTTTGAAATATGGATGTTCAACTATTGCAATCGGAGATGCCGTTTGAACAATAAAATCTACAATCATTATTGAATATTTCTTGCTTTGTTTCAATTTTCAAACTTTCGGTTTCGGTTTTTTTCATTTTCAAATAATTTTCGTATTGAACTTTGTGTTTTCTTTTCAAATGAGTTATCAAGTTAGAGGATTCACCTGAATGGTATTTAATGATATATTTTTTTCTTTACATAGTAGACATTTTCCAATGGAACTTCTAAGTCCAGCAGATGTTGATGGCTCATCTCGTCCAATATTCTATGAAAAAATTGTTTTATTTTTACCTTTCCATAATTACTTATATTCCTGTGAGATTGAATGTTTTACCATAAAAAGATGGTGTGTTTTTAAGTTATTATTAGTAGAACGGGCTCTGGAAAAAAAAAAATTGAGCTAGCCCCCTTTTTCGGGGAGCTAGATGAAAAAAAATGTTTCAATGAATAGTTTCTTGAAAATTAATTTTCAAACTTAAAATTAACTAAAAATAAAAAAAAATTACTAAGTATTCTAAGAATTACAAAAAATGCATACACTCGTATAAAGAATGAAGCAAACATTTATTTTCTTTTAATTGTCGTATAATTAATCGTTTTTTACTTACTTGATTTTTTTAAATTTGTATTAGCAGAGTAAAATTGAATGGTTTCAAAATACGGAATGTGAAATCATTTAAGTGGCGTAACTAGGTACATATGTACATTATACATGTATGGTCGAATAGAAAAATAATAATTGAAATTCTCAGTTTCATCTAAATCTGCATGCATATATAATATTCAGATATGTTAAAAGTATATTTAATTGATGACAATGTATTACACAGTCAGTTAATTGACTTAAACAGATTACAACCGCGATTGCATTATGAACAATCATTTTTGTCTTTGCCCTCTGGCCTAAAAGTCGCAAGTAAAAACATTGCTGGTACTAAAATAAATTAAAATCCTGTTACATATCATATTGCGCGTAGTGTGCATCTTCTAATCTGATCTCTTCAATAACTGTTCGTCCATAGAAGCTTTAAAAATGTTCGTTTCTCTGTTCAAAGATTTGGACAACATATGTTTTTTAATTGATACTAAATTTCCTGATCAAATTGAGAGACGCCATGCTTGGGACTATCAAGACAAATTTTATTTATATTTGAAAAGGTTAAATGAAATACAAAATGCTCTCTTCAAAATTTCTTTAAATTGCAAAATACAATTTAATTCATTCGATTTCTGTCGAATGATTATCAAAAAATTGGAATTTTGTGATAATCTATTTGAAATATGCCAGAAAATCATTTTTCTACTCCAAGAATATAAAGATGATTATTAAACGGATAATAAAACTGACATTTTGAATGTAAGAAGGTAAGAATAAAATTACTGGAAATATACCTATACAAGTTATGTACTTCACGTACTTTTGGTTTAAAAAAATATATTTTTTTATTCTTTTTTATTTTATCTTTTTAATCTTTATTTTGTAACAAATATCCTTCAACTATATAAATGAAGTCAACCGTCGTGGTTGGAGCCGATCTTAAGACTAATGATTAATATTTCATTTTGATTAGAAGTGAGCTTGGGAAGCATGAGATAAGAACCACCAAAGTGTTATCTCGATACACAAATGCTGAATTGCATTTGGTGTTGGGTATGGGGTTGCGCTTGCGACAAAGAAAGATAATAAACAAATGTGCTGGTTGCTCTTTTGTGTTAGGCTGATATTGATTGTTGTTTTTGCAACTAAGTATCGAAGGAGATTGGTTTGTTGTTTTTTTGCAACAAAGTAACGGATGAGATTGATTTGTTCTTTTTTTGCAACACAGTAACGGAAGATACAAATATTTTTGAATTACTTTCATAGGGATTAACCCATGAAATATCTACAGTGTGGGTGGTATAACTTACACAACCCTATTACAAACATTTTCATTACAGGGATTTTGAGTACGTGCCTATAGCAGCGATAACGAAAGCGACTCAAGATTGTTTTTTTTAATTAATAAGAAAAGCTTTCATTTTTTGTGTATATAAATATTGAGTTTAACCATTTTTGTATTGAATAAATTAACAGTTTTGTTGATTTTTCAATTCTCAAACTCGCAACCCGATTTAAAAAGACAAAACCACCATCATATCTTATCAAAAAAACAGATAGGATTGTTTTTTCTATCTATTATCTTTCCTTTAAAATTGTACTCACATGTTTTTCAAAAAAATCGCTAAAGAGGATATTTTTCTTTTCACATAATTTTTTACACTTCGTTGGCAATTCATCGGCAAGAACTTCAGTAGATTTTCTTTTGATACTCCTTGATACAGAAGGCTCTTCTACGAGTTCTTTTTCAAGTTCAACTTCACTCATTTTAACACCAAAAAACAACAAAATACTTTTTTTTCAATTCTGTTCCATATAAAAACAAACACAAAATAGATAAGTAAATAAAAAAAATCACTTTCAATTTTAAAAATATAAGACAAAAATATTTTTTTTTCCAGAGTAAATAAATACTTATATAATTTTTTAACATTAACAAATTAACAAATACCGTAATGAGACAACGCAAAAAGTATGCCTTCATAAAAGATTTTAACAAAATGCCCAAAAAAGAACATCAACTGCACGAAAAAAAATGTGTAAACTTCGCGTTGATTATATTTTTGCATTAACGGTACTTTTATCGGTAATTGGTAAGCAATATTGAGTAGTGAGTTATTTTTGCTTCCTATATTTATTTGACTTAAATTAAATATGAAGACCAAAAATTGTATTACGTTTTCAATACCGAGAACAAAAAAATAATCTATCAAACGACTATTTAATTACTTTTTTCCGTAATGATTACATGATTAATGTAATCATTATAGTTTTTTTATCCATTAAATTTTTTATCAATAACTCTCTTGTAATTGAATTACAAGTAATGGATGTTTTCGAATTACAAGTATTTCTAATGGGATTTTTTCAATTACAATTACAAGTAATAATATTCCAATTACAATTACAAGTAATGGTAATTGAAGTTATTTGTAATCATCATTTCCATCCTCTGGTATTTTTATAGTTTCAATCAGTTTTGCTTTTTCTTCTTGATTTAGATGCGTGGTTCTTAAATCATTTTTACCTGTAGAATCTAATATTGTTAGTTCGGGAACAATTTTATTGAAATAATTAATAGGATCTTCATATTCTTGTTTTTCATATGCGATGAGGAACAGAGGTATACTGACTCCCTTTAGTTTCAGAATTCTACTTAAGTAATTTATTTCACAATTATTCGGATTAAGGATATTATTTCCAATAATACCATTGTAATCTTTATTGAAGTAATAGACATGGAATTTACATTATTCCTTGACTGAAAGAGCAAATTTGTCATTATGTATTATTACATCCTTTCTCATAGTTATAGGATTATCTGCAGTTTGTATTATTAGAGGTTTATTTCTTTTTATAATATATTGTTTTGGACGTCTTCTCTTAGAAAGCTATTGGTTGCCCCAAAATCTATTAAAAGTTTAATAGTTTTATGGTTTTTCCTAATTTTATATAGGGTAATCTGGCGTGTCCGTGGCTGAATGCCGAAAATTTGCTTCAGTCTCAGTTTCTTGGTCATATTGTTGCACGTAGTTAGTGGACCTAGGTGCCCTCCTCAGTTGAGAGGATGTTAGGTCAACATCTTTAAGTTCAAATCTCTGTGGATATTGTCCATATATGTTTGATCTTTGTTGGTAGCTCACATGTTCATGTTTTGGAGCATAAGTTTTTGGTTGCCAGTTTTTTTGGAAAATTTCTCATTGTTACGTGGTATATCTACCAGATTATTTTTGTAACCAAAAATTGGTTAAGAAGGGAGAGAATTCTTTGAATGTGCTTGTTGCGGCTTAGCAACAACCGGTAACTGAAACTGTAATTTGTCTTCAACCGGTACTTTGTGGCGTGATGAGCATCAAGATAACGTACAGCCAATCCTCACAATGTGCAATGAAAGTAACGCCACATTTTGGTGACAGAATTTCTATACCTGTATAGGTAATTTTATTTTCAAATAAATTAGTAATTCTACATTTTTGTTACTTACAATGTTTTCGTAAGTAGGTATATATGATTTAGACAATTGTTTGTACACTTTACTTTAATTTAATTTACTGTACTTTTACTTTAATTTAATTCAGCTACGACCAGCTTGCAAATCCAAATTCAATTAAAAGGTGCTGGTGGAAGCTTTTCTTTTTATTATCTTATTGACATTAGAGAGAGACATGAGTTAGCTACTTATTTATTTTAAAGTTCTGTTCGTTTAGTTAATTCTTAAAGCTCGTACGATTGTGCGCACCGACTTCTTTTCCACAACAGTGGTTATAATATTTTATAACATCACCCCTATATTGAGCAGAACAATGAGCATTTCCTTAATTTCTGTCCATTTAACTAGATGGGTATTTATTTCTATTGCTTGTCTGGCCCTACCCAACAATTTACTTTTTATATGTTAAGGCACATTCTTTGTACTTGATTATAATATGAGTTGAGAGTAGGAATAATGTCATCGACATTTTGGACAAAGATCGGTAAATCTTCTGTTTTACCGTCAAAAGTTGGGAGTTTTTCGATATAGCTTATAGGGTTAATTTCTAAGATCTTACCATTGTTTACAATTTCTGGTGGCACTGCTTGTTGTTGCATTTCTCTCGCCATTGCCTCTAGTTGTTGTTGTGTTTCAAGCTGCCGTTGTAACTCAGCATTCTGTTGTTGCAACGCTGCTGCCTGTGATGAATCCATTGTTTCTCTTCCGTGGGTATCGTATTTATCGTATCTTTTTTGTTGTCTGTTTTTTTCCTTAGCACCTCCTTCGGTTGTTAAAATGTGTTGCGAATTTTTTTTTTTTTCAAAAATAATTTAAAAAGTTTTGTTTTCCAAAAATAATTTTTCTTCATTACTTCTTACAAAAACATAGATTTGGTTGCTGAAATACATTTTTGTTTTTTGTTTATCCCAAATTTCGTTCGGGGTTTGATTGTAACTTTGAAAAAAAATTCTAATGTCTTTGGTCACTGAAGTTTTGTTTTTTTTTTTTTGCACGATTTAAAAATTATTTTTCTTCAAAATCACGATTTTCGAAAAATATTTCATTCACCAGCACTTTTTAAAGCTCAGTTATTTTTTACGCAGTTTGCAGTTAACACACGTAAGTTAGGTCTCATAGTAGATCTATTTCAAAAGTAGATTTGCGTTCTATTAAAATACAATCTTGCCGACTGCGCCAATTTCTTTTGAGTTTCCACGATCGAATATTCTCCCCAACTTGATTCAAATAAAACACACAATTTAAAGTACTTATTATATTCGTTTATTAAGGGTTTAGGTTTTGTTCAAAACTGATCTACAAAAGTATTTTGCTTATGGATTTATAAAATTTGAGTTTCTTATGGTTCAAGTGCATACAGTCATGCTTACTCATGGACGCATATTAAAATGTTTACATTATAATTTATGGCAAAAGGAAGTGTAATGTTGTTTTTAATTAAACTTAAAATCTAATTGAGGAGTGTTTGTTAAATCTTTAATGTATGGCGCACAGGCTGGCTCATAACGGGTGATTTTTTTGAGGTTAGGATTTTCATGCATTAGTATTTGACAGATCACGCGGGATTTCAGACATGGTGTCAAAGAGAAAGATGCTCAGTATGCTTTGACATTTCATCATGAATAGACTTACTAACGAGCAACGCCTCATCGCTGAACAAAATTTGTCGATAAAAAAGCGGTTTTTCTGCCAACTTTTCTAGGGCATTGATTTTGGTAATAAAATTCAATGATTTGCAAGCGTTGCTCGTTAGTAAGTCTATTCATGATGAAATGTCAAAGCATACTGAGCATCTTTCTCTTTGACACCATGTCTGAAATCCCGCGTGATCTGTCAAATACTAATGCATAAAAATCCTAACCTCAAAAAAATCACCCGTTATATAACCTATATGTATATATAAATTAATTTTTTTAATGTTAAGGAGGACACGTCCTCTTAGTCCTTCTATTGTATTTTTGTTATTTTGCTCGTTTAATGTAAGTCTTGTCTTTATTTCATTTTCGCCCTCGTAGTCCATAGTCCCTGCTAAGTATTTTAAAGAGGTCTCGCTTATTCCTTCCTTTTTGTGTTAAGCTTTTTAGTTCATCAGCTAATTGATTGAGTCCGTGAATGATTGTTGGGTATTCTTTCTTGTCATCGAGTTTTTCTACGTTATGTTGTATAAGTTCAAAGCTTTCTAGCTTTTGTCCTCTTGTTGACATGAGTATTGTTAAAAGGGTTATAGGCCCCATACACTACACATGCCTGCATGCGCAAGCACAAAAATGCGCAAACACTCTTTCCCCATACACTACGCATGCAAACTGTACAATATTCAGTTGTGTGTTCACCGCTGAACAGAAAACTTTAAAAAATGTCAAGCTCCGACACCGCTGCTGCGGCAATTTTGATTGCTTTAGCAATAAAAAGTAAAAGTAGGAAAAAAAAGAAAAGAATATGGTGCAAAGAATGGCTCAAACTAAGAAATGAGTTGGGGAATGTCAAATTGTTAAAAGTGCTAGAGGATTCTTCAATGCCCGACTACACAAATTTCTTGAGGATGAACAAGCAAAGTTATACGGAATTATTGAATAAAGTCACTCCAATTATAGTTAAAAAGACAACACTACTACGAGAACCTATTTCTCCACATGAGCGACTGTCATTGACACTCCGTTTTCTGGCAAGTGGGCAAACGTTCGAGGACCTAAAATTTTCAACGCTCATTGCCCCACAAACAATTGGGAAAATTGTTATGGAAACATGTGAAGCAATAATACATGTATTAAAAGACAACATAAAGGTAAGTCGAAAAATTTATTTCTATTTTTTAGGTCTTAAGAACATAGGTATATGTTTATCTACTCTGCATCTTGAGAAAAACTATCGAATAAGTGCTGGACACTAGCAAACTCTTGACTGCCACTGGAAGCGTTTACGAATCCGACTGACTGTTGCCGAGGATAAATTATTGTCGATTGTTGTTGATGGACTGGTGGTGGAGATTGAACAAAGCACACTTGCTGCGGCAAAGATGAAGTACTTACATCACTCCACAAAGGAGTCGATGATCTGCCGTTCCCATCTAAAGCCGTCTGAACTTCGCGAACACTATGTTCGTTTAGACGGCCTAAACATCCGTAAAAAAATACGTCGGATATAATTTTACAGGAGTATATTTTTTGCTGCGTTGAAAGCTTATTGTACTGTGTACTCCATCCTCTTGCCAGTACGGCAGCATCGTCATTAGCTCCTTTTAAATGGTCACAAGCCATTTTGATAAGAGCGTCTTCCTTTGACGGCGCTTTTTTCTTCTTGGTGGGTGGCTCTGCACTTTCACCACTCTGATTGCCTGGACTTTCGCCACTCTGAAAAGAAAACACAATAATTTAAAAACATACAAATAAATGAAAAATGTTGTTATGATAATTAAGTTATTTTATATTTTTCTAGCTCCCCACCATGGCAATAGAATGGAGAACAGAGGCCAAAAAATTTGAACAACTTTGGAATTTTCCCCATTGCATCGGATCCATGGACGGAACACATATTAATATTACAAAGCCTCCTGGGTCGGGATCGTACTACTTCAATTACAAAAAGAATTTTTCTATTGTATTGATGGCAGTAGTAAACGCAAATTACGAGTTCCTGATGGTTGATATTGGCGTCAATGGCAGAGCATCAGATGCTGGCGTTTTCAAGCAAACAAAATTTAATGAAAAACTTGAAAAAAACTGGGAATCCCAGATCGTGAAATTTTATCCGAAGCTTCTGGCAGCATGCCGTTTGTTTTCGTTGCTGATGACGCTTTTCCTTTGACGGGAAATATTATGAAGCCTTTCAGTCATAACACCTTAAAGCAAGACGAAATTATTTTTAACTATCGACTATCGCGTGCGAGGCGAATCGTAGAAAATGTGTTCGGCATATTAGCATCACGGTTTAGAATTTTGCTCAAAACAATAAATTAAAGTCCGACGAAAGTTTCAACCATTGCATTGGCCTGCTGTCACTTGCACAATTTTTTGAGACAGAAGAAAGAAACGATTTATTTGCAAAACGGCTTTGATATAGAGGACACAAATTCGGGTCAAATGCATTATGCTGATTGGCGGAATGAAGACGTTCATTTGGACGGTCTTGCGTGTACTCAAGCACGCAATCCGAGTAATGAAGCAAAAGAAATTAGAAATAAATTTTGCGAATATTTTAACTCTTCTTCAGGAGCAGTGCCGTGGCAAAACAAAGTTTACGAAAAACTATCTATTAATTAAAAAAAAATCGTATATCCTATGCTTAATAATGAATGAATTAAATATATAAATTAACTTCCCAATTCTGTTGTTTGGGTATCATTTGTTAAAGTGGTTCTTCCTTCCAGGCAGTCTTCCTGATCTTCGAGAAATCCTAGCAGATCGAAATACCACAACGAGGACTGAAAAATATCCTCTGCTCCAGCTCCAGATTTTTCACTCTGCTTAATTTTTTTTAAATCACGGCGATAGGTGGATCGAAAAGAATTTATTTTGCGTGTCACTTTTTCTCGGTCGGCAGCCGGATCGATTTCTTTCAATTTTGTTATCATTTTTTCATATGCACTAGCTTTTAAGACCCGGCTGCAATAGTTGTCACTTTTTACCCGCCACAAAACCGGGAGGCTTTGGTAGAGTTCCAAAAATTCAGTCCAAAATTTTTTATTCGTCAGCGACATTTTTAAACAACAAAATTCTACGCAAAAACAAAAATAAGATTCAACAAACAACACAATTTAATCTTATCTCGTCTCCAGACGTCCGCTTCTTTCAAAATCAACCCTTGACTGAGCAAATGTAGCACACACACCACACATTCTTGCATGCACAAGCAAGAAAATATCAACATTTTTTGATATTGCTCATGCCGCTTGCACCAACACACAGTTCACACCATAAACTGGCAGTTTGCATGCGCAAGCACTGTATGCGCATGCAGGCATGTGTAGTGTATGGGCCCTATTAGGAGAAATATCTGAATATAATTATTAATGTTGTTGATTTATTGTTCGTATTTGTATTTTCTTGTTGCTTGTTTTTTATAGAAATTACTTCCTTTCTCGTTTCGTAGGTAGTTTTCGTTTATTACAAGCGGGTTGGATTTTGAATAAACGGATTTTAGTTTATTACGTACCCTGTTTTTAAGAACTTATGGTCATTTTGTGTGAGGTCAACATCTTGTCTGTTATGATTTATTTTATTTATATATCTTTCTTTTCCTTTGTTAATTATTTCGGTGATTTTATGGTGTTCAGTATTGGGAATATTTCCATAAAGAAAGTCTATGGGTTTTCTTTTCGTGGCTGAATGGATGGTGTTATTGTATTTGTTGCGTAAAGTATACTTATTGTTTTTGTCTGCGGAAAAGGTACGAATATGTTCGTTTAAGGTTGAATGGAAACGTTCTATATCGGAGTTTCCTGTTTTGTGGTATGGGGTTGTGATGTGTAGGTGGACATATTGTTCCTTAAGGAATTCCTTAATTACTAGTGAGGAGAAGCCTGTTTCTCCATCGGTGACTATTTTTTTCGGAGGGCCAAAATTTGTGAACCTGTTTTTCAAGGTGTTCAGGAGAGCCAGCCACGTTCTTTGTTTTATTTCATATGACATGTTTCATGTGACATGTTTCGTAAATTTGTCAATCATTGTGACATACATAAGGTTGATGTTTGCATACCAAATGTCTATGTGGATTATTTGGTTCGGTTTTTCATGTGTTACTGTAATTTTTAAAGGAATTTTGTATGGAGTCCTTTCGTATTTGCTTTTGTTACAAATTTCGCAGTTGTCTATAATTTTTTGTATTGCTATTTTGGGGTTTGGAGTATAAAACACATTTTTAATTTCTTCATAAGTTTCGTTCACTCCGCGATGGTTGAATGCCTTATGAGTATTGTTTATAACTTGAAAGAATTTTTCTTCGTCTTCTAGATCGCCTAGGAATTTACTACATTTGATTACTTTTAACAATTTATTTTTACTAAAGTATTTAACATATACATCCTGAAATTTAGCAAATAAATGATCATGTTTTGAAAAGATTCCAACTATTCCTTTAGGGGGGGAAAATTTCTTCATTATGTCAATTATGAGTGTTTCATCGAATTTTTTGAGTTCTATTACGATTCTTTTTTTCTTGAATGGATAATAAATTTTGTGATTTTTTATATTTTTAGTTTCATTTAAGATAATTTGTGTTTTATAGATATTGACAGGAGATTCTATTATTGGTATATGATTACTGCTGTCCTCATTTGCGCTGTGGATAGTCGCAATCATTGAATCTTCATCCCTATTGAAATTAGTTTCATCATTATGTTCGATTGGTTGTGCTACTTCTGGAAAACCATTGGAATTTTCTACATTTTCGTTGTAGTAAGTTTCCATTCTTGAAAGCCCGTCCGCTACCTGGTTGTCCTTACCTTTAACGTACTCTATCTCAAAATTGTACTCTTCAAGTCTTATTTTCCATCTCTGAAGCTTAATGTTGGGTTCTTTTAGAGAACTCAACCAAACAAGAGGTCTGAAATCTGTTCGAACTGTGAACTTCCTTCCATAGATCCTTCCATAGAGGTAGGTATTGGGTAGCCCACACGGTGGCTAACAGTTCTTTCTCAATTGTAGAATACCTAACTTCATGTTCATTGAGCGTTCTGCTCGCAAAAGATATGGGATGATTGTCTTGAGATAAGAGACAGCTCCTAACGCGAAATTTGATGCATCCGTCGTTAAGACGAATTTTTTATTGAAGTCTGGGTATTTGAGAATAGGGTCTGAGAGTATAAGTTTCTTGAGATTTTCGAAACTTTCAATGTATTCTTGGTTGGCAATATCAATTTTTGCATTCTTTTTCAGGAAACTAGTCTTTGTTTTTCAACTTTTGAGTAGTCTCTGATAAACTTTCTATAATAGCCTGTGATCCCTAAAAAAGCTTTTATCTGTTTTGAAGTTCTTGGGAGTTTATATTCCTGTATTGCGGCTACCTTTTTCGGGTTCGGCTTTATGCCTTCTGTTGTTACTACATGACCCAGAAATTCTGTTTCTGCTTTCAAAAACTCGCATTTGTCGAGTTGAACCTTAAGGTTTACTTCCTTAAGTTTTTGAAATATTTTGTTTAATGCGACAAGGTGTTCTTCTAGGCTACTTGAAAAAAATATTATATCGTCCAGGTAAACCCAACAAAATACTCCTATGTAATCTGCTTGAATAGAATTCATTAGCTTTGGAATGTTGCAGGCGCATTCTTTAGGCCGAAGGGCATACGAACGAATTCGTAATGCTCGTCATCAGTGGAAAATGCTGTTTTTTGGATGTCGTCATTTGAAATCTCAATTTGGTGGAACCCTTTGGCAAGATCCAGGATACTTTACGACCCTCTGCCTAGTTTGTCTAATATCTCGTCCATGTTGCGCATAGGAAATTTGTCATCTATTGTGACGTCGTTGAGCTTGCGATAGTCAATTACTATTCGCCATTTTTTTTTCTTTTGAGACGTCTAATTTTGTAGGCACTACCCAGATTGGTGCTGAGTATGGTGAGTTACTCCGGCGTATAATGCCTTTAACATTTCTGATATTTGTTTCTTGACTTCTGTCCTGTGTGCTTCTGGGTATCTGTAGGTTTTCGTGTAGATTGGAATTTCGTTGATAGTTTTTATTTGGTGTTTAATCACATTTGTGAATGAGAGGTCGCTTCCTTCCTGATAGAAAATTGAAGCGTTACGAGAGACAAGGTTTAAAATTCCTTTTTTCTCTTCCTCATTCAAGTGGTTTACCCTTATTTGATCAATAATAGGTTTTGTACTCGTTTCCGTGAAATATATTTCATGTACTTATGTTTCTGGAATAAGGTTCCCGTAATCTTCGAACTTACTTTTTCACAGGGTTAAGTTGTTTGTTTTTCTTCATTTTCGTTGAAGTAAATTGGGATTTTCGTTCCCTGTACTACTAGGATCTTTTTATCAAAATCAATAGTAGCTTTGATCGGGAGCAGAATATTGTTTCCGATCAGACCATCATATGCCTCGTGGAATTTATGTTCAAGGAATTCAGCTGTTTTGTTCATCATGCCGAATTCTTTGAATAATGGTATTTTAACTTTAGTGTTTACATGAAACGCTGAACTTGCGGTTTTAATAGTAATTGATTTGTCTAATTTTGTCTGCCATTTTGGGTGGCATAACTCTGGGTTGAGGATACTAGTTTCTGACCCCGTGTCTATTAGTATCCTCAGAGTATATTTATCTTCTTTTGTTTTTACTATTATATGGGGAAGTCGGCCGATGGGCTTGCTTCCCGAAAAAACGTATTTTGAACATTTATTTGTCTCTGGTAAGACGCGTACAAGGTTTCCAATGGTTCAGTGTTGTTAGAGGGTAACTATTGCTAAACCTTTGATAATAAGTAAAATAATAATAAGTAAAATGGAGTAGGTTTAGAATAGTAATTTAATAGTGGATTTGAAAAATGTCAAGTAAAAGTTAACAACAAAAAGTTTGTTATCAAATGATCGTTAAATTTTAAATGAAAAGAGTTATATGATGATATAATTGTCAACAAAATAAGTTCTTACTTAGAGGCTTCTGCTGTTTCCTTTGCCTCCAAGAATGGCAAACAAGTTATAAATGATGTTGCGACCCAAGCTCCTATCGTCCCCTCTCTCGGGTCATTGATGGTGTGGATGGCCTCCTCCAGCATTCTCCGTTCTCCTTGTGTAAATGCAGATCCTTGACTAATGAACTTCTTCTCTAGACATTGGTTTGCTGTCGTCACCCTGATTCTGGTCGGAGCCGTTTGATTACCAACCTCCATTGTTGGCTGACGATTGGACTTCTTTTCGACTTGCTTGTTGTACCTCTTCCTAGTCTCTTCAGTCCTAAACTGTATCTTGAGGTCCAGTACTTCCTTATGCGCTAGATAAACAAGTGCAGCATTCGTGCAAATGGGGTTTAAGTGATTCCAAGATATCATCCGTGCGTTCAGGGATAATGATATTATCCACTACTGGACGGCCGGTTTTGAGATGATTGGCTATGATTTTGATTTCCTATTTGTCCGCTATGGGAATATCTAGGGTTTTGAAATTGTCTACTCGGGGTAAAATTTTGATTTCTAAACTGTGCGCTGGAGGAGAATTTGTGATTTTGGGATTGCCCACTAGTAGAGTCAAAAGATGGGTTGTAATTACCCCTGCTTGTGTTGTTTGTTCTAAAAGGGTTTCTTGTAAAATTGTTATTGAATTTATTGGTATTTCCCGTGGTCATATAAGCATATCCCGACTCATGTAAGACATCAATCGCCTCTTCCAAAGTTTTTGGTTGACGACATGTTAGGATTCCTTTCATCGGTTCCGGAATTTTATTTTTAAAAAGGCGTAAAGCCATTTCACATTTTTTTTGGTTTCGATTGATGCTATTAAGGTTTTGTCTAGTTTTGTTTTGTTATTTAGTCTTCTAAGGGCTTTTTTTATCGCGTCATAAAAGTTTTTTGCTTCGCTTTTTGTAATATATTTTTTCTTTTACACCGTTTTTTTTTTTTTTGAAAAACGTTTTTACTTTTACACCGTTTCCTTTGTCGAAAAACGTTGTTAATTTACACTATTTTCCTTATCGAGAAACGTTTTTATTTTTACGCCGTTTTCTTTATCGAAAAACGTTGTTGATTTACACTATTTCCTTTAACGAGAAAGGTTTTTATTTTTACGCCGTTTTCTTTATCGAAAAACGTTGTTGATATACACTTTTTTCATTATCAAAAAAAATGTTTTTACTTTTACACCGTTTTCTTTATCGAAAGACGTTGTTAATTTACACTATTTTCTTTGTCGAAAAAAATGTTTTTACTTTTACACCGTTGGTCGGATAAAAAATCGCAGTAAAACGAACATTTAAGCAGTATAATTGTGAATATATTTTGCAATAGTTTTATTGAAAACCAATGTTATACACGGTGGGCTAATAAGCAATAATATACTATCCTCATCATTTAAATACTTCTAGCGAACACTTGGAGTACCTACAATGTGCGTGCTGTTATTGCGCTTTTTTGTGTTAGCGCTGCCAAACATTGTTTAATGTTAGCGAAAGCCATTTTAAAAATTATATAAATTGTATTTATGTTATAGTTTACACTGTGTCTTGTTTAGTTTTATTTATTGAACTTCCTTTCCTTAGAGTTCTTAATCGAACGGTTTTTTTTTTAATTTCCCACTTTGCGCTTTTATATTCACTTATTTTTGATCAAACATTTTCTTTTCACTATACGGTTTTATTTAAGTATTCCTGATCGAATACTTTTGTGTTCTTAATCAAACGTTTTTGTTTTCCATATTGTAAGCTCTCGTTTGTCTATATTAATTTAAATAGTCTTTCTTTGAATTTTATTGAGTCCGTCTAGCACTGAAAATAAAACACGTCCTTTTCGTTTCGGATTAACACAACAACTGAACTTTTTTTATTTAACATTTCCCCTACCTAACCGGCAGTCTATCCATCTATATATAATCTCTCCTTATTCGTATATACATTTTTTTCTTCATTTTTCTTTTGTTCTTCTGGAAGTGTTGCCACAACTCGGCCTTCCTGACACTTAATCGTCCCGATTACACCAGCTACTGAATTTATCCAAGGTTTAATATTTGCCACTTCCCATATCCCTTCGTACGGTATTTGACTAAGTTGAAAACCTTCTACGTCCTTCAATAAATATCTATCATTGGATAAAACTTTTGCTATCCTATAGGGTCCCTTAAATTTCGGAGCTATCTTTTTACATGCACCAGGTGTACTAATGTAATTTTTAATCATTACATAATTTCCTTCCTCATACTTTCTATCCACTTTCGTTCGATCTTTCATTCTTTTATTATATTCCTGTGCTTCAACTATCTCTTGTCCCGCTTTTTCTCTCAACTGCTTGAAGTCCCTTTCTTTTGGTATTTCATCATTCTTCAGATTTTCCTCTAACGTTTCTTTTAAAAAATCTATAACTATTCCCTTTTGTATAACACCGAACAGTAACTCGCTAGGAGTAGTGCCAGTACTTCTATAGATGGTATTATTCATTGTAAACTCTATCTTTGGTAAAATCCCGTCTAATGTCAAAACTGTACCAGCACTTGTCAGTTTTGCTATCATTGGCACTAAGCTCCTATTAATTCGCTCTACTTGCCCGTTAGCCTGTGGTGAACCTGTCGCTATCTTTATGTGCTTCACATTATTTTCGTCAAGAAAGTCTGAAAAATTCTTTGAAGTAAAAGCACTACCTCTATCTGATACAATCACTCTTGGTCTACTGTATGAATTAAAATAACTTCTCAAGCAATTAATTGCTTCAATAGTTCCGGTTGTCTGTACCGCATACAGTCTCACGTACTTAGTAAACGCATCTACAACAAGAAAAACATACTTTTTTCTTCATTTCTTTAAAGTTACGGGCCCAAAATGATCGATGTGTAAGGTCTCGAAAGGTGAGTTTCCTTTAGGGATATTATGAAGGAATCCTTTGTGTTTTCCATGTTTCGATGAGAAAATAATACACTTTAAACAATTAGCAATGTGCTCCTTTACTTTACCTCTCATTTTTGGGAACCAGTACGTTTTTCGTACAGCATCAACCACTTTGTCGCATCCCATATGACCCATCTCGTCATGATATAACCGCATGATATTCGTCTCCATACTTCTAGGCACGTAAAATAAAATAGTATCATTAACTTTCCTATAGACCAATCCATTCCTCATTTCATAAAAACTGTCCTCTTCATTTTCCAATTTTTTCTTTATTGCATTTATTTCTTCATCTTTATGCTGGCTAATTGATAAATTTTGTTCAAATGTGTTCTCTTCCAGAACCAAGATACTCGACATTCGACTAAGCGCATCTACATGTGTCATTTTGGTACCACTACGATGTTCCAAAATGTAATCGTAATTCTGTAATTCCAATGCCCACCTAGCTATCCTCGGATTTATCTCTCTTTTATTTAAAGTTAACGTAAATGAGTTACAATCAGTAACTATTTTAAATTTAAGACCATGTAAATAAATCCTAAATCTTTGTAGAGCATATATAATTTCTAAGGTTTCCAATTCGAAACTATGATATTTCGATTCACTTGTAGTCGTGCGCTTTGAAAAATAGAAAAGTGGATGAAACTTACCATCACTCTTTTTTTGTAATAATATGGCACCGAAACCGAATGAACTCGCATCGCAATGGAGTTCGGTTTCATCTCTCGAATAATATATTGCAAGTATGGGGGCTTCGATCAATTTACTCTTCAGTGTTTCGAAACACTTCAGTTCCTTTTCAGTAAATTGGAATTCAACGTCTTTTCTTATAAGGTTGTACAATGGTTGTGCTATTAACGAGAAGCCTTCAATAAACCTTCTGAAATAGGAGCACAAACCCAAAAAACTGTGTGCTGCTTTTGAATCCCGTGGAACTGGAAAATCAACTACTGATTCAATATTCTTTTGATCCGGTCTAATACCCTCATTTGTTATAGTGTACCCTAGATACCTGATTTTATATTCCAAAAATCGACATTTATCTAATCTCAATTCTAATTTGTTCATTACAAGTCTACTAAAAACTTCTCTCATTATCTCTAAATGCTCTTCTACCGTTTCAGTTGCTATCATTATGTCATCTATATAAATATTTACCTTACCCATTCTTAATAAATCGTCAAATACTGTGTTTACAAATCGTTGAAATTCCGAAGGTGCATTTTTCAAGCCAAAAGGCATTTTTATATACTCGTACTGACCCATAGGTGTAACGAAGGAAGTATATTTAATTGACTTTTCACTCATTCGTATGTGATGAAATGCGCATTTTAAATCTAATAGAGAAAATACTTTTTTATTGGCTAGCCTATCGAGCAAATCATCTATGAGTGGTAACGGATAATTGTCCTTCAAAGTAACTTTATTTAGGGTACGATAATCCACGCAAAGTCTTATGTCACCTGTCTTTTTCTTAACCAACACGATAGGAGATGCATATTCTGAGTTACTAGCTCTAATCACTCCTTTTGCCAACATCTCGTATAAAATCATTTGAACCTGACCTTTCTCATAATATGACAACCGTCGTGGGGAACAATGGAAGGGCTTATCATTATTCAAAATTAATCTCATTTGACATTCTATTTCTGGTTCTTCAGGACGTTCACATTGTTAATATTTCGTTATTAATAAAATCATTATCTATCTTTAGTATACTATCATTAATCTCAATATTCATTAATTTCATGCATTCATTTTTAAATTCATTATCTTCATTTGATTTGTCTAAATTCATTTTAAAATTAGCTTTCTTTAAAAAGTCCCGGCCTAAAAGCATCGGGTATTCCATTGTATGGTCTGATACCACTAACAAATTCATTTCTATCTCTTTATTCTGAACAATAATAATACAATTTATATTCCCTTTACAGGTTAACTTAGTTTTAATTATACCAAAGAGATTAACATCATTCTTAAAACTAATTATATCGTCAAATATAGGAGGTAAAAACTTCTCCCGAATAAGAGAGACGGTACTGCCGGTGTCGATTAATATTCCTAAATAAATATGATATAAATAATTTGTACTTCTTATTATAATTTTATAAATTCTTACATATTCTTCGTCATCGTTTGCTACCTGATGAATGGCTCTTGGTTGTAGTGCCTTTCGGTCCGGGCATACGGCTGCCAAGTGCCCCAGCTGACCACACACGTGGCAAGCTCCTGGTAAACGCTTCGGCTTACGACACTCCGATGCATAGTGTCCTATAGAGTTACAGTTGTAACATCTGGTCGCCTTAGGTTCTTCGTGATGTTGATGGACCAAGATTGATCGGGGCCACCCTGGCTTTGGGTAACTCTATCTGTCTGAATGACTCTGCCAATTGTTGCCTGGTGACAAAACATTGCATTCGTGCTTGTGCCCGTAGTTGAGTGTTCGGTATACCATCAACGAGATTCTCAACTATCTCCTCCTCTTCAGTTATACCAAGTTTGTTCGCCATTATTATTTTCTCGTGGAAATAGTTTTGGAAAGTTTCCACTGGTTGCCAAATTCTGCATTCAAACGCTCTTTTTAGCTGATTGATAGAAATCTGTGCATAATCAGTTTTTGAATGGAACCATTTGAGCGCATTTCCACTCAACCGAGATGAAATTAATATCCGTGCACTTTTATCATCAAGTTTGTACGCCTCAATCAAGTTTCGAAATTGTGTTTCCCAATGAACAAAACACTCACCATTAAATATCGGTAACATATCCTTTAGTGCTGAAACTGATGCGTTGCCAACACTGTCATTCGTACTATGTTTCTCGCTCTTCAGAATCTCAATTTCTTTCTTCATAATGGTTCGCTCTTTAGCATACAGTTGTACTTCTTTCCTCAGCTTGTAGTGGTGGAAATTCGCCACGTTGTGTCTCGGACACCGACAACAATCGTAAAATTAATTCAGCTTTGGTGCCTGTAGTTTTTTGGTTTAGCTTCTCCAACCACGATCGCAGCTGGACGGCTGTATATTTCTTGTATCTGTCGACGTGCGTCTCGTTGTTAGGCATGATTGTTGGTGTGTTATATGAATTTTGTATTGCTAGGGAGTTTGTTATTTATTTATTTTTTTCTTTCTGTAGGTATGCACCACGACACTAAAAAGTCAATACAGGTTCTGTTGGTTCGTTTGTTTCTTCTTTCTTTTTTTTCGCGATGGGCTTTCGTTTGTAATTTATTTGAACACACAAATTTTATCGCGATGGGCTTTCGTTTGTAATTTAATATCGGATTTGGGGGGTCTTTATCCCACTTCTGAGATTGTAAGCTCTCGTTTGTCTATATTAATTTAAATAAGAAAGACTATTTGAATTTTATTGAGTCCGTCTAGCACTGAAAATAAAACACGTCCTTTTCGTTTCGGATTAACACAACAACTGAACTTTTTTATTTAACATTTCCCCTACCTAACCGGCAGTCTATCCATCTATATATAATCTATCCTTATTCGTATATACATTTTTTTCTTCATTTTTCTTTTGTTCTTCTGGAAGTCTTGCCACAATATCGAACTTTTTTGCGTTCTTAATCGAACTTTTATCACTGCGCAGCTTCATTTAAGTGTTCGTAATCGAACTTTTATTCACTACGCGCGAGTTAAGTTAGAAAACTACGCGGAGCTTAAAAAAACCAACTTGTTCGTTTGAAATACAATTTATTAATGACAAATGATTATGTTTTTGTTCTACCTGACAAGAGTACAAGAATATAATACGTAAGTCAGCAAAGTGCTGATCATTTTATTTTACAAAAATAATACATAATTGCAATAGATTGATTTAATGGGAAATATGTTAGGAGGAATCGTGTTGCAAATTGGCAACCTGCTGACATATTTGAAATCTGGGTTTGCCGGATGTTCCCAGGGTGACGAACGGATATTAGGTCGTAGGTGTGATGGTGGGTAGGCTGGTTTCGTAACTCCTCCCCCCTTAGAATAGAGCGACGGCCACAATGATGTCATTGGAGCTGGAGCGAAAGAGTGAATAGTGGGATATTCGGCATTGGACTGCTTTTTCGAGATAATAATGCAGACTATGATGATGATGATGATGATAATGGTGAAAATGGTTGATGGTCGATGTTGTCATGTAATGCAGCATTTCAGCTTTCACATCTTGGTCGGAGATTTTTGTTTCCATGAGGAAGTTGTATTCTTTAAGTTTTCCTAAACTTAGAACTTCTGTTGTGGAGTTGGCTTCGATGATGCTGCTTGGTGAATGTGTTTTAAAATGTAATGCAGATTTTTTTTTTTTTTTTTTTTTTACATCTTTTTCTTAACTTGCATTTGTGTATTTTTCTATTTTGTTTGGTAAGGATAGTAAATTTATTGTTTTTGTTTGTCACATGCTTAGAAAAGTTTCCTTTCGGAAGACAACGTCATTTTGTTTGATTTCTTCAGGTTCCTCTCTTAATGCATTTAGGTTCTCAATTCTTCGGGAAGTTATGTTACTGACCTTGTCTTGTATTTGTGGCCGAGTGAATGGCATTATTGTATGTTATATAAAGCATTCAGATAAAATTTCTTCATGTTCTGTGGTAAGTTTTTGTTCTTTATTTTTGGAAAGTATAAGCCTATAGATTTCAGTTATAGTGGAATGTAGTCTCTCCACTGGTGAGTTACTACTTGTTTGTTGAAAGGACGTAAAATGTAGAGATATGATGAGTTGTCTGCAAAAGTCTTCAAAGACGTTTGCAATGAATTCGGAGCCTTGATCACACACAATTTTTAAGGGTATGCCGTAAGTGCTGATCTAGTTCGTCAGATGTTTTAAAATCGTAATACTGCTTCTACACGTAAAGCTGTATCCGCAGACAAAACCAGAGAATTTATCAATTAGGGTAAGGATTTAGTTATTATTAATGCTATATATATCTATATGAAGAATTTCTAGGGGCTTAAGTGGTGTTTCGGGCTTGGCGTAATGTGGTTTGGGAGGACTTGTATCATATTTTAATAACTTACATTTTTCGCAGTTGTTAATTGTCCTAGTTATTTTATCTTTCATGTTAGGAAAGTAAATATTGCGTTTTAAGTGGAGATAGGTTTCATTGATTCCTCTGTGGACGGGGCATTTTTAAGGCCGAAAGGCATTCGGAGGTATTCATAATGTAATCATTCTACCGTAAAGGCTGTTTTGACGACGTGATTAGGGTCCATCTCAATTTGATGGAAACCACTGGCCAAATCGAGGGTGGTGAAATATAAACACTCCCAGTTTGTCTAGTATTTCATTAATGTTCGGGATTGGGTAACGATCGGATATCGTTTTATCGTTGACTTTCCTGTAAGCGATTACCAGCCTCTATTTTTGTTTCCCGCTGGCGTCCTTTTTCTTTGGGATTATCCAGACAGGGGAATACCTATAGAATTTCGTGTAGACTGGCACGTTATCCGTTGTGGTTATGTGATGTTTTATTTGGTTCGTAAAAGACAGCGGCTCTCCTTCAGTGTAAATGATATCTTTATATTCTTTACAAATTTAAAGGATTTTTTTCCGTTCTTCGGTGTTCATATGATCTGTTCGAATTAGATCAGATATATCTATTTGTGCTGCTTGTTTGTTGGGTTCTTGGTTAAAGTTGTTAATTTCGATGAAATCTGTTGATTCATATTGGATTGCGTTTAAAGGTTCTTCCAATATAATGTCTTGTGTGTTTTCGGAGTAGTTTACAAGTTCAACTGAGCTAAATCCGTTCTCGGCATGATGCAAACCTTCTGTTATATATAGATTTGGTTTTAGCTCTATTGAGGCTACAAAAACGCTACCATGTGTTTGATTGATAGGAAGCTTCGTAGTATTTTGTTTTTGCCTGGCACTGTTATTTTGCCAGAGGAATAATTTGGTTTCAGAGTGATGTCAATAGACGAATATTTTGTAAATAACGTAAGGTTTTTAAGGTCAATTTTTGCATTAAGAAAATCAAAGAAATTATGAAATCTAAAGATAAGGAATCTTAATGATCCAACTTGATTAAATTCTTCGAACATTGGAAGGTTGACCTGTCTTTCTAATTGGTATCTCTTGAAAACTGTCGTGATGTTCAGCGGTTGGCACTTAATCTGTTTTTCGTGAGAAATATGTTCGGGATAAAAGATGTCGATGCACCCGTATCAATGAGAAACCTTAGAGGTCTGCAAATGGAGAAGAGATGTTAACAAAAGGTAGTGTAGTTGGATGTATATTTGGATCTAGGTAGCCTGTGGGTCCCTCGAGGCTACCTTGGAAAAATCCTCCATTTCTTCGATGTTGGTCATTGAGATATCCCTGTTAAAATAGCCGTCAATTTGACGAAAAGGACTCGTGTTAGCTTCTTGGAAGTTAAAGTTTGTGTTACGAGTTTGTTGGTTTTAAATTTGGGATGAGTCTTTCTGTAAGTGTTTGGTTGGTTGTGGTTTACATAACTAGGTTCTGTTTTTTGAAATTTATTGTAGTGTGTATTGTTTTTGTATTTATATTAAAGGATCTGGAGCATTGGCATTGAGATCTTGTAAAACTGTCTCTATTAGGAAGTGGCCTGGGATTGTTTGGTTGCCATTGGTTTTGAGGAGATTGATAGTTTGGCCTAGGATTATAGGGTTGATATCTGGGGTATTGGGACAGT
This sequence comes from Platycheirus rosarum, assembly GCA_963971375.1. NCBI lineage: Eukaryota > Metazoa > Arthropoda > Insecta > Diptera > Syrphidae > Platycheirus > Platycheirus rosarum. The sequence continues at coordinate 24,284,138 of OZ020509.1, read as the reverse complement.
CTTTGGTAAGAAATATTTTGCTCTTTAATGCAGCAGGATAACGCTGTAGACAAGGAGTCTGGTTGCATAGTTCTTACTCGAGACCCAAGTGGTTCGTTGAGACCACTTAGAAATGAGTTAAGGCACATTTCAGCATACAGATCCTGTTTAGCTGTTATAACGTTTTTATCATCTTCATGGATCAAAATTTTATTACACAACGCGGATTGTATCTTTATTATTTCTCCATAAAATTATGGAGATCCCTTATCAAAGAAGTTTCTGTTCGCTTGTCGCTGTAGTGTAAAATTAAGTTCTTCTTTATATTATCCCGCACTAATGGAGTCCCATACATATTGAGGACTTCATTAGCTTGCCCTTCTATTTTGTTCCGTATGGCTTTTAAAAGAATTTGGCCATACGGTATCCAATCGGTTTCTCTTATGTAGAGGAGTATTTCCTCCACATTGTTAAGGAACTCGTAGAGAAGACGAGGGTTTCCATCGAATTTTGGAAGATCCTTGATAGCATCAGGGATCCTCAAAGAGTTAAATATATCAACGTTGGAACCCTGACCTTGGTTTGCGGTATTGATCGGATAAGTAGGCATACTTGAAGAAGAACAACGAGAAGATGTGCTAGAGAAAGAACTATATGAATTTATGTCTTCAGGAATGGAGGTGAGACTTTTAGAAAGTTTTCTTAAGTTGTATGAGAAGAAAGTTATTTGCTTCTTCCCAGATTGTTTAGGCATGTGAAAACTATATTTAATATAAAATGTTGAATGAGTAACGGGGCTTTATTATTTATTTTTGTTTGCTTATAAAAATGAATGGCTTTAAGATTATTTAGTAGGCACCTATATATTGTATATATAATAATATATAAATTTCTTAACAACGAATATGAATGTGAAAACTGTACTTTATATCTTAAGATTGAAATACTAGTATGATTTTTATTGTATTATTTTTTATGACACTATATTATAATAAATGACACTAAGATTTATTGATCAATGTGCACCCAAACAGGATACAAATCATTGTGAAGCAGCTGCGATTTATAGATTTATAGTGTTCTTGTGCTTCTTATGCACTTCCTTTCTTTATCCTTTTATTTTTTTTTCAAGTTTTTTTTTTTGACTTGTTTCTGTGACTCGTTTCTAAATCAAAGACGACAACCGATCTTTCAACTCGTAACTATAACTTTCACGTCCGCTATTCAAAGTAGAGGTTTTTGTAGAGGTTCACGGTGATAAAGGGTCAAAACCCACGGTTTTTTTCACTTTAAGCGCATATGTAATATGTTATATTGGAAAGGATGTGTATCCGTTTAGGATTGATTTGTGCAAGGTCTGCACAAAAGTGTGAGAAACTTTTGGTAGCTGTAAATTCTGCCGTTAGGCAAAGGGGAGTGATTGGGGTAACGGGATAGGGAAACTTCTTTACGGATCGTCGTTGGTTGTTGGCGTCGCGTCGTGTGTCTTGTTGCAGTGCAGTACAAGGGAAAAATATATAAAAAAAAACACTGAAGCAGGTTGAAAAGGTAAGCACAAAGCATCACATCATAAGGGTATTTTGATATATACATAGGTATATTTGATTTAGTTGGTTTCATTTATCTATTCTCGGCAAGGTCAAAGAAAAAAACTTATGAAGCCAACTTGATGTATGAATGTGGCACTCTTTTGAGAATCCATCTTCTGATATTCCATGGCATATACATTATTGGACAACCCTGGACGTAATAAGACTGATCCGATAGTCCCCATTTTTCAGAGCTTGAAGTCAAGGCTCTATTTACTACAGCAATATAATCGGTCTCATCAATTGATCGGTCATTAATAAAGAGATCGCCAAGGGATTTCGCTGACATGCATCCCCATAAATGAAACTCGGAAGTTCCGTTTTGGATTGGCATTTCAGGTCTTTTAGCCTCATAATCTGCCACGAAAATACTCAAAAAGCCGCCACAGTCTGTGACTAAGAACCACCATATCCATGTAAATAAAATGATTCCAATAATCTTAAGGTTTCTGTTTAAAATCTTTGGCAAAATTCCATCTAATCTCCCGAGAATTAATAATAAATGCGGTCAGTTTAAGTTTTTTTTTTTAAAAAAAGACCATTTAAAATCTTATTTATCTTATATATAAATCGGATTCTTAACTTTAACAAGCGAAATTTGTGTTATCATTCAATGGAACCGTGTGCAAAGGTCAAAGAAGATACTTTTTATTTAAATTTTTTATCTTCAATATATGAGAGCCTTTGTACATTTTTGTATTATTAATCATATTATGATTCGGTTATTCTTCAAATTGTAGTGATATATATTTTTATATGAGATATATATTGTTATCTATAACTTGAGCTTTCATCATTAGGTAGAGCCTTGGTTCCTTGACAATGCATCCTCTTAAATTTTAATTTTTGATGATCTTTTGAATGGTACGCAATGCAATTTTAACTTTATGATTGATAATTAAATGAATTATGATATCCTTTACACGTATTAAGGGGTTTTGATCCAATAAAAATTTGATTCTGTTTTTGAAACCTACGGTGACTTTTCTTTCACGCAGTATTTTTTATATCTTACTCTTACAATAGCACTACCGAATGTACAAAGCACAGCGGTACACGTCGAGCACTGGGTATAACTGAAGGAAACAAACTAACTACCAAATTGGCAATATGTTATACATAAGTACGTATATTCCATGCTTAAACAAAGGACTGGTTGATTGAAAATGTAAATTAAATTATTTCATTATTATTTTTAATAAAAAATATTTTTTTATGAGGATGAACCTCTTTATTTGAATTTAGAACTTAAACTGATTTACAAATTATAAAGAACTTAAAATCTAACTTAAAACCATTGGAACTCCATTCCCACGACATGACGGCGTGTGTTGAAGTTCAGGTAACCGGCATCCGTTGTGGCTGCAGCAGACGCGGTGTCAGCACATTCTCTCACGTATGTTGATTTTGAGGCAAGACGATGTTGGGATTTGTTTGATGACGTTAACATTTCTTGCGTTAACTCCTCCCTGCTTAAATTCGAACGCCCTCGTTCGACGTTGCTGGCGTTATTAGATTTGGCAGATCCTGAATTCCTATGGTAATGGATCCTGTTCCGTTTTCCGAAAGTTGTTATTATCATGAGGAGAATTATTACCAGGAATATATCAATCCCTATATTTAATGCGTTTTTCCTTTCCAGTAGCTCGATCTGTTCCGTGCCATTCATCTGTAATTCCTTTATCATTCTTAGGGAAAGTACGTCTTTGAACTCTCTCACTGATGATCTGGGTTGCAACATAGCTGGTAAAGGTTGATGTTTAGTTATCTCGCTGTTTTTGAAAGTCTTCCCATTCGCGATGATGGTCGTGTTAGAGTGTTTTATGATGTACGTTCCAACTTTTCGGATAGCCTCATTGTTAATTATTATTGTGTCGTTGAATTGATTTAGAAATAATATGCCGTCCGAGATTTCTTCAATGGATGGTGTGTTTCGGTTATTGATAGTGGTGCAGGTGGGTATTTTGCTTTTCAACAGATTGGGTATACATGTAGAGTTACTTATAACAATTTTAATGTTACAAAAGTCAAGTGCCTCGTCAATATTTATAAAAGGTGTATTTTGTTTTTTAAAGAATTCTTCTGTTAGTTTTATTTCAGTATGAATGAGTTTACTACATTATGTTTTGCCCAGTGAATGGCGTAAGCTATATTTATTAATTCTTCTTTTACTAAATCTAGTTCATATTTTAATTTTCATGTTTCTGTGTCTTTATTCTTAATTTGGTTTTTTTACAATTTTAACTATTTCATTTGTTACATTAGTAATTTCATTAATTCTTCCCATGGTCATAGGATTTATTATCATTTGTCTATTATTGTTTTTAAGTACGTTATTCATCTTTTCTGTTAAAATTTCATAATCATGATGATCTGGACTCCCTGCTATCCATTTCCAGGCGGTCCCTATGAAATCAAGTGATCTTTTCTTTTTCTTATTTTCAACTTTCAATCCTGCCAGGTAGGTTTTTATTTTATCTATTTCATGGGAAATGTAACCATAAAGGTGGTGATTTTGTGTGGTATCTATTAGCATATTTTCTATATTCTTTGTCAGGTTTTCGTAATGTTCAATGTCGATTATGTGGATTATTTTGAAAGATATCCTGTTTGTATTTTTGAGGTTCCAACATTTATCTTAACCAATTGAGATTTTGAGTAATCCAATATTTGTGTATCTGCAATGCACAATGGCAGCAATATCCTGTTAAAAAGATATCAGTTTTTAATAAGACTTTTGTGAATAATTTTTCCTGTTTGAGTTGTGACTATGCTATTTTCATTTTTAGCTACTATGTATCTTGCTGAGAGTTTATTTCCTGTTCTTTTATTGATTTTGACATATATGGTATCCCCAGCTGAATAAGTTTTGGGTGCAGATTTGTTTTTATTGTGATACGCTAGGTCTTGTTCTTGTTTATGTTTAATTTTTTTTAGAGTTTTCAAACCTTTCTTTTTCTAACTGTTCTGGGTCATTGAGAGCATGTCTTCCAAAAAATATATCGAATGGCTTTTTATTTGTGGTTGAGTGAATTAATCTGTTGTATTCTAAAATTGATCTATCTAGTAATTCAGAAAATGTGCTATGTGTTAGAGCTGTGTCAATCGTTCATTTTCAAAGATTCAATCGTTCATGATTCGGTCTTTTCAATCAATCATTTTACCAATCAATCCCATATCTTAAGGATGCTAAGCATAACATTAGTTAAGTTGAAGTGCATATGAACAAATGATAGATTAATAAATTTTTTAAATATTTTTGTTTATATGACAATATTTGTATGATTCTAAGAAATATGCATTTCAGATAAATTTATGAATTTAAGTACTCAAAAATAAATTCTAGAGTGTACATTTTGTATGCTTATCTTATGAGTGTACATTTTTTATGATTATCTTATATGCATAAGATATAATATAATATTTTTCTTACAGTTATAGTTGTTGAATGTGACCTAAAGTACCCCCCTTCTAAGAGAGGAAAGAGATATGCACTAACGTTTTTTTCAGTGCTAATGGCGTTGGTCACAACAGAAAACATGTCCAAAACTATGCGCTTCCTCTAAAACTAACCATTCATCATTGTTTATTATATCTATTTTGTCTTCGTTTTCGGATGATGGCATGGACGAGTTCAGGACAGCTACTGTTGAAATTAAAGCCATTTTTATAACTAGTACACGAGATATCATGTCAAAAGTTGAGTTCCAACGGGTTGGCACATCATTTTTCAGCTTTAATATGGTAAGTCCCATGCTTTCTTGCGTAGCTTTTAATTGGTTGCTTGCTTGGCTACTTTTGTGGAAAAAGCGAACAATACACTTTATTTTTTGTACAACCGTTTGGATGTGCTTAAGTGCATTTGTACACATAAGTTGAGTGAGTGGGCAAAACAACCCCAATAGTGCCATTTTCCAAGGCGGATTGCAGCTTTCATATTGGAAGCATTGTCTGCTATTATCATAGCAACCTTGTTAGTAATTTCCCACTCACTCAAAGTACTTTTTATAATATTTACAATATTTTCTGCTGTGTGCCTCTCAGTGTACGATTGACATCCCAAAAGGTCAGAAGCCATGTAGGTGTTTGTATCCTCTTTCACAATGTAATGAGCTGTAACACTGAAAAAATTGTCGGAATTTCTCGATGTCCAACCATCTATGGTGAGGCATACAGCGAATGCTCTTTTAAGTCGTATTTTAACCATGTCCATTGTGTCATTGATTTTGAGTTTTGAGTGAGTTGGGTGTTTCAAATAAAAGAGAAAAAAAAGTGTCATAACACAATTGTGTTATCACATTGTGCTAACACTGTAAGAAGTGTTAGAGGTAAAGTGTTAGCACTCAATTTTTCCTTAAATTACCCATGTTTAGTGTGAAGCGCTGTGATGCCAGGCTATATGGACGATATCTGACTTTTTATGTGGGCTAACTTTTGATTTCTGACATTGTACGCATTTTTTTACAATTTTGGCGCAGTCTGCCTCATCTTTGGCCAAACGAACCGCTCTTGAACTAGTTTGATTGTTGCTCTTATGCCAGGGTGAGATAAACTATGAAGATGTTTGAGAATCGATTGTCTGCTTTTCTCGGGAACAAAAGGGCGAAACTGACTAATGAAGTCTAGTTGTCGAATCCGTCTTGGCGATGCTCTGCTCAGGTTCTGCTGGAACGCATAAATCAATGGCTTGTAGTCTGTGTAAATGGAAAATGACCTTCCTTCTAACAAGTGCCGGAAATCATTCACGCCTTCATATATAGCCAAGAGCTCACGGTCGTAGGTGCTACGTGTCTTCTGAGTTGGTGTCAGTTTTTTTTGAAAAAAAAACCGAGAGGTTAAGAAACGTTGTTAAATACTTGGTTAACAACAGCGCCAATCGCAGTGTCCGATGCGTCAGTAAAAAGATAAAGCGTTGCGTTCGGTACAGGGAATGCAAGAAGTGAAGCGTTTGCCAAATCGGACTTGCATTTTTCAAAAGCAGCATTTCCTTCAGATGTCCAAGCGATGGGTGTATTGTCATTCTTCTTATTACCTTTAACGATTTTGAAAAGAGGAATTTGATTAACTATAGCATGAGGAATAAATTTTCTTTAAAAATTTATCATTGCGAGACACTTCTTTAGATCTTTGGCAACAAGAGGTTTTTATAGTCTGAAATATGCTTAACTTTCTCTGGTATGGGCTTAATACCATGCTGATCAATAAAATATCCCAGAATTTTAACCTGTGATTTACCAATATGGCATTTCAAAGTGTTTATTTTAAGGTTATACTCACGAAGTCGCAAAAAAACTTCCTCTAGATGCTTTGAATGCTCTCCCTGATTTTTAGACGTCACCAAAATATCATCTATGTAAGGAAATACATAATTTAAACCGTTTAAAGCTTCGTGTATGTAACGTTGCATTGTTTGGGCTGAATTTCTCATTCCGTAAGGTATAAACAAGCACTCTATAAGGCCAAACGGTGTTGTAATAGCAGTCTTTGGAATATCCTCCTGGCGAACTGGGATCTGATGAAAGCCGCGCTGCAAGTCAATTGTGGAAAAAATCTTGTTTCCATCTAAAATGTTGGCGAAGTCCATGACGTATGGAAGCAGGTAACGATCTGGCAAGGTGTTGTTATTGAGGGCTCGAAGTCGCCACAAGGTCGCCAGTCCCCGTTGGACTTTTTAACCATATGGAGTGGACTAGCCCAGTTACTTTTTTATGGCCTGCATATACCTTTTTCCATAAGATAGGTGAACTCGGCTTTTGCAGCAGCTAGCTTTTCTGGAGACATTCGTCGAGGTTTAGCAAAAACAGCTGGGCACGATGTAATGATGCAGTGTTCGGTGTGAGATTTCCTTTGCACATTTGTTGTGTTGAGCGTGAGGTCTTTGAACTTCTCAAGTAAATCTGCAAACGGGTTTTTTAAAATCAAAAGCTTTTAATTCGCATTTACCTGAGGGGTTTCCCAGTCGCTGACATTTTGGTGGTTTCTTCAATGAGGCGTTTCCTATTGACATCCACTAGAAGACCATAATGTTGGAGGAAATCGGCTCCAATAATGGGCGTTGCGACGTCAGCGATTAAAAATGTCCAGATGAAACTTCTGCGCAAACCCTGATTTATTTGACAGCGTTGGTTTCCGTATGTTTTAATATTTGATCCGTTAGCTGCATAGAGAGCAATATTTGAGTTTTGTGACTTCTGACGAGGTGTAGGGAGCACCGGTGTCGATTAAATAATTTTTGTGTGTTGTCCTATCCGAAAGATATAAACGGTAAATATGCTTGACAATTGTTGTCGCCACCTGTGGTGACAAACTTATTCGTTTTTGAACCGTTTGTTTTTTTGTAACTACATGGTTGCTTACAATGTGTTGCGTTATCTTTGTATCTGTATTGGTACCAACAAATTTCGTGACGTTTTTTGTTAGATGACGTTGATTCTCGATGGCGTGATGGTGTGCGGTTACGATTGCGGCGATATGACTGTTCGAACCTGTCGATGCAGCGGCTAAGTGCTTCGATTTTTGTTTTTAGACCGTCCTCATGAAAAGTTGTATCTCGTTCTCGATGTTCGATTCTGGACACATTATGCATATGCGATGTGTTTTCGAGAATTGTATAAGCTACCTACACGAGTTTCTTCATGTAGATGATGATCTTCATGACGTTGTAGATGTTTTTTAGGAATTCTTTTCCTGCTAGGCCTTTTAACTCGTTCAAAAGTTGTGATGGCTTTTTATCTCCTAAGTCCACGCCCGACAAGTTTTCTCATCTTTTTGTGCTCAGAGTCTGAAAAACAATCAATTAAAGCTTTTTTTTAAATAATCATATTTTCCAGTTGTAGGTGGCTGCAATACAGCATCTCTGACTTGAGCCAAAAAAGAAAAAGAAAAAAGGAAAAGAAAAACTGAGATATCTAGAATTTGGTAATTATATAATTGAATTATGGTAACGGAACTTAAACAATCTGATTATTGTATTTTATTTCCTTTCTTTATTTGTGCTAGTCGCCCTTATGACTTCATTTACATCAATTTCTCCCTTATTATCATCATCAATTAATAATCCTTGTCGTAATCTGTTTGTAGCTTCCCATTTCGAAAGATCAAGACCAAATGAGCGAGCCATTTTCTTTTGAGCTTCAGAGAACTTATCAACTGTCATTTGTTCAGACTCACTCATATACGACCTATCAAGTCTTTTCCTCGCTTGCACAGCAATGCCCGGTTCAGTTTGATACGGAGGCACGGCTATTTGAGCAAATGAATCTGATGTGTTTATGAAAGCTTTGCAATACTCAATAGATGCTTTATCTAAATTGGGAAACTTAGAGGCAGCTAATGTTAAGTTGCCTGGTCTCAATACTCTCAAATAAACCCATAGAGACCCTAAGTCTTCTTTTACCGCCTTTAGTTCGTGGATAAATTAGTCTGCCTCTGTCCAAATGATTGGGTTTGTATGAGCGAGACTTAAGATTTTGGTGTCAATGAATTTAACGATACATGTAATTGTGATCATTGATGATTGAGATAAAAGCATAAGGGCAGAAGAAAAACAATTTTCAATTGTTCTTTTAGAAAATACAAAATAAAATATGGCCAGTAGGATTTAACATAAGTTTGACCATATGAGTTTGGAGAGTAAAACAAATTGCTTTAGTTCTATTCTGGAGGTAACTTGTTATATGAGTTTTAACTTTATCAGAATCAGTAGAAAATGATTTGGACATCAGGAGGAATAAAATGTGAGCAGTAGCCTTTATATCATCTCCTCTCACTCTAGCATTCTTTTCAAAATTGACTTTTGTATCCAATCCACTTTCTACTAACTCTACTCCAGCATCTGCGTCATCTACATATTCATCATAGATAGGTCCGAATCCTGAAAAAATTGAGAAGAAAGATACAAATGTAGCCATGTTTCCAATATAACACTCGTAGATGGGAAAGGATTAGATTAGATTAGAACCATCTAATAACATTTGAACTTTTTCCCTCATTATACTAAAATTTTTGAGCATTTTAATTTTTGCGTCCTCTATGACTTTAACAGGTAAATATTTTTGATCTATTTTCCCGTTTGCTATTTGTATTTTCTGGAAATCTAGATCATTCAAATATTTATCTTTATATACTGAAATTCTAATGTTTTTATACACATAACTTTCAGAATTTTTTCCTTTTAAATTTTCTCCAACACTTAAAGATGATATAAGGGGATCTGTTAAGATCCCAAGATTATAATCAGAGTCAATTGTTAATTTGGTTCCATTGAAAGCTATAGCTTTGACGGTTGGGGCTGAACCTTCCATAGTTGACAAAAATAGAAATTAATAAAAAACTAAAGTAAAAATTAACAAGGTTAAATATTATTTAAATTGAGAAAATTATAAAGACTAAAGAAAGAAGAATAAGTAATTGTAAAAAAGTTAGTTTTGTTTTTAGTTGATATTTGATTACAAAATTTGAAAAGCTGTTGAGTTTACAATTTGAAAAACAATATTGTTAATTTGTAGGACTTTTCCATCGCTGGAAAATATCCGGCTCGAAGGACCAAATTATTGAATAAAATACAATAATTAATTTAGTTTAATTTAAATAACCACCTTACCTTGGGTAGGGGGATAGTTATTTAGTTTATTGAATTATGAGAAGTGCATTTATTACAAAATATGAAGCCTATTTATATAAAAGTTGGTGGCAAAAATATGCTGAGTTTTGTATATTAATTATTACTATTTCTGTTTTGTCACTGTTTGGAAACAGTTAAAATTATTTAAATGTGTAGCCAGCATATTTGCAGTGCACCGATGAGTTGTTGTTTTGAAATTATTTGTATCCGTAAACACTTTTCAATCCATTGAACCGACAACGGCATTGAATCGTGAAAAGTCTGAGGTTATTCGACACGTTGCGAACTGTGCCTCTATACTTGCGAACCAGATTTCAGGCATTTCTGTCCAAAAAGGAGATATTATGATTGATACACGCATTACCTCGTTTTCACTGTTGAATACTTGACCTGAAGTGTTTAAGTCACCGGGTGCTCCAGCTGGGGCTCCATTGAAATTTGTTCTTACATTGCTGTCACCATTTGGAGGTTCATTGTATATAGCATCGTTTGCTGTTTTTTTCTCATTGTTAGGCATTTAATAAAATTTAAGCGAAAAGTAAAAGTATTTCCATGCAGTTTTTTAGCGGCAATTTCGGGGTCACCAATTGTAGACGTAAGTATATTTTATATCGATGGTTCGATATCGGGACCGTTGTAACTGAAACGCAACTGTTTCTCTTAACATCTACAACATTCTATTTCTCATCATTTGTATAATTAGGAATTCTGTTACAATTGTCATGTATGTAATATAAATTATTAAAACATGAACTTGTTTTTATTAAAAACAATATTTATTATTTCAATTTTTTCGAACTTAACAATTCAGGTGAATACTTAGAACTAACTGAACTCTAAACAATTGAATTAAATGTTACCTCTGTTTTTCTACTAAAAATGCAAGATTGCATTTCCCATGAAGTTGCTCGCTGCATGCGCGTGTATCTCGGATGTCCGTCGTGAGAAACTGTGAAGTTGATCTAATTTCAAATATCGTGAGAAGATTCACAGATATTTAATCCTGGAATGTTGCTGTTGTTAACTCCTCCCTGCTTAAATCTGGGTGTCCTCATCCAGCAATTAAAAGAATGGAGCATCATAGATCTTAGGGATGCTGGGGCTTCTCAACTGGTTAAATGTTGGAATGAAAATTGGTTTGAAGGTGCTGGGGATGTCCGGGACTTCGGATGCTACTTCCTGATGGGTTTCCTCCTGTTTAATTGTGATTTTGGTTTGTTTCCTTTTCGCAAAAATCACCACTATGATGCCAAAGATAATCAATACGGAGCCGTGGGAGTTGGATTGATGAATGAGGTTCGTTACCTCGAGCTTCTTAATATGTTCTCTGTTCTTAATGTGAAGTTCATGCATCATTTCTAGGGAAAGCACTTCGTTGATCTCCTTTTAAGGCTGAGGTTGAATAACAGCAGGTAGGATTTGGACCGATGATATTTCTCTAGAGCTATAGATCTTGTCCTTGATTCCGATTGTTGCGTTCTGGAATTTAATAAGAAAGCTTCCATTCAGAAATTGTCCGATTCCGTCTATTGTAATGTTGTCTTGAAATTGATTAAGAAAAATAACTCTTTCTTTAATATTTTCTGAATGACAAACTGATAAACTGTTCAGAGTTCTACATGGTTTTTCAACATTATAAAATTTATTTTCACATAGTAATATTTGACATTTATTTTCATTTGGTAACTTAATTACTTTATTATTTCTCTTTATTGGTTTAAGAGAAAGTTTTTCACAAATAAGTGATTCTGTGAGCGGAACATTAACAATATAAATCAATATTGAATTATTAGTAAAAATTTTAACGTTTGAGAATTCTAGAGCTTCTTCCACCGTATTAAAGGGGAATTTTTCTTTATTAAGTGCTCTTATGGCAATATTTATTTCTTCATTTGACAAAATAATTGAATTTAAAATCTGCTCTTTCGCCCAGTGAATGGCATATTTGATATTTATAAGCTCTTCTTTAATTATTTTTATTTTGTATTTCAGTGCTACAAACAGTTCGTTATCTAAATATTCATTTTCTCTTATTTCTTTTAAAATCTTATTAGTGACAATTGTTATATTGTTTATTCTATTATTATACAATTCATTTATAACAATTTGATTTTCATTACTTTCGACTAAATTATTTATTTTATTTTCGATTAAAACGAGGTCCTCATGGTCAGGGCTGCCTGCGAGCCACTTCCATGCTGATCCTACAAAATTTAGGGATCTCTTATTTCTGTTAGGTTTAATATAAGCCAATATGTCTTTTATCTGTATCAGTTCCAATTGGAGGAAAGGAAATAGGATATGGGACTTGATGTTGGTTGAAAGGAGGGTAGTGTTAGCTTGGTTTATGAATTCTTCATATTTGTCCAGATCAATAGTATGAATAATTTTAAAATTTCCGTTTTGAATTTTTGCCAATCCATTATTTATGGTAACAATTAGGGAATTTGAGTAATCCATTATTTGCACCTCGGCACAAGCTATTGCAAAGAAAAACCTGAAATATTACATGAAAAATTTTAGTTTCTAATGTTGCTTTTATGAATTATTTTTCCTGATTCGGTAAGGACGGTAGTGTTCCTATCTTCCTTAACATTTTCGATCTTATAGCGAACAGTTAATTTCGAACCTATTCTTTTATTATGTCTTACAAAAATTTCTTCTCCTACTTGGTATGCTTTCGGGGGTTTTCGGGATTTGTTATAAACTTTGGAAAAGCGTCTATTACTAAGAAAACATATTTTTTCTTGCACGCTTTGACTGGACCGAAGTGGTCTACGTGAACTGTGTCAAAGGGTATATCACCCTTGGGGATACTGTGTAAGAAACCTTCATGTTTGCCATTTTTTGCTGAAAACACTATACACTTGAGACAGTTATTTATATGGTTTTGTATCTTTTCCTTTAATTTAGGAAACCAATAAGATCTGGATACAGCATCTGCAACTTTTTCACTACCTACATGTCCCATTTCGTTATGATACTTTTGTAAAATACTACTCTCCATACCACTAGGCACGTAGAAAAGAATATTTTGTCCAACTTTCCTATAGACCAACACGTTCCGGAGCTCATACCTATTATCTTCCTCTTTTTGTAATTTGTCTCTTATCTTTTGAATTTCCTCATCTTTGTTTTGGCAAATGGATAAGGTTTGCTCGAACGTATTGTCCTCAAGTACTAACAAATTAGTCATGCGACTGAGTGCATCTACGTGATGCATTTTGTTCCCACTCCTATGTTCCAAAATATAATCGTAGTTCTATAACTCGAGCGCCCACCTAGCAATCCTGGGATTTACATCCCTTTTGTTCAATGTAAGAGTGAGGGAGTTACAATCCATAACAATCTTAAACCTCATACCGTGTAGGTAAATCCTAAATCGCTTGAGTGCATTAATTATTGTTAAGGTCTCTAGTTCAAAACTATGATATTTGGACTCACAATCAGTCGTACGCTTTGAATAATAGAATATTGGGTGGAACTTTCCATCATTTTTCTTTTGTAAGAGCATTGCTCCGAATCCTAGAGAGTTTTTTCTGAAGTGATTTAAATGCTTGAAGCTCATTTTCTTCAAATTTGAACACAGCATCGTTTCGTATGAGTTTATATAAAGGTTCAGCTATTAAGGAAAATTCCTTAGCGAACCTCCTGAAGTACAAACATAGACCCAGAAAGCTATGTACTTCTTTAACATTTTTAAGTATAGGGAAATTTCTAACCGACTCAATTCCTTTGTTATCGGGTCGTATCCCTTCTTTTGATATGGTATACCCGAGATACTGAATCTCTGTTTGTAAAAATCTACACTTATCCTGTCTTAATTCCAATTTGTTTCTTATTAATTTCCCAAAAACCTCTTCTAATATGATTGCCTCTTGGCAATCTGCTGCCAAGTGACCAACTTCTGCACACACATGACAGGAACCTGGTGGCCGCTTTGCTTTACGACACTCCGTAGCGATATTTCCAAACGAGTTGCAATTAAATCATCGAATGGGCTTGGACTCCGCTGCTGCTGTTGCTCGTCGTGACGTTGATGGTAAAGTTGTCGGTTTGTTGGTGGTTGTAACTACTGTTTTTATTTTAGGCAACTAAATCTTATTGAATGCCTCTGCCAGTTGTTGCTTATTGTCGAAGCACTGCATCTGTTCCCAAGCACAGACGTAGACGGATGTCTGGGATCCCGTAAATGAGACTTTCTAGTAACTCATCTTCATCCATTGACAATTTGTTTGCCAATATTATTTTGTCATGGAAGTATTACTGGAAAGTCTCACTGTGCTGCCACTTCCTACCCTCAAACGCTTTTTTAATTGACAGCCGGCTCTCTTGAGTTCCAAAAACTCCACTCATCTCCTTGAACAGCTGTGTTGTGGGAATTTGCACCAGATCACATCTCGAGTGGAACCACTTGAGTGCCTTTCCCTTCAATCGGCACGAAATTAAAATGCGCACTCTCCATCAAAGTCAGGAAGCAATTCTTTAATTCCGTTATGAAAGTAATGTAATTGTTTCCCCTCAAATCGTGACTCTCTTTTGTAGGCTCCTTTTTTTAGCATTTCATTTTCTTTTTTAAGTAGTTTGATTTCTTTCTTTAGCAGTTCTATCTCTTTTTTCATCAACTCGAATTCTTTTTTCTCGTTCATTGGTGGTGGGTTTCTGTCATCATCTTCATTATCGCTGTCTTCATTGTTGCTGTCATTTTGCTTTTCATTTGTTTTTGCTGCTCTCTCATTATTTACATCAACGCTGTCCTCATACTCATCGTCATCGTCATCATTATTCGCCTCATTTTCGTTGTCGTTGTCGTTCTCATCGTCGAATACCAATGGCTTTTGCGTTAAGAGTGAGTATTCGCCGCGCTCTTTTTCAGGAATAGACATCAATCTTAATATCAACTCGCTCCTGTTTCCCGTTGTTTTTTTCTTCAGCTGCGCCAACCAATTTTTTAGCTGTGTCGCCGTGTACGACTTGTACTTTCCTGCATCCATTCTATATGTGTGTGTGTATATGGTTACTGGGTTTAAATTCCGTTAATCTACCGTTCGTCTTGTCGCGTCGTTTGGGTTTTGGATTCGAATTACGGCTTTAGAATTTTATTTGCACTACACAACACAGATATTTTAATGCGCAGGCAAAAGTGATTTGTTTTTTTTTCTTTTTATGCACGTAAGCACACCGTCACACACTCGTCGTTTTAATTTAATCTATTTTGGTAGCGCTCGTTTGGGTACAACTATATGTATATATTATTTTATTATATATTTTCTCGCGAGGGGCTTTCTATTTTTTCGTTTGTTAATAATTCTTATTTATTATTTATTATCTCGCGAAGGGTGAGTTTTCTATTCCACTTCTGATTTTTTTTAAGTCTATAGATGGTCCGAATATTGCTTTTTAACATTAATTCCTTTGTAAAATAAAACACAGCACGTTATGAATATTTCTTTTATTACGACCGCTCGGGTTGACTTCAAACCGACAACTGGCGAGTGGCGTGCGGCGAATAAGTGATATTATAATAGGTGTACATATATTGGTGTACTTATACTACGATACTTAACAATTTAGTGTATACCTAGTACCGGCAGCTCTTAATATACAATTCTTTATTTACAATACAAGCATAAATTGAAATTGCGGCTACAATATATAACTCCTCCGTTGCCAGAGAGAGCTTTACTGTATAAGTTAAAACTTATAACATTATTTTATTTTAAAAAAACTTTATTCAATTATCCGGCATAGCTACCGCTTTTGTTTAACAATAATTCAATACTTAGCAAAGACCTTAATAAACTAAACCTTAAATACAATTTAATTGATAACGTAAGCATAAATTAATGAGAACGGCGACACGATGTTGCTGCTATCGTTCTTAGAATTGTTCACCTTTGCTGTGGGAACAATTCTAGGAATTTCGATGTCCAATGCTGTCTTGCGCGTGCAAGGCAAGTCAGCATTTCAATTTTTCGATTGTTCGTGTTAACTCTTCCCCTCTGAATTAACACGTCCTCGTGTTAAAAGTGCGGCAGGTTGTAGAATGTTGGATGTTCAGAATTGCTTGAAGGTGTCGAATTTTCAAGTTTTATTTCAGGATGAATGATTACAGGTGTGATTTTCCCAGTAAACTTTCTTCTTCTCATATGGTTCGTCATTAATATTATCAGGACGAAAAATGTAACTGCGAATAAAGAAAAATTTAAGTATTGATGAACATCTTTTTCTACCTGGATTTTGCTGATTGTTTTGGTGTTGTTTATATGGAGTTCCTTCATCAGTTGTAGGGACAGGATTTCTTCTATTTCGGATTCTTCGGAGACTGCGTGTAGTAGGGGTGGAAGTTCATTGATTTTAGTTATTTCATCAGCAATATATTGTTGATTCCTGATTCTTAATGTAGTGTTGGAGAATTTAATGAGATAGGTGCCGTTTAATGATCTGGTGATATTATCTGCTTCTATGTTGCCATCGAAATTGTTTAAGAGCATCGTTCCTGGTTCTATTTCCTCAACTTGTGGGATGTGTTGACTATTCGTTCTTTTACACGTAGCATTTTCGTTTCTTATTAAATTATAAATACATTTATCATTACTTAAGTCTATAATGTTAGATTGTTTGCACAGGGATAAATCATTTATTGTTTTACATTCATTCTTTATGCCAAATATCATATTATTTTTCCTTAAAATATTTGTATTTGAAATTTTACTAACAATATTATTATTTTTTATCAATGGTTTTATGGTAAGTTTTTCATATGTTTCATTTCCCGTTTTTGGGATGCTTAAAATATAAAGAACAGATGATATGTCCATAGCGACTTTTATTTCGGCAAATTCTAATGTTTCTTCGATATTTCTAAAAGGTTCATTTGTTTTATTTTTATTTATATTATTTAATATTATATCAATTTCTGATTTAGAAAGTATATTTGAGCTTACAATATTTTTCTTGCTTAGTTCTATTGCATATATGACATTAATTATTTCCTCTTTTATAAGTTTTGTTTTATAAAGTAGACTTAATACTAATTCGTTAACAAAGGATTTATCTTTTTTTAATTCGTACATTATTTCGTTAGTTATATTGGTTAATTTGTTTATTCTTTCAACGTATGCTTTGTTTATTAAAACTTGGTTATTATTATTTTCCAAAACATTATTTATTTTATTAACCATTACTTCATAATCATCATGGTCCGGACTACCTGCGACCCATTTCCAGGCTGAGCCTATAAAGTTAAGGGATCTTTTTGATCTGTTTATTTTAATATTATTTATAAGGCTCTTAGTATGCTTGAGTTCGTGTTCTAGGATGGGAAAAAAGGAATTTTTAGGTGGGATTTGTTCGTATAGGAGGGATGAGGTTTTCGCTATGAAGTCTTCGTATGGGGGTATTTCTATGATGTGGATAAATTTTACGTTTCCAGTTTGGATTCTCGCAAGTCCATGTCTAAGAACTATTATCTCTGAGTTAGAATAGTCGAGTATTCTAATTTCTGTCATGACGAAAGAGATAAGGTACCTGCGAAAAGATAAAATTCAGCTTTTAATGTTGGCTTTATGCACTATTCTACCAGATTCTGTTGTTATAGTTTTTGTTTTGTTTTCTTTGACTATTTCCTTTTTGTAACGAGGTGTAAGCTTAGAACCTAACCTTTTGTTTATTTTGGTAAAAATGACTTCACCAGGCAAATAATTTTTAATAGGGCTTCTTTTTTTATTGTGGTATTTCAGATCACTTTCTTGTTTTTGACGAAGTTTTTGAATATTTTCTTCCCTTGCTAATTCGAATTGTCCCGGGTCGATGCTGACATTTCTGCCGAAAAATACATCGATCGGTTTCTTTCCTATTGTTGAGTGAATCGTGCAGTTATACTCATATACGGATCTATCTAAAAGCTCTAGGAATGATTTGTGGATTTTTTCAGTTTTTAGGCAACGCATTATTTCCGAAAGCGTAGAGTGAAATCTCTCTACTTGTCCGTTGATTGTACTGGAATGCGGGGGAGTTTTGTAAATCTCAATTTTAAGTTGATCCTTTAACAAGAAACAGACGGAAGCTGCACTAAAAGATTTCTCGTTGTCGAAGACAACTATTTTTGGAACACCAAAGCTGAACAATAACTGTCTTAAGGGTTCTAAAATATCTTGCACGGCTCTTGACTTAATAAGTTTCGTCTGAGCATATTTAGAGAATTTATCAAGGGCGGTAAGAACTAAATTTCCTTCTGTTGAGTAGATATCTAAGTGTAGAATATGACCTGGATATTGAGGTATAGGAGTTGGTTTTAGCTCGGGTTTTTGGGGGTGACGATCATATTTGTGTTCATGGCATATTTGACATTGATTTACTATTTTATTTACCTTTGAGTTCATTTGGGGAAAGAAATAACTTTGAATTAATTGGGCTTTATTTTCGCGTGCATTACGATGGGCTCTATTGTGGATTTTTAAAATTTGTTCCTCTTGTTCGGCTTGGATTGTTAAGTCGGTAACTTTAGTTTGCGTGAAGCTAACTTTATAATGTTTAAAGTAAAGGGGGTAAATAGTTTGGATAATGCCCATTGTTCTTTCGTTAGTCATTAGTCCGTTGACTATAGTGGGGATTAAATATCGTTTAAATATTGAAATAAGATTTTCTTTCGTGTATTGAGGTTGCACAAAGGTATGTCTACGGAAACTAGAGAAAGGGTATTGAAGTTGGTAAGAATTTTCGTCTCCTATAAGAAGAATAAGTTGGTTTCTGAAGGCATTAATCGGCGTTTCGACCGCAGGTATAAGTTCGTGTGAGGAACTTTCATCGCTATGCTGTGAAGCTGTAAGTGAATTAACCTGGGCATCAAGGGGTGGTCTTGAAAGTGCATCGGCAACAATATTTGCCTTGCCAGGCTTATATTGCATTTCATAGTTGTATTCTTCCAATGCTGCTTTCCAACGCTTCATTTTGGAGTTTTGATTTTTGCTACTCAAAGCATATGTCAAAGGTTGGTGGTCAGTTAGAATTTTGACCTTCGCTGAACCATAGAGATAATTTCGGAGAGTTTGCAAGGCCCATATAATGGCTAGCATTTCCTTTTCGTTTGCGGCATATGATTCTTCAGTTTTGGAAAGTGTACGTGAAATAAACATTATTGGCTTCTCTTCCTGTGAAAGGACTGCTCCGAGGGCGTAGTTTGAAGCATCTGTAGTAAGTTCAAATTCTTTTTTGTAATCTGGGTAGGAAAGTATAGTTTCTTTTGATGCTAAAGAGTTTTTTAATTTTGTGAAAGCTTCTATTGCCTCTTCGTTTAGGTGGATTAGTTTTCGACTGGAAAGATTTTTGGACAGCCGTCCATCTTCCCCTCTCAAAAGAGCTGTCAAGGGTTTTGCCAACTTGGCATAGTCCTTAACAAAACGACGATAGTACCCTGACAATCCTAAAAATGATCTCAAGTCTTTGAGTGTTTTGGGGTGTGGAAAATTTAGTATTGCATTAACCTTTTCTGGGTTTGTTTTAATGCCATCTGAAGAGATAAGGAACCCAAGGAACTCGACTTCTTTTTTAAAGAAATCACATTTATCAAGCTGTACTTTCATGTTAGCAGCTTCTAAAGTTCGGAAGATTGTTTCAATATTTTGTATGTGTGACTCTTCATTTTTACTGAATATGATAATGTCGTCGATATAAACGAAACATATTTTTCCGATATGCTCCCTTAATATATCGTCTAGTGCTCTTTGGAATATAGATGGCGCATTTTTCAACCCGAAAGGAAGGCGGGTGAATTCATATTTGCCATTATTCACTGAAAAGGCTGTTTTTTCAATATCCTTTTCTTTGAGTGGGATTTGGTGGAAACCACTTTTTAGGTCTATGACCGTGAAAATTTTGTTTTGACCCAATTGCGCGAGCACTTCATTGATTTCAGGTATGGGGTATCTGTCAGGAATTGTGATAGTATTAAGTTTGCGGTAATCGATCACCAACCGAAACTTTTTTTCGCCAGAAGAGTCTGCCTTTTTGGGGACAATCCACACGGGTGAATTGTACGGTGATCTAGAAGGGCGTATGATATCGTCATTCAGAAGTTTTTGAATTTGGCTTTCTACCTCATCTTTGAGAGTCATTGGATACGGATAACATTTTGTGTAGACAGGTGAATCTGAAGTTGTTCGGATTTCTCCTTTTACAACAGTAGTATAAGTTAATTTCTCGTCTGGGTCATCGAATAATTTTGAATACTTCCATGCAAGAGTTTTTATAGTGGCTTCTTGTTCAGTCGTCATATGTTGTGTTCTCAACGACAAAGTATTGACTGATTGTGCAGCGAGCTGCTTAATTTGAATTTTAATAGAGCCTTTAACTGTCATGTAATTTTGACGAGTAAAGATAATTGCGGATAAATCTTTTAGACTATCATTTCCGAGGATAGCATTAAAAGATTTTAAATGTGGCATAAGAAAGAATTTAATTCTGAGATCTTTTATTCCGAACAAATTAACGAAAGTATGATGAGAAATTTCTATTTTTCCCCCAACTGAGTTAGCATAGAATTTTTCGTCGTTAGGTTTAGGGTTTTTAACTAAAGAAGACTGAATATAGTTTTTATTCGATCCTGTATCTATTAAAATTTTCAGCACTTCTCCACCGCTTGTTTTTACTTCTATGTATGGCAGTGAAGAGCTGGCTAATCTAAAAAATGTATATCACTAAGCTCAGATGTGATCTCAGTGTTGTTCTCATCTGTTTGTGTGAGTGGTTCGATATAATTACTAAAACTTTGTTCGTATTGTTGATCATATTGCTGATCATAAGACTGCGGTAAGGCATAATATTGTTGTAATTCCATCTCTTGGACTGAGGGGTTTAATTGAGGTGAAGGATATTCTTGAGGAGTAGAGGTCTCAATGTGGAAATTTCTTTGGAGTTTATTAGGATAATTTGGCTGTTGTGGCATTTGATTTGGTCTCTTTGGAGCTGGTGGCCATCTCTCTTGATATTGTTGCGGTCTATTTGCATAATTTACTTGGGCTGTTCTTATGGTGGAAGTTTCCATTGGCTCAACTCTTGGTTGTGGCCTTGGAGGTGGTCTGAAATTGTTTCCTTGTGTCTGGTTTTGAAATTGACGTTGATTATTAAAGCTATTATGGGGTTGTTGTCGTGGAACATTATTATTGAATGGGAGTTGGCGATGATTATAATTTGGTATGGGACGAGGAGCATAATGTGCGAAATTAGCAAGTTGTGGATAGAATGGGATTTGATGATTTGGTAACATATTTCTATCTGGTCGTCTAGGAGGGAGTGCTGGAGGGATAGGATTGTGCATTCTTTTAACATTATTGTTAGTTGCAACAGCATAATGTGTTCTATATGTTTGATTTTCCAGTTTCAAACATAAATGCAGAGCTTGGGGTAGATCTGAAGGTTCTCGGATGCCGAGAAGCCTGGGCAGATCGCCTTTAAGACCCCTTATAAAGGTGTCTAGGGCTTTATCCCTATAAGCGTGCATTAGCATATTTAATGCTTCTGTTCCCATTTCCATAGAGGAGATTTTGTTAAGAATCAATGAAAGATGGGAGTAAACTTCTTGGTAAAAGTCTTGTACAGAAGAATTACCCTGTACCAAAGACGTTAACTGGTACTCCAGTGTTCCCAGATCACGCTTATCTGCGTAATGTAGCGTTAAGCACCTGGAAATATTTTCCCAATTCAGAGGTGTATTGTAGGATTCAAGGACAAGGTCTGCATGTCCAACAATTTTATTTCGAATCACATTTATGATACCGAAATATTTTGGGGATCCTCTTGTAGAATCATAGATTCTGAGTATTCTTTCGACGCTTTTGCGCCACGAACTAAACTCGCCTGGTTGTCCAGAAAACTCTCTCAAGGTTTTGACAACATCAGGTATCTTATCAAGATCCGAGAGATTGTTTCGTTGATCTTCGTTAATAACCTGATCAGTTCCTGCGAATTGATCAGAGTTGGGGTTCATTATAGAATGAACAATACGCCTACCATCTGTTTGGAGGGCATGAGTTACCATAGAAGTTACCATATTTTGTAGTTCATTACGAGTAATACCATTATTGGCATTTTGTTGGATCTGAGGATTTTGGTTTTGTGGGATAATTGGAGGTCTAGGAACATTTTGTGGGATAACGGGAGGTCTGAGAAGATTTTCTTGATTCGCCATTATTTTTTCTTAAATTTACTCGAGGTATGACTATAATTTAATTATTTAAAAATATATATGATTCTAAAGCGTTTTCAAAATATTTTTCTAAAACTAAAAGAAAGTATTTGTATTAATTAAAAATTTGAAATATATTCAACAATACAAAATATTTTAAATCATAAAGATATAAAAATATTAGTCGATGATCATAAAATAATTTTCACTTTAAAGGATTTGAAAAAATGTTTTTTGATTATTAAGGATATAAAATAAAAAAAAAAAAAAAAAATATTTATAGGTAATTATTAAATCGTTTTCACTTTAAATATTTGAAAATATTTTTAATTATTAAGGTAATTATCAAAAAGGTAAAAAATATTATTTGCAGGTAATTATTAAATCGTTTTTTTTTTTCTTAACAACTAGTTTCGTAAAAAATAAATTTTCTTACAACGTCAATATGATGATAAACATTGGAGCGGCTTCCAGTTCGACTGTGTCCTTTTTGCACTGATTTTCTGCTACTAAGGGGCCCTTTTTATTTTTCTCCAACAGTTTTTAATAGTGCCACTTTGGAACTTAGGTTTATCACTTAAGGATGTTTAATTTTTTCGTACCACTTGGGGACTTTTAGGGTTTTTATTAATCACTTAAGGATGTTTAATTTTTTGTACCACTTGGGGACTTTCAGGTTTTTTTTTTCTTTTTTGAGACCGATCACTAGCACTTAAGTTGTCGCGTACCACTTTGGGACTTTTTAATTTTTTATTTAAAATTGAATCGTTCGCGTACCACTTGGGGACTTTTTTTAACGAAACACACTTTTTTAAAAAATTTTTATAACCACTTAAGTTTCCGTGAAAGGTCCCTGTTCGGGCGCCAGTTAAAACTTATAACATTATTTTATTTTAAAAAAACTTTATTCAATTATCCGGCATAGCTACCGCTTTTGTTTAACAATAATTCAATACTTAGCAAAGACCTTAATAAACTAAACCTTAAATACAATTTAATTGATAACGTAAGCATAAATTAATGAGAACGGCGACACGATGTTGCTGCTATCGTTCTTAGAATTGTTCACCTTTGCTGTGGGAACAATTCTAGGAATTTCGATGTCCAATGCTGTCTTGCGCGTGCAAGGCAAGTCAGCATTTCAATTTTTCGATTGTTCGTGTTAACTTATACAATGATTTTTTTTTTTCAAAAACTTTATAAATTTTAAATACATATTTGCTATGAAATACAATATTTTTACAATATTATGATGAAATGTACTTTTTGTGAATTTTTTTTTAATATTCTTTAATACAACAACATTTTAAACATATATTTTTTTTCAATTCATATTTAGTATGAAATACAATATTTTTACAATATTATGATGAAATGTACTTTTTGTGAACTTTTTTTTTTTTTTAATATTCTTTAATACAACATTTTAAACATATATTTTTTTCAATTCATATTTAGTATGAAATACAATATTTTTACCATAATACCTATGAAAAATATAATTTTTTAATTTTTTCTCAATATTTCTTAAATACAATAAGTTTACCATTATATTTTTTTTATCAATGTTCGATACATATTTGGTATGAAATATAATATTTTTACCATAATATCTATGAAAAATATAATTTGTTAATTCTTTCTCAATATTTCTTAAATACAATAAGTTTAACATTATATTTTTTTTATCAATGTTCGAAACATATTTGGTATGAAATATAATATTTTTACCATAATATGATGAAATAAGTTTTTTTTTTGTAAAATTATTTTCTCAATATTTTTTTTTTATAAAATATTTTTAGTTTACAAATTACCATTATATTATTTTAATAATATTTTATGTTTTTTTTTTCATTTCTGTTTAAAAAAAAAATTTTTATGCTTCGAAGTGTTGTCTTACATGGGGAATTGGAATGTCTGGTTCCGGTTGTTGGATTTCGTGCCTCATGCATGATTTAATGCGGATATAGATGTACAAAATTCCTCCGAAGATCGTAATTGAGAGTTGCTCTTTTAAAAGCTGAGCAATACCTCCCAGCTTTATATCCTGTAGAGTGATTTCTTCAATGTTATCATCAAACGGTAAATCGGGTAGGGTTAAAGATGGTAGCACAAGTGGATGTCCTATTTCAATACTTCAACATTTTTAAACGATTTTGTGCTTGTGTGGAAGCTACAGTTGATAGAAATTTCAATTAGATATGTGCCTATTAATATGCTAAAGTCGCTGCGCTGGGGACAATTCATCTCTATTTTGGTTTCTTCAGGGATTATGGCAATCAGATATTTTTTACTGATTTGTTCCATTATATCCGTTTCAATCTTGGCTTTGATTGAAAGACATTTGTTTTTGATTTTGTTTGCTTAATTTTCAGCATTTGGACTATGCAGTCCTCTTGTTGCACTAATATGTGTATACATTTTGTCGAATTGCACTTTTTTCTTCTCTTTTTTTTCGTTTTAACTTGCTATGAATTTTTTTTTTGTATCAACATTTTTTTTTATTGTTTTCACCGACTGCGCCAATTATAGGGAGAGACTTAATTAAAAACTACGTGTTACATTCGTTGTTAGAGAAAGACTGAATTTTTATTGTGTTCAAAAAGATGATGGATACTTTTGTATTTCGATCATACGAGCAAGGCATGACAGTGGAAACAAACATCGACTGCATAAATGCTGACGTAGTGTCTGTTCCCACGAATGCAACTGTGATGATCGGATACAAAGTATCATATTAATTTTAGTTACTATAAATATTGCATATTGGTTAGCTATTATATATAGGTATACATCATTATAAATATACTTAAGTAAGGTAAATATATATATATATATAACTCCTGGCGAAGCCTGAATAAAAACCCAGAATTTTGTTTCAATTATAAAATGAGAAAAAAAATTAAAAGACAAAAAGGCAAATTACACAATATGGTTATAAAAAAAACCGCTTACTTTGTCCCGCAAGAAAACCAAAAAGAATTTCGAATTGGGTCGCGAGTCAATTAAGGAAATCTTAAAAAAAAACAACGAAACAAAGGCCAACCGATAAACCAATCAATTTAATTAATAAATCAAACTTATCGTTTTTCCCGGATCCTAGATGTTTCCTTCTTCCTTCCTTCCTCTCTAATTTTATTATCTCCACCTTCTCCAAAATTCTTCCTTTTCTCAATATTGTTTTTTCAACTTATTTTCACCATAAAAATCTATACTTTTTAATATTTTATTTATTTCTCAACTTTATTTTGTTTCTCTAATTATTATTCCCAACTTTTCTTTCAATCTCTGTTCTTTCTTTTTTTCAACAACCTTTCGCTTTCCTACTCAACCAAAAAGTCGTAGTGCCAGCTAAGCCTATCTCTACTCCAACCTTTTCTTTCACGCACACATTCATACACGCAGCCAATCAGCTTTACATGAAGCCTTTGTTGCTGACATGTACCACCGTTGTCGAATTCCAACGATACGCTCTCTTTCACACACATATTCACAGAACTCCCCAAGTTGTTGGAGCTGTCCCAAAACTTGACGAATCCTAAGGTCGAGTTCATACTTTATCAATGTAAAAACAAAAAGAACAAAAAACTCAACGAAAAAGCTGAAAATAAATCTTCGGGGCATTCTCCCAATTACTCTAATTTAAATACTATACTTAATGGAAGGAAGTGGAAGAAAGAATATAATTCGCTAAAGAGGCGTAATTTTCTACGAATTTTCTATAATAGCCGGTGACACCTAATCCTCTTAGTTCACGAAGTTTGTAGGAATTGGATAACTTTCGATCACTTCCACTTTTTTGGGATCGGTCTTGATGACATTTTGGGCTACGATATAGCCTAAAAAATCGATTTCTGTTTCAAAGAATTTAGACTTTTCAAGCGATATCTTCATATGTGTTTTTTAAGTATAAATTAAACTGTTATACATTTTTTTTGTTTAAAAAAAAATAATTTTTTTTATATTTTTATCTGAGGATGAACGGTGTCTTAAAACTAAACTACAAAATACTTTTCTTAAATCTAGCTAACCTAGTCACCTCACATGCCACTTGGAATGTTTCCCACAGGTGGATTCCTATTTCTTCTATGATCATGTTTGCTACGTGATGGAATGCAGTAGCTTCTTCCTCCCAGACGCATTGTCAGCAATCTCGATCGTGAGAACGATCATAAATCATTTAATGCTGACTTGTTTTCATAAATCATTTAATGCTGACTTGTTTTGCATTAACTCCTCCGCCTTTTAAAATCGGATGTCCTCATTCGATGTAACCGACATTAGATGCTAAGGAATGTCTTCAATTCCAATGACCCTTTCGGCCGGGACTGGATTTCTGTTGGGTTTGGATTCAATTGTTGTTGTTGTATCAGCTTCAGTTATTTCTGCATTTCTTGGTTTACTTCTGTTGCTTATTTTATGTACGAAGAATATGGATATTAGCATTAGGTATTAAAAAGATGACTATGGTATTGACTTTATTTTTCGTTTCCAAGAGGTTAAAATATTCTGAGTTCTTGACACTCAGTTCTTTCATCATTTGCAATGATAAAAGTTCTTCAGAATTTCTTTTTATAGTTGCGGGTTGCAAAACGGCTGGTAATGGTTTGTATGACGACATTTCTGCTGACTCAAACGTTTGGTCCTGTAATCTGATGTGTTGTGCAAATGGATAGGGAATGTTCCGTTTAGCTGAATAACTTCTCCGTTATTTCCAACGGGTCCGGTGTATTGGTTTAGGAATAGAATACCTGGTGTGATTTCCTGGAAGGATGGGACGTGTTAGTTGTTGATTTCCGTACAATTCGAAGGTTGGCTGTTTAGTAAGTGTGGGACACATGTGGAGTTGGTGATATCAAATATATTATTCTTAGGACATATAGTTAATTGATAAAAGGTTAGACATGGTGATTGAATTTCATAAATTTTATTCTTACATACTAATACATTTTCATATAAAATTTTAATAATAATTTTACTCTTTTTTATAGGTTTAATTATGGTTAATAATGGTTTTACAATTTTCTGTTGAAGTAA
This sequence comes from Platycheirus rosarum, assembly GCA_963971375.1. Taxonomy (NCBI): domain Eukaryota; kingdom Metazoa; phylum Arthropoda; class Insecta; order Diptera; family Syrphidae; genus Platycheirus; species Platycheirus rosarum. The sequence goes on along the minus strand of OZ020509.1, from coordinate 24,256,723 downwards.
TTGGTAAATTTGTTATATAAAGGATCAATGAATTATTCGATGCTATTTTAATTTGTGCAAATTCTAATGCCTCTAAAACGTTTATATATGGCATTTCCTTTTTATTAAGTATTTCTTTAATTTTGTTTATTTCTATGTTTGATAAAATATAGGAATTTATAATATTGGTCTTGGCCCAATGTATTGCATATTCAAGGTTTACAACTTCTTCTTTAATTAATTCTAACTTAAGTTCCAAATTTAAGATTAACTCGTTTTGCTATCATTTTCATTATTTATCTTTTTGCTCATACTATTTGTTGTGTTTACAAATTCTTCTATTTTCTGTATAAGAACTTTATTTATAACAATCTGATTATTGTTGTTATTCAAAATACTGTTTATTTTTTCTTTAATTATTTGAAAATCTTGTGCATCTGGACTTCCTGCAATGAATTTCCAAGCGCTGCCTAGGAAATCTATCGATCGTTTACTTCTGGGCATTAGTCTTTTTAGATGGATTTTAATTTGGGAGATTTCGTGTCTTAGGAAAGGGAGGATAGGGTTATCTTTGGGGACATTATCTTCAAGTAAACTTTCCAGTTCATTTGTTGCGTCCTGATATTGTTCGATATCAATTGCATGTATGATCTTAAAAGTTCCTGTCTCAACTCGCGCTATTCCCGTGTCAATGGCTATGGATTAAGAACCTGAATAATCCAGGATCTGTACTTCTGCAGTACATGTTGCTATTGCGAATCTAAAAAAGAAGCAGGGATTTAGTATTAGGATTTTAGTTTTTTATCAGTGCCTTATGGACAGTTTTGCCAGATTTTGTTAAAATAGTGGTTGTCTTATTTTCAGCGACAATTTCTTTCTTATAGCGAGAATTCAATTTAGAGCCGAGGCGTTTGTTTAGCTTTACATAAACTATTTCTCCGGGGGCATATACTTTAATAGGTTGTCTTAACTTGTTATGGTATTCGAGGTCTTGGGCTTGTTTTTCTTTGAGTTTTTCTATGTTTTCTTTACGAGCTTTTTTTAGTTGTGCTAGGTCCGGAGTAATTCTATGGCCAAAGAATACCTCAATTGGTTTCTTTGTAGTAGTAGAGTGTATGGAAAGATTATATTCGTATACGGCTCTGTCAAGTAATTCGTTAAAAGATCGATGGGAGTCGTCTTTCTTCAGACATCTCATAATTTCTATGAGCGTTGAGTGAAATCGCTCAACTTGACCATTCGCACTACTGCAGTAAGGGGGTGTCGTGAAGACTTTTATCTTCAGTTCATCTTCTAGCATATAACATATTGTCACCAAGTTAAAAGATTTCTCATTATCGAAAACTACAGTTTCGGGTAATCCGAAGGAAAACAGAATTTCTCGAAAACTTGTCTATAGAAGTTAGGACATATTTGTTTTCAGTTATAAATATAATCAATGGCCTAGATACACTGGTATCGGTGTAGGTTGCGGAGAATTTTGTGGTATTTGACCAGCATTATATTTCCTCATTTGTGGACTTTGATTTTCTGTTTTGATTACGTTTGGAAACAATCTATTGGGCTGAGACTGATTTTGGTTAAAATACTGCGAATTATAACGCGGATGTGGATTATAGGTTGGTTGATTTCTAGCAAACTGATTATGGGGTTTAACTGTAACTGTAGTAGGGTAACATTTGGCATTCCAGGGTGGTAATGTCTCTTTTGTCTGCATAGTACGTCTTTAAACACCGCACAATGCATTCCCAACTAAGTGGTGTGTTGTAAGATTCCAGAGCAGCGTCTGCTTCTCCAGTAATCTTGTTACGTATAACATTTAGAATGCCATAGTATTTGGGAGTGCCTTTTAAATTTTCGTACATTGTAAGTACCCGTTGTACAGATTTCTTCCAGGAAGAAAACTCTACAGGTTCGCCAGAAAAAGTTCGTAGGCATTTAACAATGTCAGGTATCTTGTCTAACCCATCAACATTATTTAAAAATTGAGGGTATATTGTTTGATCAGTTTCTTGAAAACGCTGAGCATCAGGATTAAGTAGATTTTTCATCAGTCTGTCGCCCTGTTGTTCGAAGACCCTGGTCACTATTGAAGTGACCACTGCACCAAGTTCAGGTGTTGACCTGACTTCTATCGCAGTAGGGCGTGTGGTATTAGAAATAGAATGCAATGAACTATAATTGTCTGAAGGGGGAATATTAATGGAAAGTGGTGCGTTAACAGGTAGGATTTGATGCTGCAGTAAGGATGAGGATGGATTGAAAGGAATTGGGGTTGGCATAGAAGGATTACACGGATTCGTATGAGAATGTGCTGTAGCAAGAGTAACTGAAAGTATGGGAGCAGTTGTAACTATAGGAGCCATTGAAATTGGGAGATTTTGGTTATTATCGGCCCCGGCACCTGATCGCGTAATAGGCATATTGATATCTTTGCAGGAAACGAACAAAAATTTAATAGCACTTATTTAAATATTGTTTTTTTTTTTTTTTTTTGAGTTGATTTTGAATAAACTATATTTTTTAATTTATATTTAACTTATCAACTTGATTTTTATACTTTTTCTTTGCTTTTATTTCTATTTTTGTATTATATTATGTTCTTAAATAACTAACTTACATTAAAATCAGCATCTTTTTTCCTTTTGTAATGACACCTTTTGTTTGTTTTTCACTCCGGGATGAGACGGACTGGTATGCTGCGGCGGATGTCTTTTTTTTTCCTTTCTTTTGACTCTAGCACTTTTTATTGTTTGTTGTATTGAAACTTTTTTCTCACTAACACGTCGCGGCTACTTAAGGCGCTTTTCTTATTTTTCTAACGCGACTACGCTTCCCGGTCCCTGCTCGGGCGCCAATTAAACTGTTATATATTTATGTTTAAAAAAAAAATAATTTTTTTATATTTTTATCTGAGGATGAACCTCTTTATTCAAACGGTGTCTTTAAACTAAACTACAAAATACTTTTCTTCAAGTTAGCTAACCTAGTCACCTCACATGCCACTTGGAATGTTTCCCACAGATGGATTCCTATTTCTTCTATGATCATGTTTGCTACGTGATGGAATGCAGTAGCTTCTTCCTCCCAGATGCATTGTCAGCAATCTCGATCGCGAGAACGATCATAAATCATTTAATGCAGACTTGTTTTCATAAATCATTTAATTCTGACTTGTTTTGCATTAACTTATATTAATGATAGGTGTAGTGTATAGTTAACGCCGCGAAATATTTTCTGCTGTCTGATTTTTTTTTGAAAATTATACTAATACCCCCTTGTTCATACTTAGTATGAACATATATTATTTCCAATAATAAGGTTTCGCCTACCGTGACTGAACGGTACCCGACTGTTCCCCAGCTAGTAGCCGAATCTCCCTGGAGGAATACCGGGTGCGTCAGCGGACAGCCCTCAGCGAGGATTTGCAAAAAGATCCGACAATTGGACCGCGCCCTACCAGGTGGGATCAGCTTCCCAAGAAGAAGAAGTCTTCCCCAACATCCCAAGAGGTGCCGCAGTTACCATATACTGTAGAGACCACAGTATACCTATTAATAAATAGCGAAAAAATTTAATTAATTAATAATTAAATGAAATTTTTTCTTTACTCCACTTTCAATTTAATTTTTTTGTTTACACTTTAAATTAAATGGTTTATATTTAGCAATATATAATTTTTTAAGACTTTGAATTAATAGCTTAAAATTTACAATTGTTTGTTTTATAAATACTTAAAAACTTACAGTAACATGGCCATTCGATTATTCCTCCTGGATTCGTTGGACTTTTGGTCTTCCTTCTTTGTTGAACTCGTTGGGCTTTCGAGCTGTTTGTCTCCCGTCTTTGTTTTATAATAAAACTGTTTAGAGTCACTTTTTGTTTTTGTCAGGTGTAGTCAGTGAATCATAAAGTCACATAGATTTTTTTGATTTTAATTGTATCTCAATTATTTGTCAATACGAGCACTGTTTTTGTATAATTTTATAAAAAAGTCACATAGACTTGTTTCTTATTTAAATTTTATCAATGATTTTTTTGTTAATACGAGCACTGATTCCGTATTATATTATTTCCGTTTTATTGTGATCTTTTGTTAAAACTGGTAGTCTGCACTGGTACTGGTTGTGTTATGTAGATTCATTTAAAAAAAACTTAAAAAAAATCTTTTTGACCAGTGTAATTTGTTTAACACGAGGTCTTAAGGTTACAGGTTCCCTATTAATTACTTTTAATACGACCACGTTGGGCGCCAGTTATGTACTTTAGGTACTTTTGTTTAAAAAAAATATATTTTTTATTCTTTTTAAAATCTTTATTTTTTTTTAAAATGCGCTTTACAACTATTATGAAGAAGTCAACCGTCGTGGTTGGAGCCGATTTTAAGATTTTAAGATTGTAAGTGAGCTTGGGAACATGAGATAAGAGACTACCAAAGTGTTATCTCTATGGATTGCAGTTGGTGTTGGGTTGCGTTTGCAACAAAGAAAGATAATAACCACATGTGCTGGGTTGCACTTTTGTGTTAGGCTGATATTGATTGCTGCTTTTGCAACAAAGTATCGGAGGATACAAATATTTTTGAATTACTTTCATAGGGATTAACCCATGAAATATCTACAATGTAAGTGGTATAACTTACATATGTACATGCAAGTATCCTTTCTTCCACTTGCCAGATACAATGCACAAAAAAATTTTAGCACTTCTAATATTGAAACCCTTTTTGTGTATATTTCGATCTTCCAGTATGTCTGCCAAATACCTAAAAAATAAAGAAGCAAAAACCAACATCTTTTTGTTTGTGCTACAACAGCACGTATACACGACCACGACGACGACGACCGGCGACCGATCTACCCGACTAC